>CAXAJV010000002.1:15511191-16227441 GCA_963969225.1 Xylocopa violacea | reverse complement strand
AACGTTATAGACGCATGTAATGTTACCACCGAGACGTAGGGACCGGCACGCCTGGAATGTGGTAAAATGTTACATCCGAGATGTTAGGTTGCCTAAGATTAGGATATATACCGTTATAGACGCATGTAATGTTACCACCGAGACGTTGGGACCGACACGCCTGGAATGTTGTCAGATGTTACATCCGAGATGTTAGGTTGCCTTAGGCTAGGATATATGACGTTATAGATGTATATGCTGTTCCCTCCGAGGAGTAGGGTTCGACAGGCTAGGAATGTTGTCAAATATTGCATCCGAGATGTTAGGTTGCCTTAGATAAGGATATATAACGTTATAGACGCATATAATGTTACCACCGAGGCGTAGGGACCGACATGCCTGGAATGTTGTCAAATGTTACATCCGAGATGTTAGGTTGCCTTAGGTTAGGATATATAACGTTATAGACGTATATACTGTTCCCACCGAGAAGTAGGGTTCGACACGCCAGGAATGTTGTCAAATATTACATACGAGATGTTAGGTGGCCTTAGGTTAGGATATATAACGTTATAGACGCATGTAATGTTACCACCGAGACGTAGGGACCGACAGGCCTGGAATGTTGTAAAATGTTACATCCGAGATGTTAGGTTGCCTAAGATTAGGATATATACCGCTATAGACGCATATAATGTTCCCACCGAGAAGTAGGGTCCGACACGCCTGGAATGATGTAGAATATTACATCCGAGATGTCAGGTTGCCTTAGGTTAGGATATATAACGTTATAGACGTATATACTGTTCCCTCCGAGGCGTAGGGACCGACATGCCTGGAATGTTGTCAAATGTTACATCCGAGATGTTAGGTTGCCTTAGGTTAGGATATATAACGTTATAGACGTATATACTGTTCCCACCGAGAAGTAGGGTTCGACACGCCAGGAATGTTGTCAAATATTACATACGAGATGTTAGGTGGTCTTAGATTAGGATATATACCGCTATAGACGTATATGCTGTTCCCTCCGAGAAGTAGGGTTTGACAGGCCAGGAATGTTGTCAAATATTGCATCCGAGATGTTAGGTTGCCTTAGGTTAGCATATATAACGTTAGAGACGCACGTAATGTTACCACCGAGACGTAGGGTTCCAACACGCCGGGAACGTTGTCAAATGTTATATCCGAGATGTTAGGTTGCCTTAGGTTAGGATATATGACGTTACAGACATATATACTGTTCCCACCGAGAAGTAGGGTCCGACACGCCAGGAGTGTTGTCAAATATTGTATCCGAGATGTTAGGTTGCCTTAGGTTAGGATATATGACGTTATAGACGTATATACTGTTCCCTCCGAGATGTAGGGTTCGACAGGCCAGGAATGTTGTCACATATTTCATCCGAGATGTTAGGTTGCCTTAGATTAGGATATATACCGTTATAGACGTATATACTGTTCCCTCCGAGCAGTAGGGTTCGACAGGCCAGGAATGTTGTCAAATATTGCATCCGAGATGTTAGGTTGCCTTAGATTAGGATATGCAACGTTATAGACGCATATCATGTTACCACCGAGAAGTAAGGTCCGACACGCCTGGAAGGTTCTAGAATATTACATCCGAGATGTTAGGTTGCCTTAGGTTTGGATATATAACGTTATAGACGTACATACTGTTCCCTCCGAGAAGTAGGTTTCGACAGGCAAGGAATGTTGTCAAATATTGCATCCGAGATGTTAGATTGCCTTAGATTACGATATCGACCGTTATGGACGCATATAATATTCCCACCGAAAAGTATGCACCGACACGCGAGGAATATTATACAATATTACGTCTGAGATAATAGGTTGCCTTAGATTATGATATACAACGTTATAGACTCATATAATGTTCCCACCGAGAAGTAGGGTCCGACACGCCTGGAATGATGTAGAATATTACATCCGAGATGTCAGGTTACCTTCGGTTAGGATATATAACGTTATAGACATATATACTGTTCCCTCCGAGAAGTAGGGTTCGACAGGCCAGGAATGTTGTCAAATATTGCATACGAGATGTTAGGTTGCCTTAGATTAGGATATATACCGCTATAGACGTATATACTGTTCCCTCCGAGATGTAGGGTTCGACAGGCCAGGAATGTTGTCAAATATTGCATCCGAGATGTTAGGTTGCCTTAGATAAGGATATACAACGTTATAGACGCATATAATGTTCCCACCGAGAAGTAGGGTCCGACACGCCTGGAAGGTTGTAGAATATTACATCCGAGATGTTAGGTTGCCCTAGGTTAGGATATATAACGTTATAGACGCATATACTGTTCCCTCCGAGAAGTAGGGTTCGACAGGCTAGGAATGTTGTCAAATATTGCATCCGAGATGTTAGGTTGCCTTAGATAAGGATATATAACGTTATAGACGCATATAATGTTACCACCGAGACGTAGGGACCGACATGCCTGGAATGTTGTCAAATGTTACATCCGAGATGTTAGGTTGCCTTAGGTTAGGATATATAACGTTTTAGACGCATGTAACGTTACCACCGAGACGTAGGGACCGACACACCTGGAATGTTGTCAAATGTTACATCCGAGATGTTAGGTTTCCTTAGGCTAGGATATATGACGTTATAGATGTATATGCTGTTCCCTCCGAGGAGTAGGGTTCGACAGGCTAGGAATGTTGTCAAATATTGCATCCGAGATGTTAGGTTGCCTTAGATAAGGATATATAACGTTATAGACGCATATAATGTTACCACCGAGGCGTAGGGACCGACATGCCTGGAATGTTGTCAAATGTTACATCCGAGATGTTAGGTTGCCTTAGGTTAGGATATATAACGTTATAGACGTATATACTGTTCCCACCGAGAAGTAGGGTTCGACACGCCAGGAATGTTGTCAAATATTACATACGAGATGTTAGGTGGTCTTAGATTAGGATATATACCGCTATAGACGTATATGCTGTTCCCTCCGAGAAGTAGGGTTTGACAGGCCAGGAATGTTGTCAAATATTGCATCCGAGATGTTAGGTTGCCTTAGGTTAGCATATATAACGTTAGAGACGCACGTAATGTTACCACCGAGACGTAGGGTTCCAACACGCCGGGAACGTTGTCAAATGTTATATCCGAGATGTTAGGTTGCCTTAGGTTAGGATATATGACGTTACAGACATATATACTGTTCCCACCGAGAAGTAGGGTCCGACACGCCAGGAGTGTTGTCAAATATTGTATCCGAGATGTTAGGTTGCCTTAGGTTAGGATATATGACGTTATAGACGTATATACTGTTCCCTCCGAGATGTAGGGTTCGACAGGCCAGGAATGTTGTCACATATTTCATCCGAGATGTTAGGTTGCCTTAGATTAGGATATATACCGTTATAGACGTATATACTGTTCCCTCCGAGCAGTAGGGTTCGACAGGCCAGGAATGTTGTCAAATATTGCATCCGAGATGTTAGGTTGCCTTAGATTAGGATATGCAACGTTATAGACGCATATCATGTTACCACCGAGAAGTAAGGTCCGACACGCCTGGAAGGTTCTAGAATATTACATCCGAGATGTTAGGTTGCCTTAGGTTTGGATATATAACGTTATAGACGTACATACTGTTCCCTCCGAGAAGTAGGTTTCGACAGGCAAGGAATGTTGTCAAATATTGCATCCGAGATGTTAGATTGCCTTAGATTACGATATCGACCGTTATGGACGCATATAATATTCCCACCGAAAAGTATGCACCGACACGCGAGGAATATTATACAATATTACGTCTGAGATAATAGGTTGCCTTAGATTATGATATACAACGTTATAGACTCATATAATGTTCCCACCGAGAAGTAGGGTCCGACACGCCTGGAATGATGTAGAATATTACATCCGAGATGTCAGGTTACCTTCGGTTAGGATATATAACGTTATAGACATATATACTGTTCCCTCCGAGAAGTAGGGTTCGACAGGCCAGGAATGTTGTCAAATATTGCATACGAGATGTTAGGTTGCCTTAGATTAGGATATATACCGCTATAGACGTATATACTGTTCCCTCCGAGATGTAGGGTTCGACAGGCCAGGAATGTTGTCAAATATTGCATCCGAGATGTTAGGTTGCCTTAGATAAGGATATACAACGTTATAGACGCATATAATGTTCCCACCGAGAAGTAGGGTCCGACACGCCTGGAAGGTTGTAGAATATTACATCCGAGATGTTAGGTTGCCCTAGGTTAGGATATATAACGTTATAGACGCATATACTGTTCCCTCCGAGAAGTAGGGTTCGACAGGCTAGGAATGTTGTCAAATATTGCATCCGAGATGTTAGGTTGCCTTAGATAAGGATATATAACGTTATAGACGCATATAATGTTACCACCGAGACGTAGGGACCGACATGCCTGGAATGTTGTCAAATGTTACATCCGAGATGTTAGGTTGCCTTAGGTTAGGATATATAACGTTTTAGACGCATGTAACGTTACCACCGAGACGTAGGGACCGACACACCTGGAATGTTGTCAAATGTTACATCCGAGATGTTAGGTTTCCTTAGGCTAGGATATATGACGTTATAGATGTATATGCTGTTCCCTCCGAGAAGTAGGGTTCGACAGGACAGGAATGTTGTCAAATATTGCATCCGAGATGTTAGGTTGCCTTAGGTTAGGATATATAACGTTATAGACGCATGTAATGTTACCACCGAGACGTAGGGACCGACACTCCTGGAATATTGTCAAATGTTACATCCGAGATGTTAGGTTGTCTTAGGTTAGGATATATGACGTTACAGACGTATATACTGTTCCCTCCGAGATGTAGGGTTCGACAGGCCAGGAATGTTGTCACATATTTCATCCGAGGTGTTAGGTTGCCTTAGATAAGGATATACAACGTTATAGACGCATATAATGTTCCCACCGAGAAGTAGGGTTCGACAGGCCAGGAATGTTGTCAAATATTGCATCCGAATTGTTAGGTTGCCTTAGATAAGGATATACAACGTTATAGACGCAAATAATGTTCCCACCGAGAAGTAGGGTCCGACACGCCTGGAAGGTTGTAGAATAATACATCCGAGATGTTAGGTTGCCCTAGGTCAGGATATATAACGTTATAGCCGTATATACTGTTCCCTCCGAGAAGTAGGGTTCGACAGGCCAGGAATGTTGTCAAATATTGCATCCGAGATGTTAGGTTGCCTTAGATTACGATATCGACCGTTATAGACGCATATAATATTCCCACCGAAAAGTATGCACCGACACGCCAGGAATATTGTAAAATATTACGTCTGAGATAATAGGTTGCCTTAGATTAGGATATACAACGTTATAGACTCATATAATGTTCCCACCGAGAAGTAGGGTCCGACACGCCTGGAATGATGTAGAATATTACATCCGAGATGTCAGGTTGCCTTAGGTTAGGATATATAACGTTATAGACGTATATACTGTTCCCTCCGAGAAGTAGGGTTCGACAGGCTAGGAATGTTGTCAAATATTGCATCCGAGATGTTAGGTTGCCTTAGATAAGGATATATAACGTTATAGACGCATATAATGTTACCACCGAGACGTAGGGACCGACATGCCTGGAATGTTGTCAAATGTTACATCCGAGATGTTAGGTTGCCTTAGGTTAGGATATATAACGTTATAGACGCATGTAACGTTACCACCGAGACGTAGGGACCGACACACCTGGAATGTTGTCAAATGTTACACCCGAGATGTTAGGTTGCCTTAGGCTAGGATATATGACGTTATAGATATATATGCTGTTCCCTCCGAGAAGTAGGGTTCGACATGCCTGGAATGTTGTCAAATGTTACATCCGAGATGTTAGGTTGCCTTAGGTTAGGATATATAACGTTATAGACGCATGTAACGTTACCACCGAGACGTAGCGACCGACACACCTGGAATGTTGTCAAATGTTACATCCGAGATGTTAGGTTGCCTTAGGCTAGGATATATGACGTTATAGATGTATATGCTCTTCCCTCCTAGAAGTAGGGTTCGACAGGCCAGGAATGTTGTCAAATATTGCATCCGAGATGTTAGGTCGCCTTAGGTTAGGATATATAACGTTATAGACGCATGTAATGTTACCACCGAGACGTAGGGACCGACACGCCTGGAATGTTGTCAAATGTTACATCTGAGATGTTAGGTTGTCTTAGGTTAGGATATATGACGTTACAGACATATATACTGTTCCCTCCGAGATGTAGGGTTCGACAGGCCAGGAATGTTGTCACATATTTCATCCGAGATGTTAGGTTGCCTTAGATTAGGATATGCAACCTTATAGACGCATATAATGTTACCACCGAGAAGTAGGGTCCGAAACGCCTGGAAGGTTGTAGAATATTACATCGGAGATGTTAGGTTGCCTTAGGTTAGGATATATAACGTTATAGACGTACATACTGTTCCCTCCGAGAAGTAGGGTTCGACAGGCAAGGAATGTTGTCAAATATTGCATCCGAGATGTTAGATTGCCTTAGATTACGATATCGACCGTTGTGGACGCATATAATATTCCCACCGAAAAGTATGCACCGACACGCGAGGAATATTGTAAAATATTACGTCTGAGATAATAGGTTGCCTTAGATTAGGATATATGACGTTACAGACATATATACTGTTCCCACCGAGAAGTAGGGTCCGACACGCCAGGAATGTTGTCAAATATTACATCCGAGATGTTAGGTTGCCTTACGTTAGGATATATAACGTTATAGACGTATATACAGTTCCCACCTAGAAGTAGGGTTCGACACGCCAGGAATGTTGTCAAATATTACATACGAGATGTTAGGTGGCCTTAGATTAGGATATATACCGCTATAGACGTATATACTGTTCCCTCCGATATGTAGGGTTCGACAGGCCAGGCATGTTGTCAAATATTGCATCCGAGATGTTAGGTTGCCTTAGATTAGGATATACAAAGTTATAGACGAATATAATGTTCCCACCGAGAAGTAGGGTCCGACACGCCTGGAATGTTGTAGAATAATACATCCGAGATGTCAGGTTGCCTTAGGTTAGGATATATAACGTTATAGACGTATATAATGTTCCCTCCGAGAAATAGGGTTCGACAGGACAGGTATGTTGTCAAATATTGCATCCGAGATGTTAGGTTGCCTTAGGTTAGCATATATAGCGTTATAGATGCACGTAATGTTACCACAGAGACGTAGGGTTCCAACACGCCTGGAATGTTGTCAAATGTTATATCCGAGATGTTAGGTTGCCTTAGGTTAGGATATATGACGTTACAGACGTATATACTGTTCCCACCGAGAAGTAGGGTCCGACAAGCCAGGAATGTTATCAAATATTACATCCGAGATGTTAGGTTGCCTTAGGTTAGGATATATAACGTTATAGACGTATATACTGTTCCCACCGAGAAGTAGGGTTCGACACGCCAGGAATGTTGTCAAATATTACATACGAGATGTTAGGTGGCCTTAGGTTAGGATATATAACGTTATAGACGCATGTAATGTTACCACCGGGACGTAGGGACCGACAGGCCTGGAATGTTGTAAAATGTTACATCCGAGATGTTAGGTTGCCTAAGATTAGGATATATACCGCTATAGACGCATGTAATGTTACCACCGAGACGTAGGGACCGACACGCCAGGAATATTGTCAAATATTACATACGAGATGTTAGGTGGCCTTAGGTTAGGATATATAACGTTATAGACGCATGTAATGTTACCACCGAGACGTAGGGACCGACACGCCTGGAATGTGGTAAAATGTTACATCCGAGATGTTAGGTTGCCTAAGATTAGGATATATACCGTTATAGACGCATGTAATGTTACCACCGAGACGTTGGGACCGACACGCCTGGAATGTTGTCAGATGTTACATCCGAGATGTTAGGTTGCCTTAGGCTAGGATATATGACGTTATAGATGTATATGCTGTTCCCTCCGAGAAGTAGGGTTCGACAGGCCAGGAATGTTGTCAAATATTGCATCCGAGATGTTAGGTTGCCTTAGGTTAGGATATATAACGTCACAGACGTATATACTGTTCCCACCGAGAAGTAGGGTCCGACACGCCAGGAATGTTGTCAAATATTACATCCGAGATGTTAGGTTGCCTTAGGTTAGGATATATAACGTTATAGACGTATATACTGTTCCCACCGAGAAGTAGGGTTCGACACGCCAGGAATGTTGTCAAATATTACATACGAGATGTTAGGTGGCCTTAGGTTAGGATATATAACGTTATAGACGCATGTAATGTTACCACCGAGACGTAGGGACCGACAGGCCTGGAATGTTGTAAAATGTTACATCCGAGATGTTAGGTTGCCTAAGATTAGGATATATACCGCTATAGACGCATATAATGTTCCCACCGAGAAGTAGGGTCCGACACGCCTGGAATGATGTAGAATATTACATCCGAGATGTCAGGTTGCCTTAGGTTACGATATATAACGTTATAGACGTATATACTGTTCCCTCCGAGGAGTAGGGTTCGACAGGCTAGGAATGTTGTCAAATATTGCATCCGAGATGTTAGGTTGCCTTAGATAAGGATATATAACGTTATAGACGCATATAATGTTACCACCGAGGCGTAGGGACCGACATGCCTGGAATGTTGTCAAATGTTACATCCGAGATGTTAGGTTGCCTTAGGTTAGGATATATAACGTTATAGACGTATATACTGTTCCCACCGAGAAGTAGGGTTCGACACGCCAGGAATGTTGTCAAATATTACATACGAGATGTTAGGTGGCCTTAGATTAGGATATATACCGCTATAGACGTATATGCTGTTCCCTCCGAGAAGTAGGGTTTGACAGGCCAGGAATGTTGTCAAATATTGCATCCGAGATGTTAGGTTGCCTTAGGTTAGCATATATAACGTTAGAGACGCACGTAATGTTACCACCGAGACGTAGGGTTCCAACACGCCGGGAACGTTGTCAAATGTTATATCCGAGATGTTAGGTTGCCTTAGTTTAGGATATATGACGTTACAGACATATATACTGTTCCCACCGAGAAGTAGGGTCCGACACGCCAGGAGTGTTGTCAAATATTGTATCCGAGATGTTAGGTTGCCTTAGGTTAGGATATATGACGTTATAGACGTATATACTGTTCCCTCCGAGATGTAGGGTTCGACAGGCCAGGAATGTTGTCACATATTTCATCCGAGATGTTAGCTTGCCTTAGATTAGGATATATACCGTTATAGACGTATATACTGTTCCCTCCGAGCAGTAGGGTTCGACAGGCCAGGAATGTTGTCAAATATTGCATCCGAGATGTTAGGTTGCCTTAGATTAGGATATGCAACGTTATAGACGCATATCATGTTACCACCGAGAAGTAAGGTCCGACACGCCTGGAAGGTTCTAGAATATTACATCCGAGATGTTAGGTTGCCTTAGGTTAGGATATATAACGTTATAGACGTACATACTGTTCCCTCCGAGAAGTAGGGTTCGACAGGCAAGGAATGTTGTCAAATATTGCATCCGAGATGTTAGATTGCCTTAGATTACGATATCGACCGTTATGGACGCATATAATATTCCCACCGAAAAGTATGCACCGACACGCGAGGAATATTGTACAATATTACGTCTGAGATAATAGGTTGCCTTAGATTATGATATACAACGTTATAGACTCATATAATGTTCCCACCGAGAAGTAGGGTCCGACACGCCTGGAATGATGTAGAATATTACATCCGAGATGTCAGGTTGCCTTCGGTTAGGATATATAACGTTATAGACATATATACTGTTCCCTCCGAGAAGTAGGGTTCGACAGGCCAGGAATGATGTCAAAAATTGCATACGAGATGTTAGGTTGCCTTAGATTAGGATATATACCGCTATAGACGTATATACTGTTCCCTCCGAGATGTAGGGTTCGACAGGCCAGGAATGTTGTCAAATATTGCATCCGAGATGTTAGGTTGCCTTAGATAAGGATATACAACGTTATAGACGCATATAATGTTCCCACCGAGAAGTAGGGTCCGACACGCCTGGAAGGTTGTAGAATATTACATCCGAGATGTTAGGTTGCCCTAGGTTAGGATATATAACGTTTTAGACGCATATACTGTTCCCTCCGAGAAGTAGGGTTCGACAGGCTAGGAATGTTGTCAAATATTGCATCCGAGATGTTAGGTTGCCTTAGATAAGGATATATAACGTTATAGACGCATATAATGTTACCACCGAGACGTAGGGACCGACATGCCTGGAATGTTGTCAAATGTTACATCCGAGATGTTAGGTTGCCTTAGGTTAGGATATATAACGTTATAGACGCATGTAACGTTACCACCGAGACGTAGGGACCGACACACCTGGAATGTTGTCAAATGCTACATCCGAGATGTTAGGTTGCCTTAGGCTAGGATATATGACGTTATAGACGTATATGCTGTTCCCACCGAGAAGTAGGGTCCGACACGCCTGGAATGATGTAGAATATTACATCCGAGATGTCAGGTTGCCTTCGGTTAGGATATATAACGTTATAGACATATATACTGTTCCCTCCGAGAAGTAGGGTTCGACAGGCCAGGAATGTTGTCAAATATTGCATACGAGATGTTAGGTTGCCTTAGATTAGGATATATACCGCTATAGACGTATATACTGTTCCCTCCGAGATGTAGGGTTCGACAGGCCAGGAATGTTGTCAAATATTGCATCCGAGATGTTAGGTTGCCTTAGATAAGGATATACAACGTTATAGACGCATATAATGTTCCCACCGAGAAGTAGGGTCCGACACGCCTGGAAGGTTGTAGAATATTACATCCGAGATGTTACGTTGCCCTAGGTTAGGATATATAACGTTATAGACGCATATACTGTTCCCTCCGAGAAGTAGGGTTCGACAGGCTAGGAATGTTGTCAAATATTGCATCCGAGATGTTAGGTTGCCTTAGATAAGGATATATAACGTTATAGACGCATATAATGTTACCACCGAGACGTAGGGACCGACATGCCTGGAATGTTGTCAAATGTTACATCCGAGATGTTAGGTTGCCTTAGGTTAGGATATATAACGTTATAGACGCATGTAACGTTACCACCGAGACGTAGGGACCGACACACCTGGAATGTTGTCAAATGTTACATCCGAGATGTTAGGTTGCCTTAGGCTAGGATATATGACGTTATAGACGTATATGCTGTTCCCTCCGAGAAGTAGGGTTCGACAGGCCAGGAATGTTGTCAAATATTGCATCCGAGATGTTAGGTTGCCTTAGGTTAGGATATATAACGTTATAGACGCATGTAATGTTACCACCGAGACGTAGGGACCGACACGCCTGGAATGTTGTCAAATGTTACATCCGAGATGTTAGGTTGTCTTAGGTTAGGATATATGACGTTACAGACGTATATACTGTTCCCTCCGAGATGTAGGGTTCGACAGGCCAGGAATGTTGTCACATATTTCATCCGAGGTGTTAGGTTGCCTTAGATAAGGATATACAACGTTATAGACGCATATAATGTTCCCACCGAGAAGTAGGGTTCGACAGGCCAGGAATGTTGTCAAATATTGCATCCGAGGTGTTAGGTTGCCTTAGATAAGGATATACAACGTTATAGACGCAAATAATGTTCCCACCGAGAAGTAGGGTCCGACACGCCTGGAAGGTTGTAGAATAATACATCCGAGATGTTAGGTTGCCCTAGGTCAGGATATATAACGTTATAGCCGTATATACTGTTCCCTCCGAGAAGTAGGGTTCGACAGGCCAGGAATGTTGTCAAATATTGCATCCGAGATGTTAGGTTGCCTTAGATTACGATATCGACCGTTATAGACGCATATAATATTCCCACCGAAAAGTATGCACCGACACGCCAGGAATATTGTAAAATATTACGTCTGAGACAATAGGTTGCCTTAGATTAGGATATACAACGTTATAGACTCATATAATGTTCCCACCGAGAAGTAGGGTCCGACACGCCTGGAATGATGTAGAATATTACATCCGAGATGTCAGGTTGCCTTAGGTTAGGATATATAACGTTATAGACGTATATACTGTTCCCTCCGAGAAGTAGGGTTCGACAGGCTAGGAATGTTGTCAAATATTGCATCCGAGATGTTAGGTTGCCTTAGATAAGGATATATAACGTTATAGACGCATATAATGTTACCACCGAGACGTAGGGACCGACATGCCTGGAATGTTGTCAAATGTTACATCCGAGATGTTAGGTTGCCTTAGGTTAGGATATATAACGTTATAGACGCATGTAACGTTACCACCGAGACGTAGGGACCGACACACCTGGAATGTTGTCAAATGTTACACCCGAGATGTTAGGTTGCCTTAGGCTAGGATATATGACGTTATAGATGTATATGCTGTTCCCTCCGAGAAGTAGGGTTCGACATGCCTGGAATGTTGTCAAATGTTACATCCGAGATGTTAGGTTGCCTTAGGTTAGGATATATAACGTTATAGACGCATGTAACGTTACCACCGAGACGTAGCGACCGACACACCTGGAATGTTGTCAAATGTTACATCCGAGATGTTAGGTTGCCTTAGGCTAGGATATATGACGTTATAGATGTATATGCTGTTCCCTCCGAGAAGTAGGGTTCGACAGGCCAGGAATGTTGTCAAATATTGCATCCGAGATGTTAGGTTGCCTTAGGTTAGGATATATAACGTTATAGACGCATATAATGTTCCCACCGAGAAGTAGGGTCCGACACGTCTGGAAGGTTGTAGAATATTACATCCGAGATGTTAGGTTGCCCTAGGTTAGGATATATAACGTTATAGACGTATATACTGTTCCCTCCGAGAAGTAGGGTTCGACAGGCTAGGAATGTTGTCAAATATTGCATCCGAGATGTTAGGTTGCCTTAGATAAGGATATATAACGTTATAGACGCATATAATGTTACCACCGAGACGTAGGGACCGACATGCCTGGAATGTTGTCAAATGTTACATCCGAGATGTTAGGTTGCCTTAGGTTAGGATATATGACGTTATAGATGTATATGCTGTTCCCTCCGAGAAGTAGGGTTCGGCAGGCCAGGAATGTTGTCAAATATTACATACGAGATGTTAGGTGGCCTTAGGTTAGGATATATAACGTTATAGACGCATGTAATGTTACCACCGAGACGTAGGGACCGACAGGCCTGGAATGTTGTAAAATGTTACATCCGAGATGTTAGGTTGCCTAAGATTAGGATATATACCGCTATAGACGCATATAATGTTCCCACCGAGAAGTAGGGTCCGACACGCCTGGAATGATGTAGAATATTACATCCGAGATGTTAGGTTGCCTAAGATTAGGATATATACCGCTATAGACGCATGTAATGTTACCACCGAGACGTAGGGACCGACACGCCAGGAATATTGTCAAATATTACATACGAGATGTTAGGTGGCCTTAGGTTAGGATATATAACGTTATAGACGCATGTAATGTTACCACCGAGACGTAGGGACCGACAGGCCTGGAATGTTGTAAAATGTTACATCCGAGATGTTAGGTTGCCTAAGATTAGGATATATACCGCTATAGACGCACGTAATGTTACCACCGAGACGTAGGGTTCCAACACGCCTGGAATGTTGTCAAATGTTATATCCGAGATGTTAGGCTGCCTTAGGTTAGGATATATGACGTTACAGACGTATATACTGTTCCCACCGAGAAGTAGGGTCCGACACGCCAGGAATGTTGTAAAATGTTACATACGAGATGTTAGGTTTGCCTAAGATTAGGATATATACCGCTATAGACGCATGTAATGTTATCACCGAGACGTAGGGACCGACACGCCTGGAATGTTGTCAAATGTTACATCCGAGATGTTAGGTTGCCTTAGGTTAGGATATATGACGTTATAGACGTATATGCTGTTCCCTCCGAGAAGTAGGATTCGACAGGCCAGGAATGTTGTCAAACATTGCATCCGAGATGTTAGGTTGCCTTAGGTTAGGATATATAACGTTATAGACGCATGTAATGTTACCACCGAGACGTAGGGACCGACACGCCTGGAATGTTGTCAAATGTTACATCCGGGATGTTAGGTTGCCTTAGATAAGTATATACAACGTTATAGACGCATATAATGTTCCCACCGAGAAGTAGGGTCCGACACGCCTGGAATGATGTAGAATATTACATCCGAGATGTCAGGTTGCCTTAGGTTAGGATATATAACGTTATAGACGTATATAATGTTACCACCGAGACGTAGGGACCGACATGCCTGGAATGTTGTCAAATGTTACATCCGAGATGTTAGGTTGCCTTAGGTTAGGATATATAACGTTATAGACGCATGTAACGTTACCACCGAGACGTAGGGACCGACACACCTGGAATGTTGTCAAATGTTACATCCGAGATGTTAGGTTGCGTTAGGTTAGGATATATGACGTTATAGACGTATATGCTGTTCCCTCCGAGAAGTAGGGTTTGACAGGCCAGGAATGTTGTCAAATATTGCATCCGAGATGTCAGGTTGCCTTAGGTTAGCATATATAACGTTATAGACGCACGTAATGTTACCACCGAGACGTAGGGTTCCAACACGCCGGGAATGTTGTCAAATGTTATATCCGAGATGTTAGGTTGCCTTAGGTTAGGATATATGACGTTACAGACATATATACTGTTCCCACCGAGAAGTAGGGTCCGACACGCCAGGAATGTTGTCAAATATTACATCCGAGATGTTAGGTTGCCTTACGTTAGGATATATAACGTTATAGACGTATATACAGTTCCCACCTAGAAGTAGGGTTCGACACGCCAGGAATGTTGTCAAATATTACATACGAGATGTTAGGTGGCCTTAGATTAGGATATATACCGCTATAGACGTATATACTGTTCCCACCGAGAAGTAGGGTTCGACACGCCAGGAATGTTGTTAAATATTACATACGAGATGTTAGGTGGCCTTAGGTTAGGATATATAACGTTATAGACGCATGTAATGTTACCACCGAGACGTAGGGACCGACAGGCCTGGAATGTTGTAAAATGTTACATCCGAGATGTTAGGTTGCCTAAGATTAGGATATATACCGCTATAGACGCATATAATGTTCCCACCGAGAAGTAGGGTCCGACACGCCTGGAATGATGTAGAATATTACATCCGAGATGTCAGGTTGCCTTAGGTTAGGATATATAACGTTATAGACGTATATACTGTTCCCTCCGAGGAGTAGGGTTCGACAGGCTAGGAATGTTGTCAAATATTGCATCCGAGATGTTAGGTTGCCTTAGATAAGGATATATAACGTTATAGACGCATATAATGTTACCACCGAGGCGTAGGGACCGACATGCCTGGAATGTTGTCAAATGTTACATCCGAGATGTTAGGTTGCCTTAGGTTAGGATATATAACGTTATAGACGTATATACTGTTCCCACCGAGAAGTAGGGTTCGACACGCCAGGAATGTTGTCAAATATTACATACGAGATGTTAGGTGGCCTTAGGTTAGGATATATAACGTTATAGACGCATGTAATGTTACCACCGAGACGTAGGGACCGACAGGCCTGGAATGTTGTAAAATGTTACATCCGAGATGTTAGGTTGCCTAAGATTAGGATATATACCGCTATAGACGCATATAATGTTCCCACCGAGAAGTAGGGTCCGACACGCCTGGAATGATGTAGAATATTACATCCGAGATGTCAGGTTGCCTTAGGTTAGGATATATAACGTTATAGACGTATATACTGTTCCCTCCGAGGAGTAGGGTTCGACAGGCTAGGAATGTTGTCAAATATTGCATCCGAGATGTTAGGTTGCCTTAGATAAGGATATATAACGTTATAGACGCATATAATGTTACCACCGAGGCGTAGGGACCGACATGCCTGGAATGTTGTCAAATGTTACATCCGAGATGTTAGGTTGCCTTAGGTTAGGATATATAACGTTATAGACGTATATACTGTTCCCACCGAGAAGTAGGGTTCGACACGCCAGGAATGTTGTCAAATATTACATACGAGATGTTAGGTGGCCTTAGATTAGGATATATACCGCTATAGACGTATATGCTGTTCCCTCCGAGAAGTAGGGTTTGACAGGCCAGGAATGTTGTCAAATATTGCATCCGAGATGTTAGGTTGCCTTAGGTTAGCATATATAACGTTAGAGACGCACGTAATGTTACCACCGAGACGTAGGGTTCCAACACGCCGGGAACGTTGTCAAATGTTATATCCGAGATGTTAGGTTGCCTTAGGTTAGGATATATGACGTTACAGACATATATACTGTTCCCACCGAGAAGTAGGGTCCGACACGCCAGGAGTGTTGTCAAATATTGTATCCGAGATGTTAGGTTGCCTTAGGTTAGGATATATGACGTTATAGACGTATATACTGTTCCCTCCGAGATGTAGGGTTCGACAGGCCAGGAATGTTGTCACATATTTCATCCGAGATGTTAGGTTGCCTTAGATTAGGATATATACCGTTATAGACGTATATACTGTTCCCTCCGAGCAGTAGGGTTCGACAGGCCAGGAATGTTGTCAAATATTGCATCCGAGATGTTAGGTTGCCTTAGATTAGGATATGCAACGTTATAGACGCATATCATGTTACCACCGAGAAGTAAGGTCCGACACGCCTGGAAGGTTCTAGAATATTACATCCGAGATGTTAGGTTGCCTTAGGTTTGGATATATAACGTTATAGACGTACATACTGTTCCCTCCGAGAAGTAGGTTTCGACAGGCAAGGAATGTTGTCAAATATTGCATCCGAGATGTTAGATTGCCTTAGATTACGATATCGACCGTTATGGACGCATATAATATTCCCACCGAAAAGTATGCACCGACACGCGAGGAATATTATACAATATTACGTCTGAGATAATAGGTTGCCTTAGATTATGATATACAACGTTATAGACTCATATAATGTTCCCACCGAGAAGTAGGGTCCGACACGCCTGGAATGATGTAGAATATTACATCCGAGATGTCAGGTTGCCTTCGGTTAGGATATATAACGTTATAGACATATATACTGTTCCCTCCGAGAAGTAGGGTTCGACAGGCCAGGAATGTTGTCAAATATTGCATACGAGATGTTAGGTTGCCTTAGATTAGGATATATACCGCTATAGACGTATATACTGTTCCCTCCGAGATGTAGGGTTCGACAGGCCAGGAATGTTGTCAAATATTGCATCCGAGATGTTAGGTTGCCTTAGATAAGGATATACAACGTTATAGACGCATATAATGTTCCCACCGAGAAGTAGGGTCCGACACGCCTGGAAGGTTGTAGAATATTACATCCGAGATGTTAGGTTGCCCTAGGTTAGGATATATAACGTTATAGACGCATATACTGTTCCCTCCGAGAAGTAGGGTTCGACAGGCTAGGAATGTTGTCAAATATTGCATCCGAGATGTTAGGTTGCCTTAGATAAGGATATATAACGTTATAGACGCATATAATGTTACCACCGAGACGTAGGGACCGACATGCCTGGAATGTTGTCAAATGTTACATCCGAGATGTTAGGTTGCCTTAGGTTAGGATATATAACGTTTTAGACGCATGTAACGTTACCACCGAGACGTAGGGACCGACACACCTGGAATGTTGTCAAATGTTACATCCGAGATGTTAGGTTTCCTTAGGCTAGGATATATGACGTTATAGATGTATATGCTGTTCCCTCCGAGAAGTAGGGTTCGACAGGACAGGAATGTTGTCAAATATTGCATCCGAGATGTTAGGTTGCCTTAGGTTAGGATATATAACGTTATAGACGCATGTAATGTTACCACCGAGACGTAGGGACCGACACTCCTGGAATATTGTCAAATGTTACATCCGAGATGTTAGGTTGTCTTAGGTTAGGATATATGACGTTACAGACGTATATACTGTTCCCTCCGAGATGTAGGGTTCGACAGGCCAGGAATGTTGTCACATATTTCATCCGAGGTGTTAGGTTGCCTTAGATAAGGATATACAACGTTATAGACGCATATAATGTTCCCACCGAGAAGTAGGGTTCGACAGGCCAGGAATGTTGTCAAATATTGCATCCGAATTGTTAGGTTGCCTTAGATAAGGATATACAACGTTATAGACGCAAATAATGTTCCCACCGAGAAGTAGGGTCCGACACGCCTGGAAGGTTGTAGAATAATACATCCGAGATGTTAGGTTGCCCTAGGTCAGGATATATAACGTTATAGCCGTATATACTGTTCCCTCCGAGAAGTAGGGTTCGACAGGCCAGGAATGTTGTCAAATATTGCATCCGAGATGTTAGGTTGCCTTAGATTACGATATCGACCGTTATAGACGCATATAATATTCCCACCGAAAAGTATGCACCGACACGCCAGGAATATTGTAAAATATTACGTCTGAGATAATAGGTTGCCTTAGATTAGAATATACAACGTTATAGACTCATATAATGTTCCCACCGAGAAGTAGGGTCCGACACGCCTGGAATGATGTAGAATATTACATCCGAGATGTCAGGTTGCCTTAGGTTAGGATATATAACGTTATAGACGTATATACTGTTCCCTCCGAGAAGTAGGGTTCGACAGGCTAGGAATGTTGTCAAATATTGCATCCGAGATGTTAGGTTGCCTTAGATAAGGATATATAACGTTATAGACGCATATAATGTTACCACCGAGACGTAGGGACCGACATGCCTGGAATGTTGTCAAATGTTACATCCGAGATGTTAGGTTGCCTTAGGTTAGGATATATAACGTTATAGACGCATGTAACGTTACCACCGAGACGTAGGGACCGACACACCTGGAATGTTGTCAAATGTTACACCCGAGATGTTAGGTTGCCTTAGGCTAGGATATATGACGTTATAGATATATATGCTGTTCCCTCCGAGAAGTAGGGTTCGACATGCCTGGAATGTTGTCAAATGTTACATCCGAGATGTTAGGTTGCCTTAGGTTAGGATATATAACGTTATAGACGCATGTAACGTTACCACCGAGACGTAGCGACCGACACACCTGGAATGTTGTCAAATGTTACATCCGAGATGTTAGGTTGCCTTAGGCTAGGATATATGACGTTATAGATGTATATGCTCTTCCCTCCTAGAAGTAGGGTTCGACAGGCCAGGAATGTTGTCAAATATTGCATCCGAGATGTTAGGTCGCCTTAGGTTAGGATATATAACGTTATAGACGCATGTAATGTTACCACCGAGACGTAGGGACCGACACGCCTGGAATGTTGTCAAATGTTACATCTGAGATGTTAGGTTGTCTTAGGTTAGGATATATGACGTTACAGACATATATACTGTTCCCTCCGAGATGTAGGGTTCGACAGGCCAGGAATGTTGTCACATATTTCATCCGAGGTGTTAGGTTGCCTTAGATTAGGATATGCAACCTTATAGACGCATATAATGTTACCACCGAGAAGTAGGGTCCGAAACGCCTGGAAGGTTGTAGAATATTACATCGGAGATGTTAGGTTGCCTTAGGTTAGGATATATAACGTTATAGACGTACATACTGTTCCCTCCGAGAAGTAGGGTTCGACAGGCAAGGAATGTTGTCAAATATTGCATCCGAGATGTTAGATTGCCTTAGATTACGATATCGACCGTTGTGGACGCATATAATATTCCCACCGAAAAGTATGCACCGACACGCGAGGAATATTGTAAAATATTACGTCTGAGATAATAGGTTGCCTTAGATTAGGATATATGACGTTACAGACATATATACTGTTCCCACCGAGAAGTAGGGTCCGACACGCCAGGAATGTTGTCAAATATTACATCCGAGATGTTAGGTTGCCTTACGTTAGGATATATAACGTTATAGACGTATATACAGTTCCCACCTAGAAGTAGGGTTCGACACGCCAGGAATGTTGTCAAATATTACATACGAGATGTTAGGTGGCCTTAGATTAGGATATATACCGCTATAGACGTATATACTGTTCCCTCCGATATGTAGGGTTCGACAGGCCAGGCATGTTGTCAAATATTGCATCCGAGATGTTAGGTTGCCTTAGATTAGGATATACAAAGTTATAGACGAATATAATGTTCCCACCGAGAAGTAGGGTCCGACACGCCTGGAATGTTGTAGAATAATACATCCGAGATGTCAGGTTGCCTTAGGTTAGGATATATAACGTTATAGACGTATATAATGTTCCCTCCGAGAAATAGGGTTCGACAGGACAGGTATGTTGTCAAATATTGCATCCGAGATGTTAGGTTGCCTTAGGTTAGCATATATAGCGTTATAGATGCACGTAATGTTACCACAGAGACGTAGGGTTCCAACACGCCTGGAATGTTGTCAAATGTTATATCCGAGATGTTAGGTTGCCTTAGGTTAGGATATATGACGTTACAGACGTATATACTGTTCCCACCGAGAAGTAGGGTCCGACAAGCCAGGAATGTTATCAAATATTACATCCGAGATGTTAGGTTGCCTTAGGTTAGGATATATAACGTTATAGACGTATATACTGTTCCCACCGAGAAGTAGGGTTCGACACGCCAGGAATGTTGTCAAATATTACATACGAGATGTTAGGTGGCCTTAGGTTAGGATATATAACGTTATAGACGCATGTAATGTTACCACCGGGACGTAGGGACCGACAGGCCTGGAATGTTGTAAAATGTTACATCCGAGATGTTAGGTTGCCTAAGATTAGGATATATACCGCTATAGACGCATGTAATGTTACCACCGAGACGTAGGGACCGACACGCCAGGAATATTGTCAAATATTACATACGAGATGTTAGGTGGCCTTAGGTTAGGATATATAACGTTATAGACGCATGTAATGTTACCACCGAGACGTAGGGACCGACACGCCTGGAATGTGGTAAAATGTTACATCCGAGATGTTAGGTTGCCTAAGATTAGGATATATACCGTTATAGACGCATGTAATGTTACCACCGAGACGTTGGGACCGACACGCCTGGAATGTTGTCAGATGTTACATCCGAGATGTTAGGTTGCCTTAGGCTAGGATATATGACGTTATAGATGTATATGCTGTTCCCTCCGAGAAGTAGGGTTCGACAGGCCAGGAATGTTGTCAAATATTGCATCCGAGATGTTAGGTTGCCTTAGGTTAGGATATATAACGTCACAGACGTATATACTGTTCCCACCGAGAAGTAGGGTCCGACACGCCAGGAATGTTGTCAAATATTACATCCGAGATGTTAGGTTGCCTTAGGTTAGGATATATAACGTTATAGACGTATATACTGTTCCCACCGAGAAGTAGGGTTCGACACGCCAGGAATGTTGTCAAATATTACATACGAGATGTTAGGTGGCCTTAGGTTAGGATATATAACGTTATAGACGCATGTAATGTTACCACCGAGACGTAGGGACCGACAGGCCTGGAATGTTGTAAAATGTTACATCCGAGATGTTAGGTTGCCTAAGATTAGGATATATACCGCTATAGACGCATATAATGTTCCCACCGAGAAGTAGGGTCCGACACGCCTGGAATGATGTAGAATATTACATCCGAGATGTCAGGTTGCCTTAGGTTACGATATATAACGTTATAGACGTATATACTGTTCCCTCCGAGGAGTAGGGTTCGACAGGCTAGGAATGTTGTCAAATATTGCATCCGAGATGTTAGGTTGCCTTAGATAAGGATATATAACGTTATAGACGCATATAATGTTACCACCGAGGCGTAGGGACCGACATGCCTGGAATGTTGTCAAATGTTACATCCGAGATGTTAGGTTGCCTTAGGTTAGGATATATAACGTTATAGACGTATATACTGTTCCCACCGAGAAGTAGGGTTCGACACGCCAGGAATGTTGTCAAATATTACATACGAGATGTTAGGTGGCCTTAGATTAGGATATATACCGCTATAGACGTATATGCTGTTCCCTCCGAGAAGTAGGGTTTGACAGGCCAGGAATGTTGTCAAATATTGCATCCGAGATGTTAGGTTGCCTTAGGTTAGCATATATAACGTTAGAGACGCACGTAATGTTACCACCGAGACGTAGGGTTCCAACACGCCGGGAACGTTGTCAAATGTTATATCCGAGATGTTAGGTTGCCTTAGGTTAGGATATATGACGTTACAGACATATATACTGTTCCCACCGAGAAGTAGGGTCCGACACGCCAGGAGTGTTGTCAAATATTGTATCCGAGATGTTAGGTTGCCTTAGGTTAGGATATATGACGTTATAGACGTATATACTGTTCCCTCCGAGATGTAGGGTTCGACAGGCCAGGAATGTTGTCACATATTTCATCCGAGATGTTAGGTTGCCTTAGATTAGGATATATACCGTTATAGACGTATATACTGTTCCCTCCGAGCAGTAGGGTTCGACAGGCCAGGAATGTTGTCAAATATTGCATCCGAGATGTTAGGTTGCCTTAGATTAGGATATGCAACGTTATAGACGCATATCATGTTACCACCGAGAAGTAAGGTCCGACACGCCTGGAAGGTTCTAGAATATTACATCCGAGATGTTAGGTTGCCTTAGGTTAGTATATATAACGTTATAGACGTACATACTGTTCCCTCCGAGAAGTAGGGTTCGACAGGCAAGGAATGTTGTCAAATATTGCATCCGAGATGTTAGATTGCCTTAGATTACGATATCGACCGTTATGGACGCATATAATATTCCCACCGAAAAGTATGCACCGACACGCGAGGAATATTATACAATATTACGTCTGAGATAATAGGTTGCCTTAGATTATGATATACAACGTTATAGACTCATATAATGTTCCCACCGAGAAGTAGGGTCCGACACGCCTGGAATGATGTAGAATATTACATCCGAGATGTCAGGTTGCCTTCGGTTAGGATATATGACGTTATAGACGTATATACTGTTCCCTCCGAGATGTAGGGTTCGACAGGCCAGGAATGTTGTCACATATTTCATCCGAGATGTTAGGTTGCCTTAGATTAGGATATATACCGTTATAGACGTATATACTGTTCCCTCCGAGCAGTAGGGTTCGACAGGCCAGGAATGTTGTCAAATATTGCATCCGAGATGTTAGGTTGCCTTAGATTAGGATATGCAACGTTATAGACGCATATCATGTTACCACCGAGAAGTAAGGTCCGACACGCCTGGAAGGTTCTAGAATATTACATCCGAGATGTTAGGTTGCCTTAGGTTAGTATATATAACGTTATAGACGTACATACTGTTCCCTCCGAGAAGTAGGGTTCGACAGGCAAGGAATGTTGTCAAATATTGCATCCGAGATGTTAGATTGCCTTAGATTACGATATCGACCGTTATGGACGCATATAATATTCCCACCGAAAAGTATGCACCGACACGCGAGGAATATTATACAATATTACGTCTGAGATAATAGGTTGCCTTAGATTATGATATACAACGTTATAGACTCATATAATGTTCCCACCGAGAAGTAGGGTCCGACACGCCTGGAATGATGTAGAATATTACATCCGAGATGTCAGGTTGCCTTCGGTTAGGATATATAACGTTATAGACATATATACTGTTCCCTCCGAGAAGTAGGGTTCGACAGGCCAGGAATGTTGTCAAATATTGCATACGAGATGTTAGGTTGCCTTAGATTAGGATATATACCGCTATAGACGTATATACTGTTCCCTCCGAGATGTAGGGTTCGACAGGCCAGGAATGTTGTCAAATATTGCATCCGAGATGTTAGGTTGCCTTAGATAAGGATATACAACGTTATAGACGCATATAATGTTCCCACCGAGAAGTAGGGTCCGACACGCCTGGAAGGTTGTAGAATATTACATCCGAGATGTTAGGTTGCCCTAGGTTAGGATATATAACGTTATAGACGCATATACTGTTCCCTCCGAGAAGTAGGGTTCGACAGGCTAGGAATGTTGTCAAATATTGCATCCGAGATGTTAGGTTGCCTTAGATAAGGATATATAACGTTATAGACGCATATAATGTTACCACCGAGACGTAGGGCCCGACATGCCTGGAATGTTGTCAAATGTTACATCCGAGATGTTAGGTTGCCTTAGGTTAGGATATATAACGTTATAGACGCATGTAACGTTACCACCGAGACGTAGCGACCGACACACCTGGAATGTTGTCAAATGTTACATCCGAGATGTTAGGTTGCCTTAGGTTAGGATATATGACGTTATAGACGTATATACTGTTCCCTCCGAGATGTAGGGTTCGACAGGCCAGGAATGTTGTCACATATTTCATCCGAGATGTTAGGTTGCCTTAGATTAGGATATATACCGTTATAGACGTATATACTGTTCCCTCCGAGCAGTAGGGTTCGACAGGCCAGGAATGTTGTCAAATATTGCATCCGAGATGTTAGGTTGCCTTAGATTAGGATATGCAACGTTATAGACGCATATCATGTTACCACCGAGAAGTAAGGTCCGACACGCCTGGAAGGTCCTAGAATATTACATCCGAGATGTTAGGTTGCCTTAGGTTAGGATATATAACGTTATAGACGTACATACTGTTCCCTCCGAGAAGTAGGGTTCGACAGGCAAGGAATGTTGTCAAATATTGCATCCGAGATGTTAGATTGCCTTAGATTACGATATCGACCGTTATGGACGCATATAATATTCCCACCGAAAAGTATGCACCGACACGCGAGGAATATTGTACAATATTACGTCTGAGATAATAGGTTGCCTTAGATTATGATATACAACGTTATAGACTCATATAATGTTCCCACCGAGAAGTAGGGTCCGACACGCCTGGAATGATGTAGAATATTACATCCGAGATGTCAGGTTGCCTTCGGTTAGGATATATAACGTTATAGACATATATACTGTTCCCTCCGAGAAGTAGGGTTCGACAGGCCAGGAATGTTGTCAAATATTGCATACGAGATGTTAGGTTGCCTTAGATTAGGATATATACCGCTATAGACGTATATACTGTTCCCTCCGAGATGTAGGGTTCGACAGGCCAGGAATTTTGTCAAATATTGCATCCGAGATGTTAGGTTGCCTTAGATAAGGATATACAACGTTATAGACGCATATAATGTTCCCACCGAGAAGTAGGGTCCGACACGCCTGGAAGGTTGTAGAATATTACATCCGAGATGTTAGGTTGCCCTAGGTTAGGATATATAACGTTATAGACGCATATACTGTTCCCTCCGAGAAGTAGGGTTCGACAGGCTAGGAATGTTGTCAAATATTGCATCCGAGATGTTAGGTTGCCTTAGATAAGGATATATAACGTTATAGACGCATATAATGTTACCACCGAGACGTAGGGACCGACATGCCTGGAATGTTGTCAAATGTTACATCCGAGATGTTAGGTTGCCTTAGGTTAGGATATATAACGTTATAGACGCATGTAACGTTACCACCGAGACGTAGGGACCGACACACCTGGAATGTTGTCAAATGTTACATCCGAGATGTTAGGTTGCCTTAGGCTAGGATATATGACGTTATAGATGTATATGCTGTTCCCTCCGAGAAGTAGGGTTCGACAGGCCAGGAATGTTGTCAAATATTGCATCCGAGATGTTAGGTTGCCTTAGGTTAGGATATATAACGTTATAGACGCATGTAATGTTACCACCGAGACGTAGGGACCGACACGCCTGGAATGTTGTCAAATGTTACATCCGAGATGTTAGGTTGTCTTAGGTTAGGATATATGACGTTACAGACGTATATACTGTTCCCTCCGAGATGTAGGGTTCGACAGGCCAGGAATGTTGTCACATATTTCATCCGAGGTGTTAGGTTGCCTTAGATAAGGATATACAACGTTATAGACGCATATAATGTTCCCACCGAGAAGTAGGGTTCGACAGGCCAGGAATGTTGTCAAATATTGCATCCGAGATGTTAGGTTGCCTTAGATAAGGATATACAACGTTATAGACGCAAATAATGTTCCCACCGAGAAGTAGGGTCCGACACGCCTGGAAGGTTGTAGAATAATACATCCGAGATGTTAGGTTGCCTTAGGTTAGTATATATAACGTTATAGACGTACATACTGTTCCCTCCGAGAAGTAGGGTTCGACAGGCAAGGAATGTTGTCAAATATTGCATCCGAGATGTTAGATTGCCTTAGATTACGATATCGACCGTTATGGACGCATATAATATTCCCACCGAAAAGTATGCACCGACACGCGAGGAATATTATACAATATTACGTCTGAGATAATAGGTTGCCTTAGATTATGATATACAACGTTATAGACTCATATAATGTTCCCACCGAGAAGTAGGGTCCGACACGCCTGGAATGATGTAGAATATTACATCCGAGATGTCAGGTTGCCTTCGGTTAGGATATATGACGTTATAGACGTATATACTGTTCCCTCCGAGATGTAGGGTTCGACAGGCCAGGAATGTTGTCACATATTTCATCCGAGATGTTAGGTTGCCTTAGATTAGGATATATACCGTTATAGACGTATATACTGTTCCCTCCGAGCAGTAGGGTTCGACAGGCCAGGAATGTTGTCAAATATTGCATCCGAGATGTTAGGTTGCCTTAGATTAGGATATGCAACGTTATAGACGCATATCATGTTACCACCGAGAAGTAAGGTCCGACACGCCTGGAAGGTTCTAGAATATTACATCCGAGATGTTAGGTTGCCTTAGGTTAGTATATATAACGTTATAGACGTACATACTGTTCCCTCCGAGAAGTAGGGTTCGACAGGCAAGGAATGTTGTCAAATATTGCATCCGAGATGTTAGATTGCCTTAGATTACGATATCGACCGTTATGGACGCATATAATATTCCCACCGAAAAGTATGCACCGACACGCGAGGAATATTATACAATATTACGTCTGAGATAATAGGTTGCCTTAGATTATGATATACAACGTTATAGACTCATATAATGTTCCCACCGAGAAGTAGGGTCCGACACGCCTGGAATGATGTAGAATATTACATCCGAGATGTCAGGTTGCCTTCGGTTAGGATATATAACGTTATAGACATATATACTGTTCCCTCCGAGAAGTAGGGTTCGACAGGCCAGGAATGTTGTCAAATATTGCATACGAGATGTTAGGTTGCCTTAGATTAGGATATATACCGCTATAGACGTATATACTGTTCCCTCCGAGATGTAGGGTTCGACAGGCCAGGAATGTTGTCAAATATTGCATCCGAGATGTTAGGTTGCCTTAGATAAGGATATACAACGTTATAGACGCATATAATGTTCCCACCGAGAAGTAGGGTCCGACACGCCTGGAAGGTTGTAGAATATTACATCCGAGATGTTAGGTTGCCCTAGGTTAGGATATATAACGTTATAGACGCATATACTGTTCCCTCCGAGAAGTAGGGTTCGACAGGCTAGGAATGTTGTCAAATATTGCATCCGAGATGTTAGGTTGCCTTAGATAAGGATATATAACGTTATAGACGCATATAATGTTACCACCGAGACGTAGGGCCCGACATGCCTGGAATGTTGTCAAATGTTACATCCGAGATGTTAGGTTGCCTTAGGTTAGGATATATAACGTTATAGACGCATGTAACGTTACCACCGAGACGTAGCGACCGACACACCTGGAATGTTGTCAAATGTTACATCCGAGATGTTAGGTTGCCTTAGGTTAGGATATATGACGTTATAGACGTATATACTGTTCCCTCCGAGATGTAGGGTTCGACAGGCCAGGAATGTTGTCACATATTTCATCCGAGATGTTAGGTTGCCTTAGATTAGGATATATACCGTTATAGACGTATATACTGTTCCCTCCGAGCAGTAGGGTTCGACAGGCCAGGAATGTTGTCAAATATTGCATCCGAGATGTTAGGTTGCCTTAGATTAGGATATGCAACGTTATAGACGCATATCATGTTACCACCGAGAAGTAAGGTCCGACACGCCTGGAAGGTCCTAGAATATTACATCCGAGATGTTAGGTTGCCTTAGGTTAGGATATATAACGTTATAGACGTACATACTGTTCCCTCCGAGAAGTAGGGTTCGACAGGCAAGGAATGTTGTCAAATATTGCATCCGAGATGTTAGATTGCCTTAGATTACGATATCGACCGTTATGGACGCATATAATATTCCCACCGAAAAGTATGCACCGACACGCGAGGAATATTGTACAATATTACGTCTGAGATAATAGGTTGCCTTAGATTATGATATACAACGTTATAGACTCATATAATGTTCCCACCGAGAAGTAGGGTCCGACACGCCTGGAATGATGTAGAATATTACATCCGAGATGTCAGGTTGCCTTCGGTTAGGATATATAACGTTATAGACATATATACTGTTCCCTCCGAGAAGTAGGGTTCGACAGGCCAGGAATGTTGTCAAATATTGCATACGAGATGTTAGGTTGCCTTAGATTAGGATATATACCGCTATAGACGTATATACTGTTCCCTCCGAGATGTAGGGTTCGACAGGCCAGGAATTTTGTCAAATATTGCATCCGAGATGTTAGGTTGCCTTAGATAAGGATATACAACGTTATAGACGCATATAATGTTCCCACCGAGAAGTAGGGTCCGACACGCCTGGAAGGTTGTAGAATATTACATCCGAGATGTTAGGTTGCCCTAGGTTAGGATATATAACGTTATAGACGCATATACTGTTCCCTCCGAGAAGTAGGGTTCGACAGGCTAGGAATGTTGTCAAATATTGCATCCGAGATGTTAGGTTGCCTTAGATAAGGATATATAACGTTATAGACGCATATAATGTTACCACCGAGACGTAGGGACCGACATGCCTGGAATGTTGTCAAATGTTACATCCGAGATGTTAGGTTGCCTTAGGTTAGGATATATAACGTTATAGACGCATGTAACGTTACCACCGAGACGTAGGGACCGACACACCTGGAATGTTGTCAAATGTTACATCCGAGATGTTAGGTTGCCTTAGGCTAGGATATATGACGTTATAGATGTATATGCTGTTCCCTCCGAGAAGTAGGGTTCGACAGGCCAGGAATGTTGTCAAATATTGCATCCGAGATGTTAGGTTGCCTTAGGTTAGGATATATAACGTTATAGACGCATGTAATGTTACCACCGAGACGTAGGGACCGACACGCCTGGAATGTTGTCAAATGTTACATCCGAGATGTTAGGTTGTCTTAGGTTAGGATATATGACGTTACAGACGTATATACTGTTCCCTCCGAGATGTAGGGTTCGACAGGCCAGGAATGTTGTCACATATTTCATCCGAGGTGTTAGGTTGCCTTAGATAAGGATATACAACGTTATAGACGCATATAATGTTCCCACCGAGAAGTAGGGTTCGACAGGCCAGGAATGTTGTCAAATATTGCATCCGAGATGTTAGGTTGCCTTAGATAAGGATATACAACGTTATAGACGCAAATAATGTTCCCACCGAGAAGTAGGGTCCGACACGCCTGGAAGGTTGTAGAATAATACATCCGAGATGTTAGGTTGCCCTAGGTCAGGATATATAACGTTATAGCCGTATATACTGTTCCCTCCGAGAAGTAGGGTTCGACAGGCCAGGAATGTTGTCAAATATTGCATCCGAGATGTTAGGTTGCCTTAGATTACGATATCGACCGTTATAGACGCATATAATATTCCCACCGAAAAGTATGCACCGACACGCCAGGAATATTGTAAAATATTACGTCTGAGATAATAGGTTGCCTTAGATTAGGATATACAACGTTATAGACTCATATAATGTTCCCACCGAGACGTAGGGACCGACATGCCTGGAATGTTGTCAAATGTTACATCCGAGATGTTAGGTTGCCTTAGGTTAGGATATATAACGTTATAGACGCATGTAACGTTACCACCGAGACGTAGGGACCGACACACCTGGAATGTTGTCAAATGTTACACCCGAGATGTTAGGTTGCCTTAGGCTAGGATATATGACGTTATAGATGTGTATGCTGTTCCCTCCGAGAAGTAGGGTTCGACATGCCTGGAATGTTGTCAAATGTTACATCCAAGATGTTAGGTTGCCTTAGGTTAGGATATATAACGTTATAGACGCATGTAACGTTACCACCGAGACGTAGCGACCGACACACCTGGAATGTTGTCAAATGTTACATCCGAGATGTTAGGTTGCCTTAGGCTAGGATATATGACGTTACAGACATATATACTGTTCCCTCCGAGATGTAGGGTTCGACAGGCCAGGAATGTTGTCACATATTTCATCCGAGATGTTAGGTTGCCTTAGATTAGGATATGCAACCTTATAGACGCATATAATGTTACCACCGAGAAGTAGGGTCCGACACGCCTGGAAGGTTGTAGAATATTACATCGGAGATGTTAGGTTGCCTTAGGTTAGGATATATAACGTTATAGACGTACATACTGTTCCCTCCGAGAAGTAGGGCTCGACAGGCAAGGAATGTTGTCAAATATTGCATCCGAGATGTTAGATTGCCTTAGATTACGATATCGACCGTTGTGGACGCATATAATATTCCCACCGAAAAGTATGCACCGACACGCGAGGAATATTGTAAAATATTACGTCTGAGATAATAGGTTGCCTTAGATTAGGATATACAACGTTATAGACTCATATAATGTTCCCACCGAGAAGTAGGGTCCGACACGCCTTGAATGATGTAGAATATTGAAGGATAATAATCTTAGATATCCTTGTTTGTTAATCAATAATTTATATTAATCAATAATTTAAGAGTTTCAATTTTTATGTTATGGAATATTCTAGAATGTGAGCGAGAGCGAATGTGCATGTGAATGAGTCTTTCAAGTGAATGTTTTCAAACAAATCGAGTCAGTTGTTCATCGTGCGTTATTGAGTAAACATATAGTTATAAAGACGTTCTTAATCTCCTTGTATCTAATTTTAAAATAATAAATATCCTACAATTTTGGGGGCTCAGCCGGGATAGAGCGAACAAGGAGAACAAGTTGGGTGATAATAAAAGTGAATTGTGTAGACTGTTTAAATTGTGAAGACGATTAAATCGTAATATCGTGTGTATCGTGTAGAAGACGTGTAATGAATACAAATAGGAATCCGTGTGAATTCACAGTAGCGCAGTTAAAAGACATTTTAAAAGCTAAAGGTTTAAGTGCAGTTGGAGTAAAACACGATTTGATTAATAGACTTATGATGACTGACCCAACTGGAACCTGGATGGATGAACTAGCGAGCAATAGTGCAGGAGTGCTTGCAAGCGAAGATTCAGGCGTAAATGTAGTACCTAGCATCAATTCGCTAAGACCACCAACTCCACCAATTGAGGGGCTTGATACCAGAAGCATAAATATATTACGTAAGGAACGGGAACTTGCAGAGCGCGAAATTCAACTTTTAAGACGAGAAGTAGAGATAATGCGTGAAATGCAGCGAAAATCGACGCGTAATCTTGAAGGCGAGCAATTGGATGTTGGCAGTGACGGTGACAATTTCTTGACATCAAACAATGGAGTCGGGTGCAACCTTTCATCTCAATTGAAACAAACACGAACAAATATTTCAGCAGTTGCAGATTTACTTAGTAATTTTGACGGTAAATCTGATGACTACGAAATTTGGGAGAAGCAAATTAAGTTACTGAAGACAACGTATAAATTGGAAGATGATGTTGCACGAATACTTATCGGTATGCGACTTAAAGGAAAGGCACTTCAATGGTTTCATTCTAAACCAAACTATATTACCATGCCATTTAATCAATTATTGAATGAATTAAGAACCATGTTTTATCATCGCCAAAGCAAGATTGAGATGAGAAAGAAGTTTGAAGAACGACTATGGAAGAAGAATGAAACATTCCACGAATATTTGCACGAGAAGATCATTTTAGGAAATCGAGTACCGATCAACGATGACGAAATGCTTGAATATGTAATTGACGGCATCCCTGATGAAATACTTCAAAACCAGGCGCGTATTCAACGATTTACAACAATTGATCAACTTTCGGAGGCGTTCGAGAAGGTAACCTTTCGAGATCGAGGTGTACAGAGTTTAATGAAATTTGAGAAGCGTGGAAATAGTTTCGTTAAGAGTGAACGAAAAGAGATGGCCAGTGTTGGTAAGAAAAAAGAATTTACAACTAATGTTATTCGATGTTATAATTGTGGTGGGCGCGATCATATTAGCATAAATTGTCCAACGAAAGATCGTGGTGTGAAATGCTTTATTTGTCAGGAACGTGGTCATATTGCGTCGAAATGTTCTAGGAAGTATGAAGCGAGTAAAGAAAGTTGCGCAACATTTAAAGTATCATCAAGTCGAAAATATCTTAAAAATGTTTTGCTTAATGGACATGAGATCGAAGCATTGATAGATTCAGGAAGCGATATTAGTTTGATTCGCGCAGATGAATATATTAAACTTGGTTCTCCGCAATTACGACGCAGTGAATTACATTTTCATAGTATAGGTTCAAAGAATAACGCGACATTAGGAGAATTTCAAGCAGAAATTACTGTAGATGGATACTCATATCCGATTTGCGTACAGGTAGTCTCTGATACTATGCTTCAATATAAATTCTTAATAGGAACAAATTTCTTGAGTGTAACAGATGTTAGTCTTAAAGGTAGCAAAGTGAGCATTCGTCCATTATCAGAAAAAATGAGCAAAACTGCGGAAGACGAAAATATTGTACCGGAAATATTTAAAATAGATATAATAGATGATAAAGTGTTAGACGCAAATCATATTGACCTGTCTCATGTATTAGATCCTAATCAGCGGGAGACGATTAAAAACCTTGTTAGTAATTATAAGCCGAACAAAACCTATGAATCTGAAATTACAATGAAATTAGTATTAAAAGACGAAGAGCCAGTTTATCAATCTGCGAGACGTTTATCACCGTCACATAAAGAAATTGTTAATGCACAAATCGAACAATGGATTGCGGATGGAGTCGCTCAAGTATCAACTTCTGATTATGCGAGTCCAGTTGTTCTTGTCCGAAAGAAAGATGATTCATTTAGATTATGTGTAGATTATCGTCAAATAAATAAGAAAATTATCAAAGATAGGTATCCGTTACCATTAATCGAAGATCAATTAGATTCGTTACAAGGCGCGCGTATTTTTAGTACTCTCGATTTGAAAAATGGTTTCTTTCATGTACGAATGGATGAATCAAGTCGAAAGTATACAGCATTTATTGTACCAGATGGTCATTACGAATTCTTACGAGTTCCTTTTGGTCTTTGTAACTCACCGGCAGTCTTTCAAAGATTTATAAATACTGTATTTAGAGAGCTTATTCGAAAGAGAATAGTTTTAACTTATATGGATGATTTAATTATTCCATCGGATGATATTGAGAGTGGAATCAAAAATCTTGAAAAGGTTTTAATAACAGCAAGCGAAGCTAATTTAATAATTAATTGGAAAAAATGTTGTTTTCTGCAAACTACAGTTGAATTTCTCGGGCATGTAATCAATAATGGTCGTGTTCGTCCCTCGGATCGTAAAACTGATGCAGTCCGACGATTTCCAGAACCGACAAATGTTAAACAAGTACAAAGTTTTCTTGGATTGACTGGGTACTTTCGTAAATTTATTCATAGATACTCTGTAATTGCGCGACCGTTGTCAAATCTTTTGCGAGCGAATGTTAAATTCTGTTTTGGACCAATTGAAAAAGAAGCGTTTATGCAATTAAAAGTTATACTAAGTGAAAAACCAATATTAAACCTGTATCGAGTCGGAGCGGAAACAGAGTTGCATACAGATGCTTCTGCTTTAGGTTATGGAGCAATTTTATTTCAAAGAAATAACGAAGATCGATATTTTCATCCCATATATTATTCTAGCGGTAAGACAACTCCTGCTGAAGCAAAATATAGTAGTTACGAGTTAGAAGTTTTAGCAGTAGTTAAAGCGTTAAAGAAATTTCGTGTTTATTTGTTAGGAATTTCGTTTGTTATTGTCACTGATTGTCGCGCTTTCACTCTTACAATGAATAAGAAAGATCTTTGTGTGCGAGTTGCGCGATGGGCATTATTGTTAGAAGAATTCGACTATCGGATAGAGCATCGACCAGGAAAGAATATGTTACATGTTGACGCGTTAAGTCGAAATCCCCTACCTATGAATTTCTTAATCGACGAATCTGTTATAAGTCTTACAGCGCGTTTGCGGAAGGCACAGGAAGAAGATGAAAGTATAAAGAAACTTCAAGATTTAGTACTTCAAAACAAGACGAAAGATTATATCATTCGAGGAAATCTTTTGTACAAAGAGTCTGAAGGAGACATTCGACTTGTGGTGCCGCGTCAAATGCAAATGCAAATAATAAAGCGAGCTCATGAACGAGGACATTTTTCTGTGGTCAAGACTGAAGCTATTGTACGTAAAGATTATCCAGACATTCGAGATTTACTTGAAAAAGAAAGAGTCGCATCTTTTCAAGATGAACGAGACGAATTACGATTTCAAGCAAACAAAAATATATTCAAGATACAACAAGAAAATAGACGAACTTTTGACAAAAGCAGACGGAAAGCTAAAATTTATCGAGAAGGAGACCTAGTAGCTATTAAACGTATGCAACAGGGTCCTGGTTTAAAAGTAGCTCACAAATATCTTGGACCATATGAAATAATTCGAGTTCTTCGTAACCAACGATATTTAGTTCAGAAGGTGGGCGAAGGAGAAGGACCTCAACAAACATCTACATCAGCCGAATTTATGAAACTATGGATTGACGAAGCCGATGATGATTTATCTGAAGATGACGTTAATGAAGACATTCGAGACGAATGTCCATACAGGACGGCCGAATGAAGGATAATAATCTTAGATATCCTTGTTTGTTAATCAATAATTTATATTAATCAATAATTTAAGAGTTTCAATTTTTATGTTATGGAATATTCTAGAATGTGAGCGAGAGCGAATGTGCATGTGAATGAGTCTTTCAAGTGAATGTTTTCAAACAAATCGAGTCAGTTGTTCATCGTGCGTTATTGAGTAAACATATAGTTATAAAGACGTTCTTAATCTCCTTGTATCTAATTTTAAAATAATAAATATCCTACAATTTTATATCCGAGATGTCAGGTTGCCTTCGGTTAGGATATATAACGTTATAGACGTATATACTGTTCCCTCCGAGAAGTAGGGTTCGACAGGCCAGGAATGTTGTCAAATATTGCATCCGAGATGTTAGGTTGCCTTAGGTTAGGATAAATAACGTTATAGACGCATGTAACGTTACCACCGAGACGTAGGGACCGACACACCTGGAATGTTGTCAAATGTTACATCCGAGATGTTAGGTTGCCTTACGTTAGGATATATGACGTTATAGACGTATATACTGTTCCCTCCGAGATGTAGGGTTCGACAGGCCAGGAATGTTGTCACATATTTCATCCGAGATGTTAGGTTCCCTTGATTAGGATATATACTGTTATAGACGCATGTAATGTTACCACCGAGACGTAGGGACCGACACGCCTGGAATGTTGTCAAATGTTACATCCGAGATGTTAGGTTGCCTTAGGCTAGGATATATGACGTTATAGATGTATATGCTGTTCCCTCCGAGAAGTAGGGTTCGACAGGTCAGGAGTGTTGTCAAATATTGCATCCGAGATGTTAGGTTGCCTTAGGTTAGGATATATGACGTTATAGACGTATATACTGTTCCCTCCGAGCAGTAGGGTTCGACAGGCCAGGAATGATGTCAAATATTGCATCCGAGATGTTAGGTTGCCTTAGATTAGGATATGCAACGTTATAGACGCATATAATGTTACCACCGAGAAGTAGGGTCCGACACGCCTGGAAGGTTGTAGAATATTACATCGGAGATGTTAGGTTGCCTTAGGTTAGGATATATAACGTTATAGACGTACATACTGTTCCCTCCGAGAAGTAGGGTTCGACAGGCAAGGAATGTTGTCAAATATTGCATCCGAGATGTTAGATTGCCTTAGATTACGATATCGACCGTTGTGGACGCACATAATATTCCCACCGAAAAGTATGCACCGACACGCGAGGAATATTGTAAAATATTACGTCTGAGATAATAGGTTGCCTTGGATTATGATATACAACGTTATAGACTCCTATAATGTTCCCACCGAGAAGTAGGGTCCGACACGCCTTGAATGATGTAGAATATTACATCCGAGATGTCAGGTTGCCTTCGGTTAGGATATATAACGTTATAGACATATATACTGTTCCCTCCGAGAAGTAGGGTTCGACAGGCCAGGAATGTTGTCAAATATTGCATACGAGATGTTAGGTTGCCTTAGATTAGGATATATACCGCTATAGACGTATATACTGTTCCCTCCGAGATGTAGGGTTCGACAGGCCAGGAATGTTGTCAAATATTGCATCCGAGATGTTAGGTTGCCTTAGATAAGGATATACAACGTTATAGACGCATATAATGTTCCCACCGAGAAGTAGGGTCCGACACGCCTGGAAGGATGTAGAATATTACATCCGAGATGTTAGGTTGCCCTAGGTTAGGATATATAACGTTATAGACGTATATACTGTTCCCTCCGAGAAGTAGGGTTCGACAGGCTAGGAATGTTGTCAAATATTGCATCCGAGATGTTAGGTTGCCTTAGATAAGGATATATAACGTTATAGACGCATATAATGTTACCACCGAGACGTAGGGCCCGACATGCCTGGAATGTTGTCAAATGTTACATCCGAGATGTTAGGTTGCCTTAGGTTAGGATATATAACGTTATAGACGCATGTAACGTTACCACCGAGACGTAGCGACCGACACAACTGGAATGTTGTCAAATGTTACATCCGAGATGTTAGGTTGCCTTAGGCTAGGATATATGACGTTATAGATGTATATGCTGTTCCCTCCGAGAAGTAGGGTTCGAGAGGCCAGGAATGTTGTCAAACATTGCATCCGAGCTGTTAGGTTGCCTTAGGTTAGGATATATAACGTTATAGACGCATGGAATGTTACCACCGAGACGTAGGGACCGACACGCCTGGAATGTTGTCAAATGTTACATCCGAGATGTTAGGTTGCCTTAGGTTAGGATATATGACGTTATAGACGTATATACTGTTCCCTCCGAGAAGTAGGGTTCGACAGGCCAGGAATGTTGTCAAATATTGCATCCGAGATGTTAGGTTGCCTTAGGTTAGGGTATATAACGTTATAGACGCATGTAATGTTACCGCCGAGACGTAGGGACCGACACGCCTGGAATGTTGTCAAATGTTACATCCGAGATGTTAGGTTGTCTTAGGTTAGGATATATGACGTTACAGACGTATATACTGTTCCCTCCGAGATGTAGGGTTCGACAGGCCAGGAATGTTGTCACATATTTCATCCGAGGTGTTAGGTTGCCTTAGATAAGGATATACAACGTTATAGACGCATATAATGTTCCCACCGAGAAGTAGGGTTCGACAGGCCAGGAATGTTGTCAAATATTGCATCCGAGATGTTAGGTTGCCTTAGATAAGGATATACAACGTTATAGACGCAAATAATGGTCCCACCGAGAAGTAGGGTCCGACACGCCTGGAAGGTTGTAGAATAATACATCCGAGATGTTAGGTTGCCCTAGGTCAGTATATATAACGTTATAGCCGTATATACTGTTCCCTCCGAGAAGTAGGGTTCGACAGGCCAGGAATGTTGTCAAATATTGCATCCGAGATGTTAGGTTGCCTTAGATTACGATATCGACCGTTATAGACGCATATAATATTCCCACCGAAAAGTATGCACCGACACGCCAGGAATATTGTAAAATATTACGTCTGAGATAATAGGTTGCCTTAGATTAGGATATACAACGTTATAGACTCATATAATGTTCCCACCGAGAAGTAGGGTCCGACACGCCTGGAATGATGTAGAATATTACATCCGAGATGTCAGGTTGCCTTAGGTTAGGATATATAACGTTATAGACGTATATACTGTTCCCTCCGAGAAGTAGGGTACGACAGGCTAGGAATGTTGTCAAATATTGCATCCGAGATGTTAGGTTGCCTTAGATAAGGATATATAACGTTATAGACGCATATAATGTTACCACCGAGACGTAGGGACCGACATGCCTGGAATGTTGTCAAATGTTACATCCGAGATGTTGGGTTGCCCTAGGTTAGGATATCGACCGCTATAGACGCATATAATATTCCCACCGAAAAGTATGCACCGACACGCCAGGAATATTGTAAAATATTACGTCTGAGACAATAGGTTGCCTTAGATTAGGATATACAACGTTATAGACTCATATAATGTTCCCACCGAGAAGTAGGGTCCGACACGCCTGGAATGATGTAGAATATTACATCCGAGATGTCAGGTTGCCTTAGGTTAGGATATATAACGTTATAGACGTATATAATGTTCCCTCCGAGAAGTAGGGTTCGACAGGCTAGGAATGTTGTCAAATATTGCATCCGAGATGTTAGGTTGCCTTAGATAAGGATATATAACGTTATAGACGCATATAATGTTACCACCGAGACGTAGGGACCGACATGCCTGGAATGTTGTCAAATGTTACATCCGAGATGTTAGGTTGCCTTAGGTTAGGATATATAACGTTATAGACGCATGTAACGTTACCACCGAGACGTAGGGACCGACACACCTGGAATGTTGTCAAATGTTACACCCGAGATGTTAGGTTGCCTTAGGCTAGGATATATGACGTTATAGATGTATATGCTGTTCCCTCCGAGAAGTAGGGTTCGACATGCCTGGAATGTTGTCAAATGTTACATCCGAGATGTTAGGTTGCCTTAGGTTAGGATATATAACGTTATAGACGCATGTAACGTTACCACCGAGACGTAGCGACCGACACACCTGGAATGTTGTCAAATGTTACATCCGAGATGTTAGGTTGCCTTAGGCTAGGATATATGACGTTATAGATGTATATGCTGTTCCCTCCGAGAAGTAGGGTTCGACAGGCCAGGAATGTTGTCAAATATTGCATCCGAGATGTTAGGTTGCCTTAGGTTAGGATATATAACGTTATAGACGCATGTAATGTTACCACCGAGACGTAGGGACCGACACGCCTGGAATGTTGTCAAATGTTACATCTGAGATGTTAGGTTGCCTTAGGCTAGGATATATGACGTTATAGACGTATATACTGTTCCCTCCGAGCAGTAGGGTTCGACAGGCCAGGAATGTTGTTAAATATTGCATCCGAGATGTTAGGTTGCCTTAGATCAGGATATGCAACGTTATAGACGCATATAATGTTACCACCGAGAAGTAGATTCCGACACGCCTGGAAGGTTGTAGAATATTACATCCGAGATGTTAGGTTGCCCTAGGTTAGGATATATAACGTTATAGACGTATATACTGTTCCCTCCGAGAAGTAGGGTTCGACAGGCTAGGAATGGTGTCAAATATTGCATCCGAGATGTTAGGTTGCCTTAGATAAGGATATATAACGTTATAGACGCATATAATGTTACCACCGAGACGTAGAGCCCGACATGCCTGGAATGTTGTCAAATGTTACATCCGAGATGTTAGGTTGCCTTAGGTTAGGATATATAACGTTATAGACGCATGTAACGTTACCACCGAGACGTAGCGACCGACACACCTGGAATGTTGTCAAATGTTACATCCGAGATGTTAGGTTGCCTTAGGCTAGGATATATGACGTTATAGATGTATATACTGTTCCCTCCGAGAAGTAGGGTTCGACAGGGCATGAATGTTGTCAAATATTGCATCCGAGATGTTAGGTGGCCTTAGGTTAGGATATATAACGTTATAGACGCATATAATGTTACCACCGAGACGTAGGGACCGACATGCCTGGAATGTTGTCAAATGTTACATCCGAGATGTTAGGTTGCCTAAGATTAGGATATATACCGTTATAGACGCACGTAATGTTACCACCGAGACGTAGGGTTCCAACACGCCTGGAATGTTGTCAAATGTTATATCCGAGATGTTAGGTTGCCTTAGGTTAGGATATATGACGTTACAGACGTATATACTGTTCCCACCGAGAAGTAGGGTCCGACACGCCAGGAATGTTGTAAAATGTTACATCCGAGATGTTAGGTTGCCTAAGATTATGATATATACCGCTATAGACGCATGTAATGTTATCACCGAGACGTAGGGACCGACACGCCTGGAATGTTGTCAAATGGTACATCCGAGATGTTAGGTTGCCTTAGGTTAGGATATATGACGTTATAGACGTATATGCTGTTCCCTCCGAGAAGTAGGATTCGACAGGCCAGGAATGTTGTCAAACATTGCATCCGAGATGTTAGGTTGCCTTAGGTTAGGATATATAACGTTATAGACGCATGTAATGTTACCACCGAGACGTAGGGACCGACACGCCTGGAATGTTGTCAAATGTTACATCCGGGATGTTAGGTTGCCTTAGATAAGTATATACAACGTTATAGACGCATATAATGTTCCCACCGAGAAGTAGGGTCCGACACGCCTGGAATGATGTAGAATATTACATCCGAGATGTCAGGTTGCCTTAGGTTAGGATATATAACGTTATAGACGTATATACTGTTCCCTCCGAGAAGTAGGGTTCGACAGGCTCGGAATGTTGTCAAATATTGCATCCGAGATGTTAGGTTGCCTTAGATAAGGATATATAACGTTATAGACGCATATAATGTTACCACCGAGACGTAGGGACCGACATGCCTGGAATGTTGTCAAATGTTACATCCGAGATGTTAGGTTGCCTTAGGTTAGGATATATAACGTTATAGACGCATGTAACGTTACCACCGAGACGTAGGGACCGACACACCTGGAATGTTGTCAAATGTTACATCCGAGATGTTAGGTTGCGTTAGGTTAGGATATATGACGTTATAGACGTATATGCTGTTCCCTCCGAGAAGTAGGGTCCGACACGCCTGGAATGATGTAGAATATTACATCCGAGATGTCAGGTTGCCTTAGGTTAGGATATATAACGTTATAGACGTATATACTGTTCCCTCCGAGGAGTAGGGTTCGACAGGCTAGGAATGTTGTCAAATATTGCATCCGAGATGTTAGGTTGCCTTAGATAAGGATATATAACGTTATAGACGCATATAATGTTACCACCGAGGCGTAGGGACCGACATGCCTGGAATATTGTCAAATGTTACATCCGAGATGTTAGGTTGCCTTAGGTTAGGATATATAACGTTATAGACGTATATACTGTTCCCACCGAGAAGTAGGGTTCGACACGCCAGGAATGTTGTAAAATATTACATACGAGATGTTAGGTGGCCTTAGATTAGGATATATACCGCTATAGACGTATATGCTGTTCCCTCCGAGAAGTAGGGTTTGACAGGCCAGGAATGTTGTCAAATATTGCATCCGAGATGTTAGGTTGCCTTAGGTTAGCATATATAACGTTAGAGACGCACGTAATGTTACCACCGAGACGTAGGGCTCCAACACGCCGGGAATGTTGTCAAATGTTATATCCGAGATGTTAGGTTGCCTTAGGTTAGGATATATGACGTTACAGACATATATACTGTTCCCACCGAGAAGTAGGGTCCGACACGCCAGGAGTGTTGTTAAATATTGTATCCGAGATGTTAGGTTGCCTTAGGTTAGGATATATGACGTTATAGACGCATATACTGTTCCCTCCGAGAAGTAGGGTTCGACAGGCTAGGAATGTTGTCAAATATTGCATCCGAGATGTTAGGTTGCCTTAGATAAGGATATATAACGTTATAGACGCATATAATGTTACCACCGAGACGTAGGGACCGACATGCCTGGAGTGTTGTCAAATGTTACATCCGAGATGTTAGGTTGCCTTAGGTTAGGATATATAACGTTATAGACGCATGTAACGTTACCACCGAGACGTAGGGACCGACACACCTGGAATGTTGTCAAATGTTACATCCGAGATGTTAGGTTGACTTAGGCTAGGATATATGACGTTATAGATGTATATGCTGTTCCCTCCGAGAAGTAGGGTTCGACAGGCCAGGAATGTTGTCAAATATTGCATCCGAGATGTTAGGTTGCCTTAGGTTAGGATATATAACGTTATAGACGCATGTAATGTTACCACCGAGACGTAGGGACCGACACGCCTGGAATGTTGTCAAATGTTACATCCGAGATGTTAGGTTGTCTTAGGTTAGGATATATGACGTTACAGACGTATATACTGTTCCCTCCGAGATGTAGGGTTGGACAGGCCAGGAATGTTGTCACATATTTCATCCGAGGTGTTAGGTTGCCTTAGATAAGGATATACAACGTTATAGACGCATATAATGTTCCCACCGAGAAGTAGGGTTCGACAGGCCAGGAATGTTGTCAAATATTGCATCCGAGATGTTAGGTTGCCTTAGATAAGGATATACAACGTTATAGACGCAAATAATGTTCCCACCGAGAAGTAGGGTCCGACACGCCTGGAAGGTTGTAGAATAATACATCCGAGATGTTAGGTTGCCCTAGGTCAGGATATATAACGTTATAGCCGTATATACTGTTCCCTCCGAGAAGTAGGGTTCGACAGGCCAGGAATGTTGTCAAATATTGCATCCGAGATGTTAGGTTGCCTTAGATTACGATATCGACCATTATAGACGCATATAATATTCCCACCGAAAAGTATGCACCGACACGCCAGGAATATTGTAAAATATTACGTCTGAGCTAATAGGTTGCCTTAGATTAGGATATACAACGTTATAGACTCATATAATGTTCCCACCGAGAAGTAGGGTCCGACACGCCTGGAATGATGTAGAATATTACATCCGAGATGTCAGGTTGCCTTAGGTTAGGATATATAACGTTATAGACGTATATACTGTTCCCTCCGAGAAGTAGGGTTCGACAGGCTAGGAATGTTGTCAAATATTGCATCCGAGATGTTAGGTTGCCTTAGATAAGGATATATAACGTTATAGACGCATATAATGTTACCACCGAGACGTAGGGACCGACATGCCTGGAATGTTGTCAAATGTTACATCCGAGATGTTAGGTTGCCTTAGGTTAGGATATATAACGTTATAGACGCATGTAATGTTACCACCGAGACGTAGGGACCGACACGCCTGGAATGTTGTCAAATGTTACATCCGAGATGTTAGGTTGTCTTAGGTTAGGATATATGACGTTACAGACGTATATACTGTTCCCTCCGAGATGTAGGGTTCGACAGGCCAGGAATGTTGTCACATATTTCATCCGAGGTGTTAGGTTGCCTTAGATAAGGATATACAACGTTATAGACGCATATAATGTTCCCACCGAGAAGTAGGGTTCGACAGGCCAGGAATGTTGTCAAATATTGCATCCGAGATGTTAGGTTGCCTTAGATAAGGATATACAACGTTATAGACGCAAATAATGTTCCCACCGAGAAGTAGGGTCCGACACGCCTGGAAGGTTGTAGAATAATACATCCGAGATGTTAGGTTGCCCTAGGTCAGGATATATAACGTTATAGCCGTATATACTGTTCCCTCCGAGAAGTAGGGTTCGACAGGCCAGGAATGTTGTCAAATATTGCATCCGAGATGTTAGGTTGCTTAGATTACGATATCGACCGTTATAGACGCATATAATATTCCCACCGAAAAGTATGCACCGACACGCCAGGAATATTGTAAAATATTACGTCTGAGATAATAGGTTGCCTTAGATTAGGATATACAACGATATAGACTCATATAATGTTCCCACCGAGAAGTAGGGTCCGACACGCCTGGAATGATGTAGAATATTACATCCGAGATGTCAGGTTGCCTTAGGTTAGGATATATAACGTTATAGACGTATATACTGTTCCCTCCGAGAAGTAGGGTTCGACAGGCTAGGAATGTTGTCAAATATTGCATCCGAGATGTTAGGTTGCCTTAGATAAGGATATATAACGTTATAGACGCATATAATGTTACCACCGAGACGTAGGGACCGACATGCCTGGAATGTTGTCAAATGTTACATCCGAGATGTTGGGTTGCCCTAGGTTAGGATATCGACCGTTATAGACGCATATAATATTCCCACCGAAAAGTATGCACCGACACGCCAGGAATATTGTAAAATATTACGTCTGAGACAATAGGTTGCCTTAGATTAGGATATACAACGTTATAGACTCATATAATGTTCCCACCGAGAAGTAGGGTCCGACACGCCTGGAATGATGTAGAATATTACATCCGAGATGTCAGGTTGCCTTAGGTTAGGATATATAACGTTATAGACGTATATACTGTTCCCTCCGAGAAGTAGGGTTCGACAGGCTAGGAATGTTGTCAAATATTGCATCCGAGATGTTAGGTTGCCTTAGATAAGGATATATAACGTTATAGACGCATATAATGTTACCACCGAGACGTAGGGACCGACATGCCTGGAATGTTGTCAAATGTTACATCCGAGATGTTAGGTTGCCTTAGGTTAGGATATATAACGTTATAGACGCATGTAACGTTACCACCGAGACGTAGGGACCGACACACCTGGAATGTTGTCAAATGTTACATCCGAGATGTTAGGTTGCCTTAGGCTAGGATATATGACGTTATAGATGTATCTGCTGTTCCCTCCGAGAAATAGGGTTCGACATGCCTGGAATGTTGTCAAATGTTACATCCGAGATGTTAGGTTGCCTTAGGTTAGGATATATGACGTTATAGACGCATGTAACGTTACCACCGAGACGTAGGGACCGACACACCTGGAATGTTGTCAAATGTTACATCCGAGATGTTAGGTTGCGTTAGGTTAGGATATATGACGTTATAGACGTATATGCTTTTCCCTCCGAGAAGTAGGGTCCGACACGCCTGGAATGATGTCGAATATTACATCCGAGATGTCAGGTTGCCTTAGGTTAGGATATATAACGTTATAGACGTATATACTATTCCCTCCGAGAAGTAGGGTTCGACAGGCTCGGAATGTTGTCAAATATTGCATCCGAGATGTTAGGTTGCCTTAGATAAGGATATATAACGTTATAGACGCATATAATGCTACCACCGAGACGTAGGGACCGACATGCCTGGAATGTTGTCAAATGTTACATCCGAGATGTTAGGTTGCCTTAGGTTAGGATATATAACGTTATAGACGCATGTAACGTTACCACCGAGACGTAGGGACCGACACACCTGGAATGTTGTCAAATGTTACATCCGAGATGTTAGGTTGCGTTAGGTTAGGATATATGACGTTATAGACGTATATGCTGTTCCCTCCGAGAAGTAGGGTCCGACACGCCTGGAATGATGTAGAATATTACATCCGAGATGTCAGGTTGCCTTAGGTTAGGATATATAACGTTATAGACGTATATACTGTTCCCTCCGAGGAGTAGGGTTCGACAGGCTAGGAATGTTGTCAAATATTGCATCCGAGATGTTAGGTTGCCTTAGATAAGGATATATAACGTTATAGACGCATATAATGTTACCACCGAGGCGTAGGGACCGACATGCCTGGAATGTTGTCAAATGTTACATCCGAGATGTTAGGTTGCCTTAGGTTAGGATATATAACGTTATAGACTTATATACTGTTCCCACCGAGAAGTAGGGTTCGACACGCCAGGAATGTTGTCAAATATTACATACGAGATGTTAGGTGGCCTTAGATTAGGATATATACCGCTATAGACGTATATGCTGTTCCCTCCGAGAAGTAGGGTTTGACAGGCCAGGAATGTTGTCAAATATTGCATCCGAGATGTTAGGTTGCCTTAGGTTAGCATATATAACGTTAGAGACGCACGTAATGTTACCACCGAGACGTAGGGTTCCAACACGCCGGGAATGTTGTCGAATGTTATATCCGAGATGTTAGGTTGCCTTAGGTTAGGATATATGACGTTACAGACATATATACTGTTCCCACCGAGAAGTAGGGTCCGACACGCCAGGAGTGTTGTCAAATATTGTATCCGAGATGTTAGGTTGCCTTAGGTTAGGATATATGACGTTATAGACGTATATACTGTTCCCTCCGAGATGTAGGGTTCGACAGGCCAGGAATGTTGTCACATATTTCATCCGAGATGTTAGGTTGCCTTAGATTAGGATATATACCGTTATAGACGTATATACTGTTCCCTCCGAGCAGTAGGGTTCGACAGGCCAGGAATGTTGTCAAATATTGCATCCGAGATGTTAGGTTGCCTTAGATAAGGATATATAACGTTATAGTCGCATATAATGTTACCACCGAGACGTAGGGACCGACATGCCTGGAATGTTGTCAAATGTTACATCCGAGATGTTAGGTTGCCTTAGGTTAGGATATATAACGTTATAGACGCGTGTAACGTTACCACCGAGACGTAGCGACCGACACACCTGGAATGTTGTCAAATGTTACATCCGAGATGTTAGGTTGCCTTAGGCTAGGATATATGACGTTATAGATGTATATGCTGTTCCCTCCGAGAAGAAGGGTTCGACAGGCCAGGAATGTTGTCAAATATTGCATCCGAGATGTTAGATTGCCTTAGGTTAGGATATATAACGTTATAGACGCATGTAATGTTACCACCGAGACGTAGGGACCGACACGCCTGGAATGTTGTCAAATGTTACATCTGAGATGTTAGGTTGTCTTAGGTTAGGATATATGACGTTACAGACATATATACTGTTCCCTCCGAGATGTAGGGTTCGACAGGCCAGGAATGTTGTCACATATTTCATCCGAGATGTTAGGTTGCCTTAGATTAGGATATGCAACCTTATAGACGCATATAATGTTACCACCGAGAAGTAGGGTCCGACACGCCTGGAAGGTTGTAGAATATTACATCGGAGATGTTAGGTTGCCTTAGGTTAGGATATATAACGTTATAGACGTACATACTGTTCCCTCCGAGAAGTAGGGTTCGACAGGCAAGGAATGTTGTCAAATATTGCATCCGAGATGTTAGATTGCCTTAGATTACGATATCGACCGTTGTGGACGCATATAATATTCCCACCGAAAAGTATGCACCGACACGCGAGGAATATTGTAAAATATTACGTCTGAGATAATAGGTTGCCTTAGATTAGGATATACAACGTTATATACTCATATAATGTTCCCACCGAGAAGTAGGGTCCGACACGCCTTGAATGATGTAGAATATTATATCCGAGATGTCAGGTTGCCTTCGGTTAGGATATATAACGTTATAGACGTATATACTGTTCCCTCCGAGAAGTAGGGTTCGACAGGCCCGGAATGTTGTCAAATATTGCATCCGAGATGTTAGGTTGCCTTAGGTTAGGATAAATAACGTTATAGACGCATGTAACGTTACCACCGAGACGTAGGGACCGACACACCAGGAATGTTGTCAAATGTTACATCCGAGATGTTAGGTTGCCTTACGTTAGGATATATGACGTTATAGACGTATATACTGTTCCCTCCGAGATGTAGGGTTCGACAGGCCAGGAATGTTGTCACATATTTCATCCGAGATGTTAGGTTCCCTTGATTAGGATATATAACGTTATAGACGCATGTAATGTTACCACCGAGACGTAGGGACCGACACGCCTGGAATGTTGTCAAATGTTACATCCGAGATGTTAGGTTGCCTTAGGCTAGGATATATGACGTTATAGATGTATATGCTGTTCCCTCCGAGAAGTAGGGTTCGACAGGTCAGGAGTGTTGTCAAATATTGCATCCGAGATGTTAGGTTGCCTTAGGTTAGGATATATGACGTTATAGACGTATATACTGTTCCCTCCGAGCAGTAGGGTTCGACAGGCCAGGAATGTTGTCAAATATTGCATCCGAGATGTTAGGTTGCCTTAGATTAGGATATGCAACGTTATAGACGCATATAATGTTACCACCGAGAAGTAGGGTCCGACACGCCTGGAAGGTTGTAGAATATTACATCGGAGATGTTAGGTTGCCTTAGGTTAGGATATATAACGTTATAGACGTACATACTGTTCCCTCCGAGAAGTAGGGTTCGACAGGCAAGGAATGTTGTCAAATATTGCATCCGAGATGTTAGATTGCCTTAGATTACGATATCGACCGTTGTGGACGCACATAATATTCCCACCGAAAAGTATGCACCGACACGCGAGGAATATTGTAAAATATTACGTCTGAGATAGTAGGTTGCCTTGGATTATGATATACAACGTTATAGACTCCTATAATGTTCCCACCGAGAAGTAGGGTCCGACACGCCTTGAATGATGTAGAATATTACATCCGAGATGTCAGGTTGCCTTCGGTTAGGATATATAACGTTATAGACATATATACTGTTCCCTCCGAGAAGTAGGGTTCGACAGGCCAGGAATGTTGTCAAATATTGCATACGAGATGTTAGGTTGCCTTAGATTAGGATATATACCGCTATAGACGTATATACTGTTCCCTCCGAGATGTAGGGTTCGACAGGCCAGGAATGTTGTCAAATATTGCATCCGAGATGTTAGGTTGCCTTAGATAAGGATATACAACATTATAGACGCATATAATGTTCCCACCGAGAAGTAGGGTCCGACACGCCTGGAAGGTTGTAGAATATTACATCCGAGATGTTAGGTTGCCCTAGGTTAGGATATATAACGTTATAGACGTATATACTGTTCCCTCCGAGAAGTAGGGTTCGACAGGCTAGGAATGTTGTCAAATATTGCATCCGAGATGTTAGGTTGCCTTAGATAAGGATATATAACGTTATAGACGCATATAATGTTACCACCGAGACGTAGGGCCCGACATGCCTGGAATGTTGTCAAATGTTACATCCGAGATGTTAGGTTGCCTTAGGTTAGGATATATAACGTTATAGACGCATGTAACGTTACCACCGAGACGTAGCGACCGACACACCTGGAATGTTGTCAAATGTTACATCCGAGATGTTAGGTTGCCTTAGGCTAGGATATATGACGTTATAGATGTATATACTGTTCCCTCCGAGAAGTAGGGTCCGACAGGCCATGAATGTTGTCAAATATTGCATCCGAGATGTTAGGTGGCCTTAGGTTAGGATATATAACGTTATAGACGCATATAATGTTACCACCGAGACGTAGGGACCGACATGCCTGGAATGTTGTCAAATGTTACATCCGAGATGTTAGGTTGCCTAAGATTAGGATATATACCGCTATAGACGCATGTAATGTTACCACCGAGACGTAGGGACCGACACGCCAGGAATATTGTCAAATATTACATACGAGATGTTAGGTGGCCTTAGGTTAGGATATATAACGTTATAGACGCATGTAATGTTACCACCGAGACGTAGGGACCGACACGCCTGGAATGTGGTAAAATGTTACATCCGAGATGTTAGGTTGCCTAAGATTATGATATATACCGCTATAGACGCATGTAATGTTATCACCGAGACGTAGGGACCGACACGCCTGGAATGTTGTCAAATGTTACATCCGAGATGTTAGGTTGCCTTAGGTTAGGATATATGACGTTATAGACGTATATGCTGTTCCCTCCGAGAAGTAGGATTCGACAGGCCAGGAATGTTGTCATACATTGCATTCGAGATGTTAGGTTGCCTTAGGTTAGGATGTATAACGTTATAGACGCATGTAATGTTACCACCGAGGCGTAGGGACCGACATGCCTGGAATGTTGTCAAATGTTACATCCGAGATGTTAGGTTGCCTTAGGTTAGGATATATAACGTTATAGACGTATATACTGTTCCCACCGAGAAGTAGGGTTCGACACGCCAGGAATGTTGTCAAATATTACATACGAGATGTTAGGTGGCCTTAGATTAGGATATATACCGCTATAGACGTATATGCTGTTCCCTCCGAGAAGTAGGGTTTGACAGGCCAGGAATGTTGTCAAATATTGCATCCGAGATGTTAGGTTGCCTTAGGTTAGCATATATAACGTTAGAGACGCACGTAATGTTACCACCGAGACGTAGGGTTCCAACACGCCGGGAATGTTGTCAAATGTTATATCCGAGATGTTAGGTTGCCTTAGGTTAGGATATATGACGTTACAGACATATATACTGTTCCCACCGAGAAGTAGGGTCCGACACGCCAGGAGTGTTGTCATATATTGTATCCGAGATGTTAGGTTGCCTTAGGTTAGGATATATGACGTTATAGACGTATATACTGTTCTCTCCGAGATGTAGGGTTCGACAGGCCAGGAATGTTGTCACATATTTCATCCGAGATGTTAGGTTGCCTTAGATTAGGATATATACCGTTATAGACGTATATACTGTTCCCTCCGAGCAGTAGGGTTCGACAGGCCAGGAATGTTGTCAAATATTGCATCCGAGATGTTAGGTTGCCTTAGATTAGGATATGCAACGTTATAGACGCATATCATGTTACCACCGAGAAGTAAGGTCCGACACGCCTGGAAGGTTCTAGAATATTACATCCGAGATGTTAGGTTGCCTTAGGTTAGGATATATAACGTTATAGACGTACATACTGTTCCCTCCGAGAAGTAGGGTTCGACAGGCAAGGAATGATGTCAAATATTGCATCCGAGATGTTAGATTGCCTTAGATTACGATATCGACCGTTATGGACGCATATAATATTCCCACCGAAAAGTATGCACCGACACGCGAGGAATATTGTACAATATTACGTCTGAGATAATAGGTTGCCTTAGATTATGATATACAACGTTATAGACTCATATAATGTTCCCACCGAGAAGTAGGGTCCGACACGCCTGGAATGATGTAGAATATTACATCCGAGATGTCAGGTTGCCTTCGGTTAGGATATATAACGTTATAGACATATATACTGTTCCCTCCGAGAAGTAGGGTTCGACAGGCCAGGAATGTTGTCAAATATTGCATACGAGATGTTAGGTTGCCTTAGATTAGGATATATACCGCTATAGACGTATATACTGTTCCCTCCGAGATGTAGGGTTCGACAGGCCAGGAATGTTGTCAAATATTGCATCCGAGATGTTAGGTTGCCTTAGATAAGGATATACAACGTTATAGACGCATATAATGTTCCCACCGAGAAGTAGGGTCCGACACGCCTGGAAGGTTGTAGAATAATACATCCGAGATTTTAGGTTGCCCTAGGTCAGGATATATAACGTTATAGCCGTATATACTGTTCCCTCCGAGAAGTAGGGTTCGACAGGCCAGGAATGTTGTCAAATATTGCATCCGAGATGTTAGGTTGCCTTAGATTACGATATCGACCGTTATAGACGCATATAATATTCCCACCGAAAAGTATGCACCGACACGCCAGGAATATTGTAAAATATTACGTCTGAGATAATAGGTTGCCTTAGATTAGGATATACAACGTTATAGACACATATAATGTTCCCACCGAGAAGTAGGGTCCGACACGCCTGGAATGATGTAGAATATTACATCCGAGATGTCAGGTTGCCTTAGGTTAGGATATATAACGTTATAGACGTATATACTGTTCCCTCCGAGAAGTAGGGTTCGACAGGCTAGGAATGTTGTCAAATATTGCATCCGAGATGTTAGGTTGCCTTAGATAAGGATATATAACGTTATAGACGCATATAATGTTACCACCGAGACGTAGGGACCGACATGCCTGGAATGTTGTCAAATGTTACATCCGAGATGTTGGGTTGCCCTAGGTTAGGATATCGACCGTTATAGACGCATATAATATTCCCACCGAAAAGTATGCACCGACACGCCAGGAATATTGTAAAATATTACGTCTGAGACAATAGGTTGCCTTAGATTAGGATATACAACGTTATAGACTCATATAATGTTCCCACCGAGAAGTAGGGTCCGACACGCCTGGAATGATGTAGAATATTACATCCGAGATGTCAGGTTGCCTTAGGTTAGGATATATAACGTTATAGACGTATATACTGTTCCCTCCGAGAAGTAGGGTTCGACAGGCTAGGAATGTTGTCAAATATTGCATCCGAGATGTTACGTTGCCTTAGATAAGGATATATAACGTTATAGACGCATATAATGTTACCACCGAGACGTAGGGACCGACATGCCTGGAATGTTGTCAAATGTTACATCCGAGATGTTAGGTTGCCTTAGGTTAGGATATATAACGTTATAGACGCATGTAACGTTACCACCGAGACGTAGGGACCGACACACCTGGAATGTTGTCAAATGTTACATCCGAGATGTTTGGTTGCCTTAGGCTAGGATATATGACGTTATAGATGTATATGCTGTTCCCTCCGAGAAGTAGGGTTCGACATGCCTGGAACGTTGTCAAATGTTACATCCGAGATGTTAGGTTGCCTTAGGTTAGGATATATAACGTTATAGACGCATGTAACGTTACCACCGAGACGTAGCGACCGACACACCTGGAATGTTGTCAAATGTTACATCCGAGATGTTAGGTTGCCTTAGGCTAGGATATATGACGTTATAGATGTATATGCTGTTCCCTCCGAGAAGTAGGGTTCGACAGGCCAGGAATGTTGTCAAATATTGCATCCGAGATGTTAGGTTGCCTTAGGTTAGGATATATAACGTTATAGACGCATGTAATGTTACCACCGAGACGTAGGGACCGACACGCCTGGAATGTTGTCAAATGTTACATCCGAGATGTTAGGTTGCCTTAGGCTAGGATATATGACGTTATAGATGTATATGCTGTTCCCTCCGAGAAGTAGGGTTCGACAGCTCAGGAGTGTTGTCAAATATTGCATCCGAGATGTTAGGTTGCCTTAGGTTAGGATATATGACGTTATAGACGTATATACTCTTCCCTCCGAGCAGTAGGGTGCGACAGGCCAGGAATGTTGTCAAATATTGCATCCGAGATGTTAGGTTGCCTTAGATAAGGATATACAACGTTATAGACGCAAATAATGTTCCCACCGAGAAGTAGGGTCCGACACGCCTGGAAGGTTGTAGAATAATACATCCGAGATTTTAGGTTGCCCTAGGTCAGGATATATAACGTTATAGCCGTATATACTGTTCCCTCCGAGAAGTAGGGTTCGACAGGCCAGGAATGTTGTCAAATATTGCATCCGAGATGTTAGGTTGCCTTAGATTACGATATCGACCGTTATAGACGCATATAATATTCCCACCGAAAAGTATGCACCGACACGCCAGGAATATTGTAAAATATTACGTCTGAGATAATAGGTTGCCTTAGATTAGGATATACAACGTTATAGACACATATAATGTTCCCACCGAGAAGTAGGGTCCGACACGCCTGGAATGATGTAGAATATTACATCCGAGATGTCAGGTTGCCTTAGGTTAGGATATATAACGTTATAGACGTATATACTGTTCCCTCCGAGAAGTAGGGTTCGACAGGCTAGGAATGTTGTCAAATATTGCATCCGAGATGTTAGGTTGCCTTAGATAAGGATATATAACGTTATAGACGCATATAATGTTACCACCGAGACGTAGGGACCGACATGCCTGGAATGTTGTCAAATGTTACATCCGAGATGTTGGGTTGCCCTAGGTTAGGATATCGACCGTTATAGACGCATATAATATTCCCACCGAAAAGTATGCACCGACACGCCAGGAATATTGTAAAATATTACGTCTGAGACAATAGGTTGCCTTAGATTAGGATATACAACGTTATAGACTCATATAATGTTCCCACCGAGAAGTAGGGTCCGACACGCCTGGAATGATGTAGAATATTACATCCGAGATGTCAGGTTGCCTTAGGTTAGGATATATAACGTTATAGACGTATATACTGTTCCCTCCGAGAAGTAGGGTTCGACAGGCTAGGAATGTTGTCAAATATTGCATCCGAGATGTTACGTTGCCTTAGATAAGGATATATAACGTTATAGACGCATATAATGTTACCACCGAGACGTAGGGACCGACATGCCTGGAATGTTGTCAAATGTTACATCCGAGATGTTAGGTTGCCTTAGGTTAGGATATATAACGTTATAGACGCATGTAACGTTACCACCGAGACGTAGGGACCGACACACCTGGAATGTTGTCAAATGTTACATCCGAGATGTTTGGTTGCCTTAGGCTAGGATATATGACGTTATAGATGTATATGCTGTTCCCTCCGAGAAGTAGGGTTCGACATGCCTGGAACGTTGTCAAATGTTACATCCGAGATGTTAGGTTGCCTTAGGTTAGGATATATAACGTTATAGACGCATGTAACGTTACCACCGAGACGTAGCGACCGACACACCTGGAATGTTGTCAAATGTTACATCCGAGATGTTAGGTTGCCTTAGGCTAGGATATATGACGTTATAGATGTATATGCTGTTCCCTCCGAGAAGTAGGGTTCGACAGGCCAGGAATGTTGTCAAATATTGCATCCGAGATGTTAGGTTGCCTTAGGTTAGGATATATAACGTTATAGACGCATGTAATGTTACCACCGAGACGTAGGGACCGACACGCCTGGAATGTTGTCAAATGTTACATCCGAGATGTTAGGTTGCCTTAGGCTAGGATATATGACGTTATAGATGTATATGCTGTTCCCTCCGAGAAGTAGGGTTCGACAGCTCAGGAGTGTTGTCAAATATTGCATCCGAGATGTTAGGTTGCCTTAGGTTAGGATATATGACGTTATAGACGTATATACTCTTCCCTCCGAGCAGTAGGGTGCGACAGGCCAGGAATGTTGTCAAATATTGCATCCGAGATGTTAGGTTGCCTTAGATAAGGATATACAACGTTATAGACGCAAATAATGTTCCCACCGAGAAGTAGGGTCCGACACGCCTGGAAGGTTGTAGAATAATACATCCGAGATTTTAGGTTGCCCTAGGTCAGGATATATAACGTTATAGCCGTATATACTGTTCCCTCCGAGAAGTAGGGTTCGACAGGCCAGGAATGTTGTCAAATATTGCATCCGAGATGTTAGGTTGCCTTAGATTACGATATCGACCGTTATAGACGCATATAATATTCCCACCGAAAAGTATGCACCGACACGCCAGGAATATTGTAAAATATTACGTCTGAGATAATAGGTTGCCTTAGATTAGGATATACAACGTTATAGACACATATAATGTTCCCACCGAGAAGTAGGGTCCGACACGCCTGGAATGATGTAGAATATTACATCCGAGATGTCAGGTTGCCTTAGGTTAGGATATATAACGTTATAGACGTATATACTGTTCCCTCCGAGAAGTAGGGTTCGACAGGCTAGGAATGTTGTCAAATATTGCATCCGAGATGTTAGGTTGCCTTAGATAAGGATATATAACGTTATAGACGCATATAATGTTACCACCGAGACGTAGGGACCGACATGCCTGGAATGTTGTCAAATGTTACATCCGAGATGTTGGGTTGCCCTAGGTTAGGATATCGACCGTTATAGACGCATATAATATTCCCACCGAAAAGTATGCACCGACACGCCAGGAATATTGTAAAATATTACGTCTGAGACAATAGGTTGCCTTAGATTAGGATATACAACGTTATAGACTCATATAATGTTCCCACCGAGAAGTAGGGTCCGACACGCCTGGAATGATGTAGAATATTACATCCGAGATGTCAGGTTGCCTTAGGTTAGGATATATAACGTTATAGACGTATATACTGTTCCCTCCGAGAAGTAGGGTTCGACAGGCTAGGAATGTTGTCAAATATTGCATCCGAGATGTTACGTTGCCTTAGATAAGGATATATAACGTTATAGACGCATATAATGTTACCACCGAGACGTAGGGACCGACATGCCTGGAATGTTGTCAAATGTTACATCCGAGATGTTAGGTTGCCTTAGGTTAGGATATATAACGTTATAGACGCATGTAACGTTACCACCGAGACGTAGGGACCGACACACCTGGAATGTTGTCAAATGTTACATCCGAGATGTTTGGTTGCCTTAGGCTAGGATATATGACGTTATAGATGTATATGCTGTTCCCTCCGAGAAGTAGGGTTCGACATGCCTGGAACGTTGTCAAATGTTACATCCGAGATGTTAGGTTGCCTTAGGTTAGGATATATAACGTTATAGACGCATGTAACGTTACCACCGAGACGTAGCGACCGACACACCTGGAATGTTGTCAAATGTTACATCCGAGATGTTAGGTTGCCTTAGGCTAGGATATATGACGTTATAGATGTATATGCTGTTCCCTCCGAGAAGTAGGGTTCGACAGGCCAGGAATGTTGTCAAATATTGCATCCGAGATGTTAGGTTGCCTTAGGTTAGGATATATAACGTTATAGACGCATGTAATGTTACCACCGAGACGTAGGGACCGACACGCCTGGAATGTTGTCAAATGTTACATCCGAGATGTTAGGTTGCCTTAGGCTAGGATATATGACGTTATAGATGTATATGCTGTTCCCTCCGAGAAGTAGGGTTCGACAGCTCAGGAGTGTTGTCAAATATTGCATCCGAGATGTTAGGTTGCCTTAGGTTAGGATATATGACGTTATAGACGTATATACTCTTCCCTCCGAGCAGTAGGGTGCGACAGGCCAGGAATGTTGTCAAATATTGCATCCGAGATGTTAGGTTGCCTTAGATAAGGATATACAACGTTATAGACGCAAATAATGTTCCCACCGAGAAGTAGGGTCCGACACGCCTGGAAGGTTGTAGAATAATACATCCGAGATTTTAGGTTGCCCTAGGTCAGGATATATAACGTTATAGCCGTATATACTGTTCCCTCCGAGAAGTAGGGTTCGACAGGCCAGGAATGTTGTCAAATATTGCATCCGAGATGTTAGGTTGCCTTAGATTACGATATCGACCGTTATAGACGCATATAATATTCCCACCGAAAAGTATGCACCGACACGCCAGGAATATTGTAAAATATTACGTCTGAGATAATAGGTTGCCTTAGATTAGGATATACAACGTTATAGACACATATAATGTTCCCACCGAGAAGTAGGGTCCGACACGCCTGGAATGATGTAGAATATTACATCCGAGATGTCAGGTTGCCTTAGGTTAGGATATATAACGTTATAGACGTATATACTGTTCCCTCCGAGAAGTAGGGTTCGACAGGCTAGGAATGTTGTCAAATATTGCATCCGAGATGTTAGGTTGCCTTAGATAAGGATATATAACGTTATAGACGCATATAATGTTACCACCGAGACGTAGGGACCGACATGCCTGGAATGTTGTCAAATGTTACATCCGAGATGTTGGGTTGCCCTAGGTTAGGATATCGACCGTTATAGACGCATATAATATTCCCACCGAAAAGTATGCACCGACACGCCAGGAATATTGTAAAATATTACGTCTGAGACAATAGGTTGCCTTAGATTAGGATATACAACGTTATAGACTCATATAATGTTCCCACCGAGAAGTAGGGTCCGACACGCCTGGAATGATGTAGAATATTACATCCGAGATGTCAGGTTGCCTTAGGTTAGGATATATAACGTTATAGACGTATATACTGTTCCCTCCGAGAAGTAGGGTTCGACAGGCTAGGAATGTTGTCAAATATTGCATCCGAGATGTTAGGTTGCCTTAGATAAGGATATATAACGTTATAGACGCATATAATGTTACCACCGAGACGTAGGGACCGACATGCCTGGAATGTTGTCAAATGTTACATCCGAGATGTTAGGTTGCCTTAGGTTAGGATATATAACGTTATAGACGCATGTAACGTTACCACCGAGACGTAGGGACCGACACACCTGGAATGTTGTCAAATGTTACATCCGAGATGTTTGGTTGCCTTAGGCTAGGATATATGACGTTATAGATGTATATGCTGTTCCCTCCGAGAAGTAGGGTTCGACATGCCTGGAACGTTGTCAAATGTTACATCCGAGATGTTAGGTTGCCTTAGGTTAGGATATATAACGTTATAGACGCATGTAACGTTACCACCGAGACGTAGCGACCGACACACCTGGAATGTTGTCAAATGTTACATCCGAGATGTTAGGTTGCCTTAGGCTAGGATATATGACGTTATAGATGTATATGCTGTTCCCTCCGAGAAGTAGGGTTCGACAGGCCAGGAATGTTGTCAAATATTGCATCCGAGATGTTAGGTTGCCTTAGGTTAGGATATATAACGTTATAGACGCATGTAATGTTACCACCGAGACGTAGGGACCGACACACCTGGAATGTTGTCAAATGTTACATCCGAGATGTTAGGTTGCCTTAGATAAGGATATATAACGTTCTAGACGCATATAATGTTACCACCGAGACGTAGGGACCGACATGCCTGGAATGTTGTCAAATGTTACATCCGAGATGTTAGGTTGCCTTAGGTTAGGATATATAACGTTATAGACGCATGTAACGTTACCACCGAGACGTAGGGACCGACACACCTGGAATGTTGTCAAATGTTACATCCGAGATGTTTGGTTGCCTTAGGCTAGGATATATGACGTTATAGATGTATATGCTGTTCCCTCCGAGAAGTAGGGTTCGACAGGCCATGAATGTTGTCAAATGTTACATCCGAGATGTTAGGTTGCCTTAGGTTAGGATATATAACGTTATAGACGCATGTAACGTTACCACCGAGACGTAGCGACCGACACACCTGGAATGTTGTCAAATGTTACATCCGAGATGTTAGGTTGCCTTAGGCTAGGATATATGACGTTATAGATGTATATGCTGTTCCCTCCGAGAAGTAGGGTTCGACAGGCCAGGAATGTTGTCAAATATTGCATCCGAGATGTTAGGTTGCCTTAGGTTAGGATATATAACGTTATAGACGCATGTAATGTTACCACCGAGACGTAGGGACCGACACACCTGGAATGTTGTCAAATGTTACATCCGAGATGTTAGGTTGCCTTAGGCTAGGATATATGACGTTATAGATGTATATGCTGTTCCCTCCGAGAAGTAGGGTTCGACAGGCCAGGAATGTTGTCAAATATTGCATCCGAGATGTTAGGTTGCCTTAGGTTAGGATATATAACGTTATAGACGCATGTAATGTTACCACCGAGACGTAGGGACCGACACGCCTGGAATGTTGTCAAATGTTACATCCGAGATCTTAGGTTGCCTTAGGTTAGGATATATGACGTTATAGACGTATATACTGTTCCCTCCGGGAAGTAGGGTTCGACAGGCCATGAATGTTGTCAAATATTGCATCCGAGATGTTAGGTTGCCTTAGATAAGTATATACAACGTTATAGACGCATATAATGTTCCCACCGAGAAGTAGGGTCCGACACGCCTGGAAGGTTGTAGAATATTACATCCGAGATGTAAGGTTGCCCTAGGTTAGGATATATAACGTTATAGACGTATATACTGTTCCCTCCGAGAAGTAGGGTTCGACAGGCTAGGAATGTTGTCAAATATTGCATCCGAGATGTTAGGTTGCCTTAGATAAGGATATATAACGTTATAGACGCATATAGTGTTACCACCGAGACGTAGGGACCGACATGCCTGGAATGTTGTCAAAAGTTACATCCGAGATGTTAGGTTGCCTTAGGTTAGGATATATAACGTTATAGACGCATGTAACGTTACCACCGAGACGTAGCGACCGACACACCTGGAATGTTGTCAAATGTTACATCCGAGATGTTAGGTTGCCTTAGGCTAGGATATACGACGTTATAGATGTATATGCTGTTCCCTCCGAGAAGTAGGGTTCGACAGGCCAGGAATGTTGTCAAATATTGCATCCGAGATGTTAGGTTGCCTTAGGTTAGGATATATAACGTTATAGACGCATGTAATGTTGCCACCGAGACGTAGGGACCGACACGCCTGGAATGTTGTCAAATGTTACATCTGAGATGTTAGGTTGTCTTAGGTTAGGATATATGACGTTACAGACATATATACTGTTCCCTCCGAGATGTAGGTTTCGACAGGCCAGGAATGTTGTCACATATTTCATCCGAGATGTTAGGTTGCCTTAGATTAGGATATGCAACCTTATAGACGCATATAATGTTACCACCGAGAAGTAGGGTCCGACACGCCTGGAAGGTTGTAGAATATTACATCGGAGATGTTAGGTTGCCTTAGGTTAGGATATATAACGTTATAGACGTACATACTGTTCCCTCCGAGAAGTAGGGTTCGACAGGCAAGGAATGTTGTCAAATATTGCATCCGAGATGTTAGATTGCCTTAGATTACGATATCGACCGTTGTGGACGCATATAATATTCCCACCGAAAAGTATGCACCGACACGCGAGGAATATTGTAAAATATTACGTCTGAGATAATATGTTGCCTTAGATTAGGATATACAACGTTATAGACTCATATAATGTTCCCACCGAGAAGTAGGGTCCGACACGCCTTGAATGATGTAGAATATTATATCCGAGATGTCAGGTTGCCTTCGGTTAGGATATATAACGTTATAGACGTATATACTGTTCCCTCCGAGAAGTAGGGTTCGACAGGCCAGGAATGTTGTCAAATATTGCATCCGAGATGTTAGGTTGCCTTAGGTTAGGATAAATAACGTTATAGACGCATGTAACGTTACCACCGTGACGTAGGGACCGACACACCTGGAATGTTGTCAAATGTTACATCCGAGATGTTAGGTTGCCTTACGTTAGGATATATGACGTTATAGACGTATATACTGTTCCCTCCGAGATGTAGGGTTCGACAGGCCAGGAATGTTGTCACATATTTCATCCGAGATGTCAGGTTCCCTTGATTAGGATATATACTGTTATAGACGCATGTAATGTTACCACCGAGACGTAGGGACCGACACGCCTGGAATGTTGTCAAATGTTACATCCGAGATGTTAGGTTGCCTTAGGCTAGGATATATGACGTTATAGATGTATATGCTGTTCCCTCCGAGAAGTAGGGTTCGACAGCTCAGGAGTGTTGTCAAATATTGCATCCGAGATGTTAGGTTGCCTTAGGTTAGGATATATGACGTTATAGACGTATATACTCTTCCCTCCGAGCAGTAGGGTGCGACAGGCCAGGAATGTTGTCAAATATTGCATCCGAGATGTTAGGTTGCCTTAGATAAGGATATACAACGTTATAGACGCAAATAATGTTCCCACCGAGAAGTAGGGTCCGACACGCCTGGAAGGTTGTAGAATAATACATCCGAGATTTTAGGTTGCCCTAGGTCAGGATATATAACGTTATAGCCGTATATACTGTTCCCTCCGAGAAGTATGGTTCGACAGGCCAGGAATGTTGTCAAATATTGCATCCGAGATGTTAGGTTGCCTTAGATTACGATATCGACCGTTATAGACGCATATAATATTCCCACCGAAAAGTATGCACCGACACGCCAGGAATATTGTAAAATATTACGTCTGAGATAATAGCTTGCCTTAGATTAGGATATACAACGTTATAGACACATATAATGTTCCCACCGAGAAGTAGGGTCCGACACGCCTGGAATGATGTAGAATATTACATCCGAGATGTCAGGTTGCCTTAGGTTAGGATATATAACGTTATAGACGTATATACTGTTCCCTCCGAGAAGTAGGGTTCGACAGGCTAGGAATGTTGTCAAATATTGCATCCGAGATGTTAGGTTGCCTTAGATAAGGATATATAACGTTATAGACGCATATAATGTTACCACCGAGACGTAGGGACCGACATGCCTGGAATGTTGTCAAATGTTACATCCGAGATGTTGGGTTGCCCTAGGTTAGGATATCGACCGTTATAGACGCATATAATATTCCCACCGAAAAGTATGCACCGACACGCCAGGAATATTGTAAAATATTACGTCTGAGACAATAGGTTGCCTTAGATTAGGATATACAACGTTATAGACTCATATAATGTTCCCACCGAGAAGTAGGGTCCGACACGCCTGGAATGATGTAGAATATTACATCCGAGATGTCAGGTTGCCTTAGGTTAGGATATATAACGTTATAGACGTATATACTGTTCCCTCCGAGAAGTAGGGTTCGACAGGCTAGGAATGTTGTCAAATATTGCATCCGAGATGTTAGGTTGCCTTAGATAAGGATGTATAACGTTATAGACGCATATAATGTTACCACCGAGACGTAGGGACCGACATGCCTGGAATGTTGTCAAATGTTACATCCGAGATGTTAGGTTGCCTTAGGTTAGGATATATAACGTTATAGACGCATGTAACGTTACCACCGAGACGTAGGGACCGACACACCTGGAATGTTGTCAAATGTTACATCCGAGATGTTTGGTTGCCTTAGGCTAGGATATATGACGTTATAGATGTATATGCTGTTCCCTCCGAGAAGTAGGGTTCGACATGCCTGGAACGTTGTCAAATGTTACATCCGAGATGTTAGGTTGCCTTAGGTTAGGATATATAACGTTATAGACGCATGTAACGTTACCACCGAGACGTAGCGACCGACACACCTGGAATGTTGTCAAATGTTACATCCGAGATGTTAGGTTGCCTTAGGCTAGGATATATGACGTTATAGATGTATATGCTGTTCCCTCCGAGAAGTAGGGTTCGACAGGCCAGGAATGTTGTCAAATATTGCATCCGAGATGTTAGGTTGCCTTAGGTTAGGATATATAACGTTATAGACGCATGTAATGTTACCACCGAGACGTAGGGACCGACACACCTGGAATGTTGTCAAATGTTACATCCGAGATGTTAGGTTGCCTTAGATAAGGATATATAACGTTATAGACGCATATAATGTTACCACCGAGACGTAGGGACCGACATGCCTGGAATGTTGTCAAATGTTACATCCGAGATGTTAGGTTGCCTTAGGTTAGGATATATAACGTTATAGACGTATGTAACGTTACCACCGAGACGTAGGGACCGACACACCTGGAATGTTGTCAAATGTTACATCCGAGATGTTTGGTTGCCTTAGGCTAGGATATATGACGTTATAGATGTATATGCTGTTCCCTCCGAGAAGTAGGGTTCGACAGGCCATGAATGTTGTCAAATGTTACATCCGAGATGTTAGGTTGCCTTAGGTTAGGATATATAACGTTATAGACGCATGTAACGTTACCACCGAGACGTAGCGACCGACACACCTGGAATGTTGTCAAATGTTACATCCGAGATGTTAGGTTGCCTTAGGCTAGGATATATGACGTTATAGATGTATATGCTGTTCCCTCCGAGAAGTAGGGTTCGACAGGCCAGGAATGTTGTCAAATATTGCATCCGAGATGTTAGGTTGCCTTAGGTTAGGATATATAACGTTATAGACGCATGTAATGTTACCACCGAGACGTAGGGACCGACACACCTGGAATGTTGTCAAATGTTACATCCGAGATGTTAGGTTGCCTTAGGCTAGGATATATGACGTTATAGATGTATATGCTGTTCCCTCCGAGAAGTAGGGTTCGACAGGCCAGGAATGTTGTCAAATATTGCATCCGAGATGTTAGGTTGCCTTGGGTTAGGATATATAACGTTATAGACGCATGTAATGTTACCACCGAGACGTAGGGACCGACACGCCTGGAATGTTGTCAAATGTTACATCCGAGATCTTAGGTTGCCTTAGGTTAGGATATATGACGTTATAGACGTATATACTGTTCCCTCCGAGAAGTAGGGTTCGACAGGCCATGAATGTTGTCAAATATTGCATCCGAGATGTTAGGTTGCCTTAGATAAGTATATACAACGTTATAGACGCATATAATGTTCCCACCGAGAAGTAGGGTCCGACACGCCTGGAAGGTTGTAGAATATTACATCCGAGATGTAAGGTTGCCCTAGGTTAGGATATATAACGTTATAGACGTATATACTGTTCCCTCCGAGAAGTAGGGTTCGACAGGCTAGGAATGTTGTCAAATATTGCATCCGAGATGTTAGGTTGCCTTAGATAAGGATATATAACGTTATAGACGCATATAATGTTACCACCGAGACGTAGGCACCGACATGCCTGGAATGTTGTCAAATGTTACATCCGAGATGTTAGGTTGCCTTAGGTTAGGATATATAACGTTATAGACGCATGTAACGTTACCACCGAGACGTAGCGACCGACACACCTGGAATGTTGTCAAATGTTACATCCGAGATGTTAGGTTGCCTTAGGCTAGGATATATGACGTTATAGATGTATATGCTGTTCCCTCCGAGAAGTAGGGTTCGGCAGGCCAGGAATGTTGTCAAATATTGCATCCGAGATGTTAGGTTGCCTTAGGTTAGGATATATAACGTTATAGACGCATGTAATGTTGCCACCGAGACGTAGGGACCGACACGCCTGGAATGTTGTCAAATGTTACATCTGAGATGTTAGGTTGTCTTAGGTTAGGATATATGACGTTACAGACATATATACTGTTCCCTCCGAGATGTAGGTTTCGACAGGCCAGGAATGTTGTCACATATTTCATCCGAGATGTTAGGTTGCCTTAGATTAGGATATGCAACCTTATAGACGCATATAATGTTACCACCGAGAAGTAGGGTCCGACACGCCTGGAAGGTTGTAGAATATTACATCGGAGATGTTAGGTTGCCTTAGGTTAGGATATATAACGTTATAGACGTACATACTGTTCCCTCCGAGAAGTAGGGTTCGACAGGCAAGGAATGTTGTCAAATATTGCATCCGAGATGTTAGATTGCCTTAGATTACGATATCGACCGTTGTGGACGCATATAATATTCCCACCGAAAAGTATGCACCGACACGCGAGGAATATTGTAAAATATTACGTCTGAGATAATAGGTTGCCTTAGATTAGGATATACAACGTTATAGACTCATATAATGTTCCCACCGAGAAGTAGGGTCCGACACGCCTTGAATGATGTAGAATATTATATCCGAGATGTCAGGTTGCCTTCGGTTAGGATATATAACGTTATAGACGTATATACTATTCCCTCCGAGAAGTAGGGTTCGACAGGCCAGGAATGTTGTCAAATATTGCATCCGAGATGTTAGGTTGCCTTAGGTTAGGATAAATAACGTTATAGACGCATGTAACGTTACCACCGAGACGTAGGGACCGACACACCTGGAATGTTGTCAAATGTTACATCCGAGATGTTAGGTTGCCTTACGTTAGGATATATGACGTTATAGACGTATATACTGTTCCCTCCGAGATGTAGGGTTCGACAGGCCAGGAATGTTGTCACATATTTCATCCGAGATGTCAGGTTCCCTTGATTAGGATATATACTGTTATAGACGCATGTAATGTTACCACCGAGACGTAGGGACCGACACGCCTGGAATGTTGTCAAATGTTACATCCGAGATGTTAGGTTGCCTTAGGCTAGGATATATGACGTTATAGATGTATATGCTGTTCCCTCCGAGAAGTAGGGTTCGACAGCTCAGGAGTGTTGTCAAATATTGCATCCGAGATGTTAGGTTGCCTTAGGTTAGGATATATGACGTTATAGACGTATATACTCTTCCCTCCGAGCAGTAGGGTGCGACAGGCCAGGAATGTTGTCAAATATTGCATCCGAGATGTTAGGTTGCCTTAGATAAGGATATACAACGTTATAGACGCAAATAATGTTCCCACCGAGAAGTAGGGTCCGACACGCCTGGAAGGTTGTAGAATAATACATCCGAGATTTTAGGTTGCCCTAGGTCAGGATATATAACGTTATAGCCGTATATACTGTTCCCTCCGAGAAGTAGGGTTCGACAGGCCAGGAATGTTGTCAAATATTGCATCCGAGATGTTAGGTTGCCTTAGATTACGATATCGACCGTTATAGACGCATATAATATTCCCACCGAAAAGTATGCACCGACACGCCAGGAATATTGTAAAATATTACGTCTGAGATAATAGGTTGCCTTAGATTAGGATATACAACGTTATAGACACATATAATGTTCCCACCGAGAAGTAGGGTCCGACACGCCTGGAATGATGTAGAATATTACATCCGAGATGTCAGGTTGCCTTAGGTTAGGATATATAACGTTATAGACGTATATACTGTTCCCTCCGAGAAGTAGGGTTCGACAGGCTAGGAATGTTGTCAAATATTGCATCCGAGATGTTAGGTTGCCTTAGATAAGGATATATAACGTTATAGACGCATATAATGTTACCACCGAGACGTAGGGACCGACATGACTGGAATGTTGTCAAATGTTACATCCGAGATGTTGGGTTGCCCTAGGTTAGGATATCGACCGTTATAGACGCATATAATATTCCCACCGAAAAGTATGCACCGACACGCCAGGAATATTGTAAAATATTACGTCTGAGACAATAGGTTGCCTTAGATTAGGATATACAACGTTATAGACTCATATAATGTTCCCACCGAGAAGTAGGGTCCGACACGCCTGGAATGATGTAGAATATTACATCCGAGATGTCAGGTTGCCTTAGGTTAGGACATATAACGTTATAGACGTATATACTGTTCCCTCCGAGAAGTAGGGTTCGACAGGCTAGGAATGTTGTCAAATATTGCATCCGAGATGTTAGGTTGCCTTAGATAAGGATATATAACGTTATAGACGCATATAATGTTACCACCGAGACGTAGGGACCGACATGCCTGGAATGTTGTCAAATGTTACATCCGAGATGTTAGGTTGCCTTAGGTTAGGATATATAACGTTATAGACGCATGTAACGTTACCACCGAGACGTAGGGACCGACACACCTGGAATGTTGTCAAATGTTACATCCGAGATGTTTGGTTGCCTTAGGCTAGGATATATGACGTTATAGATGTATAGGCTGTTCCCTCCGAGAAGTAGGGTTCGACATGCCTGGAACGTTGTCAAATGTTACATCCGAGATGTTAGGTTGCCTTAGGTTAGGATATATAACGTTATAGACGCATGTAACGTTACCACCGAGACGTAGCGACCGACACACCTGGAATGTTGTCAAATGTAACATCCGAGATGTTAGGTTGCCTTAGGCTAGGATATATGACGTTATAGATGTATATGCTGTTCCCTCCGAGAAGTAGGGTTCGACAGGCCAGGAATGTTGTCAAATATTGCATCCGAGATGTTAGGTTGCCTTAGGTTAGGATATATAACGTTATAGACGCATGTAATGTTACCACCGAGACGTAGGGACCGACACACCTGGAATGTTGTCAAATGTTACATCCGAGATGTTAGGTTGCCTTAGGCTAGGATATATGACGTTATAGATGTATATGCTGTTCCCTCCGAGAAGTAGGGTTCGACAGGCCAGGAATGTTGTCAAATATTGCATCCGAGATGTTAGGTTGCCTTAGGTTAGGATATATAACGTTATAGACGCATGTAATGTTACCACCGAGACGTAGGGACCGACACGCCTGGAATGTTGTCAAATGTTACATCCGAGATCTTAGGTTGCCTTAGGTTAGGATATATGACGTTATAGACGTATATACTGTTCCCTCCGAGAAGTAGGGTTCGACAGGCCATGAATGTTGTCAAATATTGCATCCGAGATGTTAGGTTGCCTTAGATAAGTATATACAACGTTATAGACGCATATAATGTTCCCACCGAGAAGTAGGGTCCGACACGCCTGGAAGGTTGTAGAATATTACATCCGAGATGTAAGGTTGCCCTAGGTTAGGATATATAACGTTATAGACGTATATACTGTTCCCTCCGAGAAGTAGGGTTCGACAGGCTAGGAATGTTGTCAAATATTGCATCCGAGATGTTAGGTTGCCTTAGGTTAGGATATATAACGTTATAGACGCATGTAATGTTGCCACCGAGACGTAGGGACCGACACGCCTGGAATGTTGTCAAATGTTACATCTGAGATGTTAGGTTGTCTTAGGTTAGGATATATGACGTTACAGACATATATACTGTTCCCTCCGAGATGTAGGTTTCGACAGGCCAGGAATGTTGTCACATATTTCATCCGAGATGTTAGGTTGCCTTAGATTAGGATATGCAACCTTATAGACGCATATAATGTTACCACCGAGAAGTAGGGTCCGACACGCCTGGAAGGTTGTAGAATATTACATCGGAGATGTTAGGTTGCCTTAGGTTAGGATATATAACGTTATAGACGTACATACTGTTCCCTCCGAGAAGTAGGGTTCGACAGGCAAGGAATGTTGTCATATATTGCATCCGAGATGTTAGATTGCCTTAGATTACGATATCGACCGTTGTGGACGCATATAATATTCCCACCGAAAAGTATGCACCGACACGCGAGGAATATTGTAAAATATTACGTCTGAGATAATAGGTTGCCTTAGATTAGGATATACAACGTTAAAGACTCATATAATGTTCCCACCGAGAAGTAGGGTCCGACACGCCTTGAATGATGTAGAATATTATATCCGAGATGTCAGGTTGCCTTCGGTTAGGATATATAACGTTATAGACGTATATACTGTTCCCTCCGAGAAGTAGGGTTCGACAGGCCAGGAATGTTGTCAAATATTGCATCCGAGATGTTAGGTTGCCTTAGGTTAGGATAAATAACGTTATAGACGCATGTAACGTTACCACCGAGACGTAGGGACCGACACACCTGGAATGTTGTCAAATGTTACATCCGAGATGTTAGGTTGCCTTACGTTAGGATATATGACGTTATAGACGTATATACTGTTCCCTCCGAGATGTAGGGTTCGACAGGCCAGGAATGTTGTCACATATTTCATCCGAGATGTCAGGTTCCCTTGATTAGGATATATAATGTTATAGACGCATGTAATGTTACCACCGAGACGTAGGGACCGACACGCCTGGAATGTTGTCAAATGTTACATCCGAGATGTTAGGTTGCCTTAGGCTAGGATATATGACGTTATAAATGTATATGCTGTTCGCTCCGAGAAGTAGGGTTCGACAGCTCAGGAGTGTTGTCAAATATTGCATCCGAGATGTTAGGTTGCCTTAGGTTAGGATATATGACGTTATAGACGTATATACTGTTCCCTCCGAGCAGTAGGGTGCGACAGGCCAGGAATGTTGTCAAATATTGCATCCGAGATGTTAGGTTGCCTTAGATTAGGATATGCAACGTTATAGACGCATATAATGTTACCACCGAGAAGTAGGGTCCGACACGCCTGGAAGGTTGTAGAATATTACATCGGAGATGTTAGGTTGCCTTAGGTTAGGATATATAACGTTATAGACGTACATACTGTTCCCTCCGAGAAGTAGGGTTCGACAGGCAAGGAATGTTGTCAAATATTGCATCCGAGATGTTAGATTGCCTTAGATTACGATATCGACCGTTGTGGACGCACATAATATTCCCACCGAAAAGTATGCACCGACACGCGAGGAATATTGTAAAATATTACGTCTGAGATAGTAGGTTGCCTTGGATTATGATATACAACGTTATAGACTCCTATAATGTTCCCACCGAGAAGTAGGGTCCGACACGCCTTGAATGATGTAGAATATTACATCCGAGATGTCAGGTTGCCTTCGGTTAGGATATATAACGTTATAGACATATATACTGTTCCCTCCGAGAAGTAGGGTTCGACAGGCCAGGAATGTTGTCAAATATTGCATACGAGATGTTAGGTTGCCTTAGATTAGGATATATACCGCTATAGACGTATATACTGTTCCCTCCGAGATGTAGGGTTCGACAGGCCAGGAATGTTGTCAAATATTGCATCCGAGATGTTAGGTTGCCTTAGATAAGGATATACAACGTTATAGACGCATATAATGTTCCCACCGAGAAGTAGGGTCCGACACGCCTGGAAGGTTGTAGAATATTACATCCGAGATGTTAGGTTGCCCTAGGTTAGGATATATAACGTTATAGACGTATATACTGTTCCCTCCGAGAAGTAGGGTTCGACAGGCTAGGAATGTTGTCAAATATTGCATCCGAGATGTTAGGTTGCCTTAGATAAGGATATATAACGTTATAGACGCATATAATGTTACCACCGAGACGTAGGGACCGACATGCCTGGAATGTTGTCAAATGTTACATCCGAGATGTTAGGTTGCCTTAGGTTAGGATATATAACGTTATAGACGCATGTAACGTTACCACCGAGACGTAGCGACCGACACACCTGGAATGTTGTCAAATGTTACATCCGAGATGTTAGGTTGCCTTAGGCTAGGATATATGACGTTATAGATGTATATGCTGTTCCCTCCGAGAAGTAGGGTTCGACAGGCCAGGAATGTTGTCAAATATTATATCCGAGATGTTAGGTTGCCTTAGGTTAGGATATATAACGTTATAGACGCATGTAATGTTACCACCGAGACGTAGGGACCGACACGCCTGGAATGTTGTCAAATGTTACATCTGAGATGTTAGGTTGTCTTAGGTTAGGATATATGACGTTACAGACATATATACTGTTCCCTCCGAGATGTAGGGTTCGACAGGCCAGGAATGTTGTCACATATTTCTTCCGAGATGTTAGGTTGCCTTAGATTAGGATATGCAACCTTATAGACGCATATAATGTTACCACCGAGAAGTAGGGTCCGACACGCCTGGAAGGTTGTAGAATATTACATCGGAGATGTTAGGTTGCCTTAGGTTAGGATATATAACGTTATAGACGTACATACTGTTCCCTCCGAGAAGTAGGGTTCGACAGGCAAGGAATGTTGTCAAATATTGCACCCGAGATGTTAGATTGCCTTAGATTACGATATCGACCGTTGTGGACGCATATAATATTCCCACCGAAAAGTGTGCACCGACACGCGAGGAATATTGTAAAATATTACGTCTGAGATAATAGGTTGCCTTAGATTAGGATATACAACGTTATAGACTCATATAATGTTCCCACCGAGAAGTAGGGTCCGACACGCCTTGAATGATGTAGAATATTATATCCGAGATGTCAGGTTGCCTTCGGTTAGGATATATAACGTTATAGACGTATATACTGTTCCCTCCGAGAAGTAGGGTTCGACAGGCCAGGAATGTTGTCAAATATTGCATCCGAGATGTTAGGTTGCCTTAGGTTAGGATATATAACGTTATAGACGCATGTAATGTTACCACCGAGACGTAGGGACCGACACGCCTGGAATGTTGTCAAATGTTACATCCGAGATGTTAGGTTGCCTTAGGTTAGGATATATGACGTTATAGACGTATATACTGTTCCCTCCGAAAAGTAGGGTTCGACAGGCCACGAATGTTGTCAAATATTGCATCCGAGATGTTAGGTTGCCTTAGATAAGGATATACAACGTTATAGACGCATATAATGTTCCCACCGAGAAGTAGGGTCCGACACGCCTGGAAGGTTGTAGAATATTACATCCGAGATGTTAGGTTGCCCTAGGTTAGGATATATAACGTTATAGACGTATATACTGTTCCCTCCGAGATGTAGGGTTCGACAGGCCAGGAATGTGGTCAAATATTGCATCCGAGATGTTAGATTGCCTTAGATTACGATATCGACCGTTATAGACGCATATAATATTCCCACCGAAAAGTATGCACCGACACGCCAGGAATATTGTAAAATATTACGTCTGAGATAATAGGTTGCATTAGATTAGGATATACAACGTTATAGACTCACATAATGTTCCCACCGAGAAGTAGGGTCCGACACGCCTTGAATGATGTAGAATATTATATCCGAGATGTCAGGTTGCCTTCGGTTAGGATATATAACGTTATAGACGTATATACTGTTCCCTCCGAGAAGTAGGGTTCGACAGGCCAGGAATGTTGTCAAATATTGCATCCGAGATGTTAGGTTGCCTTAGGTTAGGATATATAACGTTATAGACGCATGTAACGTTACCACCGAGACGTAGCGACCGACACACCTGGAATGTTGTCAAATGTTACATCCGAGATGTTAGGTTGCCTTAGGCTAGGATATATGACGTTATAGATGTATATGCTGTTCCCTCCGAGAAGTAGGGTTCGACAGGCCAGGAATGTTGTCAAATATTGCATCCGAGATGTTAGGTTGCCTTAGATAAGGATATATAACGTTATAGACGCATATAATGTTACCACCGAGACGTAGGGACCGACATGCCTGGAATGTTGTCAAATGTTACATCCGAGATGTTAGGTTGCCTTAGGTTAGGATATATAACGTTATAGACGCATGTAACGTTACCACCGAGACGTAGCGACCGACACACCTGGAATGTTGTCAAATGTTACATCCGAGATGTTAGGTTGCCTTAGGCTAGGATATATGACGTTATAGATGTATATGCTGTTCCCTCCGAGAAGTAGGGTTCGACAGGCCAGGAATGTTGTCAAATATTGCATCCGAGATGTTAGGTTGCCTTAGGTTAGGATATATAACGTTATAGACGCATGTAATGTTGCCACCGAGACGTAGGGACCGACACGCCTGGAATGTTGTCAAATATTACATCTGAGATGTTAGGTTGTCTTAGGTTAGGATATATGACGTTACAGACATATATACTGTTCCCTCCGAGATGTAGGGTTCGACAGGCCAGGAATGTTGTCACATATTTCATCCGAGATGTTAGGTTGCCTTAGATTAGGATATGCAACCTTATAGACGCATATAATGTTACCACCGAGAAGTAGGGTCCGACACGCCTGGAAGGTTGTAGAATATTACATCGGAGATGTTAGGTTGCCTTAGGTTAGGATATATAACGTTATAGACGTACATACTGTTCCCTCCGAGAAGTAGGGTTCGACAGGCAAGGAATGTTGTCAAATATTGCACCCGAGATGTTAGATTGCCTTAGATTACGATATCGACCGTTGTGGACGCATATAATATTCCCACCGAAAAGTATGCACCGACACGCGAGGAATATTGTAAAATATTACGTCTGAGATAATAGGTTGCCTTAGATTAGGATATACAACGTTATAGACTCATATAATGTTCCCACTGAGAAGTAGGGTCCGACACGCCTTGAATGATGTAGAATATTATATCCGAGATGTCAGGTTGCCTTCGGTTAGGATATATAACGTTATAGACGTATATACTGTTCCCTCCGAGAAGTAGGGTTCGACAGGCCAGGAATGTTGTCAAATATTGCATCCGAGATGTTAGGTTGCCTTAGGTTAGGATATATAACGTTATAGACGCATGTAATGTTACCACCGAGACGTAGGGACCGACACGCCTGGAATGTTGTCAAATGTTACATCCGAGATGTTAGGTTGCCTTAGGTTAGGATATATGACGTTATAGACGTATATACTGTTCCCTCCGAAAAGTAGGGTTCGACAGGCCACGAATGTTGTCAAATATTGCATCCGAGATGTTAGGTTGCCTTAGATAAGGATATACCACGTTATAGACGCATATAATGTTCCCACCGAGAAGTAGGGTCCGACACGCCTGGAAGGTTGTAGAATATTACATCCGAGATGTTAGGTTGCCCTAGGTTAGGATATATAACGTTATAGACGTATATACTGTTCCCTCCGAGATGTAGGGTTCGACAGGCCAGGAATGTGGTCAAATATTGCATCCGAGATGTTAGATTGCCTTAGATTACGATATCGACCGTTATAGACGCATATAATATTCCCACCGAAAAGTATGCACCGACACGCCAGGAATATTGTAAAATATTACGTCTGAGATAATAGGTTGCATTAGATTAGGATATACAACGTTATAGACTCACATAATGTTCCCACCGAGAAGTAGGGTCCGACACGCCTTGAATGATGTAGAATATTATATCCGAGATGTCAGGTTGCCTTCGGTTAGGATATATAACGTTATAGACGTATATACTGTTCCCTCCGAGAAGTAGGGTTCGACAGGCCAGGAATGTTGTCAAATATTGCATCCGAGATGTTAGGTTGCCTTAGGTTAGGATATATAACGTTATAGACGCATGTAACGTTACCACCGAGACGTAGCGACCGACACACCTGGAATGTTGTCAAATGTTACATCCGAGATGTTAGGTTGCCTTAGGCTAGGATATATGACGTTATAGATGTATATGCTGTTCCCTCCGAGAAGTAGGGTTCGACAGGCCAGGAATGTTGTCAAATATTGCATCCGAGATGTTAGGTTGCCTTAGATAAGGATATATAACGTTATAGACGCATATAATGTTACCACCGAGACGTAGGGACCGACATGCCTGGAATGTTGTCAAATGTTACATCCGAGATGTTAGGTTGCCTTAGGTTAGGATATATAACGTTATAGACGCATGTAACGTTACCACCGAGACGTAGCGACCGACACACCTGGAATGTTGTCAAATGTTACATCCGAGATGTTAGGTTGCCTTAGGCTAGGATATATGACGTTATAGATGTATCTGCTGTTCCCTCCGAGAAGTAGGGTTCGACAGGCCAGGAATGTTGTCAAATATTGCATCCGAGATGTTAGGTTGCCTTAGATAAGGATATACAACGTTATGACGCAAATAATGTTCCCACCGAGAAGTAGGGTCCGACACGCCTGGAAGGTTGTAGAATATTACATCCGAGATGTTAGGTTGCCCTAGGTTAGGATATATAACGTTATAGACATATATACTGTTCCCTCCGAGATGTAGGGTTCGACAGGCCAGGAATGTGGTCAAATATTGCATCCGAGATGTTAGATTGCCTTAGATTACGATATCGACCGTTATAGACGCATATAATATTCCCACCGAAAAGTATGCACCGACACGCGAGGAATATTGTAAAATATTACGTCTGAGATAATAGGTTGCCTTAGATTAGGATATACAACGTTATAGGCTCACATAATGTTCCCACCGAGAAGTAGGGTCCGACACGCCTTGAATGATGTAGAATATTATATCCGAGATGTCAGGTTGCCTTCGGTTAGGATATATAACGTTATAGACGTATATACTGTTCCCTCCGAGAAGTAGGGTTCGACAGACCAGGAATGTTGTCAAATATTGCATCCGAGATGTTAGGTTGCCTTAGGTTAGGATATATAACGTTATAGACGCATGTAATGTTACCACCGAGACGTAGGGACCGACACGCCTGGAATGTTGTCAAATGTTACATCTGAGATGTTAGGTTGTCTTAGGTTAGGATATATGACGTTACAGACATATATACTGTTCCCTCCGAGATGTAGGGTTCGACAGGCCAGGAATGTTGTCACATATTTCATCCGAGATGTTAGGTTGCCTTAGATTAGGATATGCAACCTTATAGACGCATATAATGTTACCACCGAGAAGTAGGGTCCGACACGCCTGGAAGGTTGTAGAATATTACATCGGAGATGTTAGGTTGCCTTAGGTTAGGATATATAACGTTATAGACGCATGTAATGTTACCACCGAGACGTAGGGACCGACACGCCTGGAATGTTGTCAAATGTTACATCCGAGATGTTAGGTTGTCTTAGGTTAGGATATATGACGTTACAGACATATATACTGTTCCCTCCGAGATGTAGGGTTCGACAGGCCAGGAATGTTGTCACATATTTCATCCGAGATGTTAGGTTGCCTTAGATTAGGATATATACCGTTATAGACGTATATACTGTTCCCTCCGAGAAGTAGGGTTCGACAGGCCAGGAATGTTGTCAAATATTGCATCCGAGATGTTAGGTTGCCTTAGGTTAGGATATATAACGTTATAGACGCATGTAATGTTACCACCGAGACGTAGGGACCGACACGCCTGGAATGTTGTCAAATGTTACATCCGAGATGTTAGGTTGCCTTAGGTTAGGATATATGACGTTATAGACGTATATACTGTTCCCTCCGAAAAGTAGGGTTCGACAGGCCACGAATGTTGTCAAATATTGCATCCGAGATGTTAGGTTGCCTTAGATAAGGATATACAACGTTATAGACGCATATAATGTTCCCACCGAGAAGTAGGGTCCGACACGCCTGGAAGGTTGTAGAATATTACATCCGAGATGTTAGGTTGCCCTAGGTTAGGATATATAACGTTATAGACGTATATACTGTTCCCTCCGAGATGTAGGGTTCGACAGGCCAGGAATGTGGTCAAATATTGCATCCGAGATGTTAGATTGCCTTAGATTACGATATCGACCGTTATAGACGCATATAATATTCCCACCGAAAAGTATGCACCGACACGCCAGGAATATTGTAAAATATTACGTCTGAGATAATAGGTTGCATTAGATTAGGATATACAACGTTATAGACTCACATAATGTTCCCACCGAGAAGTAGGGTCCGACACGCCTTGAATGATGTAGAATATTATATCCGAGATGTCAGGTTGCCTTCGGTTAGGATATATAACGTTATAGACGTATATACTGTTCCCTCCGAGAAGTAGGGTTCGACAGGCCAGGAATGTTGTCAAATATTGCATCCGAGATGTTAGGTTGCCTTAGGTTAGGATATATAACGTTATAGACGCATGTAACGTTACCACCGAGACGTAGCGACCGACACACCTGGAATGTTGTCAAATGTTACATCCGAGATGTTAGGTTGCCTTAGGCTAGGATATATGACGTTATAGATGTATATGCTGTTCCCTCCGAGAAGTAGGGTTCGACAGGCCAGGAATGTTGTCAAATATTGCATCCGAGATGTTAGGTTGCCTTAGATAAGGATATATAACGTTATAGACGCATATAATGTTACCACCGAGACGTAGGGACCGACATGCCTGGAATGTTGTCAAATGTTACATCCGAGATGTTAGGTTGCCTTAGGTTAGGATATATAACGTTATAGACGCATGTAACGTTACCACCGAGACGTAGCGACCGACACACCTGGAATGTTGTCAAATGTTACATCCGAGATGTTAGGTTGCCTTAGGCTAGGATATATGACGTTATAGATGTATATGCTGTTCCCTCCGAGAAGTAGGGTTCGACAGGCCAGGAATGTTGTCAAATATTGCATCCGAGATGTTAGGTTGCCTTAGGTTAGGATATATAACGTTATAGACGCATGTAATGTTACCACCGAGACGTAGGGACCGACACGCCTGGAATGTTGTCAAATGTTACATCTGAGATGTTAGGTTGTCTTAGGTTAGGATATATGACGTTACAGACATATATACTGTTCCCTCCGAGATGTAGGGTTCGACAGGCCAGGAATGTTGTCACATATTTCATCCGAGATGTTAGGTTGCCTTAGATTAAGATATGCAACCTTATAGACGCATATAATGTTACCACCGAGAAGTAGGGTCCGACACGCCTGGAAGGTTGTAGAATATTACATCGGAGATGTTAGGTTGCCTTAGGTTAGGATATATAACGTTATAGACGTACATACTGTTCCCTCCGAGAAGTAGGGTTCGACAGGCAAGGAATGTTGTCAAATATTGCATCCGAGATGTTAGATTGCCTTAGATTACGATATCGACCGTTGTGGACGCATATAATATTCCCACCGAAAAGTATGCACCGACACGCGAGGAATATTGTAAAATATTACGTCTGAGATAATAGGTTGCCTTAGATTAGGATATACAACGTTATAGACTCATATAATGTTCCCACCGAGAAGTAGGGTCCGACACGCCTTGAATGATGTAGAATATTATATCCGAGATGTCAGGTTGCCTTCGGTTAGGATATATAACGTTATAGACGTATATACTGTTCCCTCCGAGAAGTAGGGTTCGACAGGCCAGGAATGTTGTCAAATATTGCATCCGAGATGTTAGGTTGCCTTAGGTTAGGATAAATAACGTTATAGACGCATGTAACGTTACCACCGAGACGTAGGGACCGACACACCTGGAATGTTGTCAAATGTTACATCCGAGATGTTAGGTTGCCTTACGTTAGGATATATGACGTTATAGACGTATATACTGTTCCCTCCGAGATGTAGGGTTCGACAGGCCAGGAATGTTGTCACATATTTCATCCGAGATGTCAGGTTCCCTTGATTAGGATATATACTGTTATAGACGCATGTAATGTTACCACCGAGACGTAGGGACCGACACGCCTGGAATGTTGTCAAATGTTACATCCGAGATGTTAGGTTGCCTTAGGCTAGGATATATGACGTTATAGATGTATATGCTGTTCCCTCCGAGAAGTAGGGTTCGACAGCTCAGGAATGTTGTCAAATATTGCATCCGAGATGTTAGGTTGCCTTAGGTTAGGATATATGACGTTATAGACGTATATACTGTTCCCTCCGAGCAGTAGGGTGCGACAGGCCAGGAATGTTGTCAAATATTGCATCCGAGATGTTAGGTTGCCTTAGATTAGGATATGCAACGTTATAGACGCATATAATGTTACCACCGAGAAGTAGGGTCCGACACGCCTGGAAGGTTGTAGAATATTACATCGGAGATGTTAGGTTGCCTTAGGTTAGGATATATAACGTTATAGACGTACATACTGTTCCCTCCGAGAAGTAGGGTTCGACAGGCAAGGAATGTTGTCAAATATTGCACCCGAGATGTTAGATTGCCTTAGATTACGATATCGACCGTTGTGGACGCATATAATATTCCCACCGAAAAGTATGCACCGACACGCGAGGAATATTGTAAAATATTACGTCTGAGATAATAGGTTGCCTTAGATTAGGATATACAACGTTATAGACTCATATAATGTTCCCACCGAGAAGTAGGGTCCGACACGCCTTGAATGATGTAGAATATTATATCCGAGATGTCAGGTTGCCTTCGGTTAGGATATATAACGTTATAGACGTATATACTGTTCCCTCCGAGAAGTAGGGTTCGACAGGCCAGGAATGTTGTCAAATATTGCATCCGAGATGTTAGGTTGCCTTAGGTTAGGTTATATAACGTTATAGACGCATGTAACGTTACCACCGAGACGTAGCGACCGACACACCTGGAATGTTGTCAAATGTTACATCCGAGATGTTAGGTTGCCTTAGGCTAGGATATATGACGTTATAGATGTATATGCTGTTCCCTCCGAGAAGTAGGGTTCGACAGGCCAGGAATGTTGTCAAATATTGCATCCGAGATGTTAGGTTGCCTTAGATAAGGATATATAACGTTATAGACGCATATAATGTTACCACCGAGACGTAGGGACCGACATGCCTGGAATGTTGTCAAATGTTACATCCGAGATGTTAGGTTGCCTTAGGTTAGGATATATAACGTTATAGACGCATGTAACGTTACCACCGAGACGTAGCGACCGACACACCTGGAATGTTGTCAAATGTTACATCCGAGATGTTAGGTTGCCTTAGGCTAGGATATATGACGTTATAGATGTATATGCTGTTCCCTCCGAGAAGTAGGGTTCGACAGGCCAGGAATGTTGTCAAATATTGCATCCGAGATGTTAGGTTGCCTTAGGTTAGGATATATAACGTTATAGACGCATGTAATGTTACCACCGAGACGTAGGGAACGACACGCCTGGAATGTTGTCAAATGTTACAACTGAGATGTTAGGTTGTCTTAGGTTAGGATATATGACGTTACAGACATATATACTGTTCCCTCCGAGATGTAGGGTTCGACAGGCCAGGAATGTTGTCACATATTTCATCCGAGATGTTAGGTTGCCTTAGATAAGGATATACAACGTTATAGACGCATATAATGTTACCACCGAGAAGTAGGGTCCGACACGCCTGGAAGGTTGTAGAATATTACATCGGAGATGTTAGGTTGCCTTAGGTTAGGATATATAACGTTATAGACGTACATACTGTTCCCTCCGAGAAGTAGGGTTCGACAGGCAAGGAATGTTGTCAAATATTGCATCCGAGATGTTAGATTGCCTTAGATTACGATATCGACCGTTGTGGACGCATATAATGTTACCACCGAGACGTAGGGACCGACATGCCTGGAATGTTGTCAAATGTTACATCCGAGATGTTAGGTTGCCTTAGGTTAGGATATATAACGTTATAGACGCATGTAACGTTACCACCGAGACGTAGCGACCGACACACCTGGAATGTTGTCAAATGTTACATCCGAGATGTTAGGTTGCCTTAGGCTAGGATATATGACGTTATAGATGTATCTGCTGTTCCCTCCGAGAAGTAGGGTTCGACAGGCCAGGAATGTTGTCAAATATTGCATCCGAGATGTTAGGTTGCCTTAGATAAGGATATACAACGTTATGACGCAAATAATGTTCCCACCGAGAAGTAGGGTCCGACACGCCTGGAAGGTTGTAGAATATTACATCCGAGATGTTAGGTTGCCCTAGGTTAGGATATATAACGTTATAGACATATATACTGTTCCCTCCGAGATGTAGGGTTCGACAGGCCAGGAATGTGGTCAAATATTGCATCCGAGATGTTAGATTGCCTTAGATTACGATATCGACCGTTATAGACGCATATAATATTCCCACCGAAAAGTATGCACCGACACGCGAGGAATATTGTAAAATATTACGTCTGAGATAATAGGTTGCCTTAGATTAGGATATACAACGTTATAGGCTCACATAATGTTCCCACCGAGAAGTAGGGTCCGACACGCCTTGAATGATGTCGAATATTATATCCGAGATGTCAGGTTGCCTTCGGTTAGGATATATAACGTTATAGACGTATATACTGTTCCCTCCGAGAAGTAGGGTTCGACAGACCAGGAATGTTGTCAAATATTGCATCCGAGATGTTAGGTTGCCTTAGGTTAGGATATATAACGTTATAGACGCATGTAATGTTACCACCGAGACGTAGGGACCGACACGCCTGGAATGTTGTCAAATGTTACATCTGAGATGTTAGGTTGTCTTAGGTTAGGATATATGACGTTACAGACGTATATACTGTTCCCTCCGAGATGTAGGGTTCGACAGGCCAGGAATGTTGTCACATATTTCATCCGAGATGTTAGGTTGCCTTAGATTAGGATATGCAACCTTATAGACGCATATAATGTTACCACCGAGAAGTAGGGTCCGACACGCCTGGAAGGTTGTAGAATATTACATCGGAGATGTTAGGTTGCCTTAGGTTAGGATATATAACGTTATAGACGCATGTAATGTTACCACCGAGACGTAGGGACCGACACGCCTGGAATGTTGTCAAATGTTACATCCGAGATGTTAGGTTGTCTTAGGTTAGGATATATGACGTTACAGACATATATACTGTTCCCTCCGAGATGTAGGGTTCGACAGGCCAGGAATGTTGTCACATATTTCATCCGAGATGTTAGGTTGCCTTAGATTAGGATATATACCGTTATAGACGTATATACTGTTCCCTCCGAGAAGTAGGGTTCGACAGGCCAGGAATGTTGTCAAATATTGCATCCGAGATGTTAGGTTGCCTTAGGTTAGGATATATAACGTTATAGACGCATGTAATGTTACCACCGAGACGTAGGGACCGACACGCCTGGAATGTTGTCAAATGTTACATCCGAGATGTTAGGTTGCCTTAGGTTAGGATATATGACGTTATAGACGTATATACTGTTCCCTCCGAAAAGTAGGGTTCGACAGGCCACGAATGTTGTCAAATATTGCATCCGAGATGTTAGGTTGCCTTAGATAAGGATATACAACGTTATAGACGCATATAATGTTCCCACCGAGAAGTAGGGTCCGACACGCCTGGAAGGTTGTAGAATATTACATCCGAGATGTTAGGTTGCCCTAGGTTAGGATATATAACGTTATAGACGTATATACTGTTCCCTCCGAGATGTAGGGTTCGACAGGCCAGGAATGTGGTCAAATATTGCATCCGAGATGTTAGATTGCCTTAGATTACGATATCGACCGTTATAGACGCATATAATATTCCCACCGAAAAGTATGCACCGACACGCCAGGAATATTGTAAAATATTACGTCTGAGATAATAGGTTGCATTAGATTAGGATATACAACGTTATAGACTCACATAATGTTCCCACCGAGAAGTAGGGTCCGACACGCCTTGAATGATGTAGAATATTATATCCGAGATGTCAGGTTGCCTTCGGTTGGGATATATAACGTTATAGACGTATATACTGTTCCCTCCGAGAAGTAGGGTTCGACAGGCCAGGAATGTTGTCAAATATTGCATCCGAGATGTTAGGTTGCCTTAGGTTAGGATATATAACGTTATAGACGCATGTAACGTTACCACCGAGACGTAGCGACCGACACACCTGGAATGTTGTCAAATGTTACATCCGAGATGTTAGGTTGCCTTAGGCTAGGATATATGACGTTATAGATGTATATGCTGTTCCCTCCGAGAAGTAGGGTTCGACAGGCCAGGAATGTTGTCAAATATTGCATCCGAGATGTTAGGTTGCCTTAGATAAGGATATATAACGTTATAGACGCATATAATGTTACCACCGAGACGTAGGGACCGACATGCCTGGAATGTTGTCAAATGTTACATCCGAGATGTTAGGTTGCCTTAGGTTAGGATATATAACGTTATAGACGCATGTAACGTTACCACCGAGACGTAGCGACCGACACACCTGGAATGTTGTCAAATGTTACATCCGAGATGTTAGGTTGCCTTAGGCTAGGATATATGACGTTATAGATGTATATGCTGTTCCCTCCGAGAAGTAGGGTTCGACAGGCCAGGAATGTTGTCAAATATTGCATCCGAGATGTTAGGTTGCCTTAGGTTAGGATATATAACGTTATAGACGCATGTAATGTTACCACCGAGACGTAGGGACCGACACGCCTGGAATGTTGTCAAATGTTACATCTGAGATGTTAGGTTGTCTTAGGTTAGGATATATGACGTTACAGACATATATACTGTTCCCTCCGAGATGTAGGGTTCGACAGGCCAGGAATGTTGTCACATATTTCATCCGAGATGTTAGGTTGCCTTAGATTAAGATATGCAACCTTATAGACGCATATAATGTTACCACCGAGAAGTAGGGTCCGACACGCCTGGAAGGTTGTAGAATATTACATCGGAGATGTTAGGTTGCCTTAGGTTAGGATATATAACGTTATAGACGTACATACTGTTCCCTCCGAGAAGTAGGGTTTGACAGGCAAGGAATGTTGTCAAATATTGCATCCGAGATGTTAGATTGCCTTAGATTACGATATCGACCGTTGTGGACGCATATAATGTTACCACCGAGACGTAGGGACCGACATGCCTGGAATGTTGTCACATGTTACATCCGAGATGTTAGGTTGCCTTAGGTTAGGATATATAACGTTATAGACGCATGTAACGTTACCACCGAGACGTAGCGACCGACACACCTGGAATGTTGTCAAATGTTACATCCGAGATGTTAGGTTGCCTTAGGCTAGGATATATGACGTTATAGATGTATCTGCTGTTCCCTCCGAGAAGTAGGGTTCGACAGGCCAGGAATGTTGTCAAATATTGCATCCGAGATGTTAGGTTGCCTTAGATAAGGATATACAACGTTATGACGCAAATAATGTTCCCACCGAGAAGTAGGGTCCGACACGCCTGGAAGGTTGTAGAATATTACATCCGAGATGTTAGGTTGCCCTAGGTTAGGATATATAACGTTATAGACGTATATACTGTTCCCTCCGAGATGTAGGGTTCGACAGGCCAGGAATGTGGTCAAATATTGCATCCGAGATGTTAGATTGCCTTAGATTACGATATCGACCGTTATAGACGCATATAATATTCCCACCGAAAAGTATGCACCGACACGCCAGGAATATTGTAAAATATTACGTCTGAGATAATAGGTTGCCTTAGATTAGGATATACAACGTTATAGACTCATATAATGTTCCCACCGAGAAGTAGGGTCCGACACGCCTTGAATGATGTAGAATATTATATCCGAGATGTCAGGTTGCCTTCGGTTAGGATATATAACGTTATAGACGTATATACTGTTCCCTCCGAGAAGTAGGGTTGGACAGGCCAGGAATGTTGTCAAATATTGCATCCGAGATGTTAGGTTGCCTTAGGTTAGGATATATAACGTTATAGACGCATGTAATGTTACCACCGAGACGTAGGGACCGACACGCCTGGAATGTTGTCAAATGTTACATCTGAGATGTTAGGTTGTCTTAGGTTAGGATATATGACGTTACAGACATATATACTGTTCCCTCCGAGATGCAGGGTTCGACAGGCCAGGAATGTTGTCACATATTTCATCCGAGATGTTAGGTTGCCTTAGATTAGGATATGCAACCTTATAGACGCATATAATGTTACCACCGAGAAGTAGGGTCCGACACGCCTGGAAGGTTGTAGAATATTACATCGGAGATGTTAGGTTGCCTTAGGTTAGGATATATAACGTTATAGACGTACATACTGTTCCCTCCGAGAAGTAGGGTTCGACAGGCAAGGAATGTTGTCAAATATTGCATCCGAGATGTTAGATTGCCTTAGATTACGATATCGACCGTTGTGGACGCATATAATATTCCCACCGAAAAGTATGCACCGACACGCGAGGAATATTGTAAAATATTACGTCTGAGATAATAGGTTGCCTTAGATTAGGATATACAACGTTATAGACTCGTATAATGTTCCCACCGAGAAGTAGGGTCCGACACGCCTTGAATGATGTAGAATATTATATCCGAGATGTCAGGTTGCCTTCGGTTAGGATATATAACGTTATAGACGTATATACTGTTCCCTCCGAGAAGTAGGGTTCGACAGGCCAGGAATGTTGTCAAATATTGCATCCGAGATGTTAGGTTGCCTTAGGTTAGGATAAATAACGTTATAGACGCATGTAACGTTACCACCGAGACGTAGGGACCGACACACCTGGAATGTTGTCAAATGTTACATCCGAGATGTTAGGTTGCCTTACGTTAGGATATATGACGTTATAGACGTATATACTGTTCCCTCCGAGATGTAGGGTTCGACAGGCCAGGAATGTTGTCACATATTTCATCCGAGATGTCAGGTTCCCTTGATTAGGATATATACTGTTATAGACGCATGTAATGTTACCACCGAGACGTAGGGACCGACACGCCTGGAATGTTGTCAAATGTTACATCCGAGATGTTAGGTTGCCTTAGGCTAGGATATATGACGTTATAGATGTATATGCTGTTCCCTCCGAGAAGTAGGGTTCGACAGCTCAGGAATGTTGTCAAATATTGCATCCGAGATGTTAGGTTGCCTTAGGTTAGGATATATGACGTTATAGACGTATATACTGTTCCCTCCGAGCAGTAGGGTGCGACAGGCCAGGAATGTTGTCAAATATTGCATCCGAGATGTTAGGTTGCCTTAGATTAGGATATGCAACGTTATAGACGCATATAATGTTACCACCGAGAAGTAGGGTCCGACACGCCTGGAAGGTTGTAGAATATTACATCGGAGATGTTAGGTTGCCTTAGGTTAGGATATATAACGTTATAGACGTACATACTGTTCCCTCCGAGAAGTAGGGTTCGACAGGCAAGGAATGTTGTCAAATATTGCACCCGAGATGTTAGATTGCCTTAGATTACGATATCGACCGTTGTGGACGCATATAATATTCCCACCGAAAAGTATGCACCGACACGCGAGGAATATTGTAAAATATTACGTCTGAGATAATAGGTTGCCTTAGATTAGGATATACAACGTTATAGACTCATATAATGTTCCCACCGAGAAGTAGGGTCCGACACGCCTTGAATGATGTAGAATATTATATCCGAGATGTCAGGTTGCCTTCGGTTAGGATATATAACGTTATAGACGTATATACTGTTCCCTCCGAGAAGTAGGGTTCGACAGGCCAGGAATGTTGTCAAATATTGCATCCGAGATGTTAGGTTGCCTTAGGTTAGGATATATAACGTTATAGACGCATGTAATCTTACCACCGAGACGTAGGGACCGACACGCCTGGAATGTTGTCAAATGTTACATCCGAGATGTTAGGTTGCCTTAGGTTAGGATATATGACGTTATAGACGTATATACTGTTCCCTCCGAGAAGTAGGGTTAGACAGGCCACGAATGTTGTCAAATATTGCATCCGAGATGTTAGGTTGCCTTAGATAAGGATATACAACGTTATGACGCATATAATGTTCCCACCGAGAAGTAGGGTCCGACACGCCTGGAAGGTTGTAGAATATTACATCCGAGATGTTAGGTTGCCCTAGGTTAGGATATATAACGTTATAGACGTATATACTGTTCCCTCCGAGATGTAGGGTTCGACAGGCCAGGAATGTGGTCAAATATTGCATCCGAGATGTTAGATTGCCTTAGATTACGATATCGACCGTTATAGACGCATATAATATTCCCACCGAAAAGTATGCACCGACACGCCAGGAATATTGTAAAATATTACGTCTGAGATAATAGGTTGCCTTAGATTAGGATATACAACGTTATAGACTCATATAATGTTCCCACCGAGAAGTAGGGTCCGACACGCCTTGAATGATGTAGAATATTATATCCGAGATGTCAGGTTGCCTTCGGTTAGGATATATAACGTTATAGACGTATATACTGTTCCCTCCGAGAAGTAGGGTTGGACAGGCCAGGAATGTTGTCAAATATTGCATCCGAGATGTTAGGTTGCCTTAGGTTAGGATATATAACGTTATAGACGCATGTAATGTTACCACCGAGACGTAGGGACCGACACGCCTGGAATGTTGTCAAATGTTACATCCGAGATGTTAGGTTGTCTTAGGTTAGGATATATGACGTTACAGACATATATACTGTTCCCTCCGAGATGTAGGGTTCGACAGGCCAGGAATGTTGTCACATATTTCATCCGAGATGTTAGGTTGCCTTAGATTAGGATATGCAACCTTATAGACGCATATAATGTTACCACCGAGAAGTAGGGTCCGACACGCCTGGAAGGTTGTAGAATATTACATCGGAGATGTTAGGTTGCCTTAGGTTAGGATATATAACGTTATAGACGCATGTAATGTTACCACCGAGACGTAGGGACCGACACGCCTGGAATGTTGTCAAATGTTACATCCGAGATGTTAGGTTGTCTTAGGTTAGGATATATGACGTTACAGACATATATACTGTTCCCTCCGAGATGTAGGGTTCGACAGGCCAGGAATGTTGTCACATATTTCATCCGAGATGTTAGGTTGCCTTAGATTAGGATATATACCGTTATAGACGTATATACTGTTCCCTCCGAGCAGTAAGGTTCGACAGGCCAGGAATGTTGTCAAATATTGCATCCGAGATGTTAGGTTGCCTTAGAATAGGATATGCAACGTTATAGACGCATATAATGTTACCATAAGAGAAGTAGGGTCCGACATGCCTGGAAGGTTGTAGAATATTACATCGGAGATGTTAGGTTGCCTTAGGTTAGGATATATAACTTTATAGACGTACATACTGTTCCCTCCGAGAAGTAGGGTTCGACAGGCAAGGAATGTTGTCAAATATTGCACCCGAGATGTTAGATTGCCTTAGATTACGATATCGACCGTTGTGGACGCATATAATATTCCCACCGAAAAGTATGCACCGACACGCGAGGAATATTGTAAAATATTACGTCTGAGATAATAGGTTGCTTTAGATTAGGATATACAACGTTATAGACTCATATAATGTTCCCACCGAGAAGTAGGGTCCGACACGCCTTGAATGATGTAGAATATTATATCCGAGATGTCAGGTTGCCTTCGGTTAGGATATATAACGTTATAGACGTATATACTGTTCCCTCCGAGAAGTAGGGTTCGACAGGCCAGGAATGTTGTCAAATATTGCATCCGAGATGTTAGGTTGCCTTAGGTTAGGATATATAACGTTATAGACGCATGTAATGTTACCACCGAGACGTAGGGACCGACACGCCTGGAATGTTGTCAAATGTTACATCCGAGATGTTAGGTTGCCTTAGGTTAGGATATATGACGTTATAGACGTATATACTGTTCCCTCCGAGAAGTAGGGTTCGACAGGCCACGAATGTTGTCAAATATTGCATCCGAGATGTTAGGTTGCCTTAGATAAGGATATACAACGTTATGACGCATATAATGTTCCCACCGAGAAGTAGGGTCCGACACGCCTGGAAGGTTGTAGAATATTACATCCGAGATGTTAGGTTGCCCTAGGTTAGGATATATAACGTTATAGACGTATATACTGTTCCCTCCGAGATGTAGGGTTCGACAGGCCAGGAATGTGGTCAAATATTGCATCCGAGATGTTAGATTGCCTTAGATTACGATATCGACCGTTATAGACGCATATAATATTCCCACCGAAAAGTATGCACCGACACGCCAGGAATATTGTAAAATATTACGTCTGAGATAATAGGTTGCCTTAGATTAGGATATACAACGTTATAGACTCACATAATGTTCCCACCGAGAAGTAGGGTCCGACACGCCTTGAATGATGTAGAATATTATATCCGAGATGTCAGGTTGCCTTCGGTTAGGATATATAACGTTATAGACGTATATACTGTTCCCTCCGAGAAGTAGGGTTCGACAGGCCAGGAATGTTGTCAAATATTGCATCCGAGATGTTAGGTTGCCTTAGGTTAGGATATATAACGTTATAGACGTATATACTGTTCCCTCCGAGATGTAGGGTTCGACAGGCCAGGAATGTGGTCAAATATTGCATCCGAGATGTTAGATTGCCTTAGATTACGATATCGACCGTTATAGACGCATATAATATTCCCACCGAAAAGTATGCACCGACACGCCAGGAATATTGTAAAATATTACGTCTGAGATAATAGGTTGCCTTAGATTAGGATATACAACGTTATAGACTCATATAATGTTCCCACCGAGAAGTAGGGTCCGACACGCCTGGAATGATGTAGAATATTACATCCGAGATGTCAGGTTGCCTTAGGTTAGGATATATAACGTTATAGACGTATATACTGTTCCCTCCGAGAAGTAGGGTTCGACAGGCTAGGAATGTTGTCAAATATTGCATCCGAGATGTTAGGTTGCCTTAGATAAGGATATACAACGTTATAGACGCATATAATGTTCCCACCGAGAAGTAGGGTCCGACACGCCTGGAAGGTTGTAGAATATTACATCTGAGATGTTAGGTTGCCCTAGGTTAGGATATATAACGTTAGAGACGTATATACTGTTCCCTCCGAGATGTAGGGTTCGACAGGCCAGGAATGTGGTCAAATATTGCATCCGAGATGTTAGATTGCCTTAGATTACGATATCGACCGTTATAGACGCATATAATATTCCCACCGAAAAGTATGCACCGACACGCCAGGAATATTGTAAAATATTACGTCTGAGATAATAGGTTGCCTTAGATTAGGGTATACAACGTTATAGACTCACATAATGTTCCCACCGAGAAGTAGGGTCCGACACGCCTTGAATGATGTAGAATATTATATCCGAGATGTCAGGTTGCCTTCGGTTAGGATATATAACGTTATAGACGTATATACTGTTCCCTCCGAGAAGTAGGGTTCGACAGGCCAGGAATGTTGTCAAATATTGCATCCGAGATGTTAGGTTGCCTTAGGTTAGGATATATAACGTTATAGACGTATATACTGTTCCCTCCGAGATGTAGGGTTCGACAGGCCAGGAATGTGGTCAAATATTGCATCCGAGATGTTAGATTGCCTTAGATTACGATATCGACCGTTATAGACGCATATAATATTCCCACCGAAAAGTATGCACCGACACGCCAGGAATATTGTAAAATATTACGTCTGAGATAATAGGTTGCCTTAGATTAGGGTATACAACGTTATAGACTCACATAATGTTCCCACCGAGAAGTAGGGTCCGACACGCCTTGAATGATGTAGAATATTACATCCGAGATGTCAGGTTGCCTTAGGTTAGGATATATAACGTTATAGACGTATATACTGTTCCCTCCGAGATGTAGGGTTCGACAGGCTAGGAATGTTGTCAAATATTGCATCCGAGATGTTAGGTTGCCTTTGATAAGGATATATAACGTTATAGACACATATAATGTTACCACCGAGACGTAGGGACCCACATGCCTGGAATGTTGTCAAATGTTACATCCGAGATGTTAGGTTGCCTTAGGTTAGGATATATAACGTTATAGAAGCATGTAATGTTACCATCGAGACGTAGGGACCGACAGGCCTGGAATGTTGTAAAATGTTACATCCGAGATGTTAGGTTGCCTAAGATTAGGATATATACCGCTATAGACGCATGTAATGTTACCACCGAGACGTAGTGACCGACACGCCAGGAATGTTGTCAAATATTACATACGAGATGTTAGGTGGCCTTAGGTTAGGATATATAACGTTATAGACGCATGTAATGTTACCACCGAGACGTAGGGACCGACACGCCTGGAATGCGGTAAAATGTTACATCCGAGATGTTACGTTGGCTTAGATATGGATATACAACGTTATAGACGCATATAATGTTCCCACCGAGAAGTAGGGTCCGACACGCCTTGAATGATGTAGAATATTATATCCGAGATGTCAGGTTGCCTTCGGTTAGGATATATAACGTTATAGACGTATATACTGTTCCCTCCGAGAAGTAGGGTTGGACAGGCCAGGAATGTTGTCAAATATTGCATCCGAGATGTTAGGTTGCCTTAGGTTAGGATATATAACGTTATAGACGCATGTAATGTTACCACCGAGAAGTAGGGTCCGACACGCCTGGAAGGTTGTAGAATATTACATCCGAGATGTTAGGTTGCCCTAGGTTAGGATATATAACGTTATAGACGTATATACTGTTCCCTCCGAGATGTAGGGTTCGACAGGCCAGGAATGTGGTCAAATATTGCATCCGAGATGTTAGATTGCCTTAGATTACGATATCGACCGTTATAGACGCATATAATATTCCCACCGAAAAGTATGCACCGACACGCCAGGAATATTGTAAAATATTACGTCTGAGATAATAGGTTGCCTTAGATTAGGATATACAACGTTATAGACTCACATAATGTTCCCACCGAGAAGTAGGGTCCGACACGCCTTGAATGATGTAGAATATTATATCCGAGATGTCAGGTTGCCTTCGGTTAGGATATATAACGTTATAGACGTATATACTGTTCCCTCCGAGAAGTAGGGTTCGACAGGCCAGGAATGTTGTCAAATATTGCATCCGAGATGTTAGGTTGCCTTAGGTTAGGATATATAACGTTATAGACGTATATACTGTTCCCTCCGAGATGTAGGGGTCGACAGGCCAGGAATGTGGTCAAATATTGCATCCGAGATGTTAGATTGCCTTAGATTACGATATCGACCGTTATAGACGCATATAATATTCCCACCGAAAAGTATGCACCGACACGCCAGGAATATTGTAAAATATTACGTCTGAGATAATAGGTTGCCTTAGATTAGGATATACAACGTTATAGACTCATATAATGTTCCCACCGAGAAGTAGGGTCCGACACGCCTGGAATGATGTAGAATATTACATCCGAGATGTCAGGTTGCCTTAGGTTAGGATATATAACGTTATAGACGTATATACTGTTCCCTCCGAGAAGTAGGGTTCGACAGGCTAGGAATGTTGTCAAATATTGCATCCGAGATGTTAGGTTGCCTTAGATAAGGATATACAACGTTATAGACGCATATAATGTTCCCACCGAGAAGTAGGGTCCGACACGCCTGGAAGGTTGTAGAATATTACATCCGAGATGTTAGGTTGCCCTAGGTTAGGATATATAACGTTAGAGACGTATATACTGTTCCCTCCGAGATGTAGGGTTCGACAGGCCAGGAATGTGGTCAAATATTGCATCCGAGATGTTAGATTGCCTTAGATTACGATATCGACCGTTATAGACGCATATAATATTCCCACCGAAAAGTATGCACCGACACGCCAGGAATATTGTAAAATATTACGTCTGAGATAATAGGTTGCCTTAGATTAGGGTATACAACGTTATAGACTCATATAATGTTCCCACCGAGAAGTAGGGTCCGACACGCCTGGAATGATGTAGAATATTACATCCGAGATGTCAGGTTGCCTTAGGTTAGGATATATAACGTTATAGACGTATATACTGTTCCCTCCGAGAAGTAGGGTTCGACAGGCTAGGAATGTTGTCAAATATTGCATCCGAGATTTTAGGTTGCCTTAGATAAGGATATATAACGTTATAGACACATATAATGTTACCACCGAGACGTAGGGACCGACATGCCTGGAATGTTGTCAAATGTTACATCCGAGATGTTAGGTTGCCTTAGGTTAGGATATATAACGTTATAGAAGCATGTAATGTTACCACCGAGACGTAGGGACCGACAGGCCTGGAATGTTGTAAAATGTTACATCCGAGATGTTAGGTTGCCTAAGATTAGGATATATACCGCTATAGACGCATGTAATGTTACCACCGAGACGTAGTGACCGACACGCCAGGAATGTTGTCAAATATTACATACGAGATGTTAGGTGGCCTTAGGTTAGGATATATAACGTTATAGACGCATGTAATGTTACCACCGAGACGTAGGGACCGACACGCCTGGAATGTGGTAAAATGTTACATCCGAGATGTTACGTTGGCTTAGATATGGATATACAACGTTATAGACGCATATAATGTTCCCACCGAGAAGTAGGGTCCGACAAGCCTGGAAGGTTGTAGAATATTACATCCGAGATGTTAGGCTGCCCTAGGTTAGGATATATAACGTTATAGACGTATATACTGTTCCCTCCGAGATGTAGGGTTCGACAGGCCAGGAATGTTGTCAAATATTGCATCCGAGATGTTAGATTGCCTTAGATTACGATATCGACCGTTATAGACGCATATAATATTCCCACCGAAAACTATGCACCGACACGCTAGGAATATTGTAAAATATTACGTCTGAGATAATAGGTTGCCTTAGATTAGGATATACAACGTTATAGACGCATATAATGTTCCCACCGAGAAGTAGGGTCCGACACGCCTGGAATGGTGCAGAACATTACATCCGAGATGTCAGGTTGCCTAACGTTAGGATATATAACGTTATAGACGTATATACTGTTCCCTCCGAGAAGTAGGGTTCGACAGGCTAGGAATGTTGTAAAATATTGCATCCGGGATGTCAAGTTGCCTGAGATAAGGATATATAACGTTATAGACGCATATAATGTTACCACCGAGACGTAGGGACCGACATGCCTGGAATGTTGTCAAATGTTACATCCGAGATGTTAGGTTGCCTTAGGTTAGGATATATGACGTTATAGACGTATATACTGTTCCCCCCGAGAAGTAGGGTTCGACAGGCCAGGAATGTTGTCAAATATTGCATCCGAGATGTTAGGTTGCCTTAGATAAGGATATATAACGTTATAGACGCATATAATGTTACCACCGAGACGTAGGGACCGACATGCCTGGAATGTTGTCAAATATTGCATCCGAGATGTTAGGTTGCCTTAGGTTAGGATATATAACGTTATAGACGCATGTAACGTTACCACCGAGACGTAGGGACCGACACGCCTGGAATGTTGTCAAATGTTACATCCGAGATGTTAGGTTGCCTTAGGTTAGGATATATGACGTTATAGACGTATATACTGTTCCCTCCGAGAAGTAGGGTTCGACAGGCCATGAATGTTGTCAAATATTGCATCCGAGATGTTAGGTTGCCTTGGATAAGTATATACAACGTTATAGACGCATATAATGTTCCCACCGAGAAGTAGGGTCCGACACGCCTGGAAGGTTGTAGAATATTACATCCGAGATGTTAGGTTGCCCTAGGATAGGATATATAACGTTATAGACGTATATACTGTTCCCTCCGAGAAGTAGGGTTCGACAGGCTAGGAATGTTGTCAAATATTGCATCCGAGATGTTAGGTTGCCTTAGATTAGGATATGCAACCTTATAGACGCATATAATGTTACCACCGAGAAGTAGGGTCCGACACGCCTGGAAGGTTGTAGAATATTACATCGGAGATGTTAGGTTGCCTTAGGTTAGGATATATAACGTTATAGACGTATATACTGTTCCCTCCGAGAAGTAGGGTTCGACAGGCCAGGAATGTTGTCAAATATTGCATCCGAGATGTTAGGTTGCCTTAGGTTAGGATAAATAACGTTATAGACGCATGTAACGTTACCACCGAGACGTAGGGACCGACACACCTGGAATGTTGTCAAATGTTACATCCGAGATGTTAGGTTGCCTTACGTTAGGATATATGACGTTATAGACGTATATACTGTTCCCTCCGAGATGTAGGGTTCGACAGGCCAGGAATGTTGTCACATATTTCATCCGAGATGTTAGGTTCCCTTGATTAGGATATATACTGTTATAGACGCATGTAATTTTACCACCGAGACGTAGGGACCGACACGCCTGGAACGTTGTCAAATGTTACATCCGAGATGTGAGGTTGCCTTAGGCTAGGATATATGACGTTATAGATGTATATGCTGTTCCCTCCGAGAAGTAGGGTTCGACAGGTCAGGAGTGTTGTCAAATATTGCATCCGAGATGTTAGGTTGCCTTAGATAAGTATATACAACGTTATAGACGCATATAATGTTCCCACCGAGAAGTAGGGTCCGACACGCATTGAATGATGTAGAATATTATATCCGAGATGTCAGGTTGCCTTCGGTTAGGATATATAACGTTATAGACGTATATACTGTTCCCTCCGAGAAGTAGGGTTCGACAGGCCAGGAATGTTGTCAAATATTGCATCCGAGATGTTAGGTTGCCTTAGGTTAGGATATATAACGTTATAGACGTATATACTGTTCCCTCCGAGATGTAGGGTTCGACAGGCCAGGAATGTGGTCAAATATTGCATCCGAGATGTTAGATTGCCTTAGATTACGATATCGACCGTTATAGACGCATATAATATTCCCACCGAAAAGTATGCACCGACACGCCAGGAATATTGTAAAATATTACGTCTGAGATAATAGGTTGCCTTAGATTAGGATATACAACGTTATAGACTCATATAATGTTCCCACCGAGAAGTAGGGTCCGACACGCCTGGAATGATGTAGAATATTACATCCGAGATGTCAGGTTGCCTTAGGTTAGGATATATAACGTTATAGACGTATATACTGTTCCCTCCGAGAAGTAGGGTTCGACAGGCTAGGAATGTTGTCAAATATTGCATCCGAGATGTTAGGTTGCCTTAGATAAGGATATACAACGTTATAGACGCATATAATGTTCCCACCGAGAAGTAGGGTCCGACACGCCTGGAAGGTTGTAGAATATTACATCCGAGATGTTAGGTTGCCCTAGGTTAGGATATATAACGTTAGAGACGTATATACTGTTCCCTCCGAGATGTAGGGTTCGACAGGCCAGGAATGTGGTCAAATATTGCATCCGAGATGTTAGATTGCCTTAGATTACGATATCGACCGTTATAGACGCATATAATATTCCCACCGAAAAGTATGCACCGACACGCCAGGAATATTGTAAAATATTACGTCTGAGATAATAGGTTGCCTTAGATTAGGGTATACAACGTTATAGACTCACATAATGTTCCCACCGAGAAGTAGGGTCCGACACGCCTTGAATGATGTAGAATATTATATCCGAGATGTCAGGTTGCCTTCGGTTAGGATATATAACGTTATAGACGTATATACTGTTCCCTCCGAGAAGTAGGGTTCGACAGGCCAGGAATGTTGTCAAATATTGCATCCGAGATGTTAGGTTGCCTTAGGTTAGGATATATAACGTTATAGACGTATATACTGTTCCCTCCGAGATGTAGGGTTCGACAGGCCAGGAATGTGGTCAAATATTGCATCCGAGATGTTAGATTGCCTTAGATTACGATATCGACCGTTATAGACGCATATAATATTCCCACCGAAAAGTATGCACCGACACGCCAGGAATATTGTAAAATATTACGTCTGAGATAATAGGTTGCCTTAGATTAGGGTATACAACGTTATAGACTCACATAATGTTCCCACCGAGAAGTAGGGTCCGACACGCCTTGAATGATGTAGAATATTACATCCGAGATGTCAGGTTGCCTTAGGTTAGGATATATAACGTTATAGACGTATATACTGTTCCCTCCGAGAAGTAGGGTTCGACAGGCTAGGAATGTTGTCAAATATTGCATCCGAGATGTTAGGTTGCCTTAGATAAGGATATATAACGTTATAGACACATATAATGTTACCACCGAGACGTAGGGACCCACATGCCTGGAATGTTGTCAAATGTTACATCCGAGATGTTAGGTTGCCTTAGGTTAGGATATATAACGTTATAGAAGCATGTAATGTTACCATCGAGACGTAGGGACCGACAGGCCTGGAATGTTGTAAAATGTTACATCCGAGATGTTAGGTTGCCTAAGATTAGGATATATACCGCTATAGACGCATGTAATGTTACCACCGAGACGTAGTGACCGACACGCCAGGAATGTTGTCAAATATTACATACGAGATGTTAGGTGGCCTTAGGTTAGGATATATAACGTTATAGACGTATATACTGTTCCCTCCGAGAAGTAGGGTTCGACAGGCTAGGAATGTTGTCAAATATTGCATCCGAGATGTTAGGTTGCCTTAGATAAGGATATACAACGTTATAGACGCATATAATGTTCCCACCGAGAAGTAGGGTCCGACACGCCTGGAAGGTTGTAGAATATTACATCCGAGATGTTAGGTTGCCCTAGGTTAGGATATATAACGTTAGAGACGTATATACTGTTCCCTCCGAGATGTAGGGTTCGACAGGCCAGGAATGTGGTCAAATATTGCATCCGAGATGTTAGATTGCCTTAGATTACGATATCGACCGTTATAGACGCATATAATATTCCCACCGAAAAGTATGCACCGACACGCCAGGAATATTGTAAAATATTACGTCTGAGATAATAGGTTGCCTTAGATTAGGGTATACAACGTTATAGACTCACATAATGTTCCCACCGAGAAGTAGGGTCCGACACGCCTTGAATGATGTAGAATATTATATCCGAGATGTCAGGTTGCCTTCGGTTAGGATATATAACGTTATAGACGTATATACTGTTCCCTCCGAGAAGTAGGGTTCGACAGGCCAGGAATGTTGTCAAATATTGCATCCGAGATGTTAGGTTGCCTTAGGTTAGGATATATAACGTTATAGACGTATATACTGTTCCCTCCGAGATGTAGGGTTCGACAGGCCAGGAATGTGGTCAAATATTGCATCCGAGATGTTAGATTGCCTTAGATTACGATATCGACCGTTATAGACGCATATAATATTCCCACCGAAAAGTATGCACCGACACGCCAGGAATATTGTAAAATATTACGTCTGAGATAATAGGTTGCCTTAGATTAGGGTATACAACGTTATAGACTCACATAATGTTCCCACCGAGAAGTAGGGTCCGACACGCCTTGAATGATGTAGAATATTACATCCGAGATGTCAGGTTGCCTTAGGTTAGGATATATAACGTTATAGACGTATATACTGTTCCCTCCGAGAAGTAGGGTTCGACAGGCTAGGAATGTTGTCAAATATTGCATCCGAGATGTTAGGTTGCCTTAGATAAGGATATATAACGTTATAGACACATATAATGTTACCACCGAGACGTAGGGACCCACATGCCTGGAATGTTGTCAAATGTTACATCCGAGATGTTAGGTTGCCTTAGGTTAGGATATATAACGTTATAGAAGCATGTAATGTTACCATCGAGACGTAGGGACCGACAGGCCTGGAATGTTGTAAAATGTTACATCCGAGATGTTAGGTTGCCTAAGATTAGGATATATACCGCTATAGACGCATGTAATGTTACCACCGAGACGTAGTGACCGACACGCCAGGAATGTTGTCAAATATTACATACGAGATGTTAGGTGGCCTTAGGTTAGGATATATAACGTTATAGACGCATGTAATGTTACCACCGAGACGTAGGGACCGACACGCCTGGAATGTGGTAAAATGTTACATCCGAGATGTTACGTTGGCTTAGATATGGATATACAACGTTATAGACGCATATAATGTTCCCACCGAGAAGTAGGGTCCGACAAGCCTGGAAGGTTGTAGAATATTACATCCGAGATGTTAGGCTGCCCTAGGTTAGGATATATAACGTTATAGACGTATATACTGTTCCCTCCGAGATGTAGGGTTCGACAGGCCAGGAATGTTGTCAAATATTGCATCCGAGATGTTAGATTGCCTTAGATTACGATATCGACCGTTATAGACGCATATAATATTCCCACCGAAAACTATGCACCGACACGCTAGGAATATTGTAAAATATTACGTCTGAGATAATAGGTTGCCTTAGATTAGGATATACAACGTTATAGACGCATATAATGTTCCCACCGAGAAGTAGGGTCCGACACGCCTGGAATGGTGCAGAACATTACATCCGAGATGTCAGGTTGCCTAACGTTAGGATATATAACGTTATAGACGTATATACTGTTCCCTCCGAGAAGTAGGGTTCGACAGGCTAGGAATGTTGTAAAATATTGCATCCGGGATGTCAAGTTGCCTGAGATAAGGATATATAACGTTATAGACGCATATAATGTTACCACCGAGACGTAGGGACCGACATGCCTGGAATGTTGTCAAATGTTACATCCGAGATGTTAGGTTGCCTTAGGTTAGGATATATGACGTTATAGACGTATATACTGTTCCCCCCGAGAAGTAGGGTTCGACAGGCCAGGAATGTTGTCAAATATTGCATCCGAGATGTTAGGTTGCCTTAGATAAGGATATATAACGTTATAGACGCATATAATGTTACCACCGAGACGTAGGGACCGACATGCCTGGAATGTTGTCAAATATTGCATCCGAGATGTTAGGTTGCCTTAGGTTAGGATATATAACGTTATAGACGCATGTAACGTTACCACCGAGACGTAGGGACCGACACGCCTGGAATGTTGTCAAATGTTACATCCGAGATGTTAGGTTGCCTTAGGTTAGGATATATGACGTTATAGACGTATATACTGTTCCCTCCGAGAAGTAGGGTTCGACAGGCCATGAATGTTGTCAAATATTGCATCCGAGATGTTAGGTTGCCTTGGATAAGTATATACAACGTTATAGACGCATATAATGTTCCCACCGAGAAGTAGGGTCCGACACGCCTGGAAGGTTGTAGAATATTACATCCGAGATGTTAGGTTGCCCTAGGATAGGATATATAACGTTATAGACGTATATACTGTTCCCTCCGAGAAGTAGGGTTCGACAGGCTAGGAATGTTGTCAAATATTGCATCCGAGATGTTAGGTTGCCTTAGATTAGGATATGCAACCTTATAGACGCATATAATGTTACCACCGAGAAGTAGGGTCCGACACGCCTGGAAGGTTGTAGAATATTACATCGGAGATGTTAGGTTGCCTTAGGTTAGGATATATAACGTTATAGACGTATATACTGTTCCCTCCGAGAAGTAGGGTTCGACAGGCCAGGAATGTTGTCAAATATTGCATCCGAGATGTTAGGTTGCCTTAGGTTAGGATAAATAACGTTATAGACGCATGTAACGTTACCACCGAGACGTAGGGACCGACACACCTGGAATGTTGTCAAATGTTACATCCGAGATGTTAGGTTGCCTTACGTTAGGATATATGACGTTATAGACGTATATACTGTTCCCTCCGAGATGTAGGGTTCGACAGGCCAGGAATGTTGTCACATATTTCATCCGAGATGTTAGGTTCCCTTGATTAGGATATATACTGTTATAGACGCATGTAATTTTACCACCGAGACGTAGGGACCGACACGCCTGGAACGTTGTCAAATGTTACATCCGAGATGTGAGGTTGCCTTAGGCTAGGATATATGACGTTATAGATGTATATGCTGTTCCCTCCGAGAAGTAGGGTTCGACAGGTCAGGAGTGTTGTCAAATATTGCATCCGAGATGTTAGGTTGCCTTAGATAAGTATATACAACGTTATAGACGCATATAATGTTCCCACCGAGAAGTAGGGTCCGACACGCATTGAATGATGTAGAATATTATATCCGAGATGTCAGGTTGCCTTCGGTTAGGATATATAACGTTATAGACGTATATACTGTTCCCTCCGAGAAGTAGGGTTCGACAGGCCAGGAATGTTGTCAAATATTGCATCCGAGATGTTAGGTTGCCTTAGGTTAGGATATATAACGTTATAGACGTATATACTGTTCCCTCCGAGATGTAGGGTTCGACAGGCCAGGAATGTGGTCAAATATTGCATCCGAGATGTTAGATTGCCGTAGATTACGATATCGACCGTTATAGACGCATATAATATTCCCACCGAAAAGTATGCACCGACACGCCAGGAATATTGTAAAATATTACGTCTGAGATAATAGGTTGCCTTAGATTAGGATATACAACGTTATAGACTCATATAATGTTCCCACCGAGAAGTAGGGTCCGACACGCCTGGAATGATGTAGAATATTACATCCGAGATGTCAGGTTGCCTTAGGTTAGGATATATAACGTTATAGACGTATATACTGTTCCCTCCGAGAAGTAGGGTTCGACAGGCTAGGAATGTTGTCAAATATTGCATCCGAGATGTTAGGTTGCCTTAGATAAGGATATACAACGTTATAGACGCATATAATGTTCCCACCGAGAAGTAGGGTCCGACACGCCTGGAAGGTTGTAGAATATTACATCCGAGATGTTAGGTTGCCCTAGGTTAGGATATATAACGTTAGAGACGTATATACTGTTCCCTCCGAGATGTAGGGTTCGACAGGCCAGGAATGTGGTCAAATATTGCATCCGAGATGTTAGATTGCCTTAGATTACGATATCGACCGTTATAGACGCATATAATATTCCCACCGAAAAGTATGCACCGACACGCCAGGAATATTGTAAAATATTACGTCTGAGATAATAGGTTGCCTTAGATTAGGGTATACAACGTTATAGACTCACATAATGTTCCCACCGAGAAGTAGGGTCCGACACGCCTTGAATGATGTAGAATATTATATCCGAGATGTCAGGTTGCCTTCGGTTAGGATATATAACGTTATAGACGTATATACTGTTCCCTCCGAGAAGTAGGGTTCGACAGGCCAGGAATGTTGTCAAATATTGCATCCGAGATGTTAGGTTGCCTTAGGTTAGGATATATAACGTTATAGACGTATATACTGTTCCCTCCGAGATGTAGGGTTCGACAGGCCAGGAATGTGGTCAAATATTGCATCCGAGATGTTAGATTGCCTTAGATTACGATATCGACCGTTATAGACGCATATAATATTCCCACCGAAAAGTATGCACCGACACGCCAGGAATATTGTAAAATATTACGTCTGAGATAATAGGTTGCCTTAGATTAGGGTATACAACGTTATAGACTCACATAATGTTCCCACCGAGAAGTAGGGTCCGACACGCCTTGAATGATGTAGAATATTACATCCGAGATGTCAGGTTGCCTTAGGTTAGGATATATAACGTTATAGACGTATATACTGTTCCCTCCGAGAAGTAGGGTTCGACAGGCTAGGAATGTTGTCAAATATTGCATCCGAGATGTTAGGTTGCCTTAGATAAGGATATATAACGTTATAGACACATATAATGTTACCACCGAGACGTAGGGACCCACATGCCTGGAATGTTGTCAAATGTTACATCCGAGATGTTAGGTTGCCTTAGGTTAGGATATATAACGTTATAGAAGCATGTAATGTTACCATCGAGACGTAGGGACCGACAGGCCTGGAATGTTGTAAAATGTTACATCCGAGATGTTAGGTTGCCTAAGATTAGGATATATACCGCTATAGACGCATGTAATGTTACCACCGAGACGTAGTGACCGACACGCCAGGAATGTTGTCAAATATTACATACGAGATGTTAGGTGGCCTTAGGTTAGGATATATAACGTTATAGACGTATATACTGTTCCCTCCGAGAAGTAGGGTTCGACAGGCTAGGAATGTTGTCAAATATTGCATCCGAGATGTTAGGTTGCCTTAGATAAGGATATACAACGTTATAGACGCATATAATGTTCCCACCGAGAAGTAGGGTCCGACACGCCTGGAAGGTTGTAGAATATTACATCCGAGATGTTAGGTTGCCCTAGGTTAGGATATATAACGTTAGAGACGTATATACTGTTCCCTCCGAGATGTAGGGTTCGACAGGCCAGGAATGTGGTCAAATATTGCATCCGAGATGTTAGATTGCCTTAGATTACGATATCGACCGTTATAGACGCATATAATATTCCCACCGAAAAGTATGCACCGACACGCCAGGAATATTGTAAAATATTACGTCTGAGATAATAGGTTGCCTTAGATTAGGGTATACAACGTTATAGACTCACATAATGTTCCCACCGAGAAGTAGGGTCCGACACGCCTTGAATGATGTAGAATATTATATCCGAGATGTCAGGTTGCCTTCGGTTAGGATATATAACGTTATAGACGTATATACTGTTCCCTCCGAGAAGTAGGGTTCGACAGGCCAGGAATGTTGTCAAATATTGCATCCGAGATGTTAGGTTGCCTTAGGTTAGGATATATAACGTTATAGACGTATATACTGTTCCCTCCGAGATGTAGGGTTCGACAGGCCAGGAATGTGGTCAAATATTGCATCCGAGATGTTAGATTGCCTTAGATTACGATATCGACCGTTATAGACGCATATAATATTCCCACCGAAAAGTATGCACCGACACGCCAGGAATATTGTAAAATATTACGTCTGAGATAATAGGTTGCCTTAGATTAGGGTATACAACGTTATAGACTCACATAATGTTCCCACCGAGAAGTAGGGTCCGACACGCCTTGAATGATGTAGAATATTACATCCGAGATGTCAGGTTGCCTTAGGTTAGGATATATAACGTTATAGACGTATATACTGTTCCCTCCGAGAAGTAGGGTTCGACAGGCTAGGAATGTTGTCAAATATTGCATCCGAGATGTTAGGTTGCCTTAGATAAGGATATATAACGTTATAGACACATATAATGTTACCACCGAGACGTAGGGACCCACATGCCTGGAATGTTGTCAAATGTTACATCCGAGATGTTAGGTTGCCTTAGGTTAGGATATATAACGTTATAGAAGCATGTAATGTTACCATCGAGACGTAGGGACCGACAGGCCTGGAATGTTGTAAAATGTTACATCCGAGATGTTAGGTTGCCTAAGATTAGGATATATACCGCTATAGACGCATGTAATGTTACCACCGAGACGTAGTGACCGACACGCCAGGAATGTTGTCAAATATTACATACGAGATGTTAGGTGGCCTTAGGTTAGGATATATAACGTTATAGACGCATGTAATGTTACCACCGAGACGTAGGGACCGACACGCCTGGAATGCGGTAAAATGTTACATCCGAGATGTTACGTTGGCTTAGATATGGATATACAACGTTATAGACGCATATAATGTTCCCACCGAGAAGTAGGGTCCGACACGCCTTGAATGATGTAGAATATTATATCCGAGATGTCAGGTTGCCTTCGGTTAGGATATATAACGTTATAGACGTATATACTGTTCCCTCCGAGAAGTAGGGTTGGACAGGCCAGGAATGTTGTCAAATATTGCATCCGAGATGTTAGGTTGCCTTAGGTTAGGATATATAACGTTATAGACGCATGTAATGTTACCACCGAGAAGTAGGGTCCGACACGCCTGGAAGGTTGTAGAATATTACATCCGAGATGTTAGGTTGCCCTAGGTTAGGGTATATAACGTTATAGACGTATATACTGTTCCCTCCGAGATGTAGGGTTCGACAGGCCAGGAATGTGGTCAAATATTGCATCCGAGATGTTAGATTGCCTTAGATTACGATATCGACCGTTATAGACGCATATAATATTCCCACCGAAAAGTATGCACCGACACGCCAGGAATATTGTAAAATATTACGTCTGAGATAATAGGTTGCCTTAGATTAGGATGTACAACGTTATAGACTCACATAATGTTCCCACCGAGAAGTAGGGTCCGACACGCCTTGAATGATGTAGAATATTATATCCGAGATGTCAGGTTGCCTTCGGTTAGGATATATAACGTTATAGACGTATATACTGTTCCCTCCGAGAAGTAGGGTTCGACAGGCCAGGAATGTTGTCAAATATTGCATCCGAGATGTTAGGTTGCCTTAGGTTAGGATATATAACGTTATAGACGTATATACTGTTCCCTCCGAGATGTAGGGTTCGACAGGCCAGGAATGTGGTCAAATATTGCATCCGAGATGTTAGATTGCCTTAGATTACGATATCGACCGTTATAGACGCATATAATATTCCCACCGAAAAGTATGCACCGACACGCCAGGAATATTGTAAAATATTACGTCTGAGATAATAGGTTGCCTTAGATTAGGATATACAACGTTATAGACTCATATAATGTTCCCACCGAGAAGTAGGGTCCGACACGCCTGGAATGATGTAGAATATTACATCCGAGATGTCAGGTTGCCTTAGGTTAGGATATATAACGTTATAGACGTATATACTGTTCCCTCCGAGAAGTAGGGTTCGACAGGCTAGGAATGTTGTCAAATATTGCATCCGAGATGTTAGGTTGCCTTAGATAAGGATATACAACGTTATAGACGCATATAATGTTCCCACCGAGAAGTAGGGTCCGACACGCCTGGAAGGTTGTAGAATATTACATCCGAGATGTTAGGTTGCCCTAGGTTAGGATATATAACGTTAGAGACGTATATACTGTTCCCTCCGAGATGTAGGGTTCGACAGGCCAGGAATGTGGTCAAATATTGCATCCGAGATGTTAGATTGCCTTAGATTACGATATCGACCGTTATAGACGCATATAATATTCCCACCGAAAAGTATGCACCGACACGCCAGGAATATTGTAAGATATTACGTCTGAGATAATAGGTTGCCTTAGATTAGGGTATACAACGTTATAGACTCATATAATGTTCCCACCGAGAAGTAGGGTCCGACACGCCTGGAATGATGTAGAATATTACATCCGAGATGTCAGGTTGCCTTAGGTTAGGATATATAACGTTATAGACGTATATACTGTTCCCTCCGAGAAGTAGGGTTCGACAGGCTAGGAATGTTGTCAAATATTGCATCCGAGATTTTAGGTTGCCTTAGATAAGGATATATAACGTTATAGACACATATAATGTTACCACCGAGACGTAGGGACCGACATGCCTGGAATGTTGTCAAATGTTACATCCGAGATGTTAGGTTGCCTTAGGTTAGGATATATAACGTTATAGAAGCATGTAATGTTACCACCGAGACGTAGGGACCGACAGGCCTGGAATGTTGTAAAATGTTACATCCGAGATGTTAGGTTGCCTAAGATTAGGATATATACCGCTATAGACGCATGTAATGTTACCACCGAGACGTAGTGACCGACACGCCAGGAATGTTGTCAAATATTACATACGAGATGTTAGGTGGCCTTAGGTTAGGATATATAACGTTATAGACGCATGTAATGTTACCACCGAGACGTAGGGACCGACACGCCTGGAATGTGGTAAAATGTTACATCCGAGATGTTACGTTGGCTTAGATATGGATATACAACGTTATAGACGCATATAATGTTCCCACCGAGAAGTAGGGTCCGACAAGCCTGGAAGGTTGTAGAATATTACATCCGAGATGTTAGGCTGCCCTAGGTTAGGATATATAACGTTATAGACGTATATACTGTTCCCTCCGAGATGTAGGGTTCGACAGGCCAGGAATGTTGTCAAATATTGCATCCGAGATGTTAGATTGCCTTAGATTACGATATCGACCGTTATAGACGCATATAATATTCCCACCGAAAACTATGCACCGACACGCTAGGAATATTGTAAAATATTACGTCTGAGATAATAGGTTGCCTTAGATTAGGATATACAACGTTATAGACGCATATAATGTTCCCACCGAGAAGTAGGGTCCGACACGCCTGGAATGGTGCAGAATATTACATCCGAGATGTCAGGTTGCCTAACGTTAGGATATATAACGTTATAGACGTATATACTGTTCCCTCCGAGAAGTAGGGTTCGACAGGCTAGGAATGTTGTAAAATATTGCATCCGGGATGTCAAGTTGCCTGAGATAAGGATATATAACGTTATAGACGCATATAATGTTACCACCGAGACGTAGGGACCGACATGCCTGGAATGTTGTCAAATGTTACATCCGAGATGTTAGGTTGCCTTAGGTTAGGATATATGACGTTATAGACGTATATACTGTTCCCCCCGAGAAGTAGGGTTCGACAGGCCAGGAATGTTGTCAAATATTGCATCCGAGATGTTAGGTTGCCTTAGATAAGGATATATAACGTTATAGACGCATATAATGTTACCACCGAGACGTAGGGACCGACATGCCTGGAATGTTGTCAAATATTGCATCCGAGATGTTAGGTTGCCTTAGGTTAGGATATATAACGTTATAGACGCATGTAACGTTACCACCGAGACGTAGGGACCGACACGCCTGGAATGTTGTCAAATGTTACATCCGAGATGTTAGGTTGCCTTAGGTTAGGATATATGACGTTATAGACGTATATACTGTTCCCTCCGAGAAGTAGGGTTCGACAGGCCATGAATGTTGTCAAATATTGCATCCGAGATGTTAGGTTGCCTTGGATAAGTATATACAACGTTATAGACGCATATAATGTTCCCACCGAGAAGTAGGGTCCGACACGCCTGGAAGGTTGTAGAATATTACATCCGAGATGTTAGGTTGCCCTAGGATAGGATATATAACGTTATAGACGTATATACTGTTCCCTCCGAGAAGTAGGGTTCGACAGGCTAGGAATGTTGTCAAATATTGCATCCGAGATGTTAGGTTGCCTTAGATAAGGATATATAACGTTATAGACGCATATAATGTTACCACCGAGACGTAGGGACCGACATGCCTGGAATGTTGTCAAATGTTACATCCGAGATGTTAGGTTGCCTTAGGTTAGGATATATAACGTTATAGACGCATGTAACGTTACCACCGAGACGTAGCGACCGACACACCTGGAATGTTGTCAAATGTTACATCCGAGATGTTAGGTTGCCTTAGGCTAGGATATATGACGTTATAGATGTATATGCTGTTCCCTCCGAGAAGTAGGGTTCGACAGGCCAGGAATGTTGTCAAATATTGCATCCGAGATGTTAGGTTGCCTTAGGTTAGGATATATAACGTTATAGACACATATAATGTTACCACCGAGACGTAGGGACCGACATGCCTGGAATGTTGTCAAATGTTACATCCGAGATGTTAGGTTGCCTTAGGTTAGGATAAATAACGTTATAGACGCATGTAACGTTACCACCGAGACGTAGGGACCGACACACCTGGAATGTTGTCAAATGTTACATCCGAGATGTTAGGTTGCCTTACGTTAGGATATATGACGTTATAGACGTATATACTGTTCCCTCCGAGATGTAGGGTTCGACAGGCCAGGAATGTTGTCACATATTTCATCCGAGATGTTAGGTTCCCTTGATTAGGATATATACTGTTATAGACGCATGTAATTTTACCACCGAGACGTAGGGACCGACACGCCTGGAATGTTGTCAAATGTTACATCCGAGATGTGAGGTTGCCTTAGGCTAGGATATATGACGTTATAGATGTATATGCTGTTCCCTCCGAGAAGTAGGGTTCGACAGGTCAGGAGTGTTGTCAAATATTGCATCCGAGATGTTAGGTTGCCTTAGATAAGTATATACAACGTTATAGACGCATATAATGTTCCCACCGAGAAGTAGGGTCCGACACGCCTGGAAGGTTGTAGAATATTACATCCGAGATGTTAGGTTGCCCTAGGTTAGGATATATAACGTTATAGACGTATATACTGTTCCCTCCGAGAAGTAGGGTTCGACAGGCTAGGAATGTTGTCAAATATTGCATCCGAGATGTTAGGTTGCCTTAGATAAGGATATATAACGTTATAGACGCATATAATGTTACCACCGAGACGTAGGGACCGACATGCCTGGAATGTTGTCAAATGTTACATCCGAGATGTTAGGTTGCCTTAGGTTAGGATATATAACGTTATAGACGCATGTAACGTTACCACCGAGACGTAGCGACCGACACACCTGGAATGTTGTCAAATGTTACATCCGAGATGTTAGGTTGCCTTAGGCTAGGATATATGACGTTATAGATGTATATGCTGTTCCCTCCGAGAAGTAGGGTTCGACAGGCCAGGAATGTTGTCAAATATTGCATCCGAGATGTTAGGTTGCCTTAGGTTAGGATATATAACGTTATAGACGCATGTAATGTTACCACCGAGACGTAGGGACCGACACGCCTGGAATGTTGTCAAATGTTACATCTGAGATGTTAGGTTGTCTTAGGTTAGGATATATGACGTTACAGACATATATACTGTTCCCTCCGAGTTGTTGGGTTCGACAGGCCAGGAATGTTGTCACATATATCATCCGAGATGTTAGGTTGCCTTAGATTAGGATATGCAACCTTATAGACGCATATAATGTTACCACCGAGAAGTAGGGTCCGACACGCCTGGAAGGTTGTAGAATATTACATCGGAGATGTTAGGTTGCCTTAGGTTAGGATATATAACGTTATAGACGTATATACTGTTCCCTCCGAGAAGTAGGGTTCGACAGGCCAGGAATGTTGTCAAATATTGCATCCGAGATGTTAGGTTGCCTTAGGTTAGGATAAATAACGTTATAGACGCATGTAACGTTACCACCGAGACATAGCGACCGACACACCTGGAATGTTGTCAAATGTTACATCCGAGATGTTAGGTTGCCTTAGGTTAGGATATATAACGTTATAGACGCATGTAACGTTACCACCGAGACGTAGCGACCGACACACCTGGAATGTTGTCAAATGTTACATCCGAGATGTTAGGTTGCCTTAGGCTAGGATATATGACGTTATAGATGTATATGCTGTTCCCTCCGAGAAGTAGGGTTCGACAGGCCAGGAATGTTGTCAAATATTGCATCCGAGCTGTTAGGTTGCCTTAGGTTAGGATATATAACGTTATAGACGCATGTAATGTTACCACCGAAACGTAGGGACCGACACGCCTGGAATGTTGTCAAATGTTACATCCGAGACGTTAGGTTGCCTTACGTTAGGATATATAACGTTATAGACGTATATACTGTTCCCCCCGAAAAGTAGGGTTCGACATGCCAGGAATGTTATCAAATATTGCATCCGAGATGTTAGGTTGCCTTAGATTAGGATATATACCGCTATAGACGTATATACTGTTCCCTCCGAGCAGTAGGGTTCGACACGCGAGGAATATTGTAAAATATTACGTCTGAGATAATAGGTTGCCTTAGATTAGGATATACAACGTTATAGACTCATATAATGTTCCCACCGAGAAGTAGGGTCCGACACGCCTTGAATGATGTAGAATATTACATCCGAGATGTTAGGTTGCCTTCGGTTAGGATATATAACGTTATAGACGTATATACTGTTCCCTCCGAGAAGTAGGGTTCGACAGGCCAGGAATGTTGTCAAATATTGCATCCGAGATGTTAGGTTGCCTTAGATTAGGATATATAACGTTATAGACGTATATACTGTTCCCACCGAGAAGTAGGGTTCGACACGCCAGGAATGTTGTCAAATATTACATACCAGATGTTAGTTGGCCTTAGGTTAGGATATATAACGTTATAGACGCATGTAACGTTACCACCGAGACGTAGCGACCGACACACCTGGAATGTTGTCAAATGTTACATCCGAGATGTTAGGTTGCCTTAGGCTAGGTTATATGACGTTATAGATGTATATGCTGTTCCCTCCGAGAAGTAGGGTTCGACAGGCCAGGAATGTTGTCAAATATTGCATCCGAGATGTTAGGTTGCCTTAGGTTAGGATATATAACGTTATAGACGCATGTAATGTTACCACCGAGACGTAGGGACCGACACGCCTGGAATGTTGTCAAATGTTACATCCGAGATGTTAGGTTGCCTTAGGTTAGGATATATGCCGTTATTGACGTATATACTGTTCCCTCCGAGAAGTAGGGTTCGACAGGCCATGAATGTTGCCAAATATTGCATCCGAGATGTTAGGTTGCCTTAGATAAGTATATACAACGTTATAGACGCATATAATGTTCCCACCGAGAAGTAGGGTCCGACACGCCTGGAAGGTTGTAGAATATTACATCCGAGATGTTAGGTTGCCGTAGGCTAGGATATATGACGTTATAGATGTATATGCTATTCCCTCCGAGAAGTAGGGTTCGACAGGCCAGGAATGTTGTCAAATATTGCATCCGAGATGTTAGGTTGCCTTAGGTTAGGATATATAACGTTATAGACGCATGTAATGTTACCACCGAGACGTAGGGACCGACACGCCTGGAATGTTGTCAAATGTTACATCCGAGATGTTAGGTTGCCTTAGGTTAGGATATATGCCGTTATAGACGTATATACTGTTCCCTCCGAGAAGTAGGGTTCGACAGGCCATGAATGTTGCCAAATATTGCATCCGAGATGTTAGGTTGCCTTAGATAAGTATATACAACGTTATAGACGCATATAATGTTCCCACCGAGAAGTAGGGTCCGACACGCCTGGAAGGTTGTAGAATATTACATCCGAGATGTTAGGTTGCCTTAGGCTAGGATATATGACGTTATAGATGTATATGCTGTTCCCTCCGAGAAGTAGGGTTCGACAGGCTAGGAATGTTGTCAAATATTACATCCGAGATGTTAGGTTGCCCTAGATAAGGATATATAACGTTATAGACGCATATAATGTTACCACCGAGACGTAGGGACCGACATGCCTTGAATGTTGTCAAATGTTACATCCGAGATGTTAGGTTGCCTTAGGTTAGGATATATAACGTTATAGACGCATGTAACGTTACCACCGAGACGTAGCGACCGACACACCTGGAATGTGGTAAAATGTTACATCCGAGATGTTAGGTTGCCTTAGATAAGGATATATACCGCTATAGACGCATGTAATGTTACCACCGAGACGTAGGGACCGACACGCCAGGAATGTTGTCAAATATTACATACGAGATGTTAGGTGGCCTTAGGTTAGGATATATGACGTTACAGACATATATACTGTTCCCTCCGAGATGTAGGGTTCGACAGGCCAGGAATGTTGTCACATATTTCATCCGAGATGTTAGGTTGCCTTAGATTAGGATATATACCGTTATAGACGTATATACTGTTCCCTCCGAGCAGTAAGGTTCGACAGGCCAGGAATGTTGTCAAATATTGCATCCGAGATGTTAGGTTGCCTTAGATTAGGATATGCAACGTTATAGACGCATATAATGTTACCATAAGAGAAGTAGGGTCCGACACGCCTGGAAGGTTGTAGAATATTACATCGGAGATGTTAGGTTGCCTTAGGTTAGGATATATAACTTTATAGACGTACATACTGTTCCCTCCGAGAAGTAGGGTTCGACAGGCAAGGAATGTTGTCAAATATTGCACCCGAGATGTTAGATTGCCTTAGATTACGATATCGACCGTTGTGGACGCATATAATATTCCCACCGAAAAGTATGCACCGACACGCGAGGAATATTGTAAAATATTACGTCTGAGATAATAGGTTGCCTTAGATTAGGATATACAACGTTATAGACTCATATAATGTTCACACAGAGAAGTAGGGTCCGACACGCCTTGAATGATGTAGAATATTATATCCGAGATGTCAGGTTGCCTTCGGTTAGGATATATAACGTTATAGACGTATATACTGTTCCCTCCGAGAAGTAGGGTTCGACAGGCCAGGAATGTTGTCAAATATTGCATCCGAGATGTTAGGTTGCCTTAGGTTAGGATATATAACGTTATAGACGCATATAATGTTACCACCGAGACGTAGGGACCGACACGCCTGGAATGTTGTCAAATGTTACATCCGAGATGTTAGGTTGCCTTAGGTTAGGATATATGACGTTATAGACGTATATACTGTTCCCTCCGAGAAGTAGGGTTCGACAGGCCACGAATGTTGTCAAATATTGCATCCGAGATGTTAGGTTGCCTTAGATAAGGATATACAACGTTATGACGCATATAATGTTCCCACCGAGAAGTAGGGTCCGACACGCCTGGAGGGTTGTAGAATATTACATCCGAGATGTTAGGTTGCCCTAGGTTAGGATATATAACGTTATAGACGTATATACTGTTCCCTCCGAGATGTAGGGTTCGACAGGCCAGGAATGTGGTCAAATATTGCATCCGAGATGTTAGATTGCCTTAGATTACGATATCGACCGTTGTGGACGCATATAATATTCCCACCGAAAAGTATGCACCGACACGCCAGGAATATTGGAAAATATTACGTCTGAGATAATAGGTTGCCTTAGATTAGGATATACAACGTTATAGACTCATATAATGTTCCCACCGAGAAGTAGGGTCCGACACGCCTTGAATGATGTAGAATATTATATCCGAGATGTCAGGTTGCCTTCGGTTAGGATATATAACGTTATAGACGTATATACTGTTCCCTCCGAGAAGTAGGGTTCGACAGGCCAGGAATGTTGTCAAATATTGCATCCGAGATGTTAGGTTGCCTTAGGTTAGGATATATAACGTTATAGACGCATGTAATGTTACCACCGAGACGTAGGGACCGACACGCCTGGAATGTTGTCAAATATTACATCCGAGATGTTAGGTTGCCTTAGGTTAGGATATATGACGTTATAGACGTATATACTGTTCCCTCCGAGAAGTAGGGTTCGACAGGCCACGAATGTTGTCAAATATTGCATCCGAGATGTTAGGTTGCCTTAGATAAGGATATACAACGTTATGACGCATATAATGTTCCCACCGAGAAGTAGGGTCCTACACGCCTGGAAGGTTGTAGAATATTACATCCGAGATGTTAGGTTGCCCTAGGTTAGGATATATAACGTTATAGACGTATATACTGTTCCCTCCGAGATGTAGGGTTCGACAGGCCAGGAATGTGGTCAAATATTGCATCCGAGATGTTAGATTGCCTTAGATTACGATATCGACCGTTATAGACGCATATAATATTCCCACCGAAAAGTATGCACCGACACGCCAGGAATATTGTAAAATATTACGTCTGAGATAATAGGTTGCCTTAGATTAGGATATACAACGTTATAGACTCATATAATGTTCCCACCGAGAAGTAGGGTCCGACACGCCTGGAATGATGTAGAATATTACATCCGAGATGTCAGGTTGCCTTAGGTTAGGATATATAACGTTATAGGCGTATATACTGTTCCCTCCGAGAAGTAGGGTTCGACAGGCTAGGAATGTTGTCAAATATTGCATCGGAGATGTTAGGTTGCCTTAGCTTAGGATGTATAACGTTATAGACGCATGTAACGTTACCACCGAGACGTAGGGACCGACACACCTGGAATGTTGTCAAATGTTACATCCGAGATGTTAGGTTGCCTTAGATTAGGATATATACCGTTATAGACGTATATACTGTTCCCTCCGAGCAGTAAGGTTCGACAGGCCAGGAATGTTGTCAAATATTGCATCCGAGATGTTAGGTTGCCTTAGATTAGGATATGCAACGTTATAGACGCATATAATGTTACCACCGAGAAGTAGGGTCCGACACGCCTGGAAGGTTGTAGAATATTACATCGGAGATGTTAGGTTGCCTTAGGTTAGGATATCGACCGTTATAGACGCATATAATATTCCCACCGAAAAGTATGCACCGACACGCCAGGAATATTGTAAAATATTACGTCTGAGATAATAGGTTGCCTTAGATTAGGATATACAACGTTATAGACTCATATAATGTTCCCACCGAGAAGTAGGGTCCTACACGCCTTGAATGATGTAGAATATTATATCCGAGATGTCAGGTTGCCTTCGGTTAGGATATATAACGTTATAGACGTATATACTGTTCCCTCCGAGAAGTAGGGTTCGACAGGCCAGGAATGTTGTCAAATATAGCATCCGAGATGTTAGGTTGCCTTAGGTTAGGATATATAACGTTATAGACGCATGTAATGTTACCACCGAGACGTAGGGACCGACACGCCTGGAATGTTGTCAAATGTTACATCCGAGATGTCAGGTTGCCTTAGGTTAGGATATATAACGTTATAGACGTATATACTGTTCCCTCCGAGAAGTAGGGTTCGACAGGCTAGGAATGTTGTAAAATATTGCATCCGGGATGTCAAGTTGCCTGAGATAAGGATATATAACGTTATAGACGCATATAATGTTACCACCGAGACGTAGGGACCGACATGCCTGGAATGTTGTTAAATGTTACATCCGAGATGTTAGGTTGCCTTAGGTTAGGATATATGACGTTATAGACGTATATACTGTTCCCCCCGAGAAGTAGGGTTCGACAGGCCAGGAATGTTGTCAAATATTGCATCCGAGATGTTAGGTTGCCTTAGATTAGGAAATATACCGTTATAGACGCATGTAATGTTACCACCGACACGTAGGGACCGACAAGCCTGGAATGTTGTCAAATGTTACATCCGAGATGTTAGGTTGCCTTAGGTTAGGATATATGACGTTATAGACGTATATACTGTTCCCTCCGAGAAGTAGGGTTCGACAGGCCAGGAATGTTGTCAAATATTGCATCCGAGATGTTAGGTTGCCTTAGATTAGGATATGCAACGTTATAGACGCATATAATGTTCCCACCGAGAAGTAGGGTCCGACACGCCTGGAAGGTTGTAGAATTTTACATCCGAGATGTCAGGTTGCCTTAGGTTAGGATATATAACGTTATAGACGTATATACTGTTCCCTCCGAGAAGTAGGGTTCGATAGGCTAGGAATGTTGTCACATATTTCATCCGAGATGTTAGGTTGCCTTAGATTAGGATATATACCGTTATAGACGCATGTAATGTTACCACCGAGACGTAGGGACCGACACGCCTGGAATGTTGTCAAATGTTACATCCGAGATGTTAGGTTGCCTTAGGCTAGGATATATGACGTTATAGATGTATATGCTGTTCCCTCCGAGAAGTAGGGTTCGACAGGTCAGGAGTGTTGTCAAATATTGCATCCGAGATGTTAGGTTGCCTTAGATTAGGATATATACCGCTATAGACGTATATACTGTTCCCTCCGAGATGTAGGGTTCGACAGGCCAGGAATGTTGTCAAATATTGCATCCGAGATGTTAGGTTGCCTTAGATAAGGATATACAACGTTATAGACGCATATAATTTTCCCACCGAGTAGTAGGGTCCGACACGCCTGGAAGGTTGTAGAATATTACATCCGAGATGTTAGGTTGCCCTAGGTTAGGATATATAACGTTATAGACGTATATACTGTTCCCTCCGAGAAGTAGGGTTCGACAGGCTAGGAATGTTGCAAATATTGCATCCGAGATGTTAGGTTGCCTTAGATAAGGATATATAACGTTATAGACGCATATAATGTTACCACCGAGACGTAGGGACCGACATGCCTGGAATGTTGTCAAATGTTACATCCGAGATGTTAGGTTGCCTTAGGTTAGGATATATAACGTTATAGACGCATGTAACGTTACCACCGAGACGTAGGGACCGACACACCTGGAATGTTGTCAAATGTTACATCCGAGATGTTAGGTTGCCTTAGGCTAGGATATATGACGTTATAGATGTATATGCTGTTCCCTCCGAGAAGTAGGGTTCGACAGGCCAGGAATGTTGTCAAATATTGCATCCGAGATGTTAGGTTGCCTTAGGTTAGGATATATAACGTTATAGACGCATGTAATGTTACCACCGAGACGTAGGGACCGACAAGCCTGGAATGTTGTCAAATGTTACATCCGAGACGTTAGGTTGCCTTAGGTTAGGATATATGACGTTATAGACGTATATACTGTTCCCTCCGAGATGTAGGGTTCGACAGGCCAGGAATCTTGTCAAATATTGCATCCGAGATGTTAGATTGCCTTAGATTACGATATCGACCGTTATAGACGCATATAATATCCCCACCGAAAACTATGCACCGACACGCCAGGAATATTGTAAAATATTACGTCTGAGATAATAGGTTGCCTTAGATTAGGATATACAACGTTATAGACGCATATAATGTTCCCACCGAGAAGTAGGGTCCGACACGCCTGGAATGTTGTAGAATAATATATCCGATATGTCACTTTGCCTTAGGTTAGGATATATAACGTTATAGACGTATATACTGTTCCCTCCGAGAAGTAGGGTCCGACACGCCTGGAAGGTTGTAGAATATTACATCGGAGATGTTAGGTTGCCATAGGTTAGGATATATAACGTTATAGACGTACATACTGTTCCCTCCGAGAAGTAGGGTTCGACAGGCAAGGAATGTTGTCAAATATTGAATCCGAGATGTTAGATTGCCTTAGATTACGATATCGACCGTTGTGGACGCATATAATATTCCCACCGAAAAGTATGCACCGACACGCGAGGAATATTGTAAAATATTACGTCTGAGATAATAGGTTGCCTTAGATTAGGATATACAACGTTATAGACTCATATAATGTTCCCACCGAGAAGTAGGTTCCGACACGCCTTGAATGATGTAGAATATTATATCCGAGATGTCAGGTGGCCTTCGGTTAGGATATATAACGTTATAGACGTATATACTGTTCCCTCCGAGAAGTAGGGTTCGACAGGCCACGAATGTTGTCAAATATTGCATCCGAGATGTTAGGTTGCCTTAGATTAGGATATATACCGTTATAGACGTATATACAGTTCCCTCCGAGCAGTAGGGTTCGACAGGCCAGGAATGTTGTCAAATATTGCATCCGAGATGTTAGGTTGCCTTAGATTAGGATATGCAACGTTATAGACGCATATAATGTTACCACCGAGAAGTAGGGTCCGACACGCCTGGAATTTTGTAGAATATTACATCCGAGATGTTAGGTTGCCTTAGGTTAGGATATATAACCTTATAGACGTACATACTGTTCCCTCCGAGAAGTAGGGTTCGACAGGCAAGGAATGTTGTCAAATATTGCATCCGAGATGTTAGATTGCCTTAGATTACGATATCGACCGTTATGGACGCATATAATATTCCCACCGAAAAGTATGCACCGACACGCGAGGAATATTGTACAATATTACCTCTGAGATAATAGGTTGCCTTAGATTAGGATATACAACGTTATAGACTCATATAATGTTCCCACCGAGAAGTAGGGTCCGACACGCCTTGAATGATGTAGAATATTACATCCGAGATGTCAGGTTGCCTTCGGTTAAGATATATAACGTTTTAGTCGTGTATACTGTTCCCTCCGAGAAGTAGGGTTCGACAGGCCAGGAATGTTGTCAAATATGGCATCCGAGATGTTAGGTTGCCTTAGATTACGATATCGACCGTTATAGACGCATATAATATTCCCACCGAAAAGTATGCACCGAGACGCCAGGAATATTGTAAAATATTACGTCTGAGATAATAGATTGCCTTAGATTAGGAAATACAACGTTATAGACTCATATAATGTTCCCACCGAAAAGTAGGGTCCGACACGCCTGGAATGATGTAGAATATTACATCCGAGATGTCAGGTTGCGTTAGGTTAGGATATATAACGTTATAGACGTATATACTGTTCCCTCCGAGAAGTAGGGTTCGACAGGCTAGGAATGTTGTCAAATATTGCATCCGAGATGTTAGGTTGCCTTAGATTAGGATATACAACGTTATAGACGCATATAATGTTCCCACCGAGAAGTAGGGTCCGACACGCCTGGAATGTTGTAGAATAATATATCCGATATGTCACTTTGCCTTAGGTTAGGATATATAACGTTATAGACGTATATACTGTTCCCTCCGAGAAGTAGGGTTCGACAGGCCAGGAATGTTGTCAAATATTGCATCCGAGATGTTAGGTTGCCTTAGATAAGGATATATAACGTTATAGACGCATATAATGTTACCACCGAGATGTAGGGTTCGACAGGCCAGGAATCTTGTCAAATATTGCATCCGAGATGTTAGATTGCCTTAGATTACGATATCGACCGTTATAGACGCATATAATATCCCCACCGAAAACTATGCACCGACACGCCAGGAATATTGTAAAATATTACGTCTGAGATAATAGGTTGCCTTAGATTAGGATATACAACGTTATAGACGCATATAATGTTCCCACCGAGAAGTAGGGTCCGACACGCCTGGAATGTTGTAGAATAATATATCCGATATGTCACTTTGCCTTAGGTTAGGATATATAACGTTATAGACGTATATACTGTTCCCTCCGAGAAGTAGGGTCCGACACGCCTGGAAGGTTGTAGAATATTACATCGGAGATGTTAGGTTGCCATAGGTTAGGATATATAACGTTATAGACGTACATACTGTTCCCTCCGAGAAGTAGGGTTCGACAGGCAAGGAATGTTGTCAAATATTGAATCCGAGATGTTAGATTGCCTTAGATTACGATATCGACCGTTGTGGACGCATATAATATTCCCACCGAAAAGTATGCACCGACACGCGAGGAATATTGTAAAATATTACGTCTGAGATAATAGGTTGCCTTAGATTAGGATATACAACGTTATAGACTCATATAATGTTCCCACCGAGAAGTAGGTTCCGACACGCCTTGAATGATGTAGAATATTATATCCGAGATGTCAGGTGGCCTTCGGTTAGGATATATAACGTTATAGACGTATATACTGTTCCCTCCGAGAAGTAGGGTTCGACAGGCCACGAATGTTGTCAAATATTGCATCCGAGATGTTAGGTTGCCTTAGATTAGGATATATACCGTTATAGACGTATATACAGTTCCCTCCGAGCAGTAGGGTTCGACAGGCCAGGAATGTTGTCAAATATTGCATCCGAGATGTTAGGTTGCCTTAGATTAGGATATGCAACGTTATAGACGCATATAATGTTACCACCGAGAAGTAGGGTCCGACACGCCTGGAATTTTGTAGAATATTACATCCGAGATGTTAGGTTGCCTTAGGTTAGGATATATAACCTTATAGACGTACATACTGTTCCCTCCGAGAAGTAGGGTTCGACAGGCAAGGAATGTTGTCAAATATTGCATCCGAGATGTTAGATTGCCTTAGATTACGATATCGACCGTTATGGACGCATATAATATTCCCACCGAAAAGTATGCACCGACACGCGAGGAATATTGTACAATATTACCTCTGAGATAATAGGTTGCCTTAGATTAGGATATACAACGTTATAGACTCATATAATGTTCCCACCGAGAAGTAGGGTCCGACACGCCTTGAATGATGTAGAATATTACATCCGAGATGTCAGGTTGCCTTCGGTTAAGATATATAACGTTTTAGTCGTGTATACTGTTCCCTCCGAGAAGTAGGGTTCGACAGGCCAGGAATGTTGTCAAATATGGCATCCGAGATGTTAGGTTGCCTTAGATTACGATATCGACCGTTATAGACGCATATAATATTCCCACCGAAAAGTATGCACCGAGACGCCAGGAATATTGTAAAATATTACGTCTGAGATAATAGATTGCCTTAGATTAGGAAATACAACGTTATAGACTCATATAATGTTCCCACCGAAAAGTAGGGTCCGACACGCCTGGAATGATGTAGAATATTACATCCGAGATGTCAGGTTGCGTTAGGTTAGGATATATAACGTTATAGACGTATATACTGTTCCCTCCGAGAAGTAGGGTTCGACAGGCTAGGAATGTTGTCAAATATTGCATCCGAGATGTTAGGTTGCCTTAGATTAGGATATACAACGTTATAGACGCATATAATGTTCCCACCGAGAAGTAGGGTCCGACACGCCTAAAATGTTGTAGAATAATATATCCGATATGTCACTTTGCCTTAGGTTAGGATATATAACGTTATAGACGTATATACTGTTCCCTCCGAGAAGTAGGGTTCGACAGGCCAGGAATGTTGTCAAATATTGCATCCGAGATGTTAGGTTGCCTTAGATAAGGATATATAACGTTATAGACGCATATAATGTTACCACCGAGACGTAGGGACCGACATGCCTGGAATGTTGTCAAATGTTACATCCGAGATGCTAGGTTGCCTTAGGTTAGGATATATAACGTTATAGACGTATATACTGTTCCCTCCGAGAAGTATTGTTCGACAGGCCAGGAATGTTGTCAAATATTGCATCCGAGATGTTAGGTTGCCTTAGGCTAGGATATATAACGTTATAGACGCATGTAACGTTACCACCGAGACGTAGGGACCCACACGCCTGGAATGTTGTCAAATGCTACATCCGAGATGTTAGGTTGCCTTAGGTTAGGATTTATGACGTTATAGACGTATATGCTGTTCCCTCCGAGAAGTAGGGTTCGACAGGCCAGGAATGTTGTCAAATATTGCATCCGAGATATTAGGTTGCCTTAGGTTAGCATATATAACGTTATAGACGCACGTAATGTTACCAGCGAGACGTAGGGTTCCAACACGCCTGGAATGTTGTCAAACGTTATATCCGAGATGTTAGGTTGCCTTAGGTTAGGATATATAACGTTATAGACGTATATACTGTTCCCACCGAGAAGTAGGGTTCGACACGCCAGGAATGTTGTCAAATATTGCATCCGAGATGTTAGGTTGCCTTAGATTAGGATATACAACGTTATAGACGCATATAATGTTCCCACCGAGAAGTAGGGTCCGACACGCCTGGAATGTTGTAGAATAATATATCCGAGATGTCACTTTGCCGTAGGTTAGGATATATAACGTTATAGACGTATATACTGTTCCCTCCGAGAAGTAGGGTTCGACACGCCAGGAATGTTGTCAAATATTGCATCCGAGATGGCGGGAGAAGCTATGAGGCGGGAGAAGCTATGGCTCCACGGGGTTTAAGATGGCGTCGGGGATTTATCCCCACTGTTGCGATGGCGCCATGTGCAAACCCCTAGGATAGCAGATAGGACATCTGTGACCTCCTACGGGCCATAGTTAGCAAGCAGCCACCTCCTCGTGGTTCCCGCCGTCAGTAGTCCCACAGCTCGATCTGTGTGGGTGAAGCAAAGGGCTGCCACTGCGAATTCGAACATATTGAACGCAAATGGGACAGATTGGGTAATCTATAAAGTTTATCCAAGCACACAAATGCATTTATAGATCAAAACTCCTTACAGCCGACGATGAGTCAAGCGGGTCTTCCCCTACGCAAAAGGTGTTGAACTAATAACACAATGTACAAAATGTACGGATAAGCCAAAGAGCTTAAATGACGAAAAATAAATGAGTGGTGCATGGCGGTGCTGGTTTCTCCCTGCCCGCTCCCTCGGTAGTGGCTCGCCGGGGGAGTGGGGTTATGGGTGTTTCTTACGCGTATGCCATAATGGCGATGAAGCATGTCCGAGCCCCCTCCCGGGGCCTGGCTTAGAATATTGCATCCGATATGTTAGGTTGCCTTAGATTAGGAAATATACCGTTATAGACGCATGTAATGTTACCACCGAGACGTAGGGTTCGACAGGCTAGGAATGTTGTCAAACATTGCATCCGAGATGTTAGGTTGCCTTAGATAAGGAAATATACCGTTATAGACGCATATAATGTTACCAGCGAGACGTAGGGTTCCAACACGCCTGGAATGTCGTCAAATGTTATATCCGAGATGTTAGGTTGCCTTAGGTTAGGATATATAACGTTATAGACGTATATACTGTTCCCACCGAGAAGTAGGGTTCGACACGCCAGGAATGTTGTCAAATATTACATACGAGATGTTAGTTGGCCTTAGGTTAGGATATATAACGTTATAGACGCATGTAATGTTACCACCGAGACGTAGGGACCGACACGCCTGGAATGTTGTCAAATGTTACATCCGAGATGTTAGGTTGCCTTAGGCTAGGATATATGACGTTATAGATGTATATGCTGTTCCCTCCGAGAAGTAGGGTTCGACAGGCCAGGAATGTTGTCAAATATTGCATCCGAGATGTTAGGTTGCCTTAGGTTAGGATATATAACGTTATAGACGCATATAATGTTACCACCGAGACGTAGGGACCGACATGCCTGGAATGTTGTCAAATGTTACATCCCAGATGTTAGGTTGCCTTAGGTTAGGATATATGACGTTATAGACGTATATACTGTTCCCTCCGAGAAGTAGGGTTCGACAGGCCAGGAATGTTGTCAAATATTGCATCCGAGATGTTAGGTTGCCTTAGATTAGGAAATATACCGTTATAGACGTATATACTGTTCCCTCCGAGAAATAGGGTTCGACAGGCCAGGAATGTTGTCAAATATTGCATCCGAGATGTTAGGTTGCATTAGATAGGGATATATAACGTTATAGACGCATATAATGTTACCACCGAGACGTAGGGACAGACATGCCTGGAATGTTGTCAAATGTTACATCCGAGACGTTAGGTTGCCTTAGGTTAGGATATATGACGTTATAGACGTATATACTGTTCCCTCCGACATGTAGGGTTCGACAGGCCAGGAATGTTGTCACATATTTCATCCGAGATGTTAGGTTGCCTTAGATTAGGATATATACCGTTATAGACGTATATACAGTTCCCTCCGAGCAGTAGGGTTCGACAGGCCAGGAATGTTGTCAAATATTGCATCCGAGATGTTAGGTTGCCTTAGATTAGGATATGCAACGTTATAGACGCATATAATGTTACCACCGAGAAGTAGGGTCCGACACGCCTGGAAGGTTGTAGAATATTACATCCGAGATGTTAGGTTGCCTTAGGTTAGGATATATAACCTTATAGACGTACATACTGTTCCCTCCGAGAAGTAGGGTCCGACAGGCCTGGAATGTTGTCAAATGCTACATCCGAGATGTTAGGTTGCCTTAGGTTAGGATTTATGACGTTATAGACGTATATGCTGTTCCCTCCGAGAAGTAGGGTTCGACAGGCCAGGAATGTTGTCAAATATTGCATCCGAGATGTTAGGTTGCCTTAGGCTAGGATATATAACGTTATAGACGCATGTAACGTTACCACCGAGACGTAGGGACCGACACGCCTGGAATGTTGTCAAATGTTACATCCGAGATGTTAGGTTGCCTTAGGCTAGGATATAGACGTTATAGATGTATATGCTGTTCCCTCCGAGAAGTAGGGTTCGACAGGCCAGGAATGTTGTCAAATATTGCATCCGAGATGTTAGGTTGCCTTAGGTTAGGATATATAACGTTATAGACGCATATAATATTACCACCGAGACGTAGGGACCGACATGCCTGGAATGTTGTCAAATGTTACATCCGAGATGTTAGGTTGCCTTAGGTTAGGATATATGACGTTATAGACGTATATACTGTTCCCTCCGAGAAGTAGGGTTCGACAGGCCAGGAATGTTGTCAAATATTGCATCCGAGATGTTAGGTTGCCTTAGGTTAGCATATATAACGTTATAGACGCACGTAATGGTACCACCGAGACGTAGGGTTCCAACACGCCGGGAATGTTGTCAAATGTTATATCCGAGATGCTAGGTTGCCTTAGGTTAGGATATATGACGTTACAGACGTATATACTGTTCCCCCCGAGAAGTAGGGTTCGACAGGCCAGGAATGTTGTCAAATATTGCATCCGAGATGTTAGGTTGCCTTACATTAGGATATACAACGTTATAGACGCATATAAGGTTCCCACCGAGAAGTAGGGTGCGACACGCCTGGAATGTTGTAAAATAATATATCCGAGATGTCAGGTTGCCTTAGGTTAGGATATATAACGTTATAGACGTATATAGTGTTCCCTCCGAGAAGTAGGGTTCGACAGGCCAGGAATGTTGTCAAATATTGCATCCGAGATGTTAGGTTGCCTTAGATAAGGATATATAACGTTATAGACGCATATAATGTTACCACCGAGACGTACGGACCGACATGCCTGGAATGTTGTCAAATGTTACATCCGAGATCTTAGGTTGCCTTAGGTTAGGATATATGACGTTATAGACATATATACTGTTCCCTCCGAGAAGTAGGGTTCCACAGGCCAGGAATGTTGTCAAATATTGCATCCGAGATGTTAGGTTGCCTTAGATTAGGAAATATACCGTTATAGACGCATGTAATGTTACCACCGAGACGTAGGGTTCGACAGGCTAGGAATGTTGTCAAATATTGCATCCGAGATGTTAGGCTGCCTTAGATAAGGATATATAACGTTATAGACGCATATAATGTTACCACCGAGACGTAGGGACCGACACGCCTGGAATGTTGTCAAATGTTACATCCGAGACGTTAGGTTGCCTTAGGTTAGTATATATAACGTTATAGGCGTATATACTGTTCCCTCCGAGAAGTAGGGTTCGACAGGCCAGGAATGTTGTCAAATATTGCATCCGAGATGTTAGGTTGCCTTAGATTAGGATATATATATAGCGCTATAGACGTATATACTGTTCCCTCCGAGATGTAGGGTTCGACAGGCGAGGAATGTTGTCAAATATTGCATCCGAGATGTTAGGTTGCCTTAGATTAGGATATGCAACGTTATAGACGCATATAATGTTACCACCGAGAAGTAGAGTCCGACACGCCTGGAAGATTGTAGAATATTACATCCGAGATGTTAGGTTGCCTTAGGTTAGGATATATAACGTTATAGACGTATATACTGTTCCCTCCGAGAAGTAGGGTTCGACAGGCCAGGAATGTTGTCAAATATTGCATCCGAGATGTTAGGTTGCATTAGATAAGGATATATAACGTTATAGACGCATATAATGTTACCACCGAGACGTAGGGACCGACATGCCTGGAATGTTGTCAAATGTTACATCCGAGATGTTAGGTTGCCTTGGGATAGGATATATGACGTTATAGACGTATATACTGTTCCCTCCGAGAAGTAGGGTTCGACAGGCCAGGAATGTTGTCAAATATTGCATCCGAGATGTTAGGTTGCCTTAGATTAGGAAATATACCGTTATAGACGCATGTAATGTTACCACCGACACGTAGGGACCGACACGCCTGGAATGTTGTCAAATGTTACATCCGAGATGTGAGGTTGCCTTAGATTAGGATATATACCGTTATAGATGTATATACTGTTCCCTCCGAGCAGTAGGGTTCGACAGGCCAGGAATGTTGTCAAATATTGCATCCGAGATGTTAGGTTGCCTTAGATTAGGAAATATACCGTTATAGACGCATGTAATGTTACCACCGAGACGTAGGGACCGACACGCCTGGAATGTTGTCAAATGTTACATCCGAGACGTTAGGTTGCCTTAGGTTAGGATATATAACGTTATAGGCGTATATACTGTTCCCTCCGAGAAGTAGGGTTCGACAGGCCAGGAATGTTGTCAAATATTGCATCCGAGATGTTAGGTTGCCTTAGATAAGGATATATAACGTTATAGACGCATATAATGTTACCACCGAGACGTACGGACCGACATGCCTGGAATGTTGTCAAATGTTACATTCGAGATGTTAGGTTGCCTTAGGTTAGGATATATGACGTTATAGACATATATACTGTTCCCTCCGAGAAGTAGGGTTCGACAGGCCAGGAATGTTGTCAAATATTGCATCCGAGATGTTAGGTTGCCTTAGATTTGGAAATATACCGTTATAGACGCATGTAATGTTACCACCGAGACGTAGGGTTCGACAGGCTAGGAATGTTGTCAAATATTGCATCCGAGATGTTAGGTTGCCTTAGATAAGGATATATAACGTTATAGACGCATATAATGTTACCACCGAGACGTAGGGTCCGACACGCCTGGAATGTTGTCAAATATTACATCCGAGATGTCAGGTTGCCTTCGGTTAGGATATATAACGTTATAGACGTATATACTGTTCCCTCCGAGAAGTAGGGTTCGACAGGCCAGGAATGTAGTCAAATATTGCATCCGAGATGTTAGGTTGCCTTAGATTAGGATATATATATAGCGCTATAGACGTATATACTGTTCCCTCCGAGATGTAGGGTTCGACAGGCCAGGAATGTTGTCAAATATTGCATCCGAGATGTTAGGTTGCCTTAGATTAGGATATGCAACGTTATAGACGCATATAATGTTACCACCGAGAAGTAGAGTCCGACACGCCTGGAAGATTGTAGAATATTACATCCGAGATGTTAGGTTGCCTTAGGTTAGGATATATAACGTTATAGACGTATATATTGTTCCCTCCGAGAAGTAGGGTTCGACAGGCCAGGAATGTTGTCAAATATTGCATCCGAGATGTTAGGTTGCATTAGATAAGGATATATAACGTTATGGACGCATATAATGTTACCACCGAGACGTAGGGACCGACATGCCTGGAATGTTGTCAAATGTTACATCCGAGATGTTAGGTTGCCTTGGGATAGGATATATGACGTTATAGACGTGTATACTGTTCCCTCCGAGAAGAAGGTTTCGACAGGCCAGGAATGTTGTCAAATATTGCATCCGAGATGTTAGGTTATCTTAGATTAGGAAATATACCGTTATAGACGCATGTAATGTTACCACCGACACGTAGGGACCGACACGCCTGGAATGTTGTCAAATGTTACATCCGAGATGTGAGGTTGTCTTAGGTTAGGATATATGACGTTACAGACGTATATACTGTTCCCTCCGAGATGTAGGGTTCGACAGGCCAGGAATGTTGTCACATATTTCATCCGAGATGTTAGGTTGCCTTAGATTAGGATATATACCGTTATAGATGTATATACTGTTCCCTCCGAGCAGTCATGTTCGACAGGCCAGGAATGTTGTCAAATATTGCATCCGAGATGTTAGGTTGCCTTAGATTAGGAAATATACCGTTATAGACGCATGTAATGTTACCACCGAGACGTAGGGACCGACACGCCTGGAATGTTGTCAAATGTTACATCCGAGACGTTAGGTTGCCTTAGGTTAGGATATATAACGTTATAGGCGTATATACTGTTCCCTCCGAGAAGTAGGGATCGACAGGCCAGGAATGTTGTCAAATATTGCATCCGAGATGTTAGGTTGCCTTAGATAAGGATATATAACGTTATAGACGCATATAATGTTACCACCGAGACGTACGGACCGACATGCCTGGAATGTTGTCAAATGTTACATCCGAGATGCTAGGTTGCCTTAGGTTAGGATATATAACGTTATAGACGTATATACTGTTCCCTCCGAGAAGTATTGTTCGACAGGCCAGGAATGTTGTCAAATATTGCATCCGAGATGTTAGGTTGCCTTAGGCTAGGATATATAACGTTATAGACGCATGTAACGTTACCACCGAGACGTAGGGACCCACACGCCTGGAATGTTGTCAAATGCTACATCCGAGATGTTAGGTTGCCTTAGGTTAGGATTTATGACGTTATAGACGTATATGCTGTTCCCTCCGAGAAGTAGGGTTCGACAGGCCAGGAATGTTGTCAAATATTGCATCCGAGATATTAGGTTGCCTTAGGTTAGCATATATAACGTTATAGACGCACGTAATGTTACCAGCGAGACGTAGGGTTCCAACACGCCTGGAATGTTGTCAAACGTTATATCCGAGATGTTAGGTTGCCTTAGGTTAGGATATATAACGTTATAGACGTATATACTGTTCCCACCGAGAAGTAGGGTTCGACACGCCAGGAATGTTGTCAAATATTGCATCCGAGATGTTAGGTTGCCTTAGATTAGGATATACAACGTTATAGACGCATATAATGTTCCCACCGAGAAGTAGGGTCCGACACGCCTGGAATGTTGTAGAATAATATATCCGAGATGTCACTTTGCCGTAGGTTAGGATATATAACGTTATAGACGTATATACTGTTCCCTCCGAGAAGTAGGGTTCGACACGCCAGGAATGTTGTCAAATATTGCATCCGAGATGGCGGGAGAAGCTATGAGGCGGGAGAAGCTATGGCTCCACGGGGTTTAAGATGGCGTCGGGGATTTATCCCCACTGTTGCGATGGCGCCATGTGCAAACCCCTAGGATAGCAGATAGGACATCTGTGACCTCCTACGGGCCATAGTTAGCAAGCAGCCACCTCCTCGTGGTTCCCGCCGTCAGTAGTCCCACAGCTCGATCTGTGTGGGTGAAGCAAAGGGCTGCCACTGCGAATTCGAACATATTGAACGCAAATGGGACAGATTGGGTAATCTATAAAGTTTATCCAAGCACACAAATGCATTTATAGATCAAAACTCCTTACAGCCGACGATGAGTCAAGCGGGTCTTCCCCTACGCAAAAGGTGTTGAACTAATAACACAATGTACAAAATGTACGGATAAGCCAAAGAGCTTAAATGACGAAAAATAAATGAGTGGTGCATGGCGGTGCTGGTTTCTCCCTGCCCGCTCCCTCGGTAGTGGCTCGCCGGGGGAGTGGGGTTATGGGTGTTTCTTACGCGTATGCCATAATGGCGATGAAGCATGTCCGAGCCCCCTCCCGGGGCCTGGCTTAGAATATTGCATCCGATATGTTAGGTTGCCTTAGATTAGGAAATATACCGTTATAGACGCATGTAATGTTACCACCGAGACGTAGGGTTCGACAGGCTAGGAATGTTGTCAAACATTGCATCCGAGATGTTAGGTTGCCTTAGATAAGGAAATATACCGTTATAGACGCATATAATGTTACCAGCGAGACGTAGGGTTCCAACACGCCTGGAATGTCGTCAAATGTTATATCCGAGATGTTAGGTTGCCTTAGGTTAGGATATATAACGTTATAGACGTATATACTGTTCCCACCGAGAAGTAGGGTTCGACACGCCAGGAATGTTGTCAAATATTACATACGAGATGTTAGTTGGCCTTAGGTTAGGATATATAACGTTATAGACGCATGTAATGTTACCACCGAGACGTAGGGACCGACACGCCTGGAATGTTGTCAAATGTTACATCCGAGATGTTAGGTTGCCTTAGGCTAGGATATATGACGTTATAGATGTATATGCTGTTCCCTCCGAGAAGTAGGGTTCGACAGGCCAGGAATGTTGTCAAATATTGCATCCGAGATGTTAGGTTGCCTTAGGTTAGGATATATAACGTTATAGACGCATATAATGTTACCACCGAGACGTAGGGACCGACATGCCTGGAATGTTGTCAAATGTTACATCCCAGATGTTAGGTTGCCTTAGGTTAGGATATATGACGTTATAGACGTATATACTGTTCCCTCCGAGAAGTAGGGTTCGACAGGCCAGGAATGTTGTCAAATATTGCATCCGAGATGTTAGGTTGCCTTAGATTAGGAAATATACCGTTATAGACGTATATACTGTTCCCTCCGAGAAATAGGGTTCGACAGGCCAGGAATGTTGTCAAATATTGCATCCGAGATGTTAGGTTGCATTAGATAGGGATATATAACGTTATAGACGCATATAATGTTACCACCGAGACGTAGGGACAGACATGCCTGGAATGTTGTCAAATGTTACATCCGAGACGTTAGGTTGCCTTAGGTTAGGATATATGACGTTATAGACGTATATACTGTTCCCTCCGACATGTAGGGTTCGACAGGCCAGGAATGTTGTCACATATTTCATCCGAGATGTTAGGTTGCCTTAGATTAGGATATATACCGTTATAGACGTATATACAGTTCCCTCCGAGCAGTAGGGTTCGACAGGCCAGGAATGTTGTCAAATATTGCATCCGAGATGTTAGGTTGCCTTAGATTAGGATATGCAACGTTATAGACGCATATAATGTTACCACCGAGAAGTAGGGTCCGACACGCCTGGAAGGTTGTAGAATATTACATCCGAGATGTTAGGTTGCCTTAGGTTAGGATATATAACCTTATAGACGTACATACTGTTCCCTCCGAGAAGTAGGGTCCGACAGGCCTGGAATGTTGTCAAATGCTACATCCGAGATGTTAGGTTGCCTTAGGTTAGGATTTATGACGTTATAGACGTATATGCTGTTCCCTCCGAGAAGTAGGGTTCGACAGGCCAGGAATGTTGTCAAATATTGCATCCGAGATGTTAGGTTGCCTTAGGCTAGGATATATAACGTTATAGACGCATGTAACGTTACCACCGAGACGTAGGGACCGACACGCCTGGAATGTTGTCAAATGTTACATCCGAGATGTTAGGTTGCCTTAGGCTAGGATATAGACGTTATAGATGTATATGCTGTTCCCTCCGAGAAGTAGGGTTCGACAGGCCAGGAATGTTGTCAAATATTGCATCCGAGATGTTAGGTTGCCTTAGGTTAGGATATATAACGTTATAGACGCATATAATATTACCACCGAGACGTAGGGACCGACATGCCTGGAATGTTGTCAAATGTTACATCCGAGATGTTAGGTTGCCTTAGGTTAGGATATATGACGTTATAGACGTATATACTGTTCCCTCCGAGAAGTAGGGTTCGACAGGCCAGGAATGTTGTCAAATATTGCATCCGAGATGTTAGGTTGCCTTAGGTTAGCATATATAACGTTATAGACGCACGTAATGGTACCACCGAGACGTAGGGTTCCAACACGCCGGGAATGTTGTCAAATGTTATATCCGAGATGCTAGGTTGCCTTAGGTTAGGATATATGACGTTACAGACGTATATACTGTTCCCCCCGAGAAGTAGGGTTCGACAGGCCAGGAATGTTGTCAAATATTGCATCCGAGATGTTAGGTTGCCTTACATTAGGATATACAACGTTATAGACGCATATAAGGTTCCCACCGAGAAGTAGGGTGCGACACGCCTGGAATGTTGTAAAATAATATATCCGAGATGTCAGGTTGCCTTAGGTTAGGATATATAACGTTATAGACGTATATAGTGTTCCCTCCGAGAAGTAGGGTTCGACAGGCCAGGAATGTTGTCAAATATTGCATCCGAGATGTTAGGTTGCCTTAGATAAGGATATATAACGTTATAGACGCATATAATGTTACCACCGAGACGTACGGACCGACATGCCTGGAATGTTGTCAAATGTTACATCCGAGATCTTAGGTTGCCTTAGGTTAGGATATATGACGTTATAGACATATATACTGTTCCCTCCGAGAAGTAGGGTTCCACAGGCCAGGAATGTTGTCAAATATTGCATCCGAGATGTTAGGTTGCCTTAGATTAGGAAATATACCGTTATAGACGCATGTAATGTTACCACCGAGACGTAGGGTTCGACAGGCTAGGAATGTTGTCAAATATTGCATCCGAGATGTTAGGCTGCCTTAGATAAGGATATATAACGTTATAGACGCATATAATGTTACCACCGAGACGTAGGGACCGACACGCCTGGAATGTTGTCAAATGTTACATCCGAGACGTTAGGTTGCCTTAGGTTAGTATATATAACGTTATAGGCGTATATACTGTTCCCTCCGAGAAGTAGGGTTCGACAGGCCAGGAATGTTGTCAAATATTGCATCCGAGATGTTAGGTTGCCTTAGATTAGGATATATATATAGCGCTATAGACGTATATACTGTTCCCTCCGAGATGTAGGGTTCGACAGGCGAGGAATGTTGTCAAATATTGCATCCGAGATGTTAGGTTGCCTTAGATTAGGATATGCAACGTTATAGACGCATATAATGTTACCACCGAGAAGTAGAGTCCGACACGCCTGGAAGATTGTAGAATATTACATCCGAGATGTTAGGTTGCCTTAGGTTAGGATATATAACGTTATAGACGTATATACTGTTCCCTCCGAGAAGTAGGGTTCGACAGGCCAGGAATGTTGTCAAATATTGCATCCGAGATGTTAGGTTGCATTAGATAAGGATATATAACGTTATAGACGCATATAATGTTACCACCGAGACGTAGGGACCGACATGCCTGGAATGTTGTCAAATGTTACATCCGAGATGTTAGGTTGCCTTGGGATAGGATATATGACGTTATAGACGTATATACTGTTCCCTCCGAGAAGTAGGGTTCGACAGGCCAGGAATGTTGTCAAATATTGCATCCGAGATGTTAGGTTGCCTTAGATTAGGAAATATACCGTTATAGACGCATGTAATGTTACCACCGACACGTAGGGACCGACACGCCTGGAATGTTGTCAAATGTTACATCCGAGATGTGAGGTTGCCTTAGATTAGGATATATACCGTTATAGATGTATATACTGTTCCCTCCGAGCAGTAGGGTTCGACAGGCCAGGAATGTTGTCAAATATTGCATCCGAGATGTTAGGTTGCCTTAGATTAGGAAATATACCGTTATAGACGCATGTAATGTTACCACCGAGACGTAGGGACCGACACGCCTGGAATGTTGTCAAATGTTACATCCGAGACGTTAGGTTGCCTTAGGTTAGGATATATAACGTTATAGGCGTATATACTGTTCCCTCCGAGAAGTAGGGTTCGACAGGCCAGGAATGTTGTCAAATATTGCATCCGAGATGTTAGGTTGCCTTAGATAAGGATATATAACGTTATAGACGCATATAATGTTACCACCGAGACGTACGGACCGACATGCCTGGAATGTTGTCAAATGTTACATTCGAGATGTTAGGTTGCCTTAGGTTAGGATATATGACGTTATAGACATATATACTGTTCCCTCCGAGAAGTAGGGTTCGACAGGCCAGGAATGTTGTCAAATATTGCATCCGAGATGTTAGGTTGCCTTAGATTTGGAAATATACCGTTATAGACGCATGTAATGTTACCACCGAGACGTAGGGTTCGACAGGCTAGGAATGTTGTCAAATATTGCATCCGAGATGTTAGGTTGCCTTAGATAAGGATATATAACGTTATAGACGCATATAATGTTACCACCGAGACGTAGGGTCCGACACGCCTGGAATGTTGTCAAATATTACATCCGAGATGTCAGGTTGCCTTCGGTTAGGATATATAACGTTATAGACGTATATACTGTTCCCTCCGAGAAGTAGGGTTCGACAGGCCAGGAATGTAGTCAAATATTGCATCCGAGATGTTAGGTTGCCTTAGATTAGGATATATATATAGCGCTATAGACGTATATACTGTTCCCTCCGAGATGTAGGGTTCGACAGGCCAGGAATGTTGTCAAATATTGCATCCGAGATGTTAGGTTGCCTTAGATTAGGATATGCAACGTTATAGACGCATATAATGTTACCACCGAGAAGTAGAGTCCGACACGCCTGGAAGATTGTAGAATATTACATCCGAGATGTTAGGTTGCCTTAGGTTAGGATATATAACGTTATAGACGTATATATTGTTCCCTCCGAGAAGTAGGGTTCGACAGGCCAGGAATGTTGTCAAATATTGCATCCGAGATGTTAGGTTGCATTAGATAAGGATATATAACGTTATGGACGCATATAATGTTACCACCGAGACGTAGGGACCGACATGCCTGGAATGTTGTCAAATGTTACATCCGAGATGTTAGGTTGCCTTGGGATAGGATATATGACGTTATAGACGTGTATACTGTTCCCTCCGAGAAGAAGGTTTCGACAGGCCAGGAATGTTGTCAAATATTGCATCCGAGATGTTAGGTTATCTTAGATTAGGAAATATACCGTTATAGACGCATGTAATGTTACCACCGACACGTAGGGACCGACACGCCTGGAATGTTGTCAAATGTTACATCCGAGATGTGAGGTTGTCTTAGGTTAGGATATATGACGTTACAGACGTATATACTGTTCCCTCCGAGATGTAGGGTTCGACAGGCCAGGAATGTTGTCACATATTTCATCCGAGATGTTAGGTTGCCTTAGATTAGGATATATACCGTTATAGATGTATATACTGTTCCCTCCGAGCAGTCATGTTCGACAGGCCAGGAATGTTGTCAAATATTGCATCCGAGATGTTAGGTTGCCTTAGATTAGGAAATATACCGTTATAGACGCATGTAATGTTACCACCGAGACGTAGGGACCGACACGCCTGGAATGTTGTCAAATGTTACATCCGAGACGTTAGGTTGCCTTAGGTTAGGATATATAACGTTATAGGCGTATATACTGTTCCCTCCGAGAAGTAGGGATCGACAGGCCAGGAATGTTGTCAAATATTGCATCCGAGATGTTAGGTTGCCTTAGATAAGGATATATAACGTTATAGACGCATATAATGTTACCACCGAGACGTACGGACCGACATGCCTGGAATGTTGTCAAATGTTACATCCGAGATGTTAGGTTGCCTTAGGTTAGGATATATGACGTTATAGACATATATACTGTTCCCTCCGAGAAGTAGGGTTCGACAGGCCAGGAATGTTGTCAAATATTGCATCCGAGATGTTAGGTTGCCTTAGATTAGGATATATATATAGCGCTATAGACGTATATACTGTTCCCTCCGAGATGTAGGGTTCGACAGGCCAGGAATGTTGTCAAATATTGCATCCGAGATGTTAGGTTGCCTTAGATTAGGATATGCAACGTTATAGACGCATATAATGTTACCACCGAGAAGTAGAGTCCGACACGCCTGGAAGATTGTAGAATATTACATCCGAGATGTTAGGTTGCCTTAGGTTAGGATATATAACGTTATAGACGTATATACTGTTCCCTCCGAGAAGTAGGGTTCGACAGGCCAGGAATGTTGTCAAATATTGCATCCGAGATGTTAGGTTGCATTAGATAAGGATATATAACGTTATGGACGCATATAATGTTACCACCGAGACGTAGGGACCGACATGCCTGGAATGTTGTCAAATGTTACATCCGAGATGTTAGGTTGCCTTGGGATAGGATATATGACGTTATAGACGTGTATACTGTTCCCTCCGAGAAGAAGGGTTCGACAGGCCAGGAATGTTGTCAAATATTGCATCCGAGATGTTAGGTTGCCTTAGATTAGGAAATATACCGTTATAGACGCATGTAATGTTACCACCGACACGTAGGGACCGACACGCCTGGAATGTTGTCAAATGTTACATCCGAGATGTGAGGTTGTCTTAGGTTAGGGTATATGACGTTACAGACGTATATACTGCTCCCTCCGAGATGTAGGGTTCGACAGGCCAGGAATGTTGTCACATATTTCATCCGAGATGTTAGGTTGCCTTAGATTAGGATATATACCGTTATAGATGTATATACTGTTCCCTCCGAGCAGTAGGGTTCGACAGGCCAGGAATGTTGTCAAATATTGCATCCGAGATGTTAGGTTGCCTTAGATTAGGAAATATACCGTTATAGACGCATATAATGTTACCACCGAGACGTATGGACCGACATGCCTGGAATGTTGTCAAATGTTACATCCGAGATGTTAGGCTGCCTTAGATAAGGATATATAACGTTATAGACGCATATAATGTTACCACCGAGACGTAGGGTCCGACACGCCTGGAATGTTGTCAAATATTACATCCGAGATGTCAGGTTGCCTTCGGTTAGGATATATAACGTTATAGACGTATATACTGTTCCCTCCAAGAAGTAGGGTTCGACAGGCCAGGAATGTAGTCAAATATTGCATTCGAGATGTTAGGTTGCCTTAGATTAGGATATATATATAGCGCTATAGACGTATATACTGTTCCCTCCGAGATGTAGGGTTCGACAGGCCAGGAATGTTGTCAAATATTGCATCCGAGATGTTAGGTTGCCTTAGATTAGGATATGCAACGTTATAGACGCATATAATGTTACCACCGAGAAGTAGAGTCCGACACGCCTGGAAGATTGTAGAATATTACATCCGAGATGTTAGGTTGCCTTAGGTTAGGATATATAACGTTATAGACGTATATACTGTTCCCTCCGAGAAGTAGGGTTCGACAGGCCAGGAATGTTGTCAAATATTGCATCCGAGATGTTAGGTTGCCTTAGATTAGGAAATATACCGTTATAGACGCATGTAATGTTACCACCGAGACGTAGGGACCGACACGCCTGGAATGTTGTCAAATGTTACATCCGAGACGTTAGGTTGCCTTAGGTTAGGATATATAACGTTATAGGCGTATATACTGTTCCCTCCGAGAAGTAGGGTTCGACAGGCCAGGAATGTTGTCAAATATTGCATCCGAGATGTTAGGTTGCCTTAGATAAGGATATATAACGTTATAGACGCATATAATGTTACCACCGAGACGTACGGACCGACATGCCTGGAATGTTGTCAAATGTTACATCCGAGATGTTAGGTTGCCTTAGATTAGGATATATACCGTTATAGATGTATATACTGTTCCCTCCGAGCAGTAGGGTTCGACAGGCCAGGAATGTTGTCAAATATTGCATCCGAGATGTTAGGTTGCCTTAGATTAGGAAATATACCGTTATAGACGCATGTAATGTTACCACCGAGACGTAGGGACCGACACGCCTGGAATGTTGTCAAATGTTACATCCGAGACGTTAGGTTGCCTTAGGTTAGGATATATAACGTTATAGGCGTATATACTGTTCCCTCCGAGAAGTAGGGATCGACAGGCCAGGAATGTTGTCAAATATTGCATCCGAGATGTTAGGTTGCCTTAGATAAGGATATATAACGTTATAGACGCATATAATGTTACCACCGAGACGTACGGACCGACATGCCTGGAATGTTGTCAAATGTTACATCCGAGATGTTAGGTTGCCTTAGGTTAGGATATATGACGTTATAGACATATATACTGTTCCCTCCGAGATGTAGGGTTCGACAGGCCAGGAATGTTGTCAAATATTGCATCCGAGATGTTAGGTTGCCTTAGATTAGGATATATATATAGCGCTATAGACGTATATACTGTTCCCTCCGAGATGTAGGGTTCGACAGGCCAGGAATGTTGTCAAATATTGCATCCGAGATGTTAGGTTGCCTTAGATTAGGATATGCAACGTTATAGACGCATATAATGTTACCACCGAGAAGTAGAGTCCGACACGCCTGGAAGATTGTAGAATATTACATCCGAGATGCTAGGTTGCCTTAGGTTAGGATATATAACGTTATAGACGTATATACTGTTCCCTCCGAGAAGTAGGGTTCGACAGGCCAGGAATGTTGTCAAATATTGCATCCGAGATGTTAGGTTGCATTAGATAAGGATATATAACGTTATGGACGCATATAATGTTACCACCGAGACGTAGGGACCGACATGCCTGGAATGTTGTCAAATGTTACATCCGAGATGTTAGGTTGCCTTGGGATAGGATATATGACGTTATAGACGTGTATACTGTTCCCTCCGAGAAGAAGGGTTCGACAGGCCAGGAATGTTGTCAAATATTGCATCCGAGATGTTAGGTTGCCTTAGATTAGGAAATATACCGTTATAGACGCATGTAATGTTACCACCGACACGTAGGGACCGACACGCCTGGAATGTTGTCAAATGTTACATCCGAGATGTGAGGTTGTCTTAGGTTAGGGTATATGACGTTACAGACGTATATACTGCTCCCTCCGAGATGTAGGGGTCGACAGGCCAGGAATGTTGTCACATATTTCATCCGAGATGTTAGGTTGCCTTAGATTAGGATATATACCGTTATAGATGTATATACTGTTCCCTCCGCGCAGTAGGGTTCGACAGGCCAGGAATGTTGTCAAATATTGCATCCGAGATGTTAGGTTGCCTTAGATTAGGAAATATACCGTTATAGACGCATGTAATGTTACCACCGAGACGTAGGGACCGACATGCCTGGAATGTTGTCAAATGTTACATCCGAGATGTTAGGTTGCCTTAGGTTAGGATATATGACGTTATAGACATATATACTGTTCCCTCCGAGAAGTAGGGTTCGACAGGCCAGGAATGTTGTCAAATATTGCATCCGAGATGTTAGGTTGCCTTAGATTAGGAAATATACCGTTATAGACGCATGTAATGTTACCACCGAGACGTAGGGTTCGACAGGCTAGGAATGTTGTCAAATATTGCATCCGAGATGTTAGGCTGCCTTAGATAAGGATATATAACGTTCTAGACGCATATAATGTTACCACCGAGACGTAGGGTCCGACACGCCTGGAATGTTGTCAAATATTACATCCGAGATGTCAGGTTGCCTTCGGTTAGGATATATAACGTTATAGACGTATATACTGTTCCCTCCGAGAAGTAGGGTTCGACAGGCCAGGAATGTAGTCAAACATTGCATCCGAGATGTTAGGTTGCCTTAGATTAGGATATATATATAGCGCTATAGACGTATATACTGTTCCCTCCGAGATGTAGGGTTCGACAGGCCAGGAATGTTGTCAAATATTGCATCCGAGATGTTAGGTTGCCTTAGATTAGGATATGCAACGTTATAGACGCATATAATGTTACCACCGAGAAGTAGAGTCCGACACGCCTGGAAGATTGTAGAATATTACATCCGAGATGTTAGGTTGCCTTAGGTTAGGATATATAACGTTATAGACGTATATACTGTTCCCTCCGAGAAGTAGGGTTCGACAGGCCAGGAATGTTGTCAAATATTGCATCCGAGATGTTAGGTTGCATTAGATAAGGATATATAACGTTATAGACGCATATAATGTTACCACCGAGACGTAGGGACCGACATGCCTGGAATGTTGTCAAATGTTACATCCGAGATGTTAGGTTGCCTTGGGATAGGATATATGACGTTATAGACGTATATACTGTTCCCTCCGAGAAGAAGGGTTCGACAGGCCAGGAATGTTGTCAAATATTGCATCCGAGATGTTAGGTTGCCTTAGATTAGGAAATATACCGTTATAGACGCATGTAATGTTACCACCGACACGTAGGGACCGACACGCCTGGAATGTTGTCAAATGTTACATCCGAGATGTGAGGTTGTCTTAGGTTAGGATATATGACGTTACAGACGTATATACTGTTCCCTCCGAGATGTAGGGTTCGACAGGCCAGGAATGTTGTCACATATTTCATCCGAGATGTTAGGTTGCCTTAGATTAGGATATATACCGTTATAGATGTATATACTGTTCCCTCCGAGCAGTAGGGTTCGACAGGCCAGGAATGTTGTCAAATATTGCATCCGAGATGTTAGGTTGCCTTAGATTAGGAAATATACCGTTATAGACGCATGTAATGTTACCACCGAGACGTAGGGACCGACACGCCTGGAATGTTGTCAAATGTTACATCCGAGACGTTAGGTTGCCTTAGGTTAGGATATATAACGTTATAGGCGTATATACTGTTCCCTCCGAGAAGTAGGGTTCGACAGGCCAGGAATGTTGTCAAATATTGCATCCGAGATGTTAGGTTGCCTTAGATAAGGATATATAACGTTATAGACACATATAATGTTACCACCGAGACGTACGGACCGACATGCCTGGAATGTTGTCAAATGTTACATCCGAGATGTTAGGTTGCCTTAGGTTAGGATATATGACGTTATAGACATATATACTGTTCCCTCCGAGAAGTAGGGTTCGACAGGCCAGGAATGTTGTCAAATATTGCATCCGAGATGTTAGGTTGCCTTAGATTAGGAAATATACCGTTATAGACGCATGTAATGTTACCACCGAGACGTAGGGTTCGACAGGCTAGGAATGTTGTCAAATATTGCATCCGAGATGTTAGGCTGCCTTAGATAAGGATATATAACGTTATAGACGCATATAATGTTACCACCGAGACGTAGGGTCCGACACGCCTGGAATGTTGTCAAATATTACATCCGAGATGTCAGGTTGCCTTCGGTTAGGATATATAACGTTATAGACGTATATACTGTTCCCTCCGAGAAGTAGGGTTCGACAGGCCAGGAATGTAGTCAAATATTGCATCCGAGATGTTAGGTTGCCTTAGATTAGGATATATATATAGCGCTATAGACGTATATACTGTTCCCTCCGAGATGTAGGGTTCGACAGGCCAGGAATGTTGTCAAATATTGCATCCGAGATGTTAGGTTGCCTTAGATTATGATATGCAACGTTATAGACGCATATAATGTTACCACCGAGAAGTAGAGTCCGACACGCCTGGAAGATTGTAGAATATTACATCCGAGATGTTAGGTTGCCTTAGGTTAGGATATATAAAGTTATAGACGTACATACTGTTCCCTCCGAGAAGTAGGGTTCGACAGGCAAGGAATGTTGTCAAATATTGCATCCGAGATGTTAGGTTGCCTTAGATTAGGAAATATACCGTTATAGACGTATATACTGTTCCCTCCGAGAAGTAGGGTTCGACAGGCCAGGAATGTTGTCAAATATTGCATCCGAGATGTTAGGTTGCATTAGATAAGGATATATAACGTTATAGACGCATATAATGTTACCACCGAGACGTAGGGACCGACAAGCCTGGAATGTTGTCAAATGTTACATCCGAGATGTTAGGTTGCCTTAGGTTAGGATATATGACGTTATAGACGTATATACTGTTCCCTCCGAGAAGTAGGGTTCGACAGGCCAGGAATGTTGTCACATATTTCATCCGAGATGTTAGGTTGCCTTAGATTAGGATATATACCGTTATAGATGTATATACTGTTCCCTCCGAGCAGTAGGGTTCGACAGGCCAGGAATGTTGTCAAATATTGCATCCGAGATGTTAGGTTGCCTTAGATTAGGAAATATACCGTTATAGACGCATGTAATGTTACCACCGAGACGTAGGGACCGACACGCCTGGAATGTTGTCAAATGTTACATCCGAGACGTTAGGTTGCCTTAGGATAGGATATATAACGTTATAGGCGTATATACTGTTCCCTCCGAGAAGTAGGGTTGGACAGGCCAGGAATGTTGTCAAATATTGCATCCGAGATGTTAGGTTGCCTTAGATAAGGATATATAACGTTATAGACGCATATAATGTTACCACCGAGACGTACGGACCGACATGCCTGGAATGTTGTCAAATGTTACATCAAAGATGTTAGGTTGCCTTAGGTTAGGATATATGACGTTATAGACATATATACTGTTCCCTCCGAGAAGTAGGGTTCGACAGGCCAGGAATGTTGTCAAATATTGCATCCGAGATGTTAGGTTGCCTTAGATTAGGAAATATACCGTTATAGACGCATGTAATGTTACCACCGAGACGTAGGGTTCGACAGGCTAGGAATGTTGTCAAATATTGCATCCGAGATGTTAGGCTGCCTTAGATAAGGATATATAACGTTATAGACGCATATAATGTTACCACCGAGACGTAGGGTCCGACACGCCTGGAATGTTGTCAAATATTACATCCGAGATGTCAGGTTGCCTTCGGTTAGGATATATAACGTTATAGACGTATATACTGTTCCCTCCGAGAAGTAGGGTTCGACAGGCCAGGAATGTAGTCAAATATTGCATCCGAGATGTTAGGTTGCCTTAGATTAGGATATATATATAGCGCTATAGACGTATATACTGTTCCCTCCGAGATGTAGGGTTCGACAGGCCAGGAATGTTGTCAAATATTGCATCCGAGATGTTAGGTTGCCTTAGATTATGATATGCAACGTTATAGACGCATATAATGTTACCACCGAGAAGTAGAGTCCGACACGCCTGGAAGATTGTAGAATATTACATCCGAGATGTTAGGTTGCCTTAGGTTAGGATATATAAAGTTATAGACGTACATACTGTTCCCTCCGAGAAGTAGGGTTCGACAGGCAAGGAATGTTGTCAAATATTGCATCCGAGATGTTAGGTTGCCTTAGATTAGGAAATATACCGTTATAGACGTATATACTGTTCCCTCCGAGAAGTAGGGTTCGACAGGCCAGGAATGTTGTCAAATATTGCATCCGAGATGTTAGGTTGCATTAGATAAGGATATATAACGTTATAGACGCATATAATGTTACCACCGAGACGTAGGGACCGACAAGCCTGGAATGTTGTCAAATGTTACATCCGAGATGTTAGGTTGCCTTAGGTTAGGATATATGACGTTATAGACGTATATACTGTTCCCTCCGAGAAGTAGGGTTCGACAGGCCAGGAATGTTGTCACATATTTCATCCGAGATGTTAGGTTGCCTTAGATTAGGATATATACCGTTATAGATGTATATACTGTTCCCTCCGAGCAGTAGGGTTCGACAGGCCAGGAATGTTGTCAAATATTGCATCCGAGATGTTAGGTTGCCTTAGATTAGGAAATATACCGTTATAGACGCATGTAATGTTACCACCGAGACGTAGGGACCGACACGCCTGGAATGTTGTCAAATGTTACATCCGAGACGTTAGGTTGCCTTAGGATAGGATATATAACGTTATAGGCGTATATACTGTTCCCTCCGAGAAGTAGGGTTCGACAGGCCAGGAATGTTGTCAAATATTGCATCCGAGATGTTAGGTTGCCTTAGATAAGGATATATAACGTTATAGACGCATATAATGTTACCACCGAGACGTACGGACCGACATGCCTGGAATGTTGTCAAATGTTACATCAAAGATGTTAGGTTGCCTTAGGTTAGGATATATGACGTTATAGACATATATACTGTTCCCTCCGAGAAGTAGGGTTCGACAGGCCAGGAATGTTGTCAAATATTGCATCCGAGATGTTAGGTTGCCTTAGATTAGGAAATATACCGTTATAGACGCATGTAATGTTATCACCGAGACGTAGGGTTCGACAGGCTAGGAATGTTGTCAAATATTGCATCCGAGATGTTAGGCTGCCTTAGATAAGGATATATAACGTTGTAGACGCATATAATGTTACCACCGAGACGTAGGGTCCGACACGCCTGGAATGTTGTCAAATATTACATCCGAGATGTCAGGTTGCCTTCGGTTAGGATATATAACGTTATAGACGTATATACTGTTCCCTCCGAGAAGTAGGGTTCGACAGGCCAGGAATGTAGTCAAATATTGCATCCGAGATGTTAGGTTGCCTTAGATTAGGATATATATATAGCGCTATAGACGTATATACTGTTCCCTCCGAGAAGTAGGGTTCGACAGGCACGGAATGTTGTCAAATATTGCATCCGAGATGTTAGGTTGCCTTAGATTAGGAAATATACCGTTATAGACGTATATACTGTTCCCTCCGAGAAGTAGGGTTCGACAGGCCAGGAATGTTGTCAAATATTGCATCCGAGATGTTAGGTTGCATTAGATAAGGATATATAACGTTATAGACGCATATAATGTTACCACCGAGACGTAGGGACCGACACGCCTGGAATGTTGTCAAATGTTACATCCGAGATGTGAGGTTGTCTTAGGTTAGGATATATGACGTTACAGACGTACATACTGTTCCCTCCGAGATGTAGGGCTCGACAGGCCAGGAATGTTGTCACATATTTCATCCGAGATGTTAGGTTGCCTTAGATTAGGATATATACCGTTATAGATGTATATACTGTTCCCTCCGAGCAGTAGGGTTCGACAGGCCAGGAATGTTGTCATATATTGCATCCGAGATGTTAGGTTGCCTTAGATTAGGAAATATACCGTTATAGACGCATGTAATGTTACCACCGAGACGTAGGGACCGACACGCCTGGAATGTTGTCAAATGTTACATCCGAGACGTTAGGTTGCCTTAGGTTAGGATATATAACGTTATAGGCGTATATACTGTTCCCTCCGAGATGTAGGGTTCGACAGGCCAGGAATGTTGTCAAATATTGCATCCGAGATGTTAGATTGCCTTAGATTACGATATCGACCGTTATGGACGCATATAATATTCCCACCGAAAAGTATGCACCGACACGAGAGGAATATTGTACAATATTACGTCTGAGATAATAGGTTGCCCTAGATTAGGATATACAACGTTATAGACTCATATAATGTTCCCACCGAGAAGTAGGGTCCGACACGCCTTGAATGATGTAGAATATTACATCCGAGATGTCAGGTTGCCTTCGGTTAGGATATATAACGTTATAGACGTATATACTGTTCCCTCCGAGAAGTAGGGTTCGACAGGCCAGGAATGTTGTCAAATATTGCATCCGAGATGTTAGGTTGCCTTTGATTAGGATATATACCGTTATAGACGTATATACAGTTCCCTCCGAGCAGTAGGGTTCGACAGGCCAGGAATGATGTCAAATATTGCATCCGAGATGTTAGGGTGCCTTAGGTTAGGATATATAACGTTATAGACGCATGTAATGTTACCACCTAGACGTAGGGACCGACACGCCTGGAATGTTGTCAAATGTTACATCCGAGATGTTAGGTTGTCTTAGGTTAGGATATATGACGTTACAGACGTATATACTGTTCCCTCCGAGATGTAGGGTTCGACATTCCAGGAATATTGTCAAATATTGCATCCGAGATGATAGATTGCCTTAGATTACGATATCGACCGTTATGGACACATATAATATTCCCACCGAAAAGTATGCACCGACACGCCAGGAATATTGTAAAATATTACGTCTGAGATAATAGGTTGCCTTAGATTAGGATATACAACGTTATAGACTCATATAATGTTCCCACCGAGAAGTAGGGTCCGACACGCCTGGAATGATGTAGAATATTACATCCGAGATGTCAGGTTGCCTTCGGTTAGGATATATAACGTTATAGAAGCATGTAATGTTACCACCGAGACGTAGGGACCGACAGGCATGGAATGTTGTCAAATGTTACATCCGAGATGTTAGGTTGCCTAAGATTAGGATATATACCGCTATAGACGCATGTAATGTTACCACCGAGACGTAGGGACCGACACGCCTGGAATGTTGTCAAATGTTACATCCGAGATGTTATGTTGCCTTAGGCTAGGATATACAACGTTATAGACGTATATACTGTTCCCTCCGAGAAGTAGGGTTCGACAGGCCACGAATGTTGTCAAATATTGCATCCGAGATGTTAGGTTGCCTTAGATAAGGATATACAACGTTATAGACGCATGTAATGATCCCACCGAGAAGTAGGGTCTGACACGCCTGGATGGTTGTAGAATATTACATCCGAGATGTTAGGTGGCCTTAGGTTAGGATATATGACGTTATAGACGTATATACTGTTCCCTCCGAGAAGTAGGTTTCGACAGGCTAGGAATGTTGTCAAATATTGCATCCGAGATGTTAGGTTGCCTTAGATAAGGATATATAACGTTATAGACGCATATAATATTACCACCGAGACGTAGGGACCGACATGCCTGGAATGTTGTCAAATGTTACATCCGAGATGTTAGGTTGCCTTAGGTTAGGATAATGACGTTATAGACGTATATACTGTTCCCTCCGAGAAGTAGGGTTCGACAGGCCACGAATGTTGTCAAATATTGCATCCGAGATGTTAGGTTGCCTTAGATTATGATATGCAACGTTATAGACGCATATAATGTTACCACCGAGAAGTAGGGTCCGACACGCCTGGAAGGTTGTAGAATATTACATCCGAGATGTTAGGTTGCCTTAGGTTAGGATATATAACGTTATAGACGTACATACTGTTCCCTCCGAGAAGTAGGGTTCGACAGGCAAGGAATGTTGTCAAGTATTGCATCCGAGATGTTAGATTGCCTTAGATTACGATATCGACCGTTGTGGACCCATATAATATTCCCACCGAAAAGTATGCACCGACACGCGAGGAATATTGTAAAATATTACGTCTGAGATAGTAGGTTGCCTTAGATTAGGATATACAACGTTATAGACTCATATAATGTTCCCACCGAGAAGTAGGGTCCGACACGCCTTGAATGATGTAGAATATTACATCCGAGATGTTAGGTTGCCTTAGGCTAGTATATATGACGTTATAGATGTATATGCTGTTCCCTCCGAGAAGTAGGGTTCGACAGGCCAGGAATGTTGTCAAATATTGCATCCGAGATGTTAGGTTGCCTAAGATTAGGATATATACCGTTATAGACGCATGTAATGTTACCACTGAGACGTAGGGACCGACACGCCTGGAATGTTGTCAAATGTTACATCCGAGATGTTATGTTGCCTTAGGCTAGGATATATAACGTTATAGACGTATATACTGTTCCCTCCGAGAAGTAGGGTACGACAGGCCAGGAATGTTGTCAAATATTACATACGAGATGTTAGGTTGCCTAAGATTAGGATATATACCGCTATAGACGCATGTAATGTTACCACCGAGACGTAGGGACCGACACGCCAGGAATGTTGTCAAATATTACATACGAGATGTTAGGTGGCCTTAGGTTAGGATATATAACGTTATAGACGCATGTAATGTTACCACCGAGACGTAGGGGCCGACACGCCTGGAATGTGGTAAAATGTTACATCCGAGATGTTAGGTTGCCTAAGATTAGGATATATACCGTTATAGACGCATGTAACGTTACCACCGAGACGTAGGGTCCGACACGCCTGGAATGTTGTCAAATGTTACATCCGAGATGTTAGGTTGCCTTAGGCTAGGATATATGACGTTATAGATGTATATGCTGTTCCCTCCGAGAGGTAGAGTTCGACAGGCCAGGAATGTTGTCAAATATTGCATCCGAGATGTTAGGTTGCCTTAGGTTAGGATATATAACGTTATAGACGCATGTAATGTTACCACCGAGACGTAGGGACCGACACGACTGGAATGTTGTCAAATGTTACATCCGAGATGTTAGGTTGTCTTAGGTTAGGATATATGACGTTACAGACGTATATACTGTTCCCACCGAGAAGTAGGGTCCGACACGCCAGGAATGTTGTCGAATATTACATCCGAGATGTTAGGTTGCCTTAGGTTAGGATATATAACGTTATAGACGTATATACTGTTCCCACCGAGAAGTAGGGCTCGACACGCCAGGAATGTTGTCAAATATTACATACGAGATGTTAGGTGGCCTTAGGTTAGGATATATAACGTTATAGAAGCATGTAATGTTACCACCGAGACGTAGGGACCGACAGGCATGGAATGTTGTCAAATGTTACATCCGAGATGTTAGGTTGCCTAAGATTAGGATATATACCGTTATAGACGCATGTAATGTTACCACCGAGAGGTAGGGTTCGACAGGCCAGGAATGTTGTCAAATATTACATACGAGATGTTAGGTTGCCTAAGATTAGGATATATACCGCTATAGACGCATGTAATGTTACCACCGAGACGTAGGGACCGACACGCCAGGAATGTTGTCAAATATTACATACGAGATGTTAGGTGGCCTTAGGTTAGGATATATAACGTTATAGACGCATGTAATGTTACCACCGAGACGTAGGGGCCGACACGCCTGGAATGTGGTAAAATGTTACATCCGAGATGTTAGGTTGCCTAAGATTAGGATATATGACGTTATAGATGTATATGCTGTTCCCTCCGAGAGGTAGAGTTCGACAGGCCAGGAATGTTGTCAAATATTGCATCCGAGATGTTAGGTTGCCTTAGGTTAGGATGTATAACGTTATAGACGCATGTAATGTTACCACCGAGACGTAGGGACCGACACGCCTGGAATGTTGTCAAATGTTACATCCGAGATGTTAGGTTGTCTTAGGTTAGGATATATGACGCTACAGACGTATATACTGTTCCCACCGAGAAGTAGGGTCCGACACGCCAGGAATGTTGTCGAATATTACATCCGAGATGTTAGGTTGCCTTAGGTTAGGATATATAACGTTATAGACGTATAAACTGTTCCCACCGAGAAGTAGGGTTCGACACGCCAGGAATGTTGTCAAATATTGCATCCGAGATGCTAGGTTGCCTTAGGCTAGGATATATGACGTTATAGATGTATATGCTGTTCCCTCCGAGAGGTAGGGTTCGACAGGCCAGGAATGTTGTCAAATATTACATACGAGATGTTAGGTTCCCTAAGATTAGGATATATACCGCTATAGACGCATGTAATGTTACCACCGAGACGTAGGGACCGACACGCCAGGAATGTTGTCAAATATTACATACGAGATGTTAGGTGGCCTTAGGTTAGGATATATAACGTTATAGACGTATATACTGTTCCCGCCGAGAAGTAGGGTTCGGCAGGCTAGGAATGTTGTCAAATATTGCATCCGAGATGTCAAGTTGCCTTAGATAAGGATATATAACGTTATAGACGCATATAATGTTAATACCGAGACGTAGGGACCGACATGCCTGGAATGTTGTCAAATGTTACATCCGAGATGTTAGGTTACCTTAGGTTAGGATATATACCGTTATAGACGTATATACAGTTCCCTCCGAGAAGTAGGGTTCGACAGGCCAGGAATGTTGTCAAATATTACATCCGAGATGTTAGGTTGCCTTACGTTAGGATATATAACGTTATAGACGTATATACAGTTCCCTCCGAGAAGTAGGGTTCGACAGGCCAGGAATGTTGTCAAATATTGCATCCGGGATGTTAGGTTGCCTTAGATTACGATATCGACCGTTATAGACGCATATAATATTCCCACCGAAAAGTATGCACCGACACGCCAGGAATATTGTAAAATATTACGTCTGAGATAATAGGTTGCCTTAGATTAGGATATACAACGTTATAGACTCATATAATGTTCCCACCGAGAAGTAGGGTTCGACACGCCTGGAATGATGTAGAATATTACATCCGAGATGTCAGCTTGCCTTAGGTTAGGATATATAACGTTATAGACGTATATACTGTTCCCTCCGAGAAGTAGGGTTCGACAGGCCACGAATGTTGTCAAATATTGCATCCGAGATGTTAGATTGCCTTAGATTACGATATCGACCGTTATGGACGCATATAATATTCCCACCGAAAAGTATGCACCGACACGAGAGGAATATTGTACAATATTACGTCTGAGATAATAGGTTGCCCTAGATTAGGATATACAACGTTATAGACTCATATAATGTTCCCACCGAGAAGTAGGGTCCGACACGCCTTGAATGATGTAGAATATTACATCCGAGATGTCAGGTTGCCTTCGGTTAGGATATATAACGTTATAGACGTATATACTGTTCCCTCCGAGAAGTAGGGTTCGACAGGCCAGGAATGTTGTCAAATATTGCATCCGAGATGTTAGGTTGCCTTTGATTAGGATATATACCGTTATAGACGTATATACAGTTCCCTCCGAGCAGTAGGGTTCGACAGGCCAGGAATGATGTCAAATATTGCATCCGAGATGTTAGGGTGCCTTAGGTTAGGATATATAACGTTATAGACGCATGTAATGTTACCACCTAGACGTAGGGACCGACACGCCTGGAATGTTGTCAAATGTTACATCCGAGATGTTAGGTTGTCTTAGGTTAGGATATATGACGTTACAGACGTATATACTGTTCCCTCCGAGATGTAGGGTTCGACATTCCAGGAATATTGTCAAATATTGCATCCGAGATGATAGATTGCCTTAGATTACGATATCGACCGTTATGGACACATATAATATTCCCACCGAAAAGTATGCACCGACACGCCAGGAATATTGTAAAATATTACGTCTGAGATAATAGGTTGCCTTAGATTAGGATATACAACGTTATAGACTCATATAATGTTCCCACCGAGAAGTAGGGTCCGACACGCCTGGAATGATGTAGAATATTACATCCGAGATGTCAGGTTGCCTTCGGTTAGGATATATAACGTTATAGAAGCATGTAATGTTACCACCGAGACGTAGGGACCGACAGGCATGGAATGTTGTCAAATGTTACATCCGAGATGTTAGGTTGCCTAAGATTAGGATATATACCGCTATAGACGCATGTAATGTTACCACCGAGACGTAGGGACCGACACGCCTGGAATGTTGTCAAATGTTACATCCGAGATGTTATGTTGCCTTAGGCTAGGATATACAACGTTATAGACGTATATACTGTTCCCTCCGAGAAGTAGGGTTCGACAGGCCACGAATGTTGTCAAATATTGCATCCGAGATGTTAGGTTGCCTTAGATAAGGATATACAACGTTATAGACGCATGTAATGATCCCACCGAGAAGTAGGGTCTGACACGCCTGGATGGTTGTAGAATATTACATCCGAGATGTTAGGTGGCCTTAGGTTAGGATATATGACGTTATAGACGTATATACTGTTCCCTCCGAGAAGTAGGTTTCGACAGGCTAGGAATGTTGTCAAATATTGCATCCGAGATGTTAGGTTGCCTTAGATAAGGATATATAACGTTATAGACGCATATAATATTACCACCGAGACGTAGGGACCGACATGCCTGGAATGTTGTCAAATGTTACATCCGAGATGTTAGGTTGCCTTAGGTTAGGATAATGACGTTATAGACGTATATACTGTTCCCTCCGAGAAGTAGGGTTCGACAGGCCACGAATGTTGTCAAATATTGCATCCGAGATGTTAGGTTGCCTTAGATTATGATATGCAACGTTATAGACGCATATAATGTTACCACCGAGAAGTAGGGTCCGACACGCCTGGAAGGTTGTAGAATATTACATCCGAGATGTTAGGTTGCCTTAGGTTAGGATATATAACGTTATAGACGTACATACTGTTCCCTCCGAGAAGTAGGGTTCGACAGGCAAGGAATGTTGTCAAGTATTGCATCCGAGATGTTAGATTGCCTTAGATTACGATATCGACCGTTGTGGACCCATATAATATTCCCACCGAAAAGTATGCACCGACACGCGAGGAATATTGTAAAATATTACGTCTGAGATAGTAGGTTGCCTTAGATTAGGATATACAACGTTATAGACTCATATAATGTTCCCACCGAGAAGTAGGGTCCGACACGCCTTGAATGATGTAGAATATTACATCCGAGATGTTAGGTTGCCTTAGGCTAGTATATATGACGTTATAGATGTATATGCTGTTCCCTCCGAGAAGTAGGGTTCGACAGGCCAGGAATGTTGTCAAATATTGCATCCGAGATGTTAGGTTGCCTTAGGTTAGGATATATAACGTTATAGAAGCATGTAATGTTACCACCGAGACGTAGGGACCGACAGGCATGGAATGTTGTCAAATGTTACATCCGAGATGTTAGGTTGCCTAAGATTAGGATATATACCGCTATAGACGCATGTAATGTTACCACCGAGACGTAGGGACCGACACGCCAGGAATGTTGTCAAATATTACATACGAGATGTTAGGTGGCCTTAGGTTAGGATATATAACGTTATAGACGCATGTAATGTTACCACCGAGACGTAGGGACCGACACGCCTGGAATGTGGTAAAATGTTACATCCGAGATGTTAGGTTGCCTAAGATTAGGATATATGACGTTATAGATGTATATGCTGTTCCCTCCGAGAGGTAGAGTTCGACAGGCCAGGAATGTTGTCAAATATTGCATCCGAGATGTTAGGTTGCCTTAGGTTAGGATGTATAACGTTATAGACGCATGTAATGTTACCACCGAGACGTAGGGACCGACACGCCTGGAATGTTGTCAAATGTTACATCCGAGATGTTAGGTTGTCTTAGGTTAGGATATATGACGCTACAGACGTATATACTGTTCCCACCGAGAAGTAGGGTCCGACACGCCAGGAATGTTGTCGAATATTACATCCGAGATGTTAGGTTGCCTTAGGTTAGGATATATAACGTTATAGACGTATAAACTGTTCCCACCGAGAAGTAGGGTTCGACACGCCAGGAATGTTGTCAAATATTGCATCCGAGATGCTAGGTTGCCTTAGGCTAGGATATATGACGTTATAGATGTATATGCTGTTCCCTCCGAGAGGTAGGGTTCGACAGGCCAGGAATGTTGTCAAATATTACATACGAGATGTTAGGTTCCCTAAGATTAGGATATATACCGCTATAGACGCATGTAATGTTACCACCGAGACGTAGGGACCGACACGCCAGGAATGTTGTCAAATATTACATACGAGATGTTAGGTGGCCTTAGGTTAGGATATATAACGTTATAGACGTATATACTGTTCCCGCCGAGAAGTAGGGTTCGGCAGGCTAGGAATGTTGTCAAATATTGCATCCGAGATGTCAAGTTGCCTTAGATAAGGATATATAACGTTATAGACGCATATAATGTTAATACCGAGACGTAGGGACCGACATGCCTGGAATGTTGTCAAATGTTACATCCGAGATGTTAGGTTACCTTAGGTTAGGATATATACCGTTATAGACGTATATACAGTTCCCTCCGAGAAGTAGGGTTCGACAGGCCAGGAATGTTGTCAAATATTACATCCGAGATGTTAGGTTGCCTTACGTTAGGATATATAACGTTATAGACGTATATACAGTTCCCTCCGAGAAGTAGGGTTCGACAGGCCAGGAATGTTGTCAAATATTGCATCCGGGATGTTAGGTTGCCTTAGATTACGATATCGACCGTTATAGACGCATATAATATTCCCACCGAAAAGTATGCACCGACACGCCAGGAATATTGTAAAATATTACGTCTGAGATAATAGGTTGCCTTAGATTAGGATATACAACGTTATAGACTCATATAATGTTCCCACCGAGAAGTAGGGTTCGACACGCCTGGAATGATGTAGAATATTACATCCGAGATGTCAGCTTGCCTTAGGTTAGGATATATAACGTTATAGACGTATATACTGTTCCCTCCGAGAAGTAGGGTTTGACAGGCCACGAATGTTGTCAAATATTGCATCCGAGATGTTAGGTTGCCTTAGATTATGATATGCAACGTTATAGACGCATATAATGTTACCACCGAGAAGTAGGGTCCGACACGCCTGGAAGGTTGTAGAATATTACATCCGAGATGTTAGGTTGCCTTAGGTTAGGATATATAACGTTATAGACGTACATACTGTTCCCTCCGAGAAGTAGGGTTCGACAGGCAAGGAATGTTGTCAAGTATTGCATCCGAGATGTTAGATTGCCTTAGATTACGATATCGACCGTTGTGGACGCATATAATATTCCCACCGAAAAGTATGCACCGACACGCGAGGAATATTGTAAAATATTACGTCTGAGATAGTAGGTTGCCTTAGATTAGGATATACAACGTTATAGACTCATATAATGTTCCCACCGAGAAGTAGGGTCCGACACGCCTTGAATGATGTAGAATATTACATCCGAGATGTTAGGTTGCCTTAGGCTAGGATATATGACGTTATAGATGTATATGCTGTTCCCTCCGAGAAGTAGGGTTCGACAGGCCAGGAATGTTGTCAAATATTGCATCCGAGATGTTAGGTTGCCTAAGATTAGGATATATACCGTTATAGACGCATGTAATGTTACCACTGAGACGTAGGGACCGACACGCCTGGAATGTTGTCAAATGTTACATCCGAGATGTTAGGTTGCCTTAGGCTAGGATATATAACGTTATAGACGTATATACTGTTCCCTCCGAGAAGTAGGGTACGACAGGCCAGGAATGTTGTCAAATATTACATACGAGATGTTAGGTTGCCTAAGATTAGGATATATACCGCTATAGACGCATGTAATGTTACCACCGAGACGTAGGGACCGACACGCCAGGAATGTTGTCAAATATTACATACGAGATGTTAGGTGGCCTTAGGTTAGGATATATAACGTTATAGACGCATGTAATGTTACCACCGAGACGTAGGGACCGACACGCCTGGAATGTGGTAAAATGTTACATCCGAGATGTTAGGTTGCCTAAGATTAGGATATATACCGTTATAGACGCATGTAACGTTACCACCGAGACGTAGGGTCCGACACGCCTGGAATGTTGTCAAATGTTACATCCGAGATGTTAGGTTGCCTTAGGCTAGGATATATGACGTTATAGATGTATATGCTGTTCCCTCCGAGAGGTAGAGTTCGACAGGCCAGGAATGTTGTCAAATATTGCATCCGAGATGTTAGGTTGCCTTAGGTTAGGATATATAACGTTATAGACGCATGTAATGTTACCACCGAGACGTAGGGACCGACACGCCTGGAATGTTGTCAAATGTTACATCCGAGATGTTAGGTTGTCTTAGGTTAGGATATATGACGTTACAGACGTATATACTGTTCCCACCGAGAAGTAGGGTCCGACACGCCAGGAATGTTGTCGAATATTACATCCCAGATGTTAGGTTGCCTTAGGTTAGGATATATAACGTTATAGACGTATATACTGTTCCCGCCGAGAAGTAGGGTTCGGCAGGCTAGGAATGTTGTCAAATATTGCATCCGAGATGTCAAGTTGCCTTAGATAAGGATATATAACGTTATAGACGCATATAATGTTAATACCGAGACGTAGGGACCGACATGCCTGGAATGTTGTCAAATGTTACATCCGAGATGTTAGGTTACCTTAGGTTAGGATATATACCGTTATAGACGTATATACAGTTCTCTCCGAGAAGTAGGGTTCGACAGGCCAGGAATGTTGTCAAATATTACATCCGGGATGTTAGGTTGCCTTACGTTAGGATATATAACGTTATAGACGTATATACAGTTCCCTCCGAGAAGTTGGGTTCGACAGGCCAGGAATGTTGTCAAATATTGCATCCGGGATGTTAGGTTGCCTTAGATTACGATATCGACCATTATAGACGCATATAATATTCCCACCGAAAAGTATGCACCGACACGCCAGGAATATTGTAAAATATTACGTCTGAGATAATAGGTTGCCTTAGATTAGGATATAGAACGTTATAGACTCATATAATGTTCCCACCGAGAAGTAGGGTTCGACACGCCTGGAATGATGTAGAATATTACATCCGAGATGTCAGCTTGCCTTAGGTTAGGATATATAACGTTATAGACGTATATACTGTTCCCTCCGAGAAGTAGGGTTCGACAGGCCACGAATGTTGTCAAATATTGCATCCGAGATGTTAGGTTGCCTTAGATTATGATATGCAACGTTATAGACGCATATAATGTTACCACCGAGAAGTAGGGTCCGACACGCCTGGAAGGTTGTAGAATATTACATCCGAGATGTTAGGTTGCCTTAGGTTAGGATATATAACGTTATAGACGTACATACTGTTCCGTCCGAGAAGTAGGGTTCGACAGGCAAGGAATGTTGTCAAGTATTGCATCCGAGATGTTAGATTGCCTTAGATTACGATATCGACCGTTGTGGACGCATATAATATTCCCACCGAAAAGTATGCACCGACACGCGAGGAATATTGTAAAATATTACGTCTGAGATAGTAGGTTGCCTTAGATTAGGATATACAACGTTATAGACTCATATAATGTTCCCACCGAGAAGTAGGGTCCGACACGCCTTGAATGATGTAGAATATTACATCCGAGATGTTAGGTTGCCTTAGGCTAGGATATATGACGTTATAGATGTATATGCTGTTCCCTCCGAGAAGTAGGGTTCGACAGGCCAGGAATGTTGTCAAATATTGCATCCGAGATGTTAGGTTGCCTAAGATTAGGATATATACCGTTATAGACGCATGTAATGTTACCACTGAGACGTAGGGACCGACACGCCTGGAATGTTGTCAAATGTTACATCCGAGATGTTAGGTTGCCTTAGGCTAGGATATATAACGTTATAGACGTATATACGGTTCCCTCCGAGAAGTAGGGTACGACAGGCCAGGAATGTTGTCAAATATTACATACGAGATGTTAGGTTGCCTAAGATTAGGATATATACCGCTATAGACGCATGTAATGTTACCACCGAGACGTAGGGACCGACACGCCAGGAATGTTGTCAAATATTACATACGAGGTGTTAGGTGGCCTTAGGTTAGGATATATAACGTTATAGACGCATGTAATGTTACCACCGAGACGTAGGGACCGACACGCCTGGAATGTGGTAAAATGTTACATCCGAGATGTTAGGTTGCCTAAGATTAGGATATATACCGTTATAGACGCATGTAACGTTACCACCGAGACGTAGGGTCCGACACGCCTGGAATGTTGTCAAATGTTACATCCGAGATGTTAGGTTGCCTTAGGCTAGGATATATGACGTTATAGATGTATATGCTGTTCCCTCCGAGAGGTAGAGTTCGACAGGCCAGGAATGTTGTCAAATATTGCATCCGAGATGTTAGGTTGCCTTAGGTTAGGATATATAACGTTATAGACGCATGTAATGTTACCACCGAGACGTAGGGACCGACACGCCTGGAATGTTGTCAAATGTTACATCCGAGATGTTAGGTTGTCTTAGGTTAGGATATATGACGTTACAGACGTATATACTGTTCCCACCGAGAAGTAGGGTCCGACACGCCAGGAATGTTGTCAAATATTACATACGAGATGTTAGGTTGCCTAAGATTAGGATATATACCGCTATAGACGCATGTAATGTTACCACCGAGACGTAGGGACCGACACGCATGGAATGTTGTCAAATGTTACATCCGAGATGTTAGGTTGCCTTAGGTTAGGATATATGACGTTATAGACGTATATGCTGTTCCCTCCGAGAAGTAGGGTTCGACAGGCCAGGAATGTTGTCAAATATTGCATCCGAGATGTTAGGTTGCCTTAGGTTAGCATATATAACGTTATAGACGCACGTAATGTTACCACCGAGACGTAGGGTTCCAACACGCCTGTAATGTTGTCAAATGTTATATCCGAGATGTTAGGTTGCCTTAGGTTAGGATATATGACGTTACAGACGTATATACTGTTCCCACCGAGAAGTAGGGTCCGACACGACAGGAATGTTGTCAAATATTACATCCGAGATGTTAGGTTGCCTTAGGTTACGATATATAACGTTATAGACGTATATACTGTTCCCACCGAGAAGTAGGGCTCGACACGCCAGGAATGTTGTCAAATATTACATACGAGATGTTAGATGGCCTTAGGTTAGGATATATAACGTTATAGAAGCATGTAATGTTACCACCGAGACGTAGGGACCGACAGGCATGGAATGTTGTCAAATGTTACATCCGAGATGTTAGGTTGCCTAAGATTAGGATATATACCGTTATAGACGCATGTAATGTTACCACCGAGAGGTAGGGTTCGACAGGCCAGGAATGTTGTCAAATATTACATACGAGATGTTAGGTTGCCTAAGATTAGGATATATACCGCTATAGACGCATGTAATGTTACCACCGAGACGTAGGGACCGACACGCCAGGAATGTTGTCAAATATTACATACGAGATGTTAGGTGGCCTTAGGTTAGGATATATAACGTTATAGACGCATGTAATGTTACCACCGAGACGTAGGGACCGACACGCCTGGAATGTGGTAAAATGTTACATACGAGATGTTAGGTGGCCTTAGGTTAGGATATATAACGTTATAGACGCATGTAATGTTACCACCGAGACGTAGGGACCGACACGCCTGGAATGTGGTAAAATGTTACATCCGAGATGTTAGGTTGCCTAAGATTAGGATATATACCGTTATAGACGCATGTAACGTTACCACCGAGACGTAGGGTCCGACACGCCTGGAATGTTGTCAAATGTTACATCCGAGATGTTAGGTTGCCTTAGGCTAGGATATATGACGTTATAGATGTATATGCTGTTCCCTCCGAGAGGTAGAGTTCGACAGGCCAGGAATGTTGTCAAATATTGCATCCGAGATGTTAGGTTGCCTTAGGTTAGGATATATAACGTTATAGACGCATGTAATGTTACCACCGAGACGTAGGGACCGACACGCCTGGAATGTTGTCAAATGTTACATCCGAGATGTTAGGTTGTCTTAGGTTAGGATATATGACGTTACAGACGTATATACTGTTCCCACCGAGAAGTAGGGTCCGACACGCCAGGAATGTTGTCGAATATTACATCCCAGATGTTAGGTTGCCTTAGGTTAGGATATATAACGTTATAGACGTATATACTGTTCCCGCCGAGAAGTAGGGTTCGGCAGGCTAGGAATGTTGTCAAATATTGCATCCGAGATGTCAAGTTGCCTTAGATAAGGATATATAACGTTATAGACGCATATAATGTTAATACCGAGACGTAGGGACCGACATGCCTGGAATGTTGTCAAATGTTACATCCGAGATGTTAGGTTACCTTAGGTTAGGATATATACCGTTATAGACGTATATACAGTTCTCTCCGAGAAGTAGGGTTCGACAGGCCAGGAATGTTGTCAAATATTACATCCGGGATGTTAGGTTGCCTTACGTTAGGATATATAACGTTATAGACGTATATACAGTTCCCTCCGAGAAGTTGGGTTCGACAGGCCAGGAATGTTGTCAAATATTGCATCCGGGATGTTAGGTTGCCTTAGATTACGATATCGACCATTATAGACGCATATAATATTCCCACCGAAAAGTATGCACCGACACGCCAGGAATATTGTAAAATATTACGTCTGAGATAATAGGTTGCCTTAGATTAGGATATAGAACGTTATAGACTCATATAATGTTCCCACCGAGAAGTAGGGTTCGACACGCCTGGAATGATGTAGAATATTACATCCGAGATGTCAGCTTGCCTTAGGTTAGGATATATAACGTTATAGACGTATATACTGTTCCCTCCGAGAAGTAGGGTTCGACAGGCCACGAATGTTGTCAAATATTGCATCCGAGATGTTAGGTTGCCTTAGATTATGATATGCAACGTTATAGACGCATATAATTTTACCACCGAGAAGTAGGGTCCGACACGCCTGGAAGGTTGTAGAATATTACATCCGAGATGTTAGGTTGCCTTAGGTTAGGATATATAACGTTATAGACGTACATACTGTTCCGTCCGAGAAGTAGGGTTCGACAGGCAAGGAATGTTGTCAAGTATTGCATCCGAGATGTTAGATTGCCTTAGATTACGATATCGACCGTTGTGGACGCATATAATATTCCCACCGAAAAGTATGCACCGACACGCGAGGAATATTGTAAAATATTACGTCTGAGATAGTAGGTTGCCTTAGATTAGGATATACAACGTTATAGACTCATATAATGTTCCCACCGAGAAGTAGGGTCCGACACGCCTTGAATGATGTAGAATATTACATCCGAGATGTTAGGTTGCCTTAGGCTAGGATATATGACGTTATAGATGTATATGCTGTTCCCTCCGAGAAGTAGGGTTCGACAGGCCAGGAATGTTGTCAAATATTGCATCCGAGATGTTAGGTTGCCTAAGATTAGGATATATACCGTTATAGACGCATGTAATGTTACCACTGAGACGTAGGGACCGACACGCCTGGAATGTTGTCAAATGTTACATCCGAGATGTTAGGTTGCCTTAGGCTAGGATATATAACGTTATAGACGTATATACGGTTCCCTCCGAGAAGTAGGGTACGACAGGCCAGGAATGTTGTCAAATATTACATACGAGATGTTAGGTTGCCTAAGATTAGGATATATACCGCTATAGACGCATGTAATGTTACCACCGAGACGTAGGGACCGACACGCCAGGAATGTTGTCAAATATTACATACGAGGTGTTAGGTGGCCTTAGGTTAGGATATATAACGTTATAGACGCATGTAATGTTACCACCGAGACGTAGGGACCGACACGCCTGGAATGTGGTAAAATGTTACATCCGAGATGTTAGGTTGCCTAAGATTAGGATATATACCGTTATAGACGCATGTAACGTTACCACCGAGACGTAGGGTCCGACACGCCTGGAATGTTGTCAAATGTTACATCCGAGATGTTAGGTTGCCTTAGGCTAGGATATATGACGTTATAGATGTATATGCTGTTCCCTCCGAGAGGTAGAGTTCGACAGGCCAGGAATGTTGTCAAATATTGCATCCGAGATGTTAGGTTGCCTTAGGTTAGGATATATAACGTTATAGACGCATGTAATGTTACCACCGAGACGTAGGGACCGACACGCCTGGAATGTTGTCAAATGTTACATCCGAGATGTTAGGTTGTCTTAGGTTAGGATATATGACGTTACAGACGTATATACTGTTCCCACCGAGAAGTAGGGTCCGACACGCCAGGAATGTTGTCAAATATTACATACGAGATGTTAGGTTGCCTAAGATTAGGATATATACCGCTATAGACGCATGTAATGTTACCACCGAGACGTAGGGACCGACACGCATGGAATGTTGTCAAATGTTACATCCGAGATGTTAGGTTGCCTTAGGTTAGGATATATGACGTTATAGACGTATATGCTGTTCCCTCCGAGAAGTAGGGTTCGACAGGCCAGGAATGTTGTCAAATATTGCATCCGAGATGTTAGGTTGCCTTAGGTTAGCATATATAACGTTATAGACGCACGTAATGTTACCACCGAGACGTAGGGTTCCAACACGCCTGTAATGTTGTCAAATGTTATATCCGAGATGTTAGGTTGCCTTAGGTTAGGATATATGACGTTACAGACGTATATACTGTTCCCACCGAGAAGTAGGGTCCGACACGACAGGAATGTTGTCAAATATTACATCCGAGATGTTAGGTTGCCTTAGGTTACGATATATAACGTTATAGACGTATATACTGTTCCCACCGAGAAGTAGGGCTCGACACGCCAGGAATGTTGTCAAATATTACATACGAGATGTTAGATGGCCTTAGGTTAGGATATATAACGTTATAGAAGCATGTAATGTTACCACCGAGACGTAGGGACCGACAGGCATGGAATGTTGTCAAATGTTACATCCGAGATGTTAGGTTGCCTAAGATTAGGATATATACCGTTATAGACGCATGTAATGTTACCACCGAGAGGTAGGGTTCGACAGGCCAGGAATGTTGTCAAATATTACATACGAGATGTTAGGTTGCCTAAGATTAGGATATATACCGCTATAGACGCATGTAATGTTACCACCGAGACGTAGGGACCGACACGCCAGGAATGTTGTCAAATATTACATACGAGATGTTAGGTGGCCTTAGGTTAGGATATATAACGTTATAGACGCATGTAATGTTACCACCGAGACGTAGGGACCGACACGCCTGGAATGTGGTAAAATGTTACATCCGGGATGTTAGGTTGTCTTAGGTTAGGATATATGTCGTTACAGACGTATATACTGTTCCCTCCGAGGAGTAGGGTTCTACAGGCCAGGAATGATGTCAAATATTGCATCCGAGATGTTAGGTTGCCTTAGATTAGGATATATACCGCTATAGACGTATATACTGTTCCCTCCGAGAAGTAGGGTTCGACAGGCCAGGAATGTTGTCAAATATTGCATCCGAGATGTTATGTTGCCTTAGATTAGGATATACAACGTTATAGACGCATATAATGTTCCCACTGAGAAGTAGGGTCCGACACGCCTGGAATGTTGTAGAATAATACATCCGAGATGTCAGGTTGCCTTAGGTTAGGATATATAACGTTATAGACGAATATACTGTTCCCTCCGTGAAGTAGGGTTCGACAGGCCAGGAATGTTGTCAAATATTGCATCCGAGATGTTAGGTTGCCTTAGATTAGGAAATATACCGTTATAGACGTATATACAGTTCCCTCCGAGAAGTAGGGTTCGACAGGCCAGGAATGTTGTCAAATATTGCATCCGACATTTTAGGTTGCCTTAGATTACGATATCGACCGTTATAGACGCATATAATATTCCCACCGAAAAGTATGCACCGACACGCCAGGAATATTGTAAAATATTACGTCTGAGATAATAGGTTGCCTTAGATTAGGATATACAACGTTATAGACTCATATAATGTTCCCACCGAGAAGTAGGGTTCGACACGCCTGGAATGATGTAGAATATTACATCCGAGATGTCAGCTTGCCTTAGGATAAGATATATAACGTTATAGACGTGTATACTGTTCCCTCCGAGAAGTAGGGTTCGACAGGCCAGGAATGTTGTCAAATATTGCATCCGAGATGTTAGGTTGCCTTAGGTTAGCATATATAACGTTATAGACGCACGTAATGTTACCACCGAGACGTAGGGTTCCAACACGCCGGGTATGTTGTCAAATGTTATATCCGAGATGTTAGGTTGCCTTAGGTTAGGATATATGACGTTATAGACGTATATGCTGTTCCCTCCGAGAAGTAGGATTCGACAGGCCAGGAATGTTGTCAAATATTGCATCCGAGATGTTAGGTTGCCTTAGGTTAGGATATATAACGTTATAGACGCATGTAATGTTACCACTGTGACGTAGGGACCGACAGGCCTGGAATGCTGTAAAATGTTACATCCGAGATGTTAGGTTGCCTAAGATTAGGATATATACCGCTATAGACGCATGTAATGTTATCACCGAGACGTAGGGACCGACACGCCTGGAATGTTGTCAAATGTTACATCCGAGATGTTAGGTTGCCTTAGGTTAGGATATATGACGTTATAGACGTATATGCTGTTCCCTCCGAGAAGTAGGATTCGACAGGCCAGGAATGTTGTCAAATATTGCATCCGAGATGTTAGGTTGCCTTAGGTTAGGATATATAACGTTATAGACGCATGTAATGTTACCACCGAGACGTATTGACCGACACGCCTGGAATGCTGTCAAATGTTACACATCCGAGATGTTAGGTTGCCTTAGATTAGGATATATACCGTTATAGACGTATATACAGTTCCATCCGAGAAGTAGGGTTCGACACGCCTGGAATGATGTAGAATATTACATCCGAGATGTCAGGTTTCCTTAGGTTAGGATATATAACGTTATAGACGTATATACTGTTCCCTCCGAGAAGTAGGGTTCGACAGGCCAGGAATGTTGTCAAATATTGCATCCGAGATGTTAGGTTGCCTTAGGTTAGCATATATAACGTTATAGACGCACGTAATGTTACCACCGAGACGTAGGGTTCCAACACGCCGGGTATGTTGTCAAATGTTATATCCGAGATGTTAGGTTGCCTTAGGTTAGGATATATGACGTTATAGACGTATATGCTGTTCCATCCGAGAAGTAGGATTCGACAGGCCAGGAATGTTGTCAAATATTGCATCCGAGATGTTAGGTTGCCTTAGATTAGGATATACAACGTTATAGACGCACGTAATGTTACCACCGAGACGTAGGGTTCCAACACGCCGGGAATGTTGTCAAATATTGCATCCGAGATGTTAGGTTGCCTTAGATTAGGAAATATACCGTTATAGACGCATGTAATGTTACCACCGAGACGTAGGGACCGACACGCCTGGAATGTTGTCAAATGTTACATCCGAGATGTTATGTTGCCTTAGGTTAGGATATATAACGTTGTAGACGCATGTAACGTTACCACCGAGACGTAGGGACCGACACACCTGGAATGTTGTCAAATGTTACATCCGAGATGTTAGGTTGCCTTAGATTAGGATATATACCGTTATAGACGTATATACAGTTCCCTCCGAGAAGTAGGGTTCGACAGGCCAGGAATGTTGTCAAATATTGCATCCGAGATGTTAGGTTGCCTTAGATTACGATATCGACCGTTATAGACGCATATAATATTCCCACCGAAAAGTATGCACCGACACGCCAGGAATATTGTAAAATATTACGTCTGAGATAATAGGTTGCCTTAGATTAGGATATACAACGTTATAGACTCATATAATGTTCCCACCGAGAAGTAGGGTTCGACACGCCTGGAATGATGTAGAATATTACATCCGAGATGTCAGGTTGCCTTAGGTTAGGATATATAACGTTATAGACGTATATACTGTTCCCTCCGAGAAGTAGGGTTCGACAGGCTAGGAATGTTGTCAAATATTGCATCCGAGATGGTAGGTTGCCTTAGATAAGGATATATAACGTTATAGACGCATATAATGTTACCACCGAGACGTAGGGACCGACATGCCTGGAATGTTGTCAAATGTTACATCCAAGATGTTAGGTTGCCTTAGGTTAGGATATATAACGTTGTAGACGCATGTAACGTTACCACCGAGACGTAGGGACCGACACACCTGGAATGTTGTCAAATGTTACATCCGAGATGTTAGGTTGCCTTAGGTTAGGATATATGACGTTATAGACGTATATACTGTTCCCTCCGAGAAGTAGGGTTCGACAGGCCAGGAATGTTGTCAAATATTGCATCCGAGATGTTAGGTTGCCTTAGGTTAGGATATATAACGTTATAGACGCATGTAATGTTACCACCGAGACGTAGGGACCGACACGCCTGCAATGTTGTCAAATGTTACATCCGAGATGTTAGGTTGCCTTAGATTAGGATATATACCGTTATAGACGTATATACAGTTCCATCCGAGAAGTAGGGTACGACACGCCTGGAATGATGTAGAATATTGCATCCGAGACGTCAGGTTGCCTTAGGTTAGGATATATAACGTTATAGACGTATATACTGTTCCCGCCGAGAAGTAGGGTTCGACAGGCCAGGAATGTTGTCAAATATTGCATCCGAGATTTTAGGTTGCCTTAGGTTAGCATATATAACGTTATAGACGCACGTAATGTTACCACCGAGACGTAGGGTTCCAACACGCCGGGTATGTTGTCAAATGTTATATCCGAGATGTTAGATTGCCTTAGGTTAGGATATATGACGTTATAGACGTATATGCTGTTCCCTCCGAGAAGTAGGGTTCGACACGCCAGGAATGTTATCAAATATTACATACGAGATGTTAGGTGGCCATAGGTTAGCATATATAACGTTATAGACGCACGTAATGTTACCACCGAGACGTATGTTTCCAACACGCCTGGAATGTTGTCAAATGTTATATCTGAGATGTTAGGTTGCCTTAGGTTAGGATATATGACGTTACAGACGTATATCCTGTTCCCACCGAGAAGTAGGGTCCGACACGCCAGGAATGTTGTAAAATATTACATCCGAGATGTTAGGTTGCCTTAGGTTAGGATATATGACGTTATAGACGTATATGCTGTTCCCTCCGAGAAGTAGGATTCGACAGGCCAGGAATGTTGTCAAATATTGCATCCAAGATGTTAGGTTGCCTTAGGTTAGGATATATAACGTTGTAGACGCATGTAACGTTACCACCGACACGTAGGGACCGACACACCTGGAATGTTGTCAAATGTTACATCCGAGATGTTAGGTTGCCTTAGGTTAGGATATATGACGTTATAGACGTATATGCTGTTCCCTCCGAGAAGTAGGATTCGACAGGCCAGGAATGTTGTCAAATATTGCATCCGAGATGTTAGGTTGCCTTAGGTTAGGATATATAACGTTATAGACGCATGTAATGTTACCACCGAGACGTAGGGACCGACACGCCTGGAATGTTGTCAAATGTTACATCCGGTATGTTAGGTTGTCTTAGGTTAGGATATATGTCGTTACAGACGGATATACTGTTCCCTCCGAGGAGTAGGGTTCTACAGGCCAGGAATGATGTCAAATATTGCATCCGAGATGTTAGGTTGCCTTAGATTAGGATATATACCGCTATAGACGCATGTGATGTTATCACCGAGACGTAGGGACCGACACGCCTGGAATGTTGTCAAATGTTACATCCGAGATGTTAGGTTGCCTTAGGTTAGGATATATGACGTTATAGACGTATATGCTGTTCCCTCCGAGAAGTAGGATTCGACAGGCCAGGAATGTTGTCAAATATTGCATCCGAGATGTTAGGTTGCCTTAGATTAGGATATACAACGTTATAGACGCATATAATGTTCCCACTGAGAAGTAGGGTCCGACACGCCTGGAATGTTGTAGAATAATACATCCGAGATGTCAGGTTGCCTTAGGTTAGGATATATAACGTTATAGACGTATATACTGTTCCCTCCGAGAAGTAGGGTTCGACAGGCCAGGAATGTTGTCAAATATTGCATCCGAGATGTTAGGTTGCCTTAGATTAGGAAATATACCGTTATACACGCATGTAACGTTACCACCGAGACGTAGGGACCGACACGCCTGGAATGTTGTCAAATGTTACATCCGAGATGTTATGTTGCCTAAGATTAGGATATATACCGTTATAGACGCATGTAATGTTACCACCGAGACGTAGGGACCGACACGCCTGGAATGTTGTCAAATGTTACATCCGAGATGTTAGGTTGCCTTAGGCTAGGATATATGACGTTATAGATGTATATGCTGTTCCCTCCGAGAAGTAGGGTTCGACAGGCCAGGAATGATGTCAAATATTGCATCCGAGATGTTAGGTTGCCTTAGGTTAGGATATATAACGTTATAGACATATGTAATATTACCACCGAGACGTAGGGACCGACACGCCTGGAATGATGTAGAATATTACATCCGAGATGTCAGGTTGCCTTGGGTTAGGATATATAACGTTATAGACGTATATACTGTTCCCTCCGAGAAGTAGGGTTCGACAGGCCAGGAATGTTATCAAATTTTGCATCCGAGATATTAGGTTGCCTTAGATTAGGATATATACCGCTATAGACGTATATACTGTTCCCTCCGAGATGTAGGGTTCGACAGGCCAGGAATGTTGTCAAATATTGCATCCGAGGTGTTAGGTTGCCTTAGATTAGGATATACAACGTTATAGACGCATATAATGTTCCCACTGAGAAGTAGGGTCCGACACGCCTGGAATGTTGTAGAATAATACATCCGAGATGTCAGGTTGCCTTAGGTTAGGATATATAACGTTATAGACGAATATACTGTTCCCTCCGTGAAGTAGGGTTCGACAGGCCAGGAATGTTGTCAAATATTGCATCCGAGATGTTAGGTTGCCTTAGATTAGGAAATATACCGTTATAGACGTATATACATTTCCCTCCGAGAAGTAGGGTTCGACAGGCCAGGAATGTTGTCAAATATTGCATCCGAGATGTTAGGTTGCCTTAGATTACGATATCGACCGTTATAGACGCATATAATATTCCCACCGAAAAGTATGCACCGACACGCCAGGAATATTGTAAAATATTACGTGTGAGATAATAGGTTGCCTTAGATTAGGATATACAACGTTATAGACTCATATAATGTTCCCACCGAGAAGTAGGGTTCGACACGCCTGGAATGATGTAGAATATTACATCCGAGATGTCAGCTTGCCTTAGGATAGGATATATAACGTTATAGACGTGTATACTGTTCCCTCCGAGAAGTAGGGTTCGACAGGCCAGGAATGTTGTGAAATATTGCATCCGAGATGTTAGGTTGCCTTAGGTTAGCATATATAACGTTATAGACGCACGTAATGTTACCACCGAGACGTAGGGTTCCAACACGCCGGGTATGTTGTCAAATGTTATATATGAGATGTTAGGTTGCCTTAGGTTAGGATATATGACGTTACAGACGTATATACTGTTCCCACCGAGAAGTAGGGTCCGACACGCCAGGAATGTTGTCAAATATTACATCCGAGATGTTAGGTTACCTTACGTTGGGATATATAACGTTATAGACGTGTATACTGTTCCCACCGAGAAGTAGGGTTCGACACGCCAGGAATGTTGTCAAATATTACATACGAGATGTTAGGTGGCCTTAGGTTAGGATATATAACGTTATAGACGTACATACTGTTCCCTCCGAGAAGTAGGGTTCGACAGGCAAGGAATGTTGTCAAATATTGCATCCGAGATGTTAGATTGCCTTAGATTACGATATCGACCGTTGTGGACGCATATAATATTCCCACCGAAAAGTATGCACCGACACGCGAGGAATATTGTAAAATATTACGTCTGAGATAATAGGTTGCCTTAGATTAGGATATACAACGTTATAGACTCATATAATGTTCCCAACGAGAAGTAGGGTCCGACACGCCTTGAATGATGTAGAATATTACATCCGAGATGTCAGGTTGCCTTCGGTTAGGATATATAACGTTATAGACGTATATACTGTTCCCACCGAGAAGTAGGGTTCGACACGCCAGGAATGTTGTCAAATATTACATACGAGATGTTAGTTGGCCTTAGGTTAGGATATATAACGTTATAGACGCATGTAATGTTACCACCGAGACGTAGGGACCGTCACGCCTGGAATGTGGTAAAATGTTACATCCGGGATGTTAGGTTGTCTTAGGTTAGGATATATAACGTTATAGACGTATATACTGTTCCCTCCGAGAAGTAGGGTTCGACAGGCCAGGAATGTTATCAAATATTGCATCCGAGATGTTAGGTTGCCTTAGATTAGGATATATAGCGCTATAGACGTATATACTGTTCCCTCCGAGATGTAGGGTTCGACAGGCCAGGAATGTTGTCAAATATTGCATCCGAGATGTTAGGTTGCCTTAGGTTAGCATATATAACGTTATAGACGCACGTAATGTTACCACCGAGACGTAGGGTTCCAACACGCCGGGTATGTTGTCAAATGTTATATCTGAGATGTTAGGTTGCCTTAGGTTAGGATATATGACGTTACAGACGTATATCCTGTTCCCACCGAGAAGTAGGGTCCGACACGCCAGGAATGTTGTAAAATATTGCATCCGAGATGTTAGGTTGCCTTAGGTTAGGATATATGACGTTATAGACGTATATGCTGTTCCCTCCGAGAAGTAGGATTCGACAGGCCAGGAATGTTGTCAAATATTGCATCCGAGATGTTAGGTTGCCTTAGATTAGGATATACAACGTTATAGACGCATATAATGTTCCCACTGAGAAGTAGGGTCCGACACGCCTGGAATGTTGTAGAATAATACATCCGAGATGTCAGGTTGCCTTAGGTTAGGATATATAACGTTATAGACGTATATACTGTTCCCTCCGAGAAGTAGGGTTCGACAGGACAGGAATGTTGTCAAATATTGCATCCGAGATGTTAGGTTGCCTTAGATTAGGAAATATACCGTTATAGACGCATGTAATGTTACCACCGAGACGTAGGGACCGACACGCCTGGAATGTTGTCAAATGTTACATCCTAGATGTTATGTTGCCTTAGGTTAGGATATATAACGTTGTAGACGCATGTAACGTTACCACCGAGACGTAGGGACCGACACACCTGGAATGTTGTCAAATGTTACATCCGAGATGTTAGGTTGCCTTAGGTTAGGATATATGACGTTATAGACGTATATACTGTTCCCTCCGAGAAGTAGGGTTCGACAGGCCAGGAATGTTGTCAAATATTGCATCCGAGATGTTAGGTTGCCTTAGGTTAGGATATATAACGTTATAGACGCATGTAATGTTACCACCGAGACGTAGGGACCGACACGCCTGCAATGTTGTCAAATGTTACATCCGAGATGTTAGGTTGCCTTAGATTAGGATATATACCGTTATAGACGTATATACAGTTCCATCCGAGAAGTAGGGTACGACACGCCTGGAATGATGTAGAATATTGCATCCGAGACGTCAGGTTGCCTTAGGTTAGGATATATAACGTTATAGACGTATATACTGTTCCCGCCGAGAAGTAGGGTTCGACAGGCCAGGAATGTTGTCAAATATTGCATCCGAGATTTTAGGTTGCCTTAGGTTAGCATATATAACGTTATAGACGCACGTAATGTTACCACCGAGACGTAGGGTTCCAACACGCCGGGTATGTTGTCAAATGTTATATCCGAGATGTTAGATTGCCTTAGGTTAGGATATATGACGTTATAGACGTATATGCTGTTCCCTCCGAGAAGTAGGGTTCGACACGCCAGGAATGTTATCAAATATTACATACGAGATGTTAGGTGGCCTTAGGTTAGCATATATAACGTTATAGACGCACGTAATGTTACCACCGAGACGTATGTTTCCAACACGCCTGGAATGTTGTCAAATGTTATATCTGAGATGTTAGGTTGCCTTAGGTTAGGATATATGACGTTACAGACGTATATCCTGTTCCCACCGAGAAGTAGGGTCCGACACGCCAGGAATGTTGTAAAATATTACATCCGAGATGTTAGGTTGCCTTAGGTTAGGATATATGACGTTATAGACGTATATGCTGTTCCCTCCGAGAAGTAGGATTCGACAGGCCAGGAATGTTGTCAAATATTGCATCCAAGATGTTAGGTTGCCTTAGGTTAGGATATATAACGTTGTAGACGCATGTAACGTTACCACCGACACGTAGGGACCGACACACCTGGAATGTTGTCAAATGTTACATCCGAGATGTTAGGTTGCCTTAGGTTAGGATATATGACGTTATAGACGTATATGCTGTTCCCTCCGAGAAGTAGGATTCGACAGGCCAGGAATGTTGTCAAATATTGCATACGAGATGTTAGGTTGCCTTAGGTTAGGATATATAACGTTATAGACGCATGTAATGTTACCACCGAGACGTAGGGACCGACACGCCTGGAATGTTGTCAAATGTTACATCCGGTATGTTAGGTTGTCTTAGGTTAGGATATATGTCGTTACAAACGGATATACTGTTCCCTCCGAGGAGTAGGGTTCTACAGGCCAGGAATGATGTCAAATATTGCATCCGAGATGTTAGGTTGCCTTAGATTAGGATATATACCGCTATAGACGCATGTGATGTTATCACCGAGACGTAGGGACCGACACGCCTGGAATGTTGTCAAATGTTACATCCGAGATGTTAGGTTGCCTTAGGTTAGGATATATGACGTTATAGACGTATATGCTGTTCCCTCCGAGAAGTAGGATTCGACAGGCCAGGAATGTTGTCAAATATTGCATCCGAGATGTTAGGTTGCCTTAGATTAGGATATACAACGTTATAGACGCATATAATGTTCCCACTGAGAAGTAGGGTCCGACACGCCTGGAATGTTGTAGAATAATACATCCGAGATGTCAGGTTGCCTTAGGTTAGGATATATAACGTTATAGACGTATATACTGTTCCCTCCGAGAAGTAGGGTTCGACAGGCCAGGAATGTTGTCAAATATTGCATCCGAGATGTTAGGTTGCCTTAGATTAGGAAATATACCGTTATACACGCATGTAACGTTACCACCGAGACGTAGGGACCGACACGCCTGGAATGTTGTCAAATGTTACATCCGAGATGTTATGTTGCCTAAGATTAGGATATATACCGTTATAGACGCATGTAATGTTACCACCGAGACGTAGGGACCGACACGCCTGGAATGTTGTCAAATGTTACATCCGAGATGTTAGGTTGCCTTAGGCTAGGATATATGACGTTATAGATGTATATGCTGTTCCCTCCGAGAAGTAGGGTTCGACAGGCCAGGAATGATGTCAAATATTGCATCCGAGATGTTAGGTTGCCTTAGGTTAGGATATATAACGTTATAGACATATGTAATATTACCACCGAGACGTAGGGACCGACACGCCTGGAATGATGTAGAATATTACATCCGAGATGTCAGGTTGCCTTGGGTTAGGATATATAACGTTATAGACGTATATACTGTTCCCTCCGAGAAGTAGGGTTCGACAGGCCAGGAATGTTATCAAATTTTGCATCCGAGATATTAGGTTGCCTTAGATTAGGATATATACCGCTATAGACGTATATACTGTTCCCTCCGAGATGTAGGGTTCGACAGGCCAGGAATGTTGTCAAATATTGCATCCGAGGTGTTAGGTTGCCTTAGATTAGGATATACAACGTTATAGACGCATATAATGTTCCCACTGAGAAGTAGGGTCCGACACGCCTGGAATGTTGTAGAATAATACATCCGAGATGTCAGGTTGCCTTAGGTTAGGATATATAACGTTATAGACGAATATACTGTTCCCTCCGTGAAGTAGGGTTCGACAGGCCAGGAATGTTGTCAAATATTGCATCCGAGATGTTAGGTTGCCTTAGATTAGGAAATATACCGTTATAGACGTATATACATTTCCCTCCGAGAAGTAGGGTTCGACAGGCCAGGAATGTTGTCAAATATTGCATCCGAGATGTTAGGTTGCCTTAGATTACGATATCGACCGTTATAGACGCATATAATATTCCCACCGAAAAGTATGCACCGACACGCGAGGAATATTGTAAAATATTACGTCTGAGATAATAGGTTGCCTTAGATTAGGATATACAACGTTATAGACTCATATAATGTTCCCAACGAGAAGTAGGGTCCGACACGCCTTGAATGATGTAGAATATTACATCCGAGATGTCAGGTTGCCTTCGGTTAGGATATATAACGTTATAGACGTATATACTGTTCCCACCGAGAAGTAGGGTTCGACATGCCAGGAATGTTGTCAAATATTACATACGAGATGTTAGTTGGCCTTAGGTTAGGATATATAACGTTATAGACGCATGTAATGTTACCACCGAGACGTAGGGACCGTCACGCCTGGAATGTGGTAAAATGTTACATCCGGGATGTTAGGTTGTCTTAGGTTAGGATATATAACGTTATAGACGTATATACTGTTCCCTCCGAGAAGTAGGGTTCGACAGGCCAGGAATGTTATCAAATATTGCATCCGAGATGTTAGGTTGCCTTAGATTAGGATATATAGCGCTATAGACGTATATACTGTTCCCTCCGAGATGTAGGGTTCGACAGGCCAGGAATGTTGTCAAATATTGCATCCGAGATGTTAGGTTGCCTTAGGTTAGCATATATAACGTTATAGACGCACGTAATGTTACCACCGAGACGTAGGGTTCCAACACGCCGGGTATGTTGTCAAATGTTATATCTGAGATGTTAGGTTGCCTTAGGTTAGGATATATGACGTTACAGACGTATATCCTGTTCCCACCGAGAAGTAGGGTCCGACACGCCAGGAATGTTGTAAAATATTGCATCCGAGATGTTAGGTTGCCTTAGGTTAGGATATATGACGTTATAGACGTATATGCTGTTCCCTCCGAGAAGTAGGATTCGACAGGCCAGGAATGTTGTCAAATATTGCATCCGAGATGTTAGGTTGCCTTAGATTAGGATATACAACGTTATAGACGCATATAATGTTCCCACTGAGAAGTAGGGTCCGACACGCCTGGAATGTTGTAGAATAATACATCCGAGATGTCAGGTTGCCTTAGGTTAGGATATATAACGTTATAGACGTATATACTGTTCCCTCCGAGAAGTAGGGTTCGACAGGCCAGGAATGTTGTCAAATATTGCATCCGAGATGTTAGGTTGCCTTAGATTAGGAAATATACCGTTATAGACGCATGTAATGTTACCACCGAGACGTAGGGACCGACACGCCTGGAATGTTGTCAAATGTTACATCCTAGATGTTATGTTGCCTTAGGTTAGGATATATAACGTTGTAGACGCATGTAACGTTACCACCGAGACGTAGGGACCGACACACCTGGAATGTTGTCAAATGTTACATCCGAGATGTTAGGTTGCCTTTTGTTAGGATATATGACGTTATAGACGTATATGCTGTTCCCTCCGAGAAGTAGGGTTCGACAGGCCAGGAATGTTGTCAAATATTGCATCCGAGATGTTAGGTTGCCTTAGGTTAGGATATATAACGTTATAGACGCATGTAATGTTACAACCGAGACGTAGGGACCGACACGCCTGCAATGTTGTCAAATGTTACATCCGAGATGTTAGGTTGCCTTAGATTAGGATATATACCGTTACAGACGTATATACAGTTCCATCCGAGAAGTAGGGTACGACACGCCTGGAATGATGTAGAATATTACATCCGAGATGTCAGGTTGCCTTAGGTTAGGATATATAACGTTATAGACGTATATACTGTTCCCTCCGAGAAGTAGGTTTCGACAGGCCAGGAATGTTGTCAAATATTGCATCCGAGATGTTAGGTTGCCTTAGGTTAGCATATATAACGTTATAGACGCACGTAATGTTACCACCGAGACGTAGGGACCGACACGCCTGCAATGTTGTCAAATGTTACATCCGAGATGTTAGGTTGCCTTAGATTAGGATATATACCGTTACAGACGTATATACAGTTCCATCCGAGAAGTAGGGTACGACACGCCTGGAATGATGTAGAATATTACATCCGAGATGTCAGGTTGCCTTAGGTTAGGATATATAACGTTATAGACGTATATACTGTTCCCTCCGAGAAGTAGGTTTCGACAGGCCAGGAATGTTGTCAAATATTGCATCCGAGATGTTAGGTTGCCTTAGGTTAGCATATATAACGTTATAGACGCACGTAATGTTACCACCGAGACGTAGGGTTCCAACACGCCGGGTATGTTGTCAAATGTTATATCTGAGATGTTAGGTTGCCTTAGGTTAGGATATATGACGTTACAGACGTATATCCTGTTCCCACCGAGAAGTAGGGTCCGACACGCCAGGAATGTTGTAAAATATTACATCCGAGATGTTAGGTTGCCTTAGGTTAGGATATATGACGTTATAGACGTATATACATTTCCCTCCGAGAAGTAGGGTTCGACAGGCCAGGAATGTTGTCAAATATTGCATCCGAGATGTTAGGTTGCCTTAGATTACGATATCGACCGTTATAGACGCATATAATATTCCCACCGAAAAGTATGCACCGACACGCCAGGAATATTGTAAAATATTACGTCTGAGATAATAGGTTGCCTTAGATTAGGATATACAACGTTATAGACTCATATAATGTTCCCACCGAGAAGTAGGGTTCGACACGCCTGGAATGATGTAGAATATTACATCCGAGATGTCAGCTTGCCTTAGGATAGGATATATAACGTTATAGACGTGTATACTGTTCCCTCCGAGAAGTAGGGTTCGACAGGCCAGGAATGTTGTCAAATATTGCATCCGAGATGTTAGGTTGCCTTAGGTTAGCATATATAACGTTATAGACGCACGTAATGTTACCACCGAGACGTAGGGTTCCAACACGCCGGGTATATTGTCAAATGTTATATCTGAGATGTTAGGTTGCCTTAGGTTAGGATATATGACGTTACAGGCGTATATCCTGTTCCCACCGAGAAGTAGGGTCCGACACGCCAGGAATGTTGTAAAATCTTACATCCGAGATGTTAGGTTGCCTTAGGTTAGGATATATGACGTTATAGACGTATATGCTGTTCCCTCCGAGAAGTAGGATTCGACAGGCCAGGAATGTTGTCAAATATTGCATCCGAGATGTTAGGTTGCCTTAGGTTAGGATATATAACGTTATAGACGCATGTAATGTTACCACCGAGACGTAGGGACCGACACGCCTGGAATGTTGTCAAATGTTACATCCGGGATGTTAGGATGTCTTAGGTTAGGATATATGTCGTTACAGACGTATATACTGTTCCCTCCGAGGAGTAGGGTTCTACAGGCCAGGAATGATGTCAAATATTGCATCCGAGATGTTAGGTTGCCTTAGATTAGGATATATACCGCTATGGACGTATATACTGTTCCCTCCGAGAAGTAGGGTTCGACAGGCCAGGAATGTTGTCCAATATTGCACCCGAGATGTTAGGTTGCCTTAGGTTAGCATATATAACGTTATAGACGCACGTAATGTTACCAACGAGACGTAGGGTTTCAACACGCCGGGTATGTTGTCAAATGTTATATCCGAGATGTTAGGTTGCCTTAGGTTAGGATATATGACGTTACAGACGTATATACTGTTCCCACCGAGAAGTAGGGTCCGACACGCCAGGAATGTTGTCAAATATTACATCCGAGATGTTAGGTTACCTTACGTTAGGATATATAACGTTATAGACGCATATACTGTTCCCACCGAGAAGTAGGGTTCGACACGCCAGGAATGTTGTCAAATATTACATACGAGATGTTAGGTGGCCTTAGGTTAGGATATATAACGTTATAGACGTACATACTGTTCCCTCCGAGAAGTAGGGTTCGACAGGCAAGGAATGTTGTCAAATATTGCATCCGAGATGTTAGATTGCCTTAGATTACGATATCGACCGTTGTGGACGCATATAATATTCCCACCGAAAAGAATGCACCGACACGCGAGGAATATTGTAAAATATTACGTCTGAGATAATAGGTTGCCTTAGATTAGGATAAACAACGTTATAGACTCATATAATGTTCCCAACGAGAAGTAGGGTCCGACACGCCTTGAATGATGTAGAATATTACATACGAGATGTCAGGTTGCCTTCGGTTAGGATATATAACGTTATAGACGTATATACTGTTCCCACCGAGAAGTAGGGTTCGACACGCCAGGAATGTTGTCAAATATTACATACGAGATGTTAGTTGGCCTTAGGTTAGGATATATAACGTTATAGACGCATGTAATGTTACCACCGAGACGTAGGGACCGTCACGCCTGGAATGTGGTAAAATGTTACATCCGGGATGTTAGGTTGTCTTAGGTTAGGATATATGTCGTTACAGACGTATATACTGTTCCCTCCGAGAAGTAGGGTTCGACAGGCCAGGAATGTTATCAAATATTACATACGAGATGTTAGGTGGCCTAAGGTTAGGATATATAACGTTATAGACGCATGTAATGTTACCACCGTGACGTAGGGACCGACGGGCCTGGAATGCTGTAAAATGTTACATCCGAGACGTTAGGTTGCCTAAGATTAGGATATATACCGCTATAGACGCATGTAATGTTATCACCGAGACGTAGGGACCGACACGCCTGGAATGTTGTCAAATGTTACATCCGAGATGTTAGGTTGCCTTAGGTTAGGATATATGACGTTATAGACGTAAATGCTGTTCCCTCCGAGAAGTAGGATTCGACAGGCCAGGAATGTTGTCAAATATTGCATCCGAGATGTTAGGTTGCCTTAGGTTAGGATATATAACGTTATAGACGCATGTAATGTTACCACCGAGACGTAGGGACCGACACGCCTGGAATGCTGTCAAATGTTACACATCCGAGATGTTAGGTTGCCTTAGATTAGGATATATACCGTTATAGACGTATATACAGTTCCATCCGAGAAGTAGGGTTCGACACGCCTGGAATGATGTAGAATATTACATCCGAGATGTCAGGTTGCCTTAGGTTAGGATATATAACGTTATAGACGTATATACTGTTCCCTCCGAGAAGTAGGGTTCGACAGACCAGGAATGTTGTCAAATATTGCATCCGAGATGTTAGGTTGCCTTAGGTTAGCATATATAACGTTATAGACGCACGTAATGTTACCACCGAGACGTAGGGTTCCAACACGCCGGGTATGTTGTCAAATGTTATATCCGAGATGTTAGGTTGCCTTAGGTTAGGATATATGACGTTATAGACGTATATGCTGTTCCCTCCTAGAAGTAGGGTTCGACACGCCAGGAATGTTATCAAATATTACATACGAGATGTTAGGTGGCCTTAGGTTGGATATATAACGTTATAGACGCATGTAATGTTACCACCGTGACGTAGGGACCGACAGGCCTGGAATGTTGTAAAATGTTACATCCGGGATGTTAGGTTGTCTTAGGTTAGGATATATGTCGTTACAGACGTATATACTGTTCCCTCCGAGGAGTAGGGTTCTACAGGCCAGGAATGATGTCAAATATTGCATCCGAGATGTTAGGTTGCCTTAGATTAGGATATATACCGCTATAGACGTATATACTGTTCCCTCCGAGAAGTAGGGTTCGACAGGCCAGGAATGTTGTCAAATATTGCATCCGAGATGTTATGTTGCCTTAGGTTAGCATATATAACGTTATAGGCGCACGTAATGTTACCACCGAGACGTAGGGTTCCAACACGCCTGGAATGTTGTCAAATGTTATATCCGAGATGTTAGGTTGCCTTAGGTTAGGATATATGACGTTACAGACGTATATACTGTTCCCACCGAGAAGTAGGGTCCGACACGCCAGGAATGTTGTCAAATATTACATCCGAGATGTTAGGTTGCCTAAGATTAGGATATATACCGTTATAGACGCATGTAATGTTACCACCGAGACGTAGGGACCGACACGCCTGGAATGTTGTCAAATGTTACATCCGAGCTGTTAGGTTGCCTTAGGCTAGGATATATGACGTTATAGATGTATATGCTGTTCCCTCCGAGAAGTAGGTTTCGACAGGCCAGGAATGTTGTCAAATATTGCATCCGAGATGTTAGGTTGCCTTAGGTTAGGATATATAACGTTATAGACATATGTAATATTACCACCGAGACGTAGGGACCGACACGCCTGGAATGATGTAGAATATTACATCCGAGATGTCAGGTTGCCTTGGGTTAGGATATATAACGTTATAGACGTATATACTGTTCCCTCCGAGAAGTAGGGTTCGACAGGCCAGGAATGTTATCAAATATTGCATCCGAGATATTAGGTTGCCTTAGATTAGGATATATACCGCTATAGACGTATATACTGTTCCCTCCGAGATGTAGGGTTCGACAGGCCAGGAATGTTGTCAAATATTGCATCCGATGTGTTAGGTTGCCTTAGATTAGGATATACAACGTTATAGACGCATATAATGTTCCCACTGAGAAGTAGGGTCCGACACGCCTGGAATGTTGTAGAATAATACATCCGAGATGTCAGGTTGCCTTAGGTTAGGATATATAACGTTATAGACGAATATACTGTTCCCTCCGTGAAGTAGGGTTCGACAGGCCAGGAATGTTGTCAAATATTGCATCCGAGATGTTAGGTTGCCTTAGATTAGGAAATATACCGTTATAGACGTATATACATTTCCCTCCGAGAAGTAGGGTTCGACAGGCCAGGAATGTTGTCAAATATTGCATCCGAGATGTTAGGTTGCCTTAGATTACGATATGGACCGTTATAGACGCATATAATATTCCCACCGAAAAGTATGCACCTACACGCCAGGAATATTGTAAAATATTACGTCTGAGATAATAGGTTGCCTTAGATTAGGATATACAACGTTATAGACTCATATAATGTTCCCACCGAGAAGTAGGGTTCGACACGCCTGGAATGATGTAGAATATTACATCCGAGATGTCAGCTTGCCTTAGGATAGGATATATAACGTTATAGACGTGTATACTGTTCCCTCCGAGAAGTAGGGTTCGACAGGCCAGGAATGTTGTCAAATATTGCATCCGAGATGTTAGGTTGCCTTAGGTTAGCATATATAACGTTATAGACGCACGTAATGTTACCACCGAGACGTAGGGTTCCAACACGCCGGGTATGTTGTCAAATGTTATATCCGAGATGTTAGGTTGCCTTAGGTTAGGATATATGACGTTATAGACGTATATGCTGTTCCCTCCGAGAAGTAGGGTTCGACACGCTAGGAATGTTATCAAATATTACATACGAGATGTTAGGTGGCCTAAGGTTAGGATATATAACGTTATAGACGCATGTAATGTTACCACCGAGACGTAGGGACCGACACGCCTGGAATGTTGTCAAATGTTACATCCGAGATGTTATGTTGCCTTAGGTTAGGATATATAACGTTGTAGACGCATGTAACGTTACCACCGAGACGTAGGGACCGACACACCTGGAATGTTGTCAAATGTTACATCCGAGATGTTAGGTTGCCTTAGATTAGGATATATACCGTTATAGACGTATATAGAGTTCCCTCCGAGAAGTAGGGTTCGACAGGCCAGGAATGTTGTCAAATATTGCATCCGAGAGGTTAGGTTGCCTTAGATTACGATATCGACCGTTATAGACGCATATAATATTCCCACCGAAAAGTATGCACCGACACGCCAGGAATATTGTAAAATATTACGTCTGAGATAATAGGTTGCCTTAGATTAGGATATACAACGTTATAGACTCATATAATGTTCCCACCGAGAAGTAGGGTTCGACACGCCTGGAATGATGTAGAATATTACACCCGAGATGTCAGGTTGCCTTAGGTTAGGATATATAACGTTATAGACGTATATACTGTTCCCTCCGAGAAGTAGGGTTCGACAGGCTAGGAATGTTGTCAAATATTGCATCCGAGATGGTAGGTTGCCTTAGATAAGGATATATAACGTTATAGACGAATATACTGTTCCCTCCGTGAAGTAGGGTTCGACAGGCCAGGAATGTTGTCAAATATTGCATCCGATGTGTTAGGTTGCCTTAGATTAGGATATACAACGTTATAGACGCATATAATGTTCCCACTGAGAAGTAGGGTCCGACACGCCTGGAATGTTGTAGAATAATACATCCGAGATGTCAGGTTGCCTTAGGTTAGGATATATAACGTTATAGACGAATATACTGTTCCCTCCGTGAAGTAGGGTTCGACAGGCCTGGAATGATGTAGAATATTACATCCGAGATGTCAGGTTGCCTTAGGTTAGGATATATAACGTTACAGACGTATATCCTGTTCCCACCGAGAAGTAGGGTCCGACACGCCAGGAATGTTGTAAAATATTACATCCGAGATGTTAGGTTGCCTTAGGTTAGGATATATAACGTTATAGACGAATATACTGTTCCCTCCGTGAAGTAGGGTTCGACAGGCCAGGAATGTTGTCAAATATTGCATCCGAGATGTTAGGTTGCCTTAGATTAGGAAATATACCGTTATAGACGTATATACATTTCCCTCCGAGAAGTAGGGTTCGACAGGCCAGGAATGTTGTCAAATATTGCATCCGAGATGTTAGGTTGCCTTAGATTACGATATCGACCGTTATAGACGCATATAATATTCCCACCGAAAAGTATGCACCTACACGCCAGGAATATTGTAAAATATTACGTCTGAGATAATAGGTTGCCTTAGATTAGGATATACAACGTTATAGACTCATATAATGTTCCCACCGAGAAGTAGGGTTCGACACGCCTGGAATGATGTAGAATATTACATCCGAGATGTCAGCTTGCCTTAGAATAGGATATATAACGTTATAGACGTGTATACTGTTCCCTCCGAGAAGTAGGGTTCGACAGGCCAGGAATGTTGTCAAATATTGCATCCGAGATGTTAGGTTGCCTTAGGTTAGCATATATAACGTTATAGACGCACGTAATGTTACCACCGAGACGTAGGGTTCCAACACGCCGGGTATGTTGTCAAATGTTATATCCGAGATGTTAGGTTGCCTTAGGTTAGGATATATGACGTTATAGACGTATATGCTGTTCCCTCCGAGAAGTAGGGTTCGACACGCCAGGAATGTTATCAAATATTACATACGAGATGTTAGGTGGCCTAAGGTTAGGATATATAACGTTATAGACGCATGTAATGTTACCACCGTGACGTAGGGACCGACAGGCCTGGAATGTTGTAAAATGTTACATCCGAGATGTTAGGTTGCCTAAGATTAGGATATATACCGCTATAGACGCATGTAATGTTATCACCGAGACGTAGGGACCGACACGCCTGCAATGTTGTCAAATGTTACATCCGAGATGTTAGGTTGCCTTAGATTAGGATATATACCGTTATAGACGTATATACAGTTCCATCCGAGAAGTAGGGTACGACACGCCTGGAATGATGTAGAATATTACATCCGAGATGTCAGGTTGCCTTAGGTTAGGATATATAACGTTATATACGTATATACTGTTCCCTCCGAGAAGTAGGGTTCGACAGGCCAGGAATGTTGTCAAATATTGCATCCGAGATGTTAGGTTGCCTTAGGTTAGCATATATAACGTTATAGACGCACGTAATGTTACCACCGAGACGTAGGGTTCCAACACGCCGGGTATGTTGTCAAATGTTATATCTGAGATGTTAGGTTGCCTTAGGTTAGGATATATGACGTTACAGACGTATATCCTGTTCCCACCGAGAAGTAGGGTCCGACACGCCAGGAATGTTGTAAAATATTACATCCGAGATGTTAGGTTGCCTTAGGTTAGGATATATGACGTTATAGACGTATATGCTGTTCCCTCCGAGAAGTTGGATTCGACAGGCCAGGAATGTTGTCAAATATTGCATCCGAGATGTTAGGTTGCCTTAGGTTAGGATATATAACGTTATAGACGCATGTAATGTTACCACCGAGACGTAGGGACCGACACGCCTGGAATGTTGTCAAATGTTACATCCGGGATGTTAGGTTGTCTTAGGTTAGGATATATGTCGTTACAGACGTATATACTGTTCCCTCCGAGGAGTAGGGTTCTACAGGCCAGGAATGATGTCAAATATTGCATCCGAGATGTTAGGTTGCCTTAGATTAGGATATATACCGCTATAGACGTATATACTGTTCCCTCCGAGAAGTAGGGTTCGACAGGCCAGGAATGTTGTCAAATATTGCATCCGAGATGTTATGTTGCCTTAGATTAGGATATACAACGTTATAGACGCATATAATGTTCCCACTGAGAAGTAGGGTCCGACACGCCTGGAATGTTGTAGAATAATACATCCGAGATGTCAGGTTGCCTTAGGTTAGGATATATAACGTTATAGACGAATATACTGTTCCCTCCGTGAAGTAGGGTTCGACAGGCCAGGAATGTTGTCAAATATTGCATCCGAGATGTTAGGTTGCCTTAGATTAGGAAATATACCGTTATAGACGTATATACATTTCCCTCCGAGAAGTAGGGTTCGACAGGCCAGGAATGTTGTCAAATATTGCATCCGAGATGTTAGGTTGCCTTAGATTACGATATCGACCGTTATAGACGCATATAATATTCCCACCGAAAAGTATGCACCTACACGCCAGGAATATTGTAAAATATTACGTCTGAGATAATAGGTTGCCTTAGATTAGGATATACAACGTTATAGACTCATATAATGTTCCCACCGAGAAGTAGGGTTCGACACGCCTGGAATGATGTAGAATATTACATCCGAGATGTCAGCTTGCCTTAGGATAGGATATATAACGTTATAGACGTGTATACTGTTCCCTCCGAGAAGTAGGGTCCGACAGGCCAGGAATGTTGTCAAATATTGCATCCGAGATGTTAGGTTGCCTTAGGTTAGTATAGATAACGTTATAGACGCACGTAATGTTACCACCGAGACGTAGGGTTCCAACACGCCGGGTATGTTGTCAAATGTTATATCCGAGATGTTAGGTTGCCTTATGTTAGGATATATGACGTTATAGACGTATATGCTGTTCCCTCCGAGAAGTAGGGTTCGACACGCCAGGAATGTTATCAAATATTACATACGAGATGTTAGGTGGCCTAAGGTTAGGATATATAACGTTATAGACGCATGTAATGTTACCACCGAGACGTAGGGACCGACACGCCTGGAATGTTGTCAAATGTTACATCCGAGATGTTATGTTGCCTTAGGTTAGGATATATAACGTTGTAGACGCATGTAACGTTACCACCGAGACGTAGGGACCGACACACCTGGAATGTTGTCAAATGTTACATCCGAGATGTTAGGTTGCCTTAGATTAGGATATATACCGTTATAGACGTATATACAGTTCCATCCGAGAAGTAGGGTACGACACGCCTGGAATGATGTAGAATATTACATCCGAGATGTCAGGTTGCCTTAGGTTAGGATATATAACGTTATATACGTATATACTGTTCCCTCCGAGAAGTAGGGTTCGACAGGCCAGGAATGTTGTCAAATATTGCATCCGAGATGTTAGGTTGCCTTAGGTTAGCATATATAACGTTATAGACGCACGTAATGTTACCACCGAGACGTAGGGTTCCAACACGCCGGGTATGTTGTCAAATGTTATATCTGAGATGTTAGGTTGCCTTAGGTTAGGATATATGACGTTACAGACGTATATCCTGTTCCCACCGAGAAGTAGGGTCCGACACGCCAGGAATGTTGTAAAATATTACATCCGAGATGTTAGGTTGCCTTAGGTTAGGATATATGACGTTATAGACGTATATGCTGTTCCCTCCGAGAAGTTGGATTCGACAGGCCAGGAATGTTGTCAAATATTGCATCCGAGATGTTAGGTTGCCTTAGGTTAGGATATATAACGTTATAGACGCATGTAATGTTACCACCGAGACGTAGGGACCGACACGCCTGGAATGTTGTCAAATGTTACATCCGGGATGTTAGGTTGTCTTAGGTTAGGATATATGTCGTTACAGACGTATATACTGTTCCCTCCGAGGAGTAGGGTTCTACAGGCCAGGAATGATGTCAAATATTGCATCCGAGATGTTAGGTTGCCTTAGATTAGGATATATACCGCTATAGACGTATATACTGTTCCCTCCGAGAAGTAGGGTTCGACAGGCCAGGAATGTTGTCAAATATTGCATCCGAGATGTTATGTTGCCTTAGATTAGGATATACAACGTTATAGACGCATATAATGTTCCCACTGAGAAGTAGGGTCCGACACGCCTGGAATGTTGTAGAATAATACATCCGAGATGTCAGGTTGCCTTAGGTTAGGATATATAACGTTATAGACGAATATACTGTTCCCTCCGTGAAGTAGGGTTCGACAGGCCAGGAATGTTGTCAAATATTGCATCCGAGATGTTAGGTTGCCTTAGATTAGGAAATATACCGTTATAGACGTATATACATTTCCCTCCGAGAAGTAGGGTTCGACAGGCCAGGAATGTTGTCAAATATTGCATCCGAGATGTTAGGTTGCCTTAGATTACGATATCGACCGTTATAGACGCATATAATATTCCCACCGAAAAGTATGCACCTACACGCCAGGAATATTGTAAAATATTACGTCTGAGATAATAGGTTGCCTTAGATTAGGATATACAACGTTATAGACTCATATAATGTTCCCACCGAGAAGTAGGGTTCGACACGCCTGGAATGATGTAGAATATTACATCCGAGATGTCAGCTTGCCTTAGGATAGGATATATAACGTTATAGACGTGTATACTGTTCCCTCCGAGAAGTAGGGTCCGACAGGCCAGGAATGTTGTCAAATATTGCATCCGAGATGTTAGGTTGCCTTAGGTTAGTATAGATAACGTTATAGACGCACGTAATGTTACCACCGAGACGTAGGGTTCCAACACGCCGGGTATGTTGTCAAATGTTATATCCGAGATGTTAGGTTGCCTTATGTTAGGATATATGACGTTATAGACGTATATGCTGTTCCCTCCGAGAAGTAGGGTTCGACACGCCAGGAATGTTATCAAATATTACATACGAGATGTTAGGTGGCCTAAGGTTAGGATATATAACGTTATAGACGCATGTAATGTTACCACCGAGACGTAGGGACCGACACGCCTGGAATGTTGTCAAATGTTACATCCGAGATGTTATGTTGCCTTAGGTTAGGATATATAACGTTGTAGACGCATGTAACGTTACCACCGAGACGTAGGGACCGACACACCTGGAATGTTGTCAAATGTTACATCCGAGATGTTAGGTTGCCTTAGATTAGGATATATACCGTTATAGACGTATATACAGTTCCCTCCGAGAAGTAGGGTTCGACAGGCCAGGAATGTTGTCAAATATTGCATCCGAGATGTTAGGTTGCCTTAGATTACGATATCGACCGTTATAGACGCATATAATATTCCCACCGAAAAGTATGCACCGACACGCCAGGAATATTGTAAAATATTACGTCTGAGATAATAGGTTGCCTTAGATTAGGATATACAACGTTATAGACTCATATAATGTTCCCACCGAGAAGTAGGGTTCGACACGCCTGGAATGATGTAGAATATTACATCCGAGATGTCAGGTTGCCTTAGGTTAGGATATATAACGTTATAGACGTATATACTGTTCCCTCCGAGAAGTAGGGTTCGACAGGCTAGGAATGTTGTCAAATATTGCATCCGAGATGGTAGGTTGCCTTAGATAAGGATATATAACGTTATAGACGAATACACTGTTCCCTCCGTGAAGTAGGGTTCGACAGGCCAGGAATGTTGTCAAATATTGCATCCGAGATGTTAGGTTGCCTTAGGTTAGGATATATAACGTTATAGACGCATGTAATGTTACCACCGAGACGTAGGGACCGACACGCCTGGAATGTTGTCAAATGTTACATTCGAGATGTTATGTTGCCTTAGGTTAGGATATATAACGTTGTAGACGCATGTAACGTTACCACCGAGACGTAGGGACCGACACACCTGGAATGTTGTCAAATGTTACATCCGAGATGTTAGGTTGCCTTAGATTAGGATATATACCGTTATAGACGTATATACAGTTCCCTCCGAGAAGTAGGGTTCGACAGGCCAGGAATGTTGTCAAATATTGCATCCGAGATGTTAGGTTGCCTTAGATTACGATATCGACCGTTATAGACGCATATAATATTCCCACCGAAAAGTATGCACCGACACGCCAGGAATATTGTAAAATATTACGTCTGAGATAATAGGTTGCCTTAGATTAGGATATACAACGTTATAGACTCATATAATGTTCCCACCGAGAAGTAGGGTTCGACACGCCTGGAATGATGTAGAATATTACATCCGAGATGTCAGGTTGCCTTAGGTTAGGATATATAACGTTATAGACGTATATACTGTTCCCTCCGAGAAGTAGGGTTCGACAGGCTAGGAATGTTGTCAAATATTGCATCCGAGATGGTAGGTTGCCTTAGATAAGGATATATAACGTTATAGACGAATATACTGTTCCCTCCGTGAAGTAGGGTTCGACAGGCCAGGAATGTTGTCAAATATTGCATCCGAGATGTTAGGTTGCCTTATGTTAGGATATATAACGTTATAGACGCATGTAATGTTACCACCGAGACGTAGGGACCGACACGCCTGCAATGTTGTCAAATGTTACATCCGAGATGTTAGGTTGCCTTAGATTAGGATATATACCGTTATAGACGTATATACAGTTCCATCCGAGAAGTAGGGTACGACACGCCTGGAATGATGTAGAATATTACATCCGAGATGTCAGGTTGCCTTAGGTTAGGATATATAACGTTATAGACGTATATACTGTTCCCTCCGAGAAGTAGGGTTCGACAGGCCAGGAATGTTGTCAAATATTGCATCCGAGATGTTAGGTTGCCTTAGGTTAGCATATATAACGTTATAGACGCACGTAATGTTACCACCGAGACGTAGGGTTCCAACACGCTGGGTATGTTGTCAAATGTTATATCTGAGATGTTAGGTTGCCTTAGGTTAGGATATATGACGTTACAGACGTATATCCTGTTCCCACCGAGAAGTAGGGTCCGACACGCCAGGAATGTTGTAAAATATTACATCCGAGATGTTAGGTTGCCTTAGGTTAGGATATATAACGTTATAGACGAATATACTGTTCCCTCCGTGAAGTAGGGTTCGACAGGCCAGGAATGTTGTCAAATATTGCATCCGAGATGTTAGGTTGCCTTAGATTAGTAAATATACCGTTATAGACGTATATACATTTCCCTCCGAGAAGTAGGGTTCGACAGGCCAGGAATGTTGTCAAATATTGCATCCGAGATGTTAGGTTGCCTTAGATTACGATATCGACCGTTATAGACGCATATAATATTCCCACCGAAAAGTATGCACCTACACGCCAGGAATATTGTAAAATATTACGTCTGAGATAATAGGTTGCCTTAGATTAGGATATACAACGTTATAGACTCATATAATGTTCCCACCGAGAAGTAGGGTTCGACACGCCTGGAATGATGTAGAATATTACAACCGAGATGTCAGCTTGCCTTAGGATAGGATATATAACGTTATAGACGTGTATACTGTTCCCTCCGAGAAGTAGGGTTCGACAGGCCAGGAATGTTGTCAAATATTGCATCCGAGATGTTAGGTTGCCTTAGGTTAGCATATATAACGTTATAGACGCACGTAATGTTACCACCGAGACGTAGGGTTCCAACACGCTGGGTATGTTGTCAAATGTTATATCTGAGATGTTAGGTTGCCTTAGGTTAGGATATATGACGTTACAGACGTATATCCTGTTCCCACCGAGAAGTAGGGTCCGACACGCCAGGAATGCTGTAAAATATTACATCCGAGATGTTAGGTTGCCTTAGGTTAGGATATATAACGTTATAGACGAATATACTGTTCCCTCCGTGAAGTAGGGTTCGACAGGCCAGGAATGTTGTCAAATATTGCATCCGAGATGTTAGGTTGCCTTAGATTAGGAAATATACCGTTATAGACGTATATACATTTCCCTCCGAGAAGTAGGGTTCGACAGGCCAGGAATGTTGTCAAATATTGCATCCGAGATGTTAGGTTGCCTTAGATTACGATATCGACCGTTATAGACGCATATAATATTCCCACCGAAAAGTATGCACCTACACGCCAGGAATATTGTAAAATATTACGTCTGAGATAATAGGTTGCCTTAGATTAGGATATACAACGTTATAGACTCATATAATGTTCCCACCGAGAAGTAGGGTTCGACACGCCTGGAATGATGTAGAATATTACAACCGAGATGTCAGCTTGCCTTAGGATAGGATATATAACGTTATAGACGTGTATACTGTTCCCTCCGAGAAGTAGGGTTCGACAGGCCAGGATTGTTGTCAAATATTGCATCCGAGATGTTAGGTTGCCTTAGGTTAGCATATATAACGTTATAGACGCACGTAATGTTACCACCGAGACGTAGGGTTCCAACACGCCGGGTATGTTGTCAAATGTTATATCCGAGATGTTAGGTTGCCTTAGGTTAGGATATATGACGTTATAGACGTATATGCTGTTCCCTCCGAGAAGTAGGGTTCGACACGCCAGGAATGTTATCAAATATTACATACGAGATGTTAGGTGGCCTAAGGTTAGGATATATAACGTTATAGACGCATGTAATGTTACCACCGTGACGTAGGGACCGACAGGCCTGGAATGTTGTAAAATGTTACATCCGAGATGTTAGGTTGCCTAAGATTAGGATATATACCGCTATAGACGCATGTAATGTTATCACCGAGACGTAGGGACCGACACGCCTGCAATGTTGTCAAATGTTACATCCGAGATGTTAGGTTGCCTTAGATTAGGATATATACCGTTATAGACGTATATACAGTTCCATCCGAGAAGTAGGGTACGACACGCCTGGAATGATGTAGAATATTACATCCGAGATGTCAGGTTGCCTTAGGTTAGGATATATAACGTTATAGACGTATATACTGTTCCCTCCGAGAAGTAGGGTTCGACAGGCCAGGAATGTTGTCAAATATTGCATCCGAGATGTTAGGTTGCCTTAGATTAGCATATATAACGTTATAGACGCACGTAATGTTACCACCGAGACGTAGGGTTCCAACACGCCGGGTATGTTGTCAAATGCTATATCTGAGATGTTAGGTTGCCTTAGGTTAGGATATATGACGTTACAGACGTATATCCTGTTCCCACCGAGAAGTAGGGTCCGACACGCCAGGAATGTTGTAAAATATTACATCCGAGATGTTAGGTTGCCTTAGGTTAGGATATATGACGTTATAGACGTATATGCTGTTCCCTCCGAGAAGTAGGATTCGACAGGCCAGGAATGTTGTCAAATATTGCATCCGAGATGTTAGGTTGCCTTAGGTTAGGATATATAACGTTATAGACGCATGTAATGTTACCACCGAGACGTAGGGACCGACACGCCTGGAATGTTGTCAAATGTTACATCCGGGATGTTACGTTGTCTTAGGTTAGGATATATGTCGTTACAGACGTATATACTGTTCCCTCCGAGGAGTAGGGTTCTACAGGCCAGGAATGATGTCAAATATTGCATCCGAGATGTTAGGTTGCCTTAGATTAGGATATATACCGCTATAGACGTATATACTGTTCCCTCCGAGAAGTAGGGTTCGACAGGCCAGGAATGTTGTCAAATATTGCATCCGAGATGTTATGTTGCCTTAGGTTCGCATATATAACGTTATAGGCGCACGTAATGTTACCACCGAGACGTAGGGTTCCAACACGCCTGGAATGTTGTCAAATGTTATATCCGAGATGTTAGGTTGCCTTAGGTTAGGATATATGACGTTACAGACGTATATACTGTTCCCACCGAGAAGTAGGGTCCGACACGCCAGGAATGTTGTCAAATATTACATCCGAGATGTTAGGTTGCCTAAGATTAGGATATATACCGTTATAGACGCATGTAATGTTACCACCGAGACGTAGGGACCGACACGCCTGGAATGTTGTCAAATGTTACATCCGAGCTGTTAGGTTGCCTTAGGCTAGGATATATGACGTTATAGATGTATATGCTGTTCCCTCCGAGAAGTAGGGTTCGACAGGCCAGGAATGTTGTCAAATATTGCATCCGAGATGTTAGGTTGCCTTAGGTTAGGATATATAACGTTATAGACATATGTAATATTACCACCGAGACGTAGGGACCGACACGCCTGGAATGATGTAGAATATTACATCCGAGCTGTTAGGTTGCCTTAGGCTAGGATATATGACGTTATAGATGTATATGCTGTTCCCTCCGAGAAGTAGGGTTCGACAGGCCAGGAATGTTATCAAATATTGCATCCGAGATATTAGGTTGCCTTAGATTAGGATACATACCGCTATAGACGTATATACTGTTCCCTCCGAGATGTAGGGTTCGACAGGCCAGGAATGTTGTCAAATATTGCATCCGATGTGTTAGGTTGCCTTAGATTAGGATATACAACGTTATAGACGCATATAATGTTCCCACTGAGAAGTAGGGTCCGACACGCCTGGAATGTTGTAGAATAATACATCCGAGATGTCAGGTTGCCTTAGGTTAGGATATATAACGTTATAGACGAATATACTGTTCCCTCCGTGAAGTAGGGTTCGACAGGCCAGGAATGTTGTCAAATATTGCATCCGAGATGTTAGGTTGCCTTAGATTAGGAAATATACCGTTATAGACGTATATACATTTCCCTCCGAGAAGTAGGGTTCGACAGGCCAGGAATGTTGTCAAATATTGCATCCGAGATGTTAGGTTGCCTTAGATTACGATATCGACCGTTATAGACGCATATAATATTCCCACCGAAAAGTATGCACCTACACGCCAGGAATATTGTAAAATATTACGTCTGAGATAATAGGTTGCCTTAGATTAGGATATACAACGTTATAGACTCATATAATGTTCCCACCGAGAAGTAGGGTTCGACACGCCTGGAATGATGTAGAATATTACAACCGAGATGTCAGCTTGCCTTAGGATAGGATATATAACGTTATAGACGTGTATACTGTTCCCTCCGAGAAGTAGGGTTCGACAGGCCAGGAATGTTGTCAAATATTGCATCCGAGATGTTAGGTTGCCTTAGGTTAGCATATATAACGTTATAGACGCACGTAATGTTACCACCGAGACGTAGGGTTCCAACACGCCGGGTATGTTGTCAAATGCTATATCTGAGATGTTAGGTTGCCTTAGGTTAGGATATATGACGTTACAGACGTATATCCTGTTCCCACCGAGAAGTAGGGTCCGACACGCCAGGAATGTTGTAAAATATTACATCCGAGATGTTAGGTTGCCTTAGGTTAGGATATATGACGTTATAGACGTATATGCTGTTCCCTCCGAGAAGTAGGATTCGACAGGCCAGGAATGTTGTCAAATATTGCATCCGAGATGTTAGGTTGCCTTAGGTTAGGATATATAACGTTATAGACGCATGTAATGTTACCACCGAGACGTAGGGACCGACACGCCTGGAATGTTGTCAAATGTTACATCCGGGATGTTACGTTGTCTTAGGTTAGGATATATGTCGTTACAGACGTATATACTGTTCCCTCCGAGGAGTAGGGTTCTACAGGCCAGGAATGATGTCAAATATTGCATCCGAGATGTTAGGTTGCCTTAGATTAGGATATATACCGCTATAGACGTATATACTGTTCCCTCCGAGAAGTAGGGTTCGACAGGCCAGGAATGTTGTCAAATATTGCATCCGAGATGTTATGTTGCCTTAGGTTAGCATATATAACGTTATAGGCGCACGTAATGTTACCACCGAGACGTAGGGTTCCAACACGCCTGGAATGTTGTCAAATGTTATATCCGAGATGTTAGGTTGCCTTAGGTTAGGATATATGACGTTACAGACGTATATACTGTTCCCACCGAGAAGTAGGGTCCGACACGCCAGGAATGTTGTCAAATATTACATCCGAGATGTTAGGTTGCCTAAGATTAGGATATATACCGTTATAGACGCATGTAATGTTACCACCGAGACGTAGGGACCGACACGCCTGGAATGTTGTCAAATGTTACATCCGAGCTGTTAGGTTGCCTTAGGCTAGGATATATGACGTTATAGATGTATATGCTGTTCCCTCCGAGAAGTAGGGTTCGACAGGCCAGGAATGTTGTCAAATATTGCATCCGAGATGTTAGGTTGCCTTAGGTTAGGATATATAACGTTATAGACATATGTAATATTACCACCGAGACGTAGGGACCGACACGCCTGGAATGATGTAGAATATTACATCCGAGCTGTTAGGTTGCCTTAGGCTAGGATATATGACGTTATAGATGTATATGCTGTTCCCTCCGAGAAGTAGGGTTCGACAGGCCAGGAATGTTATCAAATATTGCATCCGAGATATTAGGTTGCCTTAGATTAGGATACATACCGCTATAGACGTATATACTGTTCCCTCCGAGATGTAGGGTTCGACAGGCCAGGAATGTTGTCAAATATTGCATCCGATGTGTTAGGTTGCCTTAGATTAGGATATACAACGTTATAGACGCATATAATGTTCCCACTGAGAAGTAGGGTCCGACACGCCTGGAATGTTGTAGAATAATACATCCGAGATGTCAGGTTGCCTTAGGTTAGGATATATAACGTTATAGACGAATATACTGTTCCCTCCGTGAAGTAGGGTTCGACAGGCCAGGAATGTTGTCAAATATTGCATCCGAGATGTTAGGTTGCCTTAGATTAGGAAATATACCGTTATAGACGTATATACATTTCCCTCCGAGAAGTAGGGTTCGACAGGCCAGGAATGTTGTCAAATATTGCATCCGAGATGTTAGGTTGCCTTAGATTACGATATCGACCGTTATAGACGCATATAATATTCCCACCGAAAAGTATGCACCTACACGCCAGGAATATTGTAAAATATTACGTCTGAGATAATAGGTTGCCTTAGATTAGGATATACAACGTTATAGACTCATATAATGTTCCCACCGAGAAGTAGGGTTCGACACGCCTGGAATGATGTAGAATATTACAACCGAGATGTCAGCTTGCCTTAGGATAGGATATATAACGTTATAGACGTGTATACTGTTCCCTCCGAGAAGTAGGGTTCGACAGGCCAGGAATGTTGTCAAATATTGCATCCGAGATGTTAGGTTGCCTTAGGTTAGCATATATAACGTTATAGACGCACGTAATGTTACCACCGAGACGTAGGGTTCCAACACGCTGGGTATGTTGTCAAATGTTATATCTGAGATGTTAGGTTGCCTTAGGTTAGGATATATGACGTTACAGACGTATATCCTGTTCCCACCGAGAAGTAGGGTCCGACACGCCAGGAATGTTGTAAAATATTACATCCGAGATGTTAGGTTGCCTTAGGTTAGGATATATAACGTTATAGACGAATATACTGTTCCCTCCGTGAAGTAGGGTTCGACAGGCCAGGAATGTTGTCAAATATTGCATCCGAGATGTTAGGTTGCCTTAGATTAGGAAATATACCGTTATAGACGTATATACATTTCCCTCCGAGAAGTAGGGTTCGACAGGCCAGGAATGTTGTCAAATATTGCATCCGAGATGTTAGGTTGCCTTAGATTACGATATCAACCGTTATAGACGCATATAATATTCCCACCGAAAAGTATGCACCGACACGCCAGGAATATTGTAAAATATTACGTCTGAGATAATAGGTTGCCTTAGATTAGGATATACAACGTTATAGACTCATATAATGTTCCCACCGAGAAGTAGGGTTCGACACGCCTGGAATGATGTAGAATATTACATCCGAGATGTCAGGTTGCCTTAGGTTAGGATATATAACGTTATAGACGTATATACTGTTCCCTCCGAGAAGTAGGGTTCGACAGGCTAGGAATGTTGTCAAATATTGCATCCGAGATGGTAGGTTGCCTTAGATAAGGATATATAACGTTATAGACGAATATACTGTTCCCTCCGTGAAGTAGGGTTCGACAGGCCAGGAATGTTGTCAAATATTGCATCCGAGATGTTAGGTTGCCTTATGTTAGGATATATAACGTTATAGACGCATGCAATGTTACCACCGAGACGTAGGGACCGACACGCCTGCAATGTTGTCAAATGTTACATCCGAGATGTTAGGTTGCCTTAGATTAGGATATATACCGTTATAGACGTATATACAGTTCCATCCGAGAAGTAGGGTACGACACGCCTGGAATGATGTAGAATATTACATCCGAGATGTCAGGTTGCCTTAGGCTAGGATATATAACGTTATAGACGTATATACTGTTCCCTCCGAGAAGTAGGGTTCGACAGGCCAGGAATGTTGTCAAATATTGCATCCGAGATGTTAGGTTGCCTTAGGTTAGCATATATAACGTTATAGACGCACGTAATGTTACCACCGAGACGTAGGGTTCCAACACGCTGGGTATGTTGTCAAATGTTATATCTGAGATGTTAGGTTGCCTTAGGTTAGGATATATGACGTTACAGACGTATATCCTGTTCCCACCGAGAAGTAGGGTCCGACACGCCAGGAATGTTGTAAAATATTACATCCGAGATGTTAGGTTGCCTTAGGTTAGGATATATAACGTTATAGACGAATATACTGTTCCCTCCGTGAAGTAGGGTTCGACAGGCCAGGAATGTTGTCAAATATTGCATCCGAGATGTTAGGTTGCCTTAGATTAGGAAATATGCCGTTATAGACGTATATACATTTCCCTCCGAGAAGTAGGGTTCGACAGGCCAGGAATGTTGTCAAATATTGCATCCGAGAGGTTAGGTTGCCTTAGATTACGATATCGACCGTTATAGACGCATATAATATTCCCACCGAAAAGTATGCACCGACACGCCAGGAATATTGTAAAATATTACGTCTGAGATAATAGGTTGCCTTAGATTAGGATATACAACGTTATAGACTCATATAATGTTCCCACCGAGAAGTAGGGTTCGACACGCCTGGAATGATGTAGAATATTACACCCGAGATGTCAGGTTGCCTTAGGTTAGGATATATAACGTTATAGACGTATATACTGTTCCCTCCGAGAAGTAGGGTTCGACAGGCTAGGAATGTTGTCAAATATTGCATCCGAGATGGTAGGTTGCCTTAGATAAGGATATATAACGTTATAGACGAATATACTGTTCCCTCCGTGAAGTAGGGTTCGACAGGCCAGGAATGTTGTCAAATATTGCATCCGATGTGTTAGGTTGCCTTAGATTAGGATATACAACGTTATAGACGCATATAATGTTCCCACTGAGAAGTAGGGTCCGACACGCCTGGAATGTTGTAGAATAATACATCCGAGATGTCAGGTTGCCTTAGGTTAGGATATATAACGTTATAGACGAATATACTGTTCCCTCCGTGAAGTAGGGTTCGACAGGCCTGGAATGATGTAGAATATTACATCCGAGATGTCAGGTTGCCTTAGGTTAGGATATATAACGTTACAGACGTATATCCTGTTCCCACCGAGAAGTAGGGTCCGACACGCCAGGAATGTTGTAAAATATTACATCCGAGATGTTAGGTTGCCTTAGGTTAGGATATATAACGTTATAGACGAATATACTGTTCCCTCCGTGAAGTAGGGTTCGACAGGCCAGGAATGTTGTCAAATATTGCATCCGAGATGTTAGGTTGCCTTAGATTAGGAAATATACCGTTATAGACGTATATACATTTCCCTCCGAGAAGTAGGGTTCGACAGGCCAGGAATGTTGTCAAATATTGCATCCGAGATGTTAGGTTGCCTTAGATTACGATATCGACCGTTATAGACGCATATAATATTCCCACCGAAAAGTATGCACCTACACGCCAGGAATATTGTAAAATATTACGTCTGAGATAATAGGTTGCCTTAGATTAGGATATACAACGTTATAGACTCATATAATGTTCCCACCGAGAAGTAGGGTTCGACACGCCTGGAATGATGTAGAATATTACATCCGAGATGTCAGCTTGCCTTAGAATAGGATATATAACGTTATAGACGTGTATACTGTTCCCTCCGAGAAGTAGGGTTCGACAGGCCAGGAATGTTGTCAAATATTGCATCCGAGATGTTAGGTTGCCTTAGGTTAGCATATGTAACGTTATAGACGCACGTAATGTTACCACCGAGACGTAGGGTTCCAACACGCCGGGTATGTTGTCAAATGTTATATCCGAGATGTTAGGTTGCCTTAGGTTAGGATATATGACGTTATAGACGTATATGCTGTTCCCTCCGAGAAGTAGGGTTCGACACGCCAGGAATGTTATCAAATATTACATACGAGATGTTAGGTGGCCTAAGGTTAGGATATATAACGTTATAGACGCATGTAATGTTACCACCGTGACGTAGGGACCGACAGGCCTGGAATGTTGTAAAATGTTACATCCGAGATGTTAGGTTGCCTAAGATTAGGATATATACCGCTATAGACGCATGTAATGTTATCACCGAGACGTAGGGACCGACACGCCTGCAATGTTGTCAAATGTTACATCCGAGATGTTAGGTTGCCTTAGATTAGGATATATACCGTTATAGACGTATATACAGTTCCATCCGAGAAGTAGGGTACGACACGCCTGGAATGATGTAGAATATTACATCCGAGATGTCAGGTTGCCTTAGGTTAGGATATATAACGTTATATACGTATATACTGTTCCCTCCGAGAAGTAGGGTTCGACAGGCCAGGAATGTTGTCAAATATTGCATCCGAGATGTTAGGTTGCCTTAGGTTAGCATATATAACGTTATAGACGCACGTAATGTTACCACCGAGACGTAGGGTTCCAACACGCCGGGTATGTTGTCAAATGTTATATCTGAGATGTTAGGTTGCCTTAGGTTAGGATATATGACGTTACAGACGTATATCCTGTTCCCACCGAGAAGTAGGGTCCGACACGCCAGGAATGTTGTAAAATATTACATCCGAGATGTTAGGTTGCCTTAGGTTAGGATATATGACGTTATAGACGTATATGCTGTTCCCTCCGAGAAGTTGGATTCGACAGGCCAGGAATGTTGTCAAATATTGCATCCGAGATGTTAGGTTGCCTTAGGTTAGGATATATAACGTTATAGACGCATGTAATGTTACCACCGAGACGTAGGGACCGACACGCCTGGAATGTTGTCAAATGTTACATCCGGGATGTTAGGTTGTCTTAGGTTAGGATATATGTCGTTACAGACGTATATACTGTTCCCTCCGAGGAGTAGGGTTCTACAGGCCAGGAATGATGTCAAATATTGCATCCGAGATGTTAGGTTGCCTTAGATTAGGATATATACCGCTATAGACGTATATACTGTTCCCTCCGAGAAGTAGGGTTCGACAGGCCAGGAATGTTGTCAAATATTGCATCCGAGATGTTATGTTGCCTTAGATTAGGATATACAACGTTATAGACGCATATAATGTTCCCACTGAGAAGTAGGGTCCGACACGCCTGGAATGTTGTAGAATAATACATCCGAGATGTCAGGTTGCCTTAGGTTAGGATATATAACGTTATAGACGAATATACTGTTCCCTCCGTGAAGTAGGGTTCGACAGGCCAGGAATGTTGTCAAATATTGCATCCGAGATGTTAGGTTGCCTTAGATTAGGAAATATACCGTTATAGACGTATATACATTTCCCTCCGAGAAGTAGGGTTCGACAGGCCAGGAATGTTGTCAAATATTGCATCCGAGATGTTAGGTTGCCTTAGATTACGATATCGACCGTTATAGACGCATATAATATTCCCACCGAAAAGTATGCACCTACACGCCAGGAATATTGTAAAATATTACGTCTGAGATAATAGGTTGCCTTAGATTAGGATATACAACGTTATAGACTCATATAATGTTCCCACCGAGAAGTAGGGTTCGACACGCCTGGAATGATGTAGAATATTACATCCGAGATGTCAGCTTGCCTTAGGATAGGATATATAACGTTATAGACGTGTATACTGTTCCCTCCGAGAAGTAGGGTCCGACAGGCCAGGAATGTTGTCAAATATTGCATCCGAGATGTTAGGTTGCCTTAGGTTAGTATAGATAACGTTATAGACGCACGTAATGTTACCACCGAGACGTAGGGTTCCAACACGCCGGGTATGTTGTCAAATGTTATATCCGAGATGTTAGGTTGCCTTATGTTAGGATATATGACGTTATAGACGTATATGCTGTTCCCTCCGAGAAGTAGGGTTCGACACGCCAGGAATGTTATCAAATATTACATACGAGATGTTAGGTGGCCTAAGGTTAGGATATATAACGTTATAGACGCATGTAATGTTACCACCGAGACGTAGGGACCGACACGCCTGGAATGTTGTCAAATGTTACATCCGAGATGTTATGTTGCCTTAGGTTAGGATATATAACGTTGTAGACGCATGTAACGTTACCACCGAGACGTAGGGACCGACACACCTGGAATGTTGTCAAATGTTACATCCGAGATGTTAGGTTGCCTTAGATTAGGATATATACCGTTATAGACGTATATACAGTTCCATCCGAGAAGTAGGGTACGACACGCCTGGAATGATGTAGAATATTACATCCGAGATGTCAGGTTGCCTTAGGTTAGGATATATAACGTTATATACGTATATACTGTTCCCTCCGAGAAGTAGGGTTCGACAGGCCAGGAATGTTGTCAAATATTGCATCCGAGATGTTAGGTTGCCTTAGGTTAGCATATATAACGTTATAGACGCACGTAATGTTACCACCGAGACGTAGGGTTCCAACACGCCGGGTATGTTGTCAAATGTTATATCTGAGATGTTAGGTTGCCTTAGGTTAGGATATATGACGTTACAGACGTATATCCTGTTCCCACCGAGAAGTAGGGTCCGACACGCCAGGAATGTTGTAAAATATTACATCCGAGATGTTAGGTTGCCTTAGGTTAGGATATATGACGTTATAGACGTATATGCTGTTCCCTCCGAGAAGTTGGATTCGACAGGCCAGGAATGTTGTCAAATATTGCATCCGAGATGTTAGGTTGCCTTAGGTTAGGATATATAACGTTATAGACGCATGTAATGTTACCACCGAGACGTAGGGACCGACACGCCTGGAATGTTGTCAAATGTTACATCCGGGATGTTAGGTTGTCTTAGGTTAGGATATATGTCGTTACAGACGTATATACTGTTCCCTCCGAGGAGTAGGGTTCTACAGGCCAGGAATGATGTCAAATATTGCATCCGAGATGTTAGGTTGCCTTAGATTAGGATATATACCGCTATAGACGTATATACTGTTCCCTCCGAGAAGTAGGGTTCGACAGGCCAGGAATGTTGTCAAATATTGCATCCGAGATGTTATGTTGCCTTAGATTAGGATATACAACGTTATAGACGCATATAATGTTCCCACTGAGAAGTAGGGTCCGACACGCCTGGAATGTTGTAGAATAATACATCCGAGATGTCAGGTTGCCTTAGGTTAGGATATATAACGTTATAGACGAATATACTGTTCCCTCCGTGAAGTAGGGTTCGACAGGCCAGGAATGTTGTCAAATATTGCATCCGAGATGTTAGGTTGCCTTAGATTAGGAAATATACCGTTATAGACGTATATACATTTCCCTCCGAGAAGTAGGGTTCGACAGGCCAGGAATGTTGTCAAATATTGCATCCGAGATGTTAGGTTGCCTTAGATTACGATATCGACCGTTATAGACGCATATAATATTCCCACCGAAAAGTATGCACCTACACGCCAGGAATATTGTAAAATATTACGTCTGAGATAATAGGTTGCCTTAGATTAGGATATACAACGTTATAGACTCATATAATGTTCCCACCGAGAAGTAGGGTTCGACACGCCTGGAATGATGTAGAATATTACATCCGAGATGTCAGCTTGCCTTAGGATAGGATATATAACGTTATAGACGTGTATACTGTTCCCTCCGAGAAGTAGGGTCCGACAGGCCAGGAATGTTGTCAAATATTGCATCCGAGATGTTAGGTTGCCTTAGGTTAGTATAGATAACGTTATAGACGCACGTAATGTTACCACCGAGACGTAGGGTTCCAACACGCCGGGTATGTTGTCAAATGTTATATCCGAGATGTTAGGTTGCCTTATGTTAGGATATATGACGTTATAGACGTATATGCTGTTCCCTCCGAGAAGTAGGGTTCGACACGCCAGGAATGTTATCAAATATTACATACGAGATGTTAGGTGGCCTAAGGTTAGGATATATAACGTTATAGACGCATGTAATGTTACCACCGAGACGTAGGGACCGACACGCCTGGAATGTTGTCAAATGTTACATCCGAGATGTTATGTTGCCTTAGGTTAGGATATATAACGTTGTAGACGCATGTAACGTTACCACCGAGACGTAGGGACCGACACACCTGGAATGTTGTCAAATGTTACATCCGAGATGTTAGGTTGCCTTAGATTAGGATATATACCGTTATAGACGTATATACAGTTCCCTCCGAGAAGTAGGGTTCGACAGGCCAGGAATGTTGTCAAATATTGCATCCGAGATGTTAGGTTGCCTTAGATTACGATATCGACCGTTATAGACGCATATAATATTCCCACCGAAAAGTATGCACCGACACGCCAGGAATATTGTAAAATATTACGTCTGAGATAATAGGTTGCCTTAGATTAGGATATACAACGTTATAGACTCATATAATGTTCCCACCGAGAAGTAGGGTTCGACACGCCTGGAATGATGTAGAATATTACATCCGAGATGTCAGGTTGCCTTAGGTTAGGATATATAACGTTATAGACGTATATACTGTTCCCTCCGAGAAGTAGGGTTCGACAGGCTAGGAATGTTGTCAAATATTGCATCCGAGATGGTAGGTTGCCTTAGATAAGGATATATAACGTTATAGACGAATACACTGTTCCCTCCGTGAAGTAGGGTTCGACAGGCCAGGAATGTTGTCAAATATTGCATCCGAGATGTTAGGTTGCCTTAGGTTAGGATATATAACGTTATAGACGCATGTAATGTTACCACCGAGACGTAGGGACCGACACGCCTGGAATGTTGTCAAATGTTACATTCGAGATGTTATGTTGCCTTAGGTTAGGATATATAACGTTGTAGACGCATGTAACGTTACCACCGAGACGTAGGGACCGACACACCTGGAATGTTGTCAAATGTTACATCCGAGATGTTAGGTTGCCTTAGATTAGGATATATACCGTTATAGACGTATATACAGTTCCCTCCGAGAAGTAGGGTTCGACAGGCCAGGAATGTTGTCAAATATTGCATCCGAGATGTTAGGTTGCCTTAGATTACGATATCGACCGTTATAGACGCATATAATATTCCCACCGAAAAGTATGCACCGACACGCCAGGAATATTGTAAAATATTACGTCTGAGATAATAGGTTGCCTTAGATTAGGATATACAACGTTATAGACTCATATAATGTTCCCACCGAGAAGTAGGGTTCGACACGCCTGGAATGATGTAGAATATTACATCCGAGATGTCAGGTTGCCTTAGGTTAGGATATATAACGTTATAGACGTATATACTGTTCCCTCCGAGAAGTAGGGTTCGACAGGCTAGGAATGTTGTCAAATATTGCATCCGAGATGGTAGGTTGCCTTAGATAAGGATATATAACGTTATAGACGAATATACTGTTCCCTCCGTGAAGTAGGGTTCGACAGGCCAGGAATGTTGTCAAATATTGCATCCGAGATGTTAGGTTGCCTTATGTTAGGATATATAACGTTATAGACGCATGTAATGTTACCACCGAGACGTAGGGACCGACACGCCTGCAATGTTGTCAAATGTTACATCCGAGATGTTAGGTTGCCTTAGATTAGGATATATACCGTTATAGACGTATATACAGTTCCATCCGAGAAGTAGGGTACGACACGCCTGGAATGATGTAGAATATTACATCCGAGATGTCAGGTTGCCTTAGGTTAGGATATATAACGTTATAGACGTATATACTGTTCCCTCCGAGAAGTAGGGTTCGACAGGCCAGGAATGTTGTCAAATATTGCATCCGAGATGTTAGGTTGCCTTAGGTTAGCATATATAACGTTATAGACGCACGTAATGTTACCACCGAGACGTAGGGTTCCAACACGCTGGGTATGTTGTCAAATGTTATATCTGAGATGTTAGGTTGCCTTAGGTTAGGATATATGACGTTACAGACGTATATCCTGTTCCCACCGAGAAGTAGGGTCCGACACGCCAGGAATGTTGTAAAATATTACATCCGAGATGTTAGGTTGCCTTAGGTTAGGATATATAACGTTATAGACGAATATACTGTTCCCTCCGTGAAGTAGGGTTCGACAGGCCAGGAATGTTGTCAAATATTGCATCCGAGATGTTAGGTTGCCTTAGATTAGTAAATATACCGTTATAGACGTATATACATTTCCCTCCGAGAAGTAGGGTTCGACAGGCCAGGAATGTTGTCAAATATTGCATCCGATGTGTTAGGTTGCCTTAGATTAGGATATACAACGTTATAGACGCATATAATGTTCCCACTGAGAAGTAGGGTCCGACACGCCTGGAATGTTGTAGAATAATACATCCGAGATGTCAGGTTGCCTTAGGTTAGGATATATAACGTTATAGACGAATATACTGTTCCCTCCGTGAAGTAGGGTTCGACAGGCCTGGAATGATGTAGAATATTACATCCGAGATGTCAGGTTGCCTTAGGTTAGGATATATAACGTTACAGACGTATATCCTGTTCCCACCGAGAAGTAGGGTCCGACACGCCAGGAATGTTGTAAAATATTACATCCGAGATGTTAGGTTGCCTTAGGTTAGGATATATAACGTTATAGACGAATATACTGTTCCCTCCGTGAAGTAGGGTTCGACAGGCCAGGAATGTTGTCAAATATTGCATCCGAGATGTTAGGTTGCCTTAGATTAGGAAATATACCGTTATAGACGTATATACATTTCCCTCCGAGAAGTAGGGTTCGACAGGCCAGGAATGTTGTCAAATATTGCATCCGAGATGTTAGGTTGCCTTAGATTACGATATCGACCGTTATAGACGCATATAATATTCCCACCGAAAAGTATGCACCTACACGCCAGGAATATTGTAAAATATTACGTCTGAGATAATAGGTTGCCTTAGATTAGGATATACAACGTTATAGACTCATATAATGTTCCCACCGAGAAGTAGGGTTCGACACGCCTGGAATGATGTAGAATATTACATCCGAGATGTCAGCTTGCCTTAGAATAGGATATATAACGTTATAGACGTGTATACTGTTCCCTCCGAGAAGTAGGGTTCGACAGGCCAGGAATGTTGTCAAATATTGCATCCGAGATGTTAGGTTGCCTTAGGTTAGCATATGTAACGTTATAGACGCACGTAATGTTACCACCGAGACGTAGGGTTCCAACACGCCGGGTATGTTGTCAAATGTTATATCCGAGATGTTAGGTTGCCTTAGGTTAGGATATATGACGTTATAGACGTATATGCTGTTCCCTCCGAGAAGTAGGGTTCGACACGCCAGGAATGTTATCAAATATTACATACGAGATGTTAGGTGGCCTAAGGTTAGGATATATAACGTTATAGACGCATGTAATGTTACCACCGTGACGTAGGGACCGACAGGCCTGGAATGTTGTAAAATGTTACATCCGAGATGTTAGGTTGCCTAAGATTAGGATATATACCGCTATAGACGCATGTAATGTTATCACCGAGACGTAGGGACCGACACGCCTGCAATGTTGTCAAATGTTACATCCGAGATGTTAGGTTGCCTTAGATTAGGATATATACCGTTATAGACGTATATACAGTTCCATCCGAGAAGTAGGGTACGACACGCCTGGAATGATGTAGAATATTACATCCGAGATGTCAGGTTGCCTTAGGTTAGGATATATAACGTTATATACGTATATACTGTTCCCTCCGAGAAGTAGGGTTCGACAGGCCAGGAATGTTGTCAAATATTGCATCCGAGATGTTAGGTTGCCTTAGGTTAGCATATATAACGTTATAGACGCACGTAATGTTACCACCGAGACGTAGGGTTCCAACACGCCGGGTATGTTGTCAAATGTTATATCTGAGATGTTAGGTTGCCTTAGGTTAGGATATATGACGTTACAGACGTATATCCTGTTCCCACCGAGAAGTAGGGTCCGACACGCCAGGAATGTTGTAAAATATTACATCCGAGATGTTAGGTTGCCTTAGGTTAGGATATATGACGTTATAGACGTATATGCTGTTCCCTCCGAGAAGTTGGATTCGACAGGCCAGGAATGTTGTCAAATATTGCATCCGAGATGTTAGGTTGCCTTAGGTTAGGATATATAACGTTATAGACGCATGTAATGTTACCACCGAGACGTAGGGACCGACACGCCTGGAATGTTGTCAAATGTTACATCCGGGATGTTAGGTTGTCTTAGGTTAGGATATATGTCGTTACAGACGTATATACTGTTCCCTCCGAGGAGTAGGGTTCTACAGGCCAGGAATGATGTCAAATATTGCATCCGAGATGTTAGGTTGCCTTAGATTAGGATATATACCGCTATAGACGTATATACTGTTCCCTCCGAGAAGTAGGGTTCGACAGGCCAGGAATGTTGTCAAATATTGCATCCGAGATGTTATGTTGCCTTAGATTAGGATATACAACGTTATAGACGCATATAATGTTCCCACTGAGAAGTAGGGTCCGACACGCCTGGAATGTTGTAGAATAATACATCCGAGATGTCAGGTTGCCTTAGGTTAGGATATATAACGTTATAGACGAATATACTGTTCCCTCCGTGAAGTAGGGTTCGACAGGCCAGGAATGTTGTCAAATATTGCATCCGAGATGTTAGGTTGCCTTAGATTAGGAAATATACCGTTATAGACGTATATACATTTCCCTCCGAGAAGTAGGGTTCGACAGGCCAGGAATGTTGTCAAATATTGCATCCGAGATGTTAGGTTGCCTTAGATTACGATATCGACCGTTATAGACGCATATAATATTCCCACCGAAAAGTATGCACCTACACGCCAGGAATATTGTAAAATATTACGTCTGAGATAATAGGTTGCCTTAGATTAGGATATACAACGTTATAGACTCATATAATGTTCCCACCGAGAAGTAGGGTTCGACACGCCTGGAATGATGTAGAATATTACATCCGAGATGTCAGCTTGCCTTAGGATAGGATATATAACGTTATAGACGTGTATACTGTTCCCTCCGAGAAGTAGGGTCCGACAGGCCAGGAATGTTGTCAAATATTGCATCCGAGATGTTAGGTTGCCTTAGGTTAGTATAGATAACGTTATAGACGCACGTAATGTTACCACCGAGACGTAGGGTTCCAACACGCCGGGTATGTTGTCAAATGTTATATCCGAGATGTTAGGTTGCCTTATGTTAGGATATATGACGTTATAGACGTATATGCTGTTCCCTCCGAGAAGTAGGGTTCGACACGCCAGGAATGTTATCAAATATTACATACGAGATGTTAGGTGGCCTAAGGTTAGGATATATAACGTTATAGACGCATGTAATGTTACCACCGAGACGTAGGGACCGACACGCCTGGAATGTTGTCAAATGTTACATCCGAGATGTTATGTTGCCTTAGGTTAGGATATATAACGTTGTAGACGCATGTAACGTTACCACCGAGACGTAGGGACCGACACACCTGGAATGTTGTCAAATGTTACATCCGAGATGTTAGGTTGCCTTAGATTAGGATATATACCGTTATAGACGTATATACAGTTCCATCCGAGAAGTAGGGTACGACACGCCTGGAATGATGTAGAATATTACATCCGAGATGTCAGGTTGCCTTAGGTTAGGATATATAACGTTATATACGTATATACTGTTCCCTCCGAGAAGTAGGGTTCGACAGGCCAGGAATGTTGTCAAATATTGCATCCGAGATGTTAGGTTGCCTTAGGTTAGCATATATAACGTTATAGACGCACGTAATGTTACCACCGAGACGTAGGGTTCCAACACGCCGGGTATGTTGTCAAATGTTATATCTGAGATGTTAGGTTGCCTTAGGTTAGGATATATGACGTTACAGACGTATATCCTGTTCCCACCGAGAAGTAGGGTCCGACACGCCAGGAATGTTGTAAAATATTACATCCGAGATGTTAGGTTGCCTTAGGTTAGGATATATGACGTTATAGACGTATATGCTGTTCCCTCCGAGAAGTTGGATTCGACAGGCCAGGAATGTTGTCAAATATTGCATCCGAGATGTTAGGTTGCCTTAGGTTAGGATATATAACGTTATAGACGCATGTAATGTTACCACCGAGACGTAGGGACCGACACGCCTGGAATGTTGTCAAATGTTACATCCGGGATGTTAGGTTGTCTTAGGTTAGGATATATGTCGTTACAGACGTATATACTGTTCCCTCCGAGGAGTAGGGTTCTACAGGCCAGGAATGATGTCAAATATTGCATCCGAGATGTTAGGTTGCCTTAGATTAGGATATATACCGCTATAGACGTATATACTGTTCCCTCCGAGAAGTAGGGTTCGACAGGCCAGGAATGTTGTCAAATATTGCATCCGAGATGTTATGTTGCCTTAGATTAGGATATACAACGTTATAGACGCATATAATGTTCCCACTGAGAAGTAGGGTCCGACACGCCTGGAATGTTGTAGAATAATACATCCGAGATGTCAGGTTGCCTTAGGTTAGGATATATAACGTTATAGACGAATATACTGTTCCCTCCGTGAAGTAGGGTTCGACAGGCCAGGAATGTTGTCAAATATTGCATCCGAGATGTTAGGTTGCCTTAGATTAGGAAATATACCGTTATAGACGTATATACATTTCCCTCCGAGAAGTAGGGTTCGACAGGCCAGGAATGTTGTCAAATATTGCATCCGAGATGTTAGGTTGCCTTAGATTACGATATCGACCGTTATAGACGCATATAATATTCCCACCGAAAAGTATGCACCTACACGCCAGGAATATTGTAAAATATTACGTCTGAGATAATAGGTTGCCTTAGATTAGGATATACAACGTTATAGACTCATATAATGTTCCCACCGAGAAGTAGGGTTCGACACGCCTGGAATGATGTAGAATATTACATCCGAGATGTCAGCTTGCCTTAGGATAGGATATATAACGTTATAGACGTGTATACTGTTCCCTCCGAGAAGTAGGGTCCGACAGGCCAGGAATGTTGTCAAATATTGCATCCGAGATGTTAGGTTGCCTTAGGTTAGTATAGATAACGTTATAGACGCACGTAATGTTACCACCGAGACGTAGGGTTCCAACACGCCGGGTATGTTGTCAAATGTTATATCCGAGATGTTAGGTTGCCTTATGTTAGGATATATGACGTTATAGACGTATATGCTGTTCCCTCCGAGAAGTAGGGTTCGACACGCCAGGAATGTTATCAAATATTACATACGAGATGTTAGGTGGCCTAAGGTTAGGATATATAACGTTATAGACGCATGTAATGTTACCACCGAGACGTAGGGACCGACACGCCTGGAATGTTGTCAAATGTTACATCCGAGATGTTATGTTGCCTTAGGTTAGGATATATAACGTTGTAGACGCATGTAACGTTACCACCGAGACGTAGGGACCGACACACCTGGAATGTTGTCAAATGTTACATCCGAGATGTTAGGTTGCCTTAGATTAGGATATATACCGTTATAGACGTATATACAGTTCCCTCCGAGAAGTAGGGTTCGACAGGCCAGGAATGTTGTCAAATATTGCATCCGAGATGTTAGGTTGCCTTAGATTACGATATCGACCGTTATAGACGCATATAATATTCCCACCGAAAAGTATGCACCGACACGCCAGGAATATTGTAAAATATTACGTCTGAGATAATAGGTTGCCTTAGATTAGGATATACAACGTTATAGACTCATATAATGTTCCCACCGAGAAGTAGGGTTCGACACGCCTGGAATGATGTAGAATATTACATCCGAGATGTCAGGTTGCCTTAGGTTAGGATATATAACGTTATAGACGTATATACTGTTCCCTCCGAGAAGTAGGGTTCGACAGGCTAGGAATGTTGTCAAATATTGCATCCGAGATGGTAGGTTGCCTTAGATAAGGATATATAACGTTATAGACGAATACACTGTTCCCTCCGTGAAGTAGGGTTCGACAGGCCAGGAATGTTGTCAAATATTGCATCCGAGATGTTAGGTTGCCTTAGGTTAGGATATATAACGTTATAGACGCATGTAATGTTACCACCGAGACGTAGGGACCGACACGCCTGGAATGTTGTCAAATGTTACATTCGAGATGTTATGTTGCCTTAGGTTAGGATATATAACGTTGTAGACGCATGTAACGTTACCACCGAGACGTAGGGACCGACACACCTGGAATGTTGTCAAATGTTACATCCGAGATGTTAGGTTGCCTTAGATTAGGATATATACCGTTATAGACGTATATACAGTTCCCTCCGAGAAGTAGGGTTCGACAGGCCAGGAATGTTGTCAAATATTGCATCCGAGATGTTAGGTTGCCTTAGATTACGATATCGACCGTTATAGACGCATATAATATTCCCACCGAAAAGTATGCACCGACACGCCAGGAATATTGTAAAATATTACGTCTGAGATAATAGGTTGCCTTAGATTAGGATATACAACGTTATAGACTCATATAATGTTCCCACCGAGAAGTAGGGTTCGACACGCCTGGAATGATGTAGAATATTACATCCGAGATGTCAGGTTGCCTTAGGTTAGGATATATAACGTTATAGACGTATATACTGTTCCCTCCGAGAAGTAGGGTTCGACAGGCTAGGAATGTTGTCAAATATTGCATCCGAGATGGTAGGTTGCCTTAGATAAGGATATATAACGTTATAGACGAATATACTGTTCCCTCCGTGAAGTAGGGTTCGACAGGCCAGGAATGTTGTCAAATATTGCATCCGAGATGTTAGGTTGCCTTATGTTAGGATATATAACGTTATAGACGCATGTAATGTTACCACCGAGACGTAGGGACCGACACGCCTGCAATGTTGTCAAATGTTACATCCGAGATGTTAGGTTGCCTTAGATTAGGATATATACCGTTATAGACGTATATACAGTTCCATCCGAGAAGTAGGGTACGACACGCCTGGAATGATGTAGAATATTACATCCGAGATGTCAGGTTGCCTTAGGTTAGGATATATAACGTTATAGACGTATATACTGTTCCCTCCGAGAAGTAGGGTTCGACAGGCCAGGAATGTTGTCAAATATTGCATCCGAGATGTTAGGTTGCCTTAGGTTAGCATATATAACGTTATAGACGCACGTAATGTTACCACCGAGACGTAGGGTTCCAACACGCTGGGTATGTTGTCAAATGTTATATCTGAGATGTTAGGTTGCCTTAGGTTAGGATATATGACGTTACAGACGTATATCCTGTTCCCACCGAGAAGTAGGGTCCGACACGCCAGGAATGTTGTAAAATATTACATCCGAGATGTTAGGTTGCCTTAGGTTAGGATATATAACGTTATAGACGAATATACTGTTCCCTCCGTGAAGTAGGGTTCGACAGGCCAGGAATGTTGTCAAATATTGCATCCGAGATGTTAGGTTGCCTTAGATTAGTAAATATACCGTTATAGACGTATATACATTTCCCTCCGAGAAGTAGGGTTCGACAGGCCAGGAATGTTGTCAAATATTGCATCCGAGATGTTAGGTTGCCTTAGATTACGATATCGACCGTTATAGACGCATATAATATTCCCACCGAAAAGTATGCACCTACACGCCAGGAATATTGTAAAATATTACGTCTGAGATAATAGGTTGCCTTAGATTAGGATATACAACGTTATAGACTCATATAATGTTCCCACCGAGAAGTAGGGTTCGACACGCCTGGAATGATGTAGAATATTACAACCGAGATGTCAGCTTGCCTTAGGATAGGATATATAACGTTATAGACGTGTATACTGTTCCCTCCGAGAAGTAGGGTTCGACAGGCCAGGAATGTTGTCAAATATTGCATCCGAGATGTTAGGTTGCCTTAGGTTAGCATATATACCGTTATAGACGCACGTAATGTTACCACCGAGACGTAGGGTTCCAACACGCTGGGTATGTTGTCAAATGTTATATCTGAGATGTTAGGTTGCCTTAGGTTAGGATATATGACGTTACAGACGTATATCCTGTTCCCACCGAGAAGTAGGGTCCGACACGCCAGGAATGCTGTAAAATATTACATCCGAGATGTTAGGTTGCCTTAGGTTAGGATATATAACGTTATAGACGAATATACTGTTCCCTCCGTGAAGTAGGGTTCGACAGGCCAGGAATGTTGTCAAATATTGCATCCGAGATGTTAGGTTGCCTTAGATTAGGAAATATACCGTTATAGACGTATATACATTTCCCTCCGAGAAGTAGGGTTCGACAGGCCAGGAATGTTGTCAAATATTGCATCCGAGATGTTAGGTTGCCTTAGATTACGATATCGACCGTTATAGACGCATATAATATTCCCACCGAAAAGTATGCACCTACACGCCAGGAATATTGTAAAATATTACGTCTGAGATAATAGGTTGCCTTAGATTAGGATATACAACGTTATAGACTCATATAATGTTCCCACCGAGAAGTAGGGTTCGACACGCCTGGAATGATGTAGAATATTACAACCGAGATGTCAGCTTGCCTTAGGATAGGATATATAACGTTATAGACGTGTATACTGTTCCCTCCGAGAAGTAGGGTTCGACAGGCCAGGATTGTTGTCAAATATTGCATCCGAGATGTTAGGTTGCCTTAGGTTAGCATATATAACGTTATAGACGCACGTAATGTTACCACCGAGACGTAGGGTTCCAACACGCCGGGTATGTTGTCAAATGTTATATCCGAGATGTTAGGTTGCCTTAGGTTAGGATATATGACGTTATAGACGTATATGCTGTTCCCTCCGAGAAGTAGGGTTCGACACGCCAGGAATGTTATCAAATATTACATACGAGATGTTAGGTGGCCTAAGGTTAGGATATATAACGTTATAGACGCATGTAATGTTACCACCGTGACGTAGGGACCGACAGGCCTGGAATGTTGTAAAATGTTACATCCGAGATGTTAGGTTGCCTAAGATTAGGATATATACCGCTATAGACGCATGTAATGTTATCACCGAGACGTAGGGACCGACACGCCTGCAATGTTGTCAAATGTTACATCCGAGATGTTAGGTTGCCTTAGATTAGGATATATACCGTTATAGACGTATATACAGTTCCATCCGAGAAGTAGGGTACGACACGCCTGGAATGATGTAGAATATTACATCCGAGATGTCAGGTTGCCTTAGGTTAGGATATATAACGTTATAGACGTATATACTGTTCCCTCCGAGAAGTAGGGTTCGACAGGCCAGGAATGTTGTCAAATATTGCATCCGAGATGTTAGGTTGCCTTAGATTAGCATATATAACGTTATAGACGCACGTAATGTTACCACCGAGACGTAGGGTTCCAACACGCCGGGTATGTTGTCAAATGCTATATCTGAGATGTTAGGTTGCCTTAGGTTAGGATATATGACGTTACAGACGTATATCCTGTTCCCACCGAGAAGTAGGGTCCGACACGCCAGGAATGTTGTAAAATATTACATCCGAGATGTTAGGTTGCCTTAGGTTAGGATATATGACGTTATAGACGTATATGCTGTTCCCTCCGAGAAGTAGGATTCGACAGGCCAGGAATGTTGTCAAATATTGCATCCGAGATGTTAGGTTGCCTTAGGTTAGGATATATAACGTTATAGACGCATGTAATGTTACCACCGAGACGTAGGGACCGACACGCCTGGAATGTTGTCAAATGTTACATCCGGGATGTTACGTTGTCTTAGGTTAGGATATATGTCGTTACAGACGTATATACTGTTCCCTCCGAGGAGTAGGGTTCTACAGGCCAGGAATGATGTCAAATATTGCATCCGAGATGTTAGGTTGCCTTAGATTAGGATATATACCGCTATAGACGTATATACTGTTCCCTCCGAGAAGTAGGGTTCGACAGGCCAGGAATGTTGTCAAATATTGCATCCGAGATGTTATGTTGCCTTAGGTTAGCATATATAACGTTATAGGCGCACGTAATGTTACCACCGAGACGTAGGGTTCCAACACGCCTGGAATGTTGTCAAATGTTATATCCGAGATGTTAGGTTGCCTTAGGTTAGGATATATGACGTTACAGACGTATATACTGTTCCCACCGAGAAGTAGGGTCCGACACGCCAGGAATGTTGTCAAATATTACATCCGAGATGTTAGGTTGCCTAAGATTAGGATATATACCGTTATAGACGCATGTAATGTTACCACCGAGACGTAGGGACCGACACGCCTGGAATGTTGTCAAATGTTACATCCGAGCTGTTAGGTTGCCTTAGGCTAGGATATATGACGTTATAGATGTATATGCTGTTCCCTCCGAGAAGTAGGGTTCGACAGGCCAGGAATGTTGTCAAATATTGCATCCGAGATGTTAGGTTGCCTTAGGTTAGGATATATAACGTTATAGACATATGTAATATTACCACCGAGACGTAGGGACCGACACGCCTGGAATGATGTAGAATATTACATCCGAGCTGTTAGGTTGCCTTAGGCTAGGATATATGACGTTATAGATGTATATGCTGTTCCCTCCGAGAAGTAGGGTTCGACAGGCCAGGAATGTTATCAAATATTGCATCCGAGATATTAGGTTGCCTTAGATTAGGATACATACCGCTATAGACGTATATACTGTTCCCTCCGAGATGTAGGGTTCGACAGGCCAGGAATGTTGTCAAATATTGCATCCGATGTGTTAGGTTGCCTTAGATTAGGATATACAACGTTATAGACGCATATAATGTTCCCACTGAGAAGTAGGGTCCGACACGCCTGGAATGTTGTAGAATAATACATCCGAGATGTCAGGTTGCCTTAGGTTAGGATATATAACGTTATAGACGAATATACTGTTCCCTCCGTGAAGTAGGGTTCGACAGGCCAGGAATGTTGTCAAATATTGCATCCGAGATGTTAGGTTGCCTTAGATTAGGAAATATACCGTTATAGACGTATATACATTTCCCTCCGAGAAGTAGGGTTCGACAGGCCAGGAATGTTGTCAAATATTGCATCCGAGATGTTAGGTTGCCTTAGATTACGATATCGACCGTTATAGACGCATATAATATTCCCACCGAAAAGTATGCACCTACACGCCAGGAATATTGTAAAATATTACGTCTGAGATAATAGGTTGCCTTAGATTAGGATATACAACGTTATAGACTCATATAATGTTCCCACCGAGAAGTAGGGTTCGACACGCCTGGAATGATGTAGAATATTACAACCGAGATGTCAGCTTGCCTTAGGATAGGATATATAACGTTATAGACGTGTATACTGTTCCCTCCGAGAAGTAGGGTTCGACAGGCCAGGAATGTTGTCAAATATTGCATCCGAGATGTTAGGTTGCCTTAGGTTAGCATATATAACGTTATAGACGCACGTAATGTTACCACCGAGACGTAGGGTTCCAACACGCTGGGTATGTTGTCAAATGTTATATCTGAGATGTTAGGTTGCCTTAGGTTAGGATATATGACGTTACAGACGTATATCCTGTTCCCACCGAGAAGTAGGGTCCGACACGCCAGGAATGTTGTAAAATATTACATCCGAGATGTTAGGTTGCCTTAGGTTAGGATATATAACGTTATAGACGAATATACTGTTCCCTCCGTGAAGTAGGGTTCGACAGGCCAGGAATGTTGTCAAATATTGCATCCGAGATGTTAGGTTGCCTTAGATTAGGAAATATACCGTTATAGACGTATATACATTTCCCTCCGAGAAGTAGGGTTCGACAGGCCAGGAATGTTGTCAAATATTGCATCCGAGATGTTAGGTTGCCTTAGATTACGATATCAACCGTTATAGACGCATATAATATTCCCACCGAAAAGTATGCACCGACACGCCAGGAATATTGTAAAATATTACGTCTGAGATAATAGGTTGCCTTAGATTAGGATATACAACGTTATAGACTCATATAATGTTCCCACCGAGAAGTAGGGTTCGACACGCCTGGAATGATGTAGAATATTACATCCGAGATGTCAGGTTGCCTTAGGTTAGGATATATAACGTTATAGACGTATATACTGTTCCCTCCGAGAAGTAGGGTTCGACAGGCTAGGAATGTTGTCAAATATTGCATCCGAGATGGTAGGTTGCCTTAGATAAGGATATATAACGTTATAGACGAATATACTGTTCCCTCCGTGAAGTAGGGTTCGACAGGCCAGGAATGTTGTCAAATATTGCATCCGAGATGTTAGGTTGCCTTATGTTAGGATATATAACGTTATAGACGCATGCAATGTTACCACCGAGACGTAGGGACCGACACGCCTGCAATGTTGTCAAATGTTACATCCGAGATGTTAGGTTGCCTTAGATTAGGATATATACCGTTATAGACGTATATACAGTTCCATCCGAGAAGTAGGGTACGACACGCCTGGAATGATGTAGAATATTACATCCGAGATGTCAGGTTGCCTTAGGCTAGGATATATAACGTTATAGACGTATATACTGTTCCCTCCGAGAAGTAGGGTTCGACAGGCCAGGAATGTTGTCAAATATTGCATCCGAGATGTTAGGTTGCCTTAGGTTAGCATATATAACGTTATAGACGCACGTAATGTTACCACCGAGACGTAGGGTTCCAACACGCTGGGTATGTTGTCAAATGTTATATCTGAGATGTTAGGTTGCCTTAGGTTAGGATATATGACGTTACAGACGTATATCCTGTTCCCACCGAGAAGTAGGGTCCGACACGCCAGGAATGTTGTAAAATATTACATCCGAGATGTTAGGTTGCCTTAGGTTAGGATATATAACGTTATAGACGAATATACTGTTCCCTCCGTGAAGTAGGGTTCGACAGGCCAGGAATGTTGTCAAATATTGCATCCGAGATGTTAGGTTGCCTTAGATTAGGAAATATGCCGTTATAGACGTATATACATTTCCCTCCGAGAAGTAGGGTTCGACAGGCCAGGAATGTTGTCAAATATTGCATCCGAGATGTTAGGTTGCCTTAGATTACGATATCGACCGTTATAGACGCATATAATATTCCCACCGAAAAGTATGCACCTACACGCCAGGAATATTGTAAAATATTACGTCTGAGATAATAGGTTGCGTTAGATTAGGATATACAACGTTATAGACTCATATAATGTTCCCACCGAGAAGTAGGGTTCGACACGCCTGGAATGATGTAGAATATTACATCCGAGATGTCAGCTTGCCTTAGGATAGGATATATAACGTTATAGACGTGTATACTGTTCCCTCCGAGAAGTAGGGTTCGACAGGCCAGGAATGTTGTCAAATATTGCATCCGAGATGTTAGGTTGCCTTAGGTTAGGATATATGACGTTATAGACGTATATGCTGTTCCCTCCGAGAAGTAGGATTCGACAGGCCAGGAATGTTGTCAAATATTGCATCTGAGATGTTAGGTTGCCTTAGGTTAGGATATATAACGTTATAGACGCATGTAATGTTACCACCGAGACGTAGGGTTCCAACACGCCTGGAATGTTGTCAAATGTTATATCCGAGATGTTAGGTTGCCTTAGGTTAGGATATATGACGTTACAGACGTATATACTGTTCCCACCGAGAAGTAGGGTCCGAAACGCCAGGAATGTTGTCAAATATTACATCCGAGATGTTAGGTTGCCTAAGATTAGGATATATACCGTTATAGACGCATGTAATGTTACCACCGAGACGTAGGGACCGACACGCCTGGAATGTTGTCAAATGTTACATCCGAGATGTTAGGTTGCCTTAGGCTAGGATATATGACGTTATAGATGTATATGCTGTTCCCTCCGAGAAGTAGGGTTCGACAGGCCAGGAATGTTGTCAAATATTGCATCCGAGATGTTAGGTTGCCTTAGGTTAGGATATATAACGTTATAGACATATGTAATATTACCACCGAGACGTAGGGACCGACACGCCTGGAATGATGTAGAATATTACATCCGAGATGTCAGGTTGCCTTGGGTTAGGATATATAACGTTATAGACGTATATACTGTTCCCTCCGAGAAGTAGGGTTCGAGAGGCCAGGAATGTTATCAAATATTGCATCCGAGATATTAGGTTGCCTTAGATTACGATATATACCGCTATAGACGTATATACTGTTCCCTCCGAGATGTAGGGTTCGACAGGCCAGGAATGTTGTCAAATATTGCATCCGATGTGTTAGGTTGCCTTAGATTAGGATATACAACGTTATAGACGCATATAATGTTCCCACTGAGAAGTAGGGTCCGACACGCCTGGAATGTTGTAGAATAATACATCCGAGATGTCAGGTTGCCTTAGGTTAGGATATATAACGTTATAGACGAATATACTGTTCCCTCCGTGAAGTAGGGTTCGACAGGCCAGGAATGTTGTCAAATATTGCATCCGAGATGTTAGGTTGCCTTAGATTAGGAAATATACCGTTATAGACGTATATACATTTCCCTCCGAAAAGTAGAGTTCGACAGGCCAGGAATGTTGTCAAATATTGCATCCGAGATGTTAGGTTGCCTTAGATTACGATATCGACCGTTATAGACGCATATAATATTCCCACCGAAAAGTATGCACCGACACGCCAGGAATATTGTAAAATATTACGTCTGAGATAATAGGTTGCCTTAGATTAGGATATACAACGTTATAGACTCATATAATGTTCCCACCGAGAAGTAGGGTTCGACACGCCTGGAATGATGTAGAATATTACATCCGAGATGTCAGCTTGCCTTAGGATAGGATATATAACGTTATAGACGTGTATACTGCTCCCTCCGAGAAGTAGGGTTCGACAGGCCAGGAATGTTGTCAAATATTGCATCCGAGATGTTAGGTTGCCTTAAGTTAGCATATATAACGTTATAGACGCACGTAATGTTACCACCGAGACGTAGGGTTCCAACACGCCGGGTATGTTGTCAAATGTTATATCCGAGATGTTAGGTTGCCTTAGGTTAGGATATATGACGTTATAGACGTATATGCTGTTCCCTCCGAGAAGTAGGGTTCGACACGCCAGGAATGTTATCAAATATTACATACGAGATGTTAGGTGGCCTAAGGTTAGGATATATAACGTTATAGACGCATGTAATGTTACCACCGTGACGTAGGGACCGACAGGCCTGGAATATTGTAAAATGTTACATCCGAGATGTTAGGTTGCCTAAGATTAGGATATATACCGCTATAGACGCATGTAATGTTATCACCGAGACGTAGGGACCGACACGCCTGCAATGTTGTCAAATGTTACATCCGAGATGTTAGGTTGCCTTAGATTAGGATATATACCGTTATAGACGTATATACAGTTCCATCCGAGAAGTAGGGTACGACACGCCTGGAATGATGTAGAATATTACATCCGAGATGTCAGGTTGCCTTAGGTTAGGATATATAACGTTATAAACGTATATACTGTTCCCTCCGAGAAGTAGGGTTCGACAGGCCAGGAATGTTGTCAAATATTGCATCCGAGATGTTAGGTTGCCTTAGGTTAGCATATATAACGTTATAGACGCACGTAATGTTACCACCGAGACGTAGGGTTCCAACACGCCGGGTATGTTGTCAAATGTTATATCTGAGATGTTAGGTTGCCTTAGGTTAGGATATATGACGTTACAGACGTATATCCTGTTCCCACCGAGAAGTAGGGTCCGACACGCCAGGAATGTTGTAAAATATTACATCCGAGATGTTAGGTTGCCTTAGGTTAGGATATATAACGTTATAGACGAATATACTGTTCCCTCCGTGAAGTAGGGTTCGACAGGCCAGGAATGTTGTCAAATATTGCATCCGAGATGTTAGGTTGCCTTAGATTAGGAAATATGCCGTTATAGACGTATATACATTTCCCTCCGAGAAGTAGGGTTCGACAGGACAGGAATGTTGTCAAATATTGCATCCGAGATGTTAGGTTGCCTTAGATTACGATATCGACCGTTATAGACGCATATAATATTCCCACCGAAAAGTATGCACCTACACGCCAGGAATATTGTAAAATATTACGTCTGAGATAATAGGTTGCGTTAGATTAGGATATACAACGTTATAGACTCATATAATGTTCCCACCGAGAAGTAGGGTTCGACACGCCTGGAATGATGTAGAATATTACATCCGAGATGTCAGCTTGCCTTAGGATAGGATATATAACGTTATAGACGTGTATACTGTTCCCTCCGAGAAGTAGGGTTCGACAGGCCAGGAATGTTGTCAAATATTGCATCCGAGATGTTAGGTTGCCTTAGGTTAGGATATATGACGTTATAGACGTATATGCTGTTCCCTCCGAGAAGTAGGATTCGACAGGCCAGGAATGTTGTCAAATATTGCATCTGAGATGTTAGGTTGCCTTAGGTTAGGATATATAACGTTATAGACGCATGTAATGTTACCACCGAGACGTAGGGTTCCAACACGCCTGGAATGTTGTCAAATGTTATATCCGAGATGTTAGGTTGCCTTAGGTTAGGATATATGACGTTACAGACGTATATACTGTTCCCACCGAGAAGTAGGGTCCGAAACGCCAGGAATGTTGTCAAATATTACATCCGAGATGTTAGGTTGCCTAAGATTAGGATATATACCGTTATAGACGCATGTAATGTTACCACCGAGACGTAGGGACCGACACGCCTGGAATGTTGTCAAATGTTACATCCGAGATGTTAGGTTGCCTTAGGCTAGGATATATGACGTTATAGATGTATATGCTGTTCCCTCCGAGAAGTAGGGTTCGACAGGCCAGGAATGTTGTCAAATATTGCATCCGAGATGTTAGGTTGCCTTAGGTTAGGATATATAACGTTATAGACATATGTAATATTACCACCGAGACGTAGGGACCGACACGCCTGGAATGATGTAGAATATTACATCCGAGATGTCAGGTTGCCTTGGGTTAGGATATATAACGTTATAGACGTATATACTGTTCCCTCCGAGAAGTAGGGTTCGAGAGGCCAGGAATGTTATCAAATATTGCATCCGAGATATTAGGTTGCCTTAGATTAGGATATATACCGCTATAGACGTATATACTGTTCCCTCCGAGATGTAGGGTTCGACAGGCCAGGAATGTTGTCAAATATTGCATCCGATGTGTTAGGTTGCCTTAGATTAGGATATACAACGTTATAGACGCATATAATGTTCCCACTGAGAAGTAGGGTCCGACACGCCTGGAATGTTGTAGAATAATACATCCGAGATGTCAGGTTGCCTTAGGTTAGGATATATAACGTTATAGACGAATATACTGTTCCCTCCGTGAAGTAGGGTTCGACAGGCCAGGAATGTTGTCAAATATTGCATCCGAGATGTTAGGTTGCCTTAGGTTAGGATATATGACGTTATAGACGTATATGCTGTTCCCTCCGAGAAGTAGGATTCGACAGGCCAGGAATGTTGTCAAATATTGCATCTGAGATGTTAGGTTGCCTTAGGTTAGGATATATAACGTTATAGACGCATGTAATGTTACCACCGAGACGTAGGGTTCCAACACGCCTGGAATGTTGTCAAATGTTATATCCGAGATGTTAGGTTGCCTTAGGTTAGGATATATGACGTTACAGACGTATATACTGTTCCCACCGAGAAGTAGGGTCCGAAACGCCAGGAATGTTGTCAAATATTACATCCGAGATGTTAGGTTGCCTAAGATTAGGATATATACCGTTATAGACGCATGTAATGTTACCACCGAGACGTAGGGACCGACACGCCTGGAATGTTGTCAAATGTTACATCCGAGATGTTAGGTTGCCTTAGGCTAGGATATATGACGTTATAGATGTATATGCTGTTCCCTCCGAGAAGTAGGGTTCGACAGGCCAGGAATGTTGTCAAATATTGCATCCGAGATGTTAGGTTGCCTTAGGTTAGGATATATAACGTTATAGACATATGTAATATTACCACCGAGACGTAGGGACCGACACGCCTGGAATGATGTAGAATATTACATCCGAGATGTCAGGTTGCCTTGGGTTAGGATATATAACGTTATAGACGTATATACTGTTCCCTCCGAGAAGTAGGGTTCGAGAGGCCAGGAATGTTATCAAATATTGCATCCGAGATATTAGGTTGCCTTAGATTAGGATATATACCGCTATAGACGTATATACTGTTCCCTCCGAGATGTAGGGTTCGACAGGCCAGGAATGTTGTCAAATATTGCATCCGATGTGTTAGGTTGCCTTAGATTAGGATATACAACGTTATAGACGCATATAATGTTCCCACTGAGAAGTAGGGTCCGACACGCCTGGAATGTTGTAGAATAATACATCCGAGATGTCAGGTTGCCTTAGGTTAGGATATATAACGTTATAGACGAATATACTGTTCCCTCCGTGAAGTAGGGTTCGACAGGCCAGGAATGTTGTCAAATATTGCATCCGAGATGTTAGGTTGCCTTAGATTAGGAAATATACCGTTATAGACGTATATACATTTCCCTCCGAAAAGTAGAGTTCGACAGGCCAGGAATGTTGTCAAATATTGCATCCGAGATGTTAGGTTGCCTTAGATTACGATATCGACCGTTATAGACGCATATAATATTCCCACCGAAAAGTATGCACCGACACGCCAGGAATATTGTAAAATATTACGTCTGAGATAATAGGTTGCCTTAGATTAGGATATACAACGTTATAGACTCATATAATGTTCCCACCGAGAAGTAGGGTTCGACACGCCTGGAATGATGTAGAATATTACATCCGAGATGTCAGCTTGCCTTAGGATAGGATATATAACGTTATAGACGTGTATACTGCTCCCTCCGAGAAGTAGGGTTCGACAGGCCAGGAATGTTGTCAAATATTGCATCCGAGATGTTAGGTTGCCTTAAGTTAGCATATATAACGTTATAGACGCACGTAATGTTACCACCGAGACGTAGGGTTCCAACACGCCGGGTATGTTGTCAAATGTTATATCCGAGATGTTAGGTTGCCTTAGGTTAGGATATATGACGTTATAGACGTATATGCTGTTCCCTCCGAGAAGTAGGGTTCGACACGCCAGGAATGTTATCAAATATTACATACGAGATGTTAGGTGGCCTAAGGTTAGGATATATAACGTTATAGACGCATGTAATGTTACCACCGTGACGTAGGGACCGACAGGCCTGGAATATTGTAAAATGTTACATCCGAGATGTTAGGTTGCCTAAGATTAGGATATATACCGCTATAGACGCATGTAATGTTATCACCGAGACGTAGGGACCGACACGCCTGCAATGTTGTCAAATGTTACATCCGAGATGTTAGGTTGGCTTAGATTAGGATATATACCGTTATAGACGTATATACAGTTCCATCCGAGAAGTAGGGTACGACACGCCTGGAATGATGTAGAATATTACATCCGAGATGTCAGGTTGCCTTAGGTTAGGATATATAACGTTATAAACGTATATACTGTTCCCTCCGAGAAGTAGGGTTCGACAGGCCAGGAATGTTGTCAAATATTGCATCCGAGATGTTAGGTTGCCTTAGGTTAGCATATATAACGTTATAGACGCACGTAATGTTACCACCGAGACGTAGGGTTCCAACACGCCGGGTATGTTGTCAAATGTTATATCTGAGATGTTAGGTTGCCTTAGGTTAGGATATATGACGTTACAGACGTATATCCTGTTCCCACCGAGAAGTAGGGTCCGACACGCCAGGAATGTTGTAAAATATTACATCCGAGATGTTAGGTTGCCTTAGGTTAGGATATATAACGTTATAGACGAATATACTGTTCCCTCCGTGAAGTAGGGTTCGACAGGCCAGGAATGTTGTCAAATATTGCATCCGAGATGTTAGGTTGCCTTAGATTAGGAAATATGCCGTTATAGACGTATATACATTTCCCTCCGAGAAGTAGGGTTCGACAGGACAGGAATGTTGTCAAATATTGCATCCGAGATGTTAGGTTGCCTTAGATTACGATATCGACCGTTATAGACGCATATAATATTCCCACCGAAAAGTATGCACCTACACGCCAGGAATATTGTAAAATATTACGTCTGAGATAATAGGTTGCGTTAGATTAGGATATACAACGTTATAGACTCATATAATGTTCCCACCGAGAAGTAGGGTTCGACACGCCTGGAATGATGTAGAATATTACATCCGAGATGTCAGCTTGCCTTAGGATAGGATATATAACGTTATAGACGTGTATACTGTTCCCTCCGAGAAGTAGGGTTCGACAGGCCAGGAATGTTGTCAAATATTGCATCCGAGATGTTAGGTTGCCTTAGGTTAGGATATATGACGTTATAGACGTATATGCTGTTCCCTCCGAGAAGTAGGATTCGACAGGCCAGGAATGTTGTCAAATATTGCATCTGAGATGTTAGGTTGCCTTAGGTTAGGATATATAACGTTATAGACGCATGTAATGTTACCACCGAGACGTAGGGTTCCAACACGCCTGGAATGTTGTCAAATGTTATATCCGAGATGTTAGGTTGCCTTAGGTTAGGATATATGACGTTACAGACGTATATACTGTTCCCACCGAGAAGTAGGGTCCGAAACGCCAGGAATGTTGTCAAATATTACATCCGAGATGTTAGGTTGCCTAAGATTAGGATATATACCGTTATAGACGCATGTAATGTTACCACCGAGACGTAGGGACCGACACGCCTGGAATGTTGTCAAATGTTACATCCGAGATGTTAGGTTGCCTTAGGCTAGGATATATGACGTTATAGATGTATATGCTGTTCCCTCCGAGAAGTAGGGTTCGACAGGCCAGGAATGTTGTCAAATATTGCATCCGAGATGTTAGGTTGCCTTAGGTTAGGATATATAACGTTATAGACATATGTAATATTACCACCGAGACGTAGGGACCGACACGCCTGGAATGATGTAGAATATTACATCCGAGATGTCAGGTTGCCTTGGGTTAGGATATATAACGTTATAGACGTATATACTGTTCCCTCCGAGAAGTAGGGTTCGAGAGGCCAGGAATGTTATCAAATATTGCATCCGAGATATTAGGTTGCCTTAGATTAGGATATATACCGCTATAGACGTATATACTGTTCCCTCCGAGATGTAGGGTTCGACAGGCCAGGAATGTTGTCAAATATTGCATCCGATGTGTTAGGTTGCCTTAGATTAGGATATACAACGTTATAGACGCATATAATGTTCCCACTGAGAAGTAGGGTCCGACACGCCTGGAATGTTGTAGAATAATACATCCGAGATGTCAGGTTGCCTTAGGTTAGGATATATAACGTTATAGACGAATATACTGTTCCCTCCGTGAAGTAGGGTTCGACAGGCCAGGAATGTTGTCAAATATTGCATCCGAGATGTTAGGTTGCCTTAGATTAGGAAATATACCGTTATAGACGTATATACATTTCCCTCCGAAAAGTAGAGTTCGACAGGCCAGGAATGTTGTCAAATATTGCATCCGAGATGTTAGGTTGCCTTAGATTACGATATCGACCGTTATAGACGCATATAATATTCCCACCGAAAAGTATGCACCGACACGCCAGGAATATTGTAAAATATTACGTCTGAGATAATAGGTTGCCTTAGATTAGGATATACAACGTTATAGACTCATATAATGTTCCCACCGAGAAGTAGGGTTCGACACGCCTGGAATGATGTAGAATATTACATCCGAGATGTCAGCTTGCCTTAGGATAGGATATATAACGTTATAGACGTGTATACTGCTCCCTCCGAGAAGTAGGGTTCGACAGGCCAGGAATGTTGTCAAATATTGCATCCGAGATGTTAGGTTGCCTTAAGTTAGCATATATAACGTTATAGACGCACGTAATGTTACCACCGAGACGTAGGGTTCCAACACGCCGGGTATGTTGTCAAATGTTATATCCGAGATGTTAGGTTGCCTTAGGTTAGGATATATGACGTTATAGACGTATATGCTGTTCCCTCCGAGAAGTAGGGTTCGACACGCCAGGAATGTTATCAAATATTACATACGAGATGTTAGGTGGCCTAAGGTTAGGATATATAACGTTATAGACGCATGTAATGTTACCACCGTGACGTAGGGACCGACAGGCCTGGAATATTGTAAAATGTTACATCCGAGATGTTAGGTTGCCTAAGATTAGGATATATACCGCTATAGACGCATGTAATGTTATCACCGAGACGTAGGGACCGACACGCCTGCAATGTTGTCAAATGTTACATCCGAGATGTTAGGTTGCCTTAGATTAGGATATATACCGTTATAGACGTATATACAGTTCCATCCGAGAAGTAGGGTACGACACGCCTGGAATGATGTAGAATACTACATCCGAGATGTCAGGTTGCCTTAGGTTAGGATATATAACGTTATAAACGTATATACTGTTCCCTCCGAGAAGTAGGGTTCGACAGGCCAGGAATGTTGTCAAATATTGCATCCGAGATGTTAGGTTGCCTTAGGTTAGCATATATAACGTTATAGACGCACGTAATGTTACCACCGAGACGTAGGGTTCCAACACGCCGGGTATGTTGTCAAATGTTATATCTGAGATGTTAGGTTGCCTTAGGTTAGGATATATGACGTTACAGACGTATATCCTGTTCCCACCGAGAAGTAGGGTCCGACACGCCAGGAATGTTGTAAAATATTACATCCGAGATGTTAGGTTGCCTTAGGTTAGGATATATGACGTTATAGACGTATATGCTGTTCCCTCCGAGAAGTAGGATTCGACAGGCCAGGAATGATGTCAAATATTGCATCCGAGATGTTAGGTTGCCTTAGATTAGGATATATACCGCTATAGACGTATATACTGTTCCCTCCGAGAAGTAGGGTTCGACAGGCCAGGAATGTTGTCAAATATTGCATCCGAGATGTTATGTTGCCTTAGGTTAGCATATATAACGTTATAGGCGCACGTAATGTTACCACCGAGACGTAGGGTTCCAACACGCCTGGAATGTTGTCAAATGTTATATCCGAGATGTTAGGTTGCCTTAGGTAAGGATATATGTCGTTACAGACGTATATACTGTTCCCTCCGAGGAGTAGGGTTCTACAGGCCAGGAATGATGTCAAATATTGCATCCGAGATGTTAGGTTGCCTCAGATTAGGATATATACCGCTATAGACGCATGTAATGTTACCACCGAGACGTAGGGACCGACACGCCTGGAATGTTGTCAAATGTTACATCCGAGATGTTAGGTTGCCTTAGGCTAGGATATATGACGTTATAGATGTATATGCTGTTCCCTCCGAGAAGTAGGGTTCGACAGGCCAGGAATGTTGTCAAATATTGCATCCGAGATGTTAGGTTGCCTTAGGTTAGGATATATACCGCTATAGACGTATATACTGTTCCCTCCGAGAAGTAGGGTTCGACAGGCCAGGAATGTTGTCAAATATTGCATCCGAGATGTTATGTTGCCTTAGGTTAGCATATATAACGTTATAGGCGCACGTAATGTTACCACCGAGACGTAGGGTTCCAACACGCCTGGAATGTTGTCAAATGTTATATCTGAGATGTTAGGTTGCCTTAGGTTAGGATATATGACGTTACAGACGTATATCCTGTTCCCACCGAGAAGTAGGGTCCGACACGCCAGGAATGTTGTAAAATATTACATCCGAGATGTTAGGTTGCCTTAGGTTAGGATATATGACGTTATAGACGTATATGCTGTTCCCTCCGAGAAGTAGGATTCGACAGGCCAGGAATGATGTCAAATATTGCATCCGAGATGTTAGGTTGCCTTAGATTAGGATATATACCGCTATAGACGTATATACTGTTCCCTCCGAGAAGTAGGGTTCGACAGGCCAGGAATGTTGTCAAATATTGCATCCGAGATGTTATGTTGCCTTAGGTTAGCATATATAACGTTATAGGCGCACGTAATGTTACCACCGAGACGTAGGGTTCCAACACGCCTGGAATGTTGTCAAATGTTATATCCGAGATGTTAGGTTGCCTTAGGTAAGGATATATGTCGTTACAGACGTATATACTGTTCCCTCCGAGGAGTAGGGTTCTACAGGCCAGGAATGATGTCAAATATTGCATCCGAGATGTTAGGTTGCCTCAGATTAGGATATATACCGCTATAGACGCATGTAATGTTACCACCGAGACGTAGGGACCGACACGCCTGGAATGTTGTCAAATGTTACATCCGAGATGTTAGGTTGCCTTAGGCTAGGATATATGACGTTATAGATGTATATGCTGTTCCCTCCGAGAAGTAGGGTTCGACAGGCCAGGAATGTTGTCAAATATTGCATCCGAGATGTTAGGTTGCCTTAGGTTAGGATATATAACGTTATAGACATATGTAATATTACCACCGAGACGTAGGGACCGACACGCCTGGAATGATGTAGAATATTACATCCGAGATGTCAGGTTGCCTTGGGTTAGGATATATAACGTTATAGACGTATATACTGTTCCCTCCGAGAAGTAGGGTTCGAGAGGCCAGGAATGTTATCAAATATTGCATCCGAGATATTAGGTTGCCTTAGATTAGGATATATACCGCTATAGACGTATATACTGTTCCCTCCGAGATGTAGGGTTCGACAGGCCAGGAATGTTGTCAAATATTGCATCCGATGTGTTAGGTTGCCTTAGATTAGGATATACAACGTTATAGACGCATATAATGTTCCCACTGAGAAGTAGGGTCCGACACGTCTGGAATGTTGTAGAATAATACATCCGAGATGTCAGGTTGCCTTAGGTTAGGATATATAACGTTATAGACGAATATACTGTTCCCTCCGTGAAGTAGGGTTCGACAGGCCAGGAATGTTGTCAAATATTGCATCCGAGATGTTAGGTTGCCTTAGATTAGGAAATATACCGTTATAGACGTATATACATTTCCCTCCGAAAAGTAGAGTTCGACAGGCCAGGAATGTTGTCAAATATTGCATCCGAGATGTTAGGTTGCCTTAGATTACGATATCGACCGTTATAGACGCATATAATATTCCCACCGAAAAGTATGCACCGACACGCCAGGAATATTGTAAAATATTACGTCTGAGATAATAGGTTGCCTTAGATTAGGATATACAACGTTATAGACTCATATAATGTTCCCACCGAGAAGTAGGGTTCGACACGCCTGGAATGATGTAGAATATTACATCCGAGATGTCAGCTTGCCTTAGGATAGGATATATAACGTTATAGACGTGTATACTGCTCCCTCCGAGAAGTAGGGTTCGACAGGCCAGGAATGTTGTCAAATATTGCATCCGAGATGTTAGGTTGCCTTAAGTTAGCATATATAACGTTATAGACGCACGTAATGTTACCACCGAGACGTAGGGTTCCAACACGCCGGGTATGTTGTCAAATGTTATATCCGAGATGTTAGGTTGCCTTAGGTTAGGATATATGACGTTATAGACGTATATGCTGTTCCCTCCGAGAAGTAGGGTTCGACACGCCAGGAATGTTATCAAATATTACATACGAGATGTTAGGTGGCCTAAGGTTAGGATATATAACGTTATAGACGCATGTAATGTTACCACCGTGACGTAGGGACCGACAGGCCTGGAATATTGTAAAATGTTACATCCGAGATGTTAGGTTGCCTAAGATTAGGATATATACCGCTATAGACGCATGTAATGTTATCACCGAGACGTAGGGACCGACACGCCTGCAATGTTGTCAAATGTTACATCCGAGATGTTAGGTTGCCTTAGATTAGGATATATACCGTTATAGACGTATATACAGTTCCATCCGAGAAGTAGGGTACGACACGCCTGGAATGATGTAGAATATTACATCCGAGATGTCAGGTTGCCTTAGGTTAGGATATATAACGTTATAGACGTATATACTGTTCCCTCCGAGAAGTAGGGTTCGACAGGCCAGGAATGTTGTCAAATATTGCATCCGAGATGTTAGGTTGCCTTAGGTTAGCATATATAACGTTATAGACGCACGTAATGTTACCACCGAGACGTAGGGTTCCAACACGCCGGGTATGTTGTCAAATGTTATATCTGAGATGTTAGGTTGCCTTAGGTTAGGATATATGACGTTACAGACGTATATCCTGTTCCCACCGAGAAGTAGGGTCCGACACGCCAGGAATGTTGTAAAATATTACATCCGAGATGTTAGGTTGCCTTAGGTTAGGATATATGACGTTATAGACGTATATGCTGTTCCCTCCGAGAAGTAGGATTCGACAGGCCAGGAATGATGTCAAATATTGCATCCGAGATGTTAGGTTGCCTTAGATTAGGATATATACCGCTATAGACGTATATACTGTTCCCTCCGAGAAGTAGGGTTCGACAGGCCAGGAATGTTGTCAAATATTGCATCCGAGATGTTATGTTGCCTTAGGTTAGCATATATAACGTTATAGGCGCACGTAATGTTACCACCGAGACGTAGGGTTCCAACACGCCTGGAATGTTGTCAAATGTTATATCCGAGATGTTAGGTTGCCTTAGGTAAGGATATATGTCGTTACAGACGTATATACTGTTCCCTCCGAGGAGTAGGGTTCTACAGGCCAGGAATGATGTCAAATATTGCATCCGAGATGTTAGGTTGCCTTAGATTAGGATATATACCGCTATAGACGTATATACTGTTCCCTCCGAGAAGTAGGGTTCGACAGGCCAGGAATGTTGTCAAATATTGCATCCGAGATGTTATGTTGCCTTAGGTTAGCATATATAACGTTATAGGCGCACGTAATGTTACCACCGAGAAGTAGGGTTCCAACACGCCTGGAATGTTTTCAAATGTTATATCCGAGATGTTAGGTTGCCTTAGGTTAGGATATATGACGTTACAGACGTATATACTGTTCCCACCGAGAAGTAGGGTCCGACACGCCAGGAATGTTGTCAAATATTACATCCGAGATGTTAGGTTGCCTAAGATTAGGATATATACCGTTATAGACGCATGTAATGTTACCACCGAGACGTAGGGACCGACACGCCTGGAATGTTGTCAAATGTTACATCCGAGATGTTAGGTTGCCTTAGGCTAGGATATATGACGTTATAGATGTATATGCTGTTCCCTCCGAGAAGTAGGGTTCGACAGGCCAGGAATGTTGTCAAATATTGCATCCGAGATGTTAGGTTGCCTTAGGTTAGGATATATAACGTTATAGACATATGTAATATTACCACCGAGACGTAGGGTTCCAACACGCTGGGTATGTTGTCAAATGTTATATCTGAGATGTTAGGTTGCCTTAGGTTAGGATATATGACGTTACAGACGTATATCCTGTTCCCACCGAGAAGTAGGGTCCGACACGCCAGGAATGTTGTAAAATATTACATCCGAGATGTTAGGTTGCCTTAGGTTAGGATATATAACGTTATAGACGTATATACATTTCCCTCCGAGAAGTAGGGTTCGACAGGCCAGGAATGTTGTCAAATATTGCATCCGAGATGTTAGGTTGCCTTAGATTACGATATCGACCGTTATAGACGCATATAATATTCCCACCGAAAAGTATGCACCTACACGCCAGGAATATTGTAAAATATTACGTCTGAGATAATAGGTTGCCTTAGATTAGGATATACAACGTTATAGACTCATATAATGTTCCCACCGAGAAGTAGGGTTCGACACGCCTGGAATGATGTAGAATATTACAACCGAGATGTCAGCTTGCCTTAGGATAGGATATATAACGTTATAGACGTGTATACTGTTCCCTCCGAGAAGTAGGGTTCGACAGGCCAGGAATGTTGTCAAATATTGCATCCGAGATGTTAGGTTGCCTTAGGTTAGCATATATAACGTTATAGACGCACGTAATGTTACCACCGAGACGTAGGGTTCCAACACGCCGGGTATGTTGTCAAATGTTATATCCGAGATGTTAGGTTGCCTTAGGTTAGGATATATGACGTTATAGACGTATATGCTGTTCCCTCCGAGAAGTAGGGTTCGACACGCCAGGAATGTTATCAAATATTACATACGAGATGTTAGGTGGCCTAAGGTTAGGATATATAACGTTATAGACGCATGTAATGTTACCACCGTGACGTAGGGACCGACAGGCCTGGAATGTTGTAAAATGTTACATCCGAGATGTTAGGTTGCCTAAGATTAGGATATATACCGCTATAGACGCATGTAATGTTATCACCGAGACGTAGGGACCGACACGCCTGCAATGTTGACAAATGTTACATCCGAGATGTTAGGTTGCCTTAGATTAGGATATATACCGTTATAGACGTATATACAGTTCCATCCGAGAAGTAGGGTACGACACGCCTGGAATGATATAGAATATTACATCCGAGATGTCAGGTTGCCTTAGGTTAGGATATATAACGTTATAGACGTATATACTGTTCCCTCCGAGAAGTAGGGTTCGACAGGCCAGGAATGTTGTCAAATATTGCATCCGAGATGTTAGGTTGCCTTAGATTAGCATATATAACGTTATAGACGCACGTAATGTTACCACCGAGACGTAGGGTTCCAACACGCCGGGTATGTTGTCAAATGTTATATCTGAGATGTTAGGTTGCCTTAGGTTAGGATATATGACGTTACAGACGTATATCCTGTTCCCACCGAGAAGTAGGGTCCGACACGCCAGGAATGTTGTAAAATATTACATCCGAGATGTTAGGTTGCCTTAGGTTAGGATATATGACGTTATAGACGTATATGCTGTTCCCTCCGAGAAGTAGGATTCGACAGGCCAGGAATGTTGTCAAATATTGCATCCGAGATGTTAGGTTGCCTTAGGTTAGGATATATAACGTTATAGACATATGTAATATTACCACCGAGACGTAGGGACCGACACGCCTGGAATGATGTAGAATATTACATCCGAGATGTCAGGTTGCCTTGGGTTAGGATATATAACGTTATAGACGTATATACTGTTCCCTCCGAGAAGTAGGGTTCGAGAGGCCAGGAATGTTATCAAATATTGCATCCGAGATATTAGGTTGCCTTAGATTAGGATATATACCGCTATAGACGTATATACTGTTCCCTCCGAGATGTAGGGTTCGACAGGCCAGGAATGTTGTCAAATATTGCATCCGATGTGTTAGGTTGCCTTAGATTAGGATATACAACGTTATAGACGCATATAATGTTCCCACTGAGAAGTAGGGTCCGACACGCCTGGAATGTTGTAGAATAATACATCCGAGATGTCAGGTTGCCTTAGGTTAGGATATATAACGTTATAGACGAATATACTGTTCCCTCCGTGAAGTAGGGTTCGACAGGCCAGGAATGTTGTCAAATATTGCATCCGAGATGTTAGGTTGCCTTAGATTAGGAAATATACCGTTATAGACGTATATACATTTCCCTCCGAGAAGTAGAGTTCGACAGGCCAGGAATGTTGTCAAATATTGCATCCGAGATGTTAGGTTGCCTTAGATTACGATATCGACCGTTATAGACGCATATAATATTCCCACCGAAAAGTATGCACCGACACGCCAGGAATATTGTAAAATATTACGTCTGAGATAATAGGTTGCCTTAGATTAGGATATACAACGTTATAGACTCATATAATGTTCCCACCGAGAAGTAGGGTTCGACACGCCTGGAATGATGTAGAATATTACATCCGAGATGTCAGCTTGCCTTAGGATAGGATATATAACGTTATAGACGTGTATACTGCTCCCTCCGAGAAGTAGGGTTCGACAGGCCAGGAATGTTGTCAAATATTGCATCCGAGATGTTAGGTTGCCTTAAGTTAGCATATATAACGTTATAGACGCACGTAATGTTACCACCGAGACGTAGGGTTCCAACACGCCGGGTATGTTGTCAAATGTTATATCCGAGATGTTAGGTTGCCTTAGGTTAGGATATATGACGTTATAGACGTATATGCTGTTCCCTCCGAGAAGTAGGGTTCGACACGCCAGGAATGTTATCAAATATTACATACGAGATGTTAGGTGGCCTAAGGTTAGGATATATAACGTTATAGACGCATGTAATGTTACCACCGTGACGTAGGGACCGACAGGCCTGGAATATTGTAAAATGTTACATCCGAGATGTTAGGTTGCCTAAGATTAGGATATATACCGCTATAGACGCATGTAATGTTATCACCGAGACGTAGGGACCGACACGCCTGCAATGTTGTCAAATGTTACATCCGAGATGTTAGGTTGCCTTAGATTAGGATATATACCGTTATAGACGTATATACAGTTCCATCCGAGAAGTAGGGTACGACACGCCTGGAATGATGTAGAATATTACATCCGAGATGTCAGGTTGCCTTAGGTTAGGATATATAACGTTATAGACGTATATACTGTTCCCTCCGAGAAGTAGGGTTCGACAGGCCAGGAATGTTGTCAAATATTGCATCCGAGATGTTAGGTTGCCTTAGGTTAGCATATATAACGTTATAGACGCACGTAATGTTACCACCGAGACGTAGGGTTCCAACACGCCGGGTATGTTGTCAAATGTTATATCTGAGATGTTAGGTTGCCTTAGGTTAGGATATATGACGTTACAGACGTATATCCTGTTCCCACCGAGAAGTAGGGTCCGACACGCCAGGAATGTTGTAAAATATTACATCCGAGATGTTAGGTTGCCTTAGGTTAGGATATATGACGTTATAGACGTATATGCTGTTCCCTCCGAGAAGTAGGATTCGACAGGCCAGGAATGATGTCAAATATTGCATCCGAGATGTTAGGTTGCCTTAGATTAGGATATATACCGCTATAGACGTATATACTGTTCCCTCCGAGAAGTAGGGTTCGACAGGCCAGGAATGTTGTCAAATATTGCATCCGAGATGTTATGTTGCCTTAGGTTAGCATATATAACGTTATAGGCGCACGTAATGTTACCACCGAGACGTAGGGTTCCAACACGCCTGGAATGTTGTCAAATGTTATATCCGAGATGTTAGGTTGCCTTAGGTAAGGATATATGTCGTTACAGACGTATATACTGTTCCCTCCGAGGAGTAGGGTTCTACAGGCCAGGAATGATGTCAAATATTGCATCCGAGATGTTAGGTTGCCTTAGATTAGGATATATACCGCTATAGACGTATATACTGTTCCCTCCGAGAAGTAGGGTTCGACAGGCCAGGAATGTTGTCAAATATTGCATCCGAGATGTTATGTTGCCTTAGGTTAGCATATATAACGTTATAGGCGCACGTAATGTTACCACCGAGAAGTAGGATTCCAACACGCCTGGAATGTTTTCAAATGTTATATCCGAGATGTTAGGTTGCCTTAGGTTAGGATATATGACGTTACAGACGTATATACTGTTCCCACCGAGAAGTAGGGTCCGACACGCCAGGAATGTTGTCAAATATTACATCCGAGATGTTAGGTTGCCTAAGATTAGGATATATACCGTTATAGACGCATGTAATGTTACCACCGAGACGTAGGGACCGACACGCCTGGAATGTTGTCAAATGTTACATCCGAGATGTTAGGTTGCCTTAGGCTAGGATATATGACGTTATAGATGTATATGCTGTTCCCTCCGAGAAGTAGGGTTCGACAGGCCAGGAATGTTGTCAAATATTGCATCCGAGATGTTAGGTTGCCTTAGGTTAGGATATATAACGTTATAGACATATGTAATATTACCACCGAGACGTAGGGACCGACACGCCTGGAATGATGTAGAATATTACATCCGAGATGTCAGGTTGCCTTGGGTTAGGATATATAACGTTATAGACGTATATACTGTTCCCTCCGTGAAGTAGGGTTCGAGAGGCCAGGAATGTTATCAAATATTGCATCCGAGATATTAGGTTGCCTTAGATTAGGATATATACCGCTATAGACGTATATACTGTTCCCTCCGAGATGTAGGGTTCGACAGGCCAGGAATGTTGTCAAATATTGCATCCGATGTGTTAGGTTGCCTTAGATTAGGATATACAACGTTATAGACGCATATAATGTTCCCACTGAGAAGTAGGGTCCGACACGCCTGGAATGTTGTAGAATAATACATCCGAGATGTCAGGTTGCCTTAGGTTAGGATATATAACGTTATAGACGAATATACTGTTCCCTCCGTGAAGTAGGGTTCGACAGGCCAGGAATGTTGTCAAATATTGCATCCGAGATGTTAGGTTGCCTTAGATTAGGAAATATACCGTTATAGACGTATATACATTTCCCTCCGAGAAGTAGGGTTCGACAGGCCAGGAATGTTGTCAAATATTGCATCCGAGATGTTAGGTTGCCTTAGATTACGATATCGACCGTTATAGACGCATATAATATTCCCACCGAAAAGTATGCACCGACACGCCAGGAATATTGTAAAATATTACGTCTGAGATAATAGGTTGCCTTAGATTAGGATATACAACGTTATAGACTCATATAATGTTCCCACCGAGAAGTAGGGTTCGACACGCCTGGAATGATGTAGAATATTACATCCGAGATGTCAGCTTGCCTTAGGATAGGATATATAACGTTATAGACGTGTATACTGTTCCCTCCGAGAAGTAGGGTTCGACAGGCCAGGAATGTTGTCAAATATTGCATCCGAGATGTTAGGTTGCCTTAAGTTAGCATATATAACGTTATAGACGCACGTAATGTTACCACCGAGACGTAGGGTTCCAACACGCCGGGTATGTTGTCAAATGTTATATCCGAGATGTTAGGTTGCCTTAGGTTAGGATATATGACGTTATAGACGTATATGCTGTTCCCTCCGAGAAGTAGGGTTCGACACGCCAGGAATGTTATCAAATATTACATACGAGATGTTAGGTGGCCTAAGGTTAGGATATATAACGTTATAGACGCATGTAATGCTACCACCGTGACGTAGGGACCGACAGGCCTGGAATATTGTAAAATGTTACATCCGAGATGTTAGGTTGCCTAAGATTAGGATATATACCGCTATAGACGCATGTAATGTTATCACCGAGACGTAGGGACCGACACGCCTGCAATGTTGTCAAATGTTACATCCGAGATGTTAGGTTGCCTTAGATTAGGATATATACCGTTATAGACGTATATACAGTTCCATCCGAGAAGTAGGGTACGACACGCCTGGAATGATGTAGAATATTACATCCGAGATGTCAGGTTGCCTTAGGTTAGGATATATAACGTTATAGACGTATATACTGTTCCCTCCGAGAAGTAGGGTTCGACAGGCCAGGAATGTTGTCAAATATTGCATCCGAGATGTTAGGTTGCCTTAGGTTAGCATATATAACGTTATAGACGCACGTAATATTACCACCGAGACGTAGGGTTCCAACACGCCGGGTATGTTGTCAAATGTTATATCTGAGATGTTAGGTTGCCTTAGGTTAGGATATATGACGTTACAGACGTATATCCTGTTCCCACCGAGAAGTAGGGTCCGACACGCCAGGAATGTTGTAAAATATTACATCCGAGATGTTAGGTTGCCTTAGGTTAGGATATATGACGTTATAGACGTATATGCTGTTCCCTCCGAGAAGTAGGATTCGACAGGCCAGGAATGATGTCAAATATTGCATCCGAGATGTTAGGTTGCCTTAGATTAGGATATATACCGCTATAGACGTATATACTGTTCCCTCCGAGAAGTAGGGTTCGACAGGCCAGGAATGTTGTCAAATATTGCATCCGAGATGTTATGTTGCCTTAGGTTAGCATATATAACGTTATAGGCGCACGTAATGTTACCACCGAGACGTAGGGTTCCAACACGCCTGGAATGTTGTCAAATGTTATATCCGAGATGTTAGGTTGCCTTAGGTAAGGATATATGTCGTTACAGACGTATATACTGTTCCCTCCGAGGAGTAGGGTTCTACAGGCCAGGAATGATGTCAAATATTGCATCCGAGATGTTAGGTTGCCTTAGATTAGGATATATACCGCTATAGACGTATATACTGTTCCCTCCGAGAAGTAGGGTTCGACAGGCCAGGAATGTTGTCAAATATTGCATCCGAGATGTTATGTTGCCCTAGGTTAGCATATATAACGTTATAGGCGCACGTAATGTTACCACCGAGACGTAGGGTTCCAACACGCCTGGAATGTTGTCAAATGTTATATCCGAGATGTTAGGTTGCCTTAGGTAAGGATATATGTCGTTACAGACGTATATACTGTTCCCTCCGAGGAGTAGGGTTCTACAGGCCAGGAATGATGTCAAATATTGCATCCGAGATGTTAGGTTGCCTTAGATTAGGATATATACCGCTATAGACGTATATACTGTTCCCTCCGAGAAGTAGGGTTCGACAGGCCAGGAATGTTGTCAAATATTGCATCCGAGATGTTATGTTGCCTTAGGTAAGCATATATAACGTTATAGGCGCACGTAATGTTACCACCGAGACGTAGGATTCCAACACGCCTGGAATGTTTTCAAATGTTATATCCGAGATGTTAGGTTGCCTTAGGTTAGGATATATGACGTTACAGACGTATATACTGTTCCCACCGAGAAGTAGGGTCCGACACGCCAGGAATGTTGTCAAATATTACATCCGAGATGTTAGGTTGCCTAAGATTAGGATATATACCGTTATAGACGCATGTAATGTTACCACCGAGACGTAGGGACCGACACGCCTGGAATGTTGTCAAATGTTACATCCGAGATGTTAGGTTGCCTTAGGCTAGGATATATGACATTATAGATGTATATGCTGTTCCCTCCGAGAAGTAGGGTTCGACAGGCCAGGAATGTTGTCAAATATTGCATCCGAGATGTTAGGTTGCCTTAGGTTAGGATATATAACGTTATAGACATATGTAATATTACCACCGAGACGTAGGGACCGACACGCCTGGAATGATGTAGAATATTACATCCGAGATGTCAGGTTGCCTTGGGTTAGGATATATAACGTTATAGACGTATATACTGTTCCCTCCGAGAAGTAGGGTTCGACAGGCCAGGAATGTTATCAAATATTGCATCCGAGATATTAGGTTGCCTTAGATTAGGATATATACCGCTATAGACGTATATACTGTTCCCTCCGAGATGTAGGGTTCGACAGGCCAGGAATGTTGTCAAATATTGCATCCGATGTGTTAGGTTGCCTTAGATTAGGATATACAACGTTATAGACGCATATAATGTTCCCACTGAGAAGTAGGGTCCGACACGCCTGGAATGTTGTAGAATAATACATCCGAGATGTCAGGTTGCCTTAGGTTAGGATATATAACGTTATAGACGAATATACTGTTCCCTCCGTGAAGTAGGGTTCGACAGGCCAGGAATGTTGTCAAATATTGCATCCGAGATGTTAGGTTGCCTTAGATTAGGATATACAACGTTATAGACTCATATAATGTTCCCACCGAGAAGTAGGGTTCGACACGCATGGAATGTTCTAGAATATTACATCCGAGATGTCAGGTTGCCTTAGGTTAGGATATATAACGTTATAGACGTATATACTGTTCTCTCCGTGAAGTATGGTTCGACAGGCTAGGAATGTTGTCAAATATTGTATCCGAGATGTTAGGTTGCCTTAGATAAGGATATATAACGTTATAGACGCATATAATGTTACCACCGAGACGTAGGGACCGACATGCCTGGAATGTTGTCAAATGTTACATCCAAGATGTTAGGTTGCCTTAGGTTAGGATATATGACGTTATAGACGTATATGCTGTTCCCTCCGAGAAGTAGGGTTCGACAGGCCAGGAATGTTGTCAAATATTGCATCCGAGATGTTAGGTTGCCTTAGGTTAGCATATATAACGTTATAGACGCACGTAATGTTACCACCGAGACATAGGGTTCCAACACGCCGGGAATGTTGTCAAATGTTATATCCGAGATGTTAGGTTGCCTAAGATTAGGATATATAACGTTATAGACGCATGTAATGTTACCACCGAGACGTAGGGACCGACACGCCTGCAATGTTGTCAAATGTTGCATCCGAGATGTTAGGTTGCCTTAGGCTAGGATATATGACGTTATAGATGTATATGCTGTTCCCTCCGAGAAGTAGGGTTCGACAGGCCAGGAATGTTGTCAAATATTGCATCCGAGATGTTAGGTTGCCTTAGGTTAGGATATATAACGTTATAGACATATGTAATATTACCACCGAGACGTAGGGACCGACACGCCTGGAATGATGTAGAATATTACATCCGAGATGTCAGGTTGCCTTGGGTTAGGATATATACCGTTATAGACTTATATACTGTTCCCTCCGAGAAGTAGGGTTCGACAGGCCAGGAATGTTATCAAATATTGCATCCGAGATATTAGGTTGCCTTAGATTAGGATATATACCGCTATAGACGTATATACTGTTCCCTCCGAGATGTAGGGTTCGACAGGCCAGGAATGTTGTCAAATATTGCATCCGAGATGTTAGGTTGCCTTAGATTACGATATCGACCGTTATAGACGCATATAATATTCCCACCGAAAAGTATGCACCGACACCCCAGGAATATTGTAAAATATTACGTCTGAGATAATAGGTTGCCTTAGATTAGGATATACAACGTTATAGACTCATATAATGTTCCCACCGAGAAGTAGGGTTCGACACGCCTGGAATGATGTAGAATATTACATCCGAGATGTCAGCTTGCCTTAGGATAGGATATATAACGTTATAGACGTATATACTGTTCCCTCCGTGAAGCAGGGTTCGACAGGCTAGGAATGTTGTCAAATATTGTATCCGAGATGTTAGGTTGCCTTAGATAAGGATATATAACGTTATAGACGCATATAATGTTACCACCGAGACGTAGGGACCGACATGCCTGGAATGTTGTCAAATGTTACATCCAAGATGTTAGGTTGCCTTAGGTTAGGATATATAACGTTGTAGACGCATGTAACGTTACCACCGAGACGTAGGGACCGACACACCTGGAATGTTGTCAAATGTTACATCCGAGATGTTAGGTTGCCTTAGGTTAGGATATATGACGTTATAGACGTATATGCTGTTCCCTCCGAGAAGTAGGGTTCGACAGGCCGGGAATGTTGTCAAATATTGCATCCGAGATGTTAGGTTGCCTTAGGCTAGGATATATGACGTTATAGATGTATATGCTGTTCCCTCCGAGAAGTAGGGTTCGACAGGCCAGGAATGTTGTCAAATATTGCATCCGAGATGTTAGGTTGCCTTAGGTTAGGATATATAACGTTATAGACATATGTAATATTACCACCGAGACGTAGGGACCGACACGCCTGGAATGATGTAGAATATTACATCCGAGATGTCAGGTTGCCTTGGGTTAGGATATATAACGTTATAGACGTATATACTGTTCCCTCCGAGAAGTAGGGTTCGACAGGCCAGGAATGTTATCAAATATTGCATCCGAGATGTTAGGTTGCCTTAGATTAGGATATATACCGCCATAGACGTATATAATCTTCCCTCCGAGATGTACGGTTCGACAGGCCAGGAATGTTGTCAAATATTGCATCCGAGATGTTAGGTTGCCTTAGGTTAGCATATATAACGTTATAGACGCACGTAATGTTACCACCGAGACGTAGGGTTCCAACACGCTGGGAATGTTGTGAAATGTTATATCCGAGATGTTAAGTTGTCTTAGGTTAGGATATATGTCGTTATAGACGTATATGCTGTTCCCTCCGAGAAGTAGGGTTCGACAGGCCAGGAATGTTGTCAAATATTGCATCCGAGATGTTAGGTTGCCTTAGGTTAGCATATATAACGTTATAGACGCACGTAATGTTACCACCGAGACATAGGGTTCCAACACGCCGGGTATGTTGTCAAATGTTATATCCGAGATGTTAGGTTGCCTTAGGTTGGGATATATGACGTTATAGACGTATATGCTGTTCCCTCCGAGAAGTAGGCTTCGACACGCCAGGAATGTTATCAAATATTACATACGAGATGTTAGGTGGCCTTAGGTTAGGATATATAACGTTATAGACGCATGTAATGTTACCACTGTGACGTAGGGACCGACACGCCTGGAATGTTGTCAAATGTTACATCCGAGATGTTAGGTTGCCTAAGATTAGGATATATACCGCTATAGACGCATGTAATGTTATCACCGAGACGTAGGGACCGACACGCCTGGAATGTTGTCAAATGTTACATCCGAGATGTTAGGTTGCCTTAGGTTAGGATATATGACGTTATAGACGTATATGCTGTTCCCTCCGAGAAGTAGGATTCGACAGACCAGGAATGTTGTCAAATATTGCATCCGAGATGTTAGGTTGCCTTAGGTTAGGATATATAACGTTATAGACGCATGTAACGTTACCACCGAGACGTAGGGACCGACACGCCTGGAATGTTGTCAAATGTTACATCCGGGATGTTAGGTTGTCTTAGGTTAGGATATATGTCGTTACAGACGTATATACTGTTCCCTCCGAGGAGTAGGGTTCTACAGGCCAGGAATGATGTCAAATATTGCATCCGAGATGTTAGGTTGCCTTAGATTAGGATATATACCGTTATAGACGTATATACTGTTCCCTCCGAGAAGTAGGGTTCGACAGGCCAGGAATGTTGTCAAATATTGCATCCGAGATGTTATGTTGCCTTAGGTTAGCATATGTAACGTTATAGACGCACGTAATGTTACCACCGAGACGTAGGGCTCCAACACGCCTGGAATGTTGTCAAATGTTATATCCGAGATGTTAGGTTGCCTTAGGTTAGGATATATTACGTTACAGACGTATATACTGTTCCCACCGAGAAGTAGGGTCCGACACGCCAGGAATGTTGTCAAATATTTCATCCGAGACGTTAGGTTGCCTTAGGTTAGGATATATAACGTTATAGACGTATATACTGTTCCCACCGAGAGGTAGGGTTCGACACGCCAGGAATGTTGTCAAATATTACATACGAGATGTTAGGTGGCCTTAGGTTAGGATATATAACGTCATAGACGCATGTAATGTTACCTCCGAGACGTAGGGACCGACACGCATGGAATGTGGTAAAATGTTACATCCGAGATGTTAGGTTGCCTAAGATTAGGATATATACCGTTATAGACGCATGTAATGTTACCACCGAGACGTAGGGACCGACACGCCTGGAATGTTGTCAAATGTTACATCCGAGATGTTAGGTTGCCTTAGGCTAGGATATATGACGTTATAGATGTATATGCTGTTCCCTCCGAGAAGTAGGGTTCGACAGGCCAGGAATGTTGTCAAATATTGCATCCGAGATGTTAGGTTGCCTTAGGTTAGGATATATAACGTTATAGACATATGTAATATTACCACCGAGACGTAGGGACCGACACGACTGGAATGATGTAGAATATTACATCCGAGATGTCAGGTTGCCTTGGGTTAGGATATATAACGTTATAGACGTATATACTTTTCCCTCCGAGAAGTAGGGTTCGACAGGCCAGGAATGTTATCAAATATTGCATCCGAGATGTTAGGTTGCCTTAGATTAGGATATATACCGCCATAGACGTATATAATCTTCCCTCCGAGATGTAGGGTTCGACAGGCCAGGAATGCTGTCAAATATTGCATCCGAGATGTTAGGTTGCCTTAGATAAGGATATACAACGTTATAGACGCATATAATGTTCCCACCGAGAAGTAGGGTCCGACACGCCTGGAATGATGTAGAATATTACATCCGAGATGTCAGGTTGCCTTAGGATAGGATATATAACGTTATAGACGTATATACTGTTCCCTCCGAGAAGTAGGGTTCGACAGGCTAGGAATGTTGTCAAATATTGCATCCGAGATGTTAGGTTGCCTTAGGTTAGCATATATAACGTTATAGACGCACGTAATGTTACCACCGAGACATAGGGTTCCAACACGCCGGGAATGTTGTCAAATGTTATATCCGACATGTTAGGTTGCCTTAGGTTAGGATATATAACGTTATAGACGCATGTAATGTTACCACCGAGACGTAGGGACCGACACGGCTGCAATGTTGTCAAATGTTGCATCCGAGATGTTAGGTTGCCTTAGATAAGGATATATACCGTTATAGACGTATATACAGTTCCATCCGAGAATTAGGGTACGACACGCCTGAAATGATGTAGAATATTACATCCGAGATGTCAGGTTGACTTAGGTTAGGATATATAACGTTATAGACGTATATACTGTTCCCTCTGAGAAGTAGGGTTCGACAGGCCAGGAATGTTGTCAAATATTGCATCCGAGATGTTAGGTTGCCTTAGGTTAGCTTATATAACGTTATAGACGCACGTAATGTTACCACCGAGACGTAGGGTTCCAACACGCCGGGTATGTTGTCAAATGTTATATCCGAGATGTTAGGTTGCCTTAGGTTGGGATATATGACGTTATAGACGTATATGCTGTTCCCTCCGAGAAGTAGGGTTCGACACGCCAGGAATGTTATCAAATATTACATACGAGATGTTAGGTGGCCTTAGGTTAGGATATATAACGTTATAGACGCATGTAATGTTACCACTGTGACGTAGGGACCGACACGCCTGGAATGTTGTCAAATGTTACATCCGAGATGTTAGGTTGCCTAAGATTAGGATATATACCGCTATAGACGCATGTAATGTTATCACCGAGACGTAGGGACCGACACGCCTGGACTGTTGTCAATTGTTACAGCCGAGATGTTAGGTTGCCTTAGGTTAGGATATATGACGTTATAGACGTATATGCTGTTCCCTCCGAGAAGTAGGATTCGACAGGCCAGGAATGTAGTCAAATATTGCATCCGAGATGTTAGGTTGCCTTAGGTTAGGATATATAACGTTATAGACGCATGTAACGTTACCACCGAGACGTAGGGACCGACACGCCTGGAATGTTGTCAAATGTTACATCCGGGATGTTAGGTTGTCTTAGGTTAGGATATATGTCGTTACAGACGTATATACTGTTCCCTCCGAGGAGTAGGGTTCTACAGGCCAGGAATGTTGTCAAATATTGCATCCGAGATGTTAGGTTGCCTCAGATTAGGATATATACCGTTATAGACGTATATACTGTTCCCACCGAGAAGTAGGGTTCGACAGGCCAGGAATGTTGTCAAATATTGCATCCGAGATGTTATGTTGCCTTAGGTTAGCATATATAACGTTATAGACGCACGTAATGTTACCACCGAGACGTAGGGTTCCAACACGCCTGGAATGTTGTCAAATGTTATATCCGAGATGTTAGGTTGCCTTAGGTTAGGATATATGACGTTACAGACGTATATACTGTTCCCACCGAGAAGTAGGGTCCGACACGCCAGGAATGTTGTAAAATGTTACATCCGAGATGTTAGGTTGCCTTAGGTTAGGATATATGACGTTATAGACGTATATGCTGTTCCCTCCGAGAAGTAGGATTCGACAGGCCAGGAATGTTGTCAAATATTGCATCCGAGATGTTAGGTTGCCTTAGGTTAGGATATATAACGCTATAGACGCATGTAATGTTACCACCGAGACGTAGGGACCGACACGCCTGGAATGTTGTCAAAAGTTACATCCGGGATGTTAGGTTGTCTTAGGTTAGGATATATGTCGTTACAGACGTATATACTGTTCCCTCCGAGGAGTAGGGTTCTACAGGCCAGGAATGATGTCAAATATTGCATCCGAGATGTTAGGTTGCCTTAGGTTAGGATATATAACGTTATAGACGCATGTAACGTTACCACCGAAACGTAGGGACCGACACGCCTGGAATGTTGTCAAATGTTACATCCGGGATGTTAGGTTGTCTTAGGTTAGGATATATGTCGTTACAGACGTATATACTGTTCCCTCCGAGGAGTAGGGTTCTACAGGCCAGGAATGATGTCAAATATTGCATCCGAGATGTTAGGTTGCCTTAGATTAGGATATATACCGTTATAGACGTATATACTGTTCCCTCCGAGAAGTAGGGTTCGACAGGCCAGGAATGTTGTCAAATATTGCATCCGAGATGTTAGGTTGCCTTAGGTTAGGATATATAACGCTATAGACGCATGTAATGTTACCACCGAGACGTAGGGACCGACACGCCTGGAATGTTGTCAAAAGTTACATCCGGGATGTTAGGTTGTCTTAGGTTAGGATATATGTCGTTACAGACGTATATACTGTTCCCTCCGAGGAGTAGGGTTCTACAGGCCAGGAATGATGTCAAATATTGCATCCGAGATGTTAGGTTGCCTTAGGTTAGGATATATAACGTTATAGACGCATGTAACGTTACCACCGAGACGTAGGGACCGACACGCCTGGAATGTTGTCAAATGTTACATCCGGGATGTTAGGTTGTCTTAGGTTAGGATATATGTCGTTACAGACGTATATACTGTTCCCTCCGAGGAGTAGGGTTCTACAGGCCAGGAATGATGTCAAATATTGCATCCGAGATGTTAGGTTGCCTTAGATTAGGATATATACCGTTATAGACGTATATACTGTTCCCTCCGAGAAGTAGGGTTCGACAGGCCAGGAATGTTGTCAAATATTGCATCCGAGATGTTATGTTGCCTTAGGTTAGCATATATAACGTTATAGACGCACGTAATGTTACCACCGAGACGTAGGGACCGACACGCATGGAATGTGGTAAAATGTTACATCCGAGATGTTAGGTTGCCTAAGATTAGGATATATACCGTTATAGACGCATGTAATGTTACCACCGAGACGTAGGGACCGACACGCCTGGAATGTTGTCAAATGTTACATCCGAGATGTTAGGTTGCCTTAGGCTAGGATATATGACGTTATAGATGTATATGCTGTTCCCTCCGAGAAGTAGGGTTCGACAGGCCAGGAATGTTGTCAAATATTGCATCCGAGATGTTAGGTTGCCTTAGGTTAGGATATATAACGTTATAGACATATGTAATATTACCACCGAGACGTAGGGACCGACACGCCTGGAATGATGTAGAATATTACATCCGGTATGTCAGGTTGCCTTGGGTTAGGATATATAACGTTATAGACGTATATACTGTTCCCTCCGAGAAGTAGGGTTCGACAGGCCAGGAATGTTATCAAATATTGCATCCGAGATGTTAGGTTGCCTTAGATTAGGATATATACCGCCATAGACGTATATAATCTTCCCTCCGAGATGTAGGGTTCGACAGGCCAGGAATGTTGTCAAATATTGCATCCGAGATGTTAGGTTGCCTTAGATAAGGATATACAACGTTATAGACGCATATAATGTTCCCACCGAGAAGTAGGGTCCGACACGCCTGGAATGATGTAGAATATTACATCCGAGATGTCAGGTTGCCTTAGGATAGGATATATAACGTTATAGACGTATATACTGTTCCCTCCGAGAAGTAGGGTTCGACAGGCTAGGAATGTTGTCAAATATTGCATCCGAGATGTTAGGTTGCCTTAGGTTAGCATATATAACGTTATAGACGCACGTAATGTTACCACCGAGACATAGGGTTCCAACACGCCGGGAATGTTGTCAAATGTTATATCCGACATGTTAGGTTGCCTTAGGTTATGATATATAACGTTATAGACGCATGTAATGTTACCACCGAGACGTAGGGACCGACACGCCTGCAATGTTGTCAAATGTTGCATCCGAGATGTTAGGTTGCCTTAGATAAGGATATATACCGTTATAGACGTATATACAGTTCCATCCGAGAATTAGGGTACGACACGCCTGAAATGATGTAGAATATTACATCCGAGATGTCAGGTTGACTTAGGTTAGGATATATAACGTTATAGACGTATATACTGTTCCCTCTGAGAAGTAGGGTTCGACAGGCCAGGAATGTTGTCAAATATTGCATCCGAGATGTTAGGTTGCCTTAGGTTAGCTTATATAACGTTATAGACGCACGTAATGTTACCACCGAGACGTAGGGTTCCAACACGCCGGGTATGTTGTCAAATGTTATATCCGAGATGTTAGGTTGCCTTAGGTTGGGATATATGACGTTATAGACGTATATGCTGTTCCCTCCGAGAAGTAGGGTTCGACACGCCAGGAATGTTATCAAATATTACATACGAGATGTTAGGTGGCCTTAGGTTAGGATATATAACGTTATAGACGCATGTAATGTTACCACCGAGACGTAGGGACCGACACGCCTGGAATGTTGTCAAATGTTACATCCGAGATGTTAGGTTGCCTTAGGCTAGGATATATGACGTTATAGATGTATATGCTGTTCCCTCCGAGAAGTAGGGTTCGACAGGCCAGGAATGTTGTCAAATATTGCATCCGAGATGTTAGGTTGCCTTAGGTTAGGATATATAACGTTATAGACATATGTAATATTACCACCGAGACGTAGGGACCGACACGCCTGGAATGATGTAGAATATTACATCCGGTATGTCAGGTTGCCTTGGGTTAGGATATATAACGTTATAGACGTATATACTGTTCCCTCCGAGAAGTAGGGTTCGACAGGCCAGGAATGTTATCAAATATTGCATCCGAGATGTTAGGTTGCCTTAGATTAGGATATATACCGCCATAGACGTATATAATCTTCCCTCCGAGATGTAGGGTTCGACAGGCCAGGAATGTTGTCAAATATTGCATCCGAGATGTTAGGTTGCCTTAGATAAGGATATACAACGTTATAGACGCATATAATGTTCCCACCGAGAAGTAGGGTCCGACACGCCTGGAATGATGTAGAATATTACATCCGAGATGTCAGGTTGCCTTAGGTTAGGATATATAACGTTATAGACGTATATACTGTTCCCTCCGAGAAGTAGGGTTCGACAGGCTAGGAATGTTGTCAAATATTGCATCCGAGATGTTAGGTTGTCTTAGGTTAGCATATATAACGTTATAGACGCACGTAATGTTACCACCGAGACGTAGGGTTCCAACACGCCGGGAATGTTGTCAAATGTTATATCCGAGATGTTAGGTTGTCTTAGGTTAGGATATATGTCGTAATAGACGTATATGCGGTTCCCTCCGAGAAGTAGGGTTCGACAGGCGAGGAATGTTGTCAAATATTGCATCCGAGATGTTAGGTTGCCTTAGATTAGGATATATACCGCTATAGACGTATATACTGTTCCCTCCGAGAAGTAGGGTTCGACAGGCCAGGAATGTTGTCAAATATTGCATCCGAGATGTTATGTTGCCTTAGGTTAGCATATATAACGTTATAGGCGCACGGAATGTTACCACCGAGACGTAGGGTTCCAACACGCCTGGAATGTTGTCAAATGTTATATCCGAGATGTTAGGTTGCCTTAGGTTAGGATATATTACGTTACAGACGTATATACTGTTCCCACCGAGAAGTAGGGTCCGACACGCCAGGAATGTTGTCAAATATTGCATCCGAGATGTTAGGTTGCCTAAGATTAGGATATATACCGCTATAGACGCATGTAATGTTATCACCGAGACGTAGGGACCGACACGCCTGGAATGTTGTCAAATGTTACATCCGAGATGTTAGGTTGCCTTAGGTTAGGATATATGACGTTATAGACGTATATGCTGTTCCCTCCGAGAAGTAGGATTCGACAGACCAGGAATGTTGTCAAATATTGCATCCGAGATGTTAGGTTGCCTTAGGTTAGGATATATAACGTTATAGACGCATGTAACGTTACCACCGAGACGTAGGGACCGACACGCCTGGAATGTTGTCAAATGTTACATCCGGGATGTTAGGTTGTCTTAGGTTAGGATATATGTCGTTACAGACGTATATACTGTTCCCTCCGAGGAGTAGGGTTCTACAGGCCAGGAATGATGTCAAATATTGCATCCGAGATGTTAGGTTGCCTTAGATTAGGATATATACCGTTATAGACGTATATACTGTTCCCTCCGAGAAGTAGGGTTCGACAGGCCAGGAATGTTGTCAAATATTGCATCCGAGATGTTATGTTGCCTTAGGTTAGCATATATAACGTTATAGACGCACGTAATGTTACCACCGAGACGTAGGGCTCCAACACGCCTGGAATGTTGTCAAATGTTATATCCGAGATGTTAGGTTGCCTTAGGTTAGGATATATTACGTTACAGACGTATATACTGTTCCCTCCGAGGAGTAGGGTTCTACAGGCCAGGAATGATGTCAAATATTGCATCCGAGATGTTAGGTTGCCTTAGATTAGGATATATACCGTTATAGACGTATATACTGTTCCCTCCGAGAAGTAGGGTTCGACAGGCCAGGAATGTTGTCAAATATTGCATCCGAGATGTTATGTTGCCTTAGGTTAGCATATATAACGTTATAGACGCACGTAATGTTACCACCGAGACGTAGGGACCGACACGCATGGAATGTGGTAAAATGTTACATCCGAGATGTTAGGTTGCCTAAGATTAGGATATATACCGTTATAGACGCATGTAATGTTACCACCGAGACGTAGGGACCGACACGCCTGGAATGTTGTCAAATGTTACATCCGAGATGTTAGGTTGCCTTAGGCTAGGATATATGACGTTATAGATGTATATGCTGTTCCCTCCGAGAAGTAGGGTTCGACAGGCCAGGAATGTTGTCAAATATTGCATCCGAGATGTTAGGTTGCCTTAGGTTAGGATATATAACGTTATAGACATATGTAATATTACCACCGAGACGTAGGGACCGACACGCCTGGAATGATGTAGAATATTACATCCGGTATGTCAGGTTGCCTTGGGTTAGGATATATAACGTTATAGACGTATATACTGTTCCCTCCGAGAAGTAGGGTTCGACAGGCCAGGAATGTTATCAAATATTGCATCCGAGATGTTAGGTTGCCTTAGATTAGGATATATACCGCCATAGACGTATATAATCTTCCCTCCGAGATGTAGGGTTCGACAGGCCAGGAATGTTGTCAAATATTGCATCCGAGATGTTAGGTTGCCTTAGATAAGGATATACAACGTTATAGACGCATATAATGTTCCCACCGAGAAGTAGGGTCCGACACGCCTGGAATGATGTAGAATATTACATCCGAGATGTCAGGTTGCCTTAGGATAGGATATATAACGTTATAGACGTATATACTGTTCCCTCCGAGAAGTAGGGTTCGACAGGCTAGGAATGTTGTCAAATATTGCATCCGAGATGTTAGGTTGCCTTAGGTTAGCATATATAACGTTATAGACGCACGTAATGTTACCACCGAGACATAGGGTTCCAACACGCCGGGAATGTTGTCAAATGTTATATCCGACATGTTAGGTTGCCTTAGGTTAGGATATATAACGTTATAGACGCATGTAATGTTACCACCGAGACGTAGGGACCGACACGCCTGCAATGTTGTCAAATGTTGCATCCGAGATGTTAGGTTGCCTTAGATAAGGATATATACCGTTATAGACGTATATACAGTTCCATCCGAGAATTAGGGTACGACACGCCTGAAATGATGTAGAATATTACATCCGAGATGTCAGGTTGACTTAGGTTAGGATATATAACGTTATAGACGTATATACTGTTCCCTCTGAGAAGTAGGGTTCGACAGGCCAGGAATGTTGTCAAATATTGCATCCGAGATGTTAGGTTGCCTTAGGTTAGCTTATATAACGTTATAGACGCACGTAATGTTACCACCGAGACGTAGGGTTCCAACACGCCGGGTATGTTGTCAAATGTTATATCCGAGATGTTAGGTTGCCTTAGGTTGGGATATATGACGTTATAGACGTATATGCTGTTCCCTCCGAGAAGTAGGGTTCGACACGCCAGGAATGTTATCAAATATTACATACGAGATGTTAGGTGGCCTTAGGTTAGGATATATAACGTTATAGACGCATGTAATGTTACCACCGAGACGTAGGGACCGACACGCCTGGAATGTTGTCAAATGTTACATCCGAGATGTTAGGTTGCCTTAGGCTAGGATATATGACGTTATAGATGTATATGCTGTTCCCTCCGAGAAGTAGGGTTCGACAGGCCAGGAATGTTGTCAAATATTGCATCCGAGATGTTAGGTTGCCTTAGGTTAGGATATATAACGTTATAGACATATGTAATATTACCACCGAGACGTAGGGACCGACACGCCTGGAATGATGTAGAATATTACATCCGGTATGTCAGGTTGCCTTGGGTTAGGATATATAACGTTATAGACGTATATACTGTTCCCTCCGAGAAGTAGGGTTCGACAGGCCAGGAATGTTATCAAATATTGCATCCGAGATGTTAGGTTGCCTTAGATTAGGATATATACCGCCATAGACGTATATAATCTTCCCTCCGAGATGTAGGGTTCGACAGGCCAGGAATGTTGTCAAATATTGCATCCGAGATGTTAGGTTGCCTTAGATAAGGATATACAACGTTATAGACGCATATAATGTTCCCACCGAGAAGTAGGGTCCGACACGCCTGGAATGATGTAGAATATTACATCCGAGATGTCAGGTTGCCTTAGGTTAGGATATATAACGTTATAGACGTATATACTGTTCCCTCCGAGAAGTAGGGTTCGACAGGCTAGGAATGTTGTCAAATATTGCATCCGAGATGTTAGGTTGTCTTAGGTTAGCATATATAACGTTATAGACGCACGTAATGTTACCACCGAGACGTAGGGTTCCAAGACGCCGGGAATGTTGTCAAATGTTATATCCGAGATGTTAGGTTGTCTTAGGTTAGGATATATGTCGTAATAGACGTATATGCGGTTCCCTCCGAGAAGTAGGGTTCGACAGGCGAGGAATGTTGTCAAATATTGCATCCGAGATGTTAGGTTGCCTTAGATTAGGATATATACCGCTATAGACGTATATACTGTTCCCTCCGAGAAGTAGGGTTCGACAGGCCAGGAATGTTGTCAAATATTGCATCCGAGATGTTATGTTGCCTTAGGTTAGCATATATAACGTTATAGGCGCACGGAATGTTACCACCGAGACGTAGGGTTCCAACACGCCTGGAATGTTGTCAAATGTTATATCCGAGATGTTAGATTGCCTTAGGTTAGGATATATTACGTTACAGACGTATATACTGTTCCCACCGAGAAGTAGGGTCCGACACGCCAGGAATGTTGTCAAATATTGCATCCGAGATGTTAGGTTGCCTAAGATTAGGATATATACCGCTATAGACGCATGTAATGTTATCACCGAGACGTAGGGACCGACACGCCTGGAATGTTGTCAAATGTTACATCCGAGATGTTAGGTTGCCTTAGGTTAGGATATATGACGTTATAGACGTATATGCTGTTCCCTCCGAGAAGTAGGATTCGACAGACCAGGAATGTTGTCAAATATTGCATCCGAGATGTTAGGTTGCCTTACGTTAGGATATATAACGTTATAGACGCATGTAACGTTACCACCGAGACGTAGGGACCGACACGCCTGGAATGTTGTCAAATGTTACATCCGGGATGTTAGGTTGTCTTAGGTTAGGATATATGTCGTTACAGACGTATATACTGTTCCCTCCGAGGAGTAGGGTTCTACAGGCCAGGAATGATGTCAAATATTGCATCCGAGATGTTAGGTTGCCTTAGATTAGGATATATACCGTTATAGACGTATATACTGTTCCCTCCGAGAAGTAGGGTTCGACAGGCCAGGAATGTTGTCAAATATTGCATCCGAGATGTTATGTTGCCTTAGGTTAGCATATATAACGTTATAGACGCACGTAATGTTACCACCGAGACGTAGGGCTCCAACACGCCTGGAATGTTGTCAAATGTTATATCCGAGATGTTAGGTTGCCTTAGGTTAGGATATATTACGTTACAGACGTATATACTGTTCCCTCCGAGGAGTAGGGTTCTACAGGCCAGGAATGATGTCAAATATTGCATCCGAGATGTTAGGTTGCCTTAGATTAGGATATATACCGTTATAGACGTATATACTGTTCCCTCCGAGAAGTAGGGTTCGACAGGCCAGGAATGTTGTCAAATATTGCATCCGAGATGTTATGTTGCCTTAGGTTAGCATATATAACGTTATAGACGCACGTAATGTTACCACCGAGACGTAGGGACCGACACGCATGGAATGTGGTAAAATGTTACATCCGAGATGTTAGGTTGCCTAAGATTAGGATATATACCGTTATAGACGCATGTAATGTTACCACCGAGACGTAGGGACCGACACGCCTGGAATGTTGTCAAATGTTACATCCGAGATGTTAGGTTGCCTTAGGCTAGGATATATGACGTTATAGATGTATATGCTGTTCCCTCCGAGAAGTAGGGTTCGACAGGCCAGGAATGTTGTCAAATATTGCATCCGAGATGTTAGGTTGCCTTAGGTTAGGATATATAACGTTATAGACATATGTAATATTACCACCGAGACGTAGGGACCGACACGCCTGGAATGATGTAGAATATTACATCCGGTATGTCAGGTTGCCTTGGGTTAGGATATATAACGTTATAGACGTATATACTGTTCCCTCCGAGAAGTAGGGTTCGACAGGCCAGGAATGTTATCAAATATTGCATCCGAGATGTTAGGTTGCCTTAGATTAGGATATATACCGCCATAGACGTATATAATCTTCCCTCCGAGATGTAGGGTTCGACAGGCCAGGAATGTTGTCAAATATTGCATCCGAGATGTTAGGTTGCCTTAGATAAGGATATACAACGTTATAGACGCATATAATGTTCCCACCGAGAAGTAGGGTCCGACACGCCTGGAATGATGTAGAATATTACATCCGAGATGTCAGGTTGCCTTAGGATAGGATATATAACGTTATAGACGTATATACTGTTCCCTCCGAGAAGTAGGGTTCGACAGGCTAGGAATGTTGTCAAATATTGCATCCGAGATGTTAGGTTGCCTTAGGTTAGCATATATAACGTTATAGACGCACGTAATGTTACCACCGAGACATAGGGTTCCAACACGCCGGGAATGTTGTCAAATGTTATATCCGACATGTTAGGTTGCCTTAGGTTAGGATATATAACGTTATAGACGCATGTAATGTTACCACCGAGACGTAGGGACCGACACGCCTGCAATGTTGTCAAATGTTGCATCCGAGATGTTAGGTTGCCTTAGATAAGGATATATACCGTTATAGACGTATATACAGTTCCATCCGAGAATTAGGGTACGACACGCCTGAAATGATGTAGAATATTACATCCGAGATGTCAGGTTGACTTAGGTTAGGATATATAACGTTATAGACGTATATACTGTTCCCTCTGAGAAGTAGGGTTCGACAGGCCAGGAATGTTGTCAAATATTGCATCCGAGATGTTAGGTTGCCTTAGGTTAGCTTATATAACGTTATAGACGCACGTAATGTTACCACCGAGACGTAGGGTTCCAACACGCCGGGTATGTTGTCAAATGTTATATCCGAGATGTTAGGTTGCCTTAGGTTGGGATATATGACGTTATAGACGTATATGCTGTTCCCTCCGAGAAGTAGGGTTCGACACGCCAGGAATGTTATCAAATATTACATACGAGATGTTAGGTGGCCTTAGGTTAGGATATATAACGTTATAGACGCATGTAATGTTACCACCGAGACGTAGGGACCGACACGCCTGGAATGTTGTCAAATGTTACATCCGAGATGTTAGGTTGCCTTAGGCTAGGATATATGACGTTATAGATGTATATGCTGTTCCCTCCGAGAAGTAGGGTTCGACAGGCCAGGAATGTTGTCAAATATTGCATCCGAGATGTTAGGTTGCCTTAGGTTAGGATATATAACGTTATAGACATATGTAATATTACCACCGAGACGTAGGGACCGACACGCCTGGAATGATGTAGAATATTACATCCGGTATGTCAGGTTGCCTTGGGTTAGGATATATAACGTTATAGACGTATATACTGTTCCCTCCGAGAAGTAGGGTTCGACAGGCCAGGAATGTTATCAAATATTGCATCCGAGATGTTAGGTTGCCTTAGATTAGGATATATACCGCCATAGACGTATATAATCTTCCCTCCGAGATGTAGGGTTCGACAGGCCAGGAATGTTGTCAAATATTGCATCCGAGATGTTAGGTTGCCTTAGATAAGGATATACAACGTTATAGACGCATATAATGTTCCCACCGAGAAGTAGGGTCCGACACGCCTGGAATGATGTAGAATATTACATCCGAGATGTCAGGTTGCCTTAGGTTAGGATATATAACGTTATAGACGTATATACTGTTCCCTCCGAGAAGTAGGGTTCGACAGGCTAGGAATGTTGTCAAATATTGCATCCGAGATGTTAGGTTGTCTTAGGTTAGCATATATAACGTTATAGACGCACGTAATGTTACCACCGAGACGTAGGGTTCCAACACGCCGGGAATGTTGTCAAATGTTATATCCGAGATGTTAGGTTGTCTTAGGTTAGGATATATGTCGTAATAGACGTATATGCGGTTCCCTCCGAGAAGTAGGGTTCGACAGGCGAGGAATGTTGTCAAATATTGCATCCGAGATGTTAGGTTGCCTTAGATTAGGATATATACCGCTATAGACGTATATACTGTTCCCTCCGAGAAGTAGGGTTCGACAGGCCAGGAATGTTGTCAAATATTGCATCCGAGATGTTATGTTGCCTTAGGTTAGCATATATAACGTTATAGGCGCACGGAATGTTACCACCGAGACGTAGGGTTCCAACACGCCTGGAATGTTGTCAAATGTTATATCCGAGATGTTAGGTTGCCTTAGGTTAGGATATATTACGTTACAGACGTATATACTGTTCCCACCGAGAAGTAGGGTCCGACACGCCAGGAATGTTGTCAAATATTGCATCCGAGATGTTAGGTTGCCTAAGATTAGGATATATACCGCTATAGACGCATGTAATGTTATCACCGAGACGTAGGGACCGACACGCCTGGAATGTTGTCAAATGTTACATCCGAGATGTTAGGTTGCCTTAGGTTAGGATATATGACGTTATAGACGTATATGCTGTTCCCTCCGAGAAGTAGGATTCGACAGACCAGGAATGTTGTCAAATATTGCATCCGAGATGTTAGGTTGCCTTAGGTTAGGATATATAACGTTATAGACGCATGTAACGTTACCACCGAGACGTAGGGACCGACACGCCTGGAATGTTGTCAAATGTTACATCCGGGATGTTAGGTTGTCTTAGGTTAGGATATATGTCGTTACAGACGTATATACTGTTCCCTCCGAGGAGTAGGGTTCTACAGGCCAGGAATGATGTCAAATATTGCATCCGAGATGTTAGGTTGCCTTAGATTAGGATATATACCGTTATAGACGTATATACTGTTCCCTCCGAGAAGTAGGGTTCGACAGGCCAGGAATGTTGTCAAATATTGCATCCGAGATGTTATGTTGCCTTAGGTTAGCATATATAACGTTATAGACGCACGTAATGTTACCACCGAGACGTAGGGCTCCAACACGCCTGGAATGTTGTCAAATGTTATATCCGAGATGTTAGGTTGCCTTAGGTTAGGATATATTACGTTACAGACGTATATACTGTTCCCACCGAGAAGTAGGGTCCGACACGCCAGGAATGTTGTCAAATATTTCATCCGAGACGTTAGGTTGCCTTAGGTTAGGATATATAACGTTATAGACGTATATACTGTTCCCACCGAGAGGTAGGGTTCGACACGCCAGGAATGTTGTCAAATATTACATACGAGATGTTAGGTGGCCTTAGGTTAGGATATATAACGTCATAGACGCATGTAATGTTACCTCCGAGACGTAGGGACCGACACGCATGGAATGTGGTAAAATGTTACATCCGAGATGTTAGGTTGCCTAAGATTAGGATATATACCGTTATAGACGCATGTAATGTTACCACCGAGACGTAGGGACCGACACGCCTGGAATGTTGTCAAATGTTACATCCGAGATGTTAGGTTGCCTTAGGCTAGGATATATGACGTTATAGATGTATATGCTGTTCCCTCCGAGAAGTAGGGTTCGACAGGCCAGGAATGTTGTCAAATATTGCATCCGAGATGTTAGGTTGCCTTAGGTTAGGATATATAACGTTATAGACATATGTAATATTACCACCGAGACGTAGGGACCGACACGCCTGGAATGATGTAGAATATTACATCCGAGATGTCAGGTTGCCTTGGGTTAGGATATATAACGTTATAGACGTATATACTTTTCCCTCCGAGAAGTAGGGTTCGACAGGCCAGGAATGTTATCAAATATTGCATCCGAGATGTTAGGTTGCCTTAGATTAGGATATATACCGCCATAGACGTATATAATCTTCCCTCCGAGATGTAGGGTTCGACAGGCCAGGAATGTTGTCAAATATTGCATCCGAGATGTTAGGTTGCCTTAGATAAGGATATACAACGTTATAGACGCATATAATGTTCCCACCGAGAAGTAGGGTCCGACACGCCTGGAATGATGTAGAATATTACATCCGAGATGTCAGGTTGCCTTAGGATAGGATATATAACGTTATAGACGTATATACTGTTCCCTCCGAGAAGTAGGGTTCGACAGGCCAGGAATGTTGTCAAATATTGCATCCGAGATGTTAGGTTGCCTTAGGTTAGCTTATATAACGTTATAGACGCACGTAATGTTACCACCGAGACGTAGGGTTCCAACACGCCGGGTATGTTGTCAAATGTTATATCCGAGATGTTAGGTTGCCTTAGGTTGGGATATATGACGTTATAGACGTATATGCTGTTCCCTCCGAGAAGTAGGGTTCGACACGCCAGGAATGTTATCAAATATTACATACGAGATGTTAGGTGGCCTTAGGTTAGGATATATAACGTTATAGACGCATGTAATGTTACCACTGTGACGTAGGGACCGACACGCCTGGAATGTTGTCAAATGTTACATCCGAGATGTTAGGTTGCCTAAGATTAGGATATATACCGCTATAGACGCATGTAATGTTATCACCGAGACGTAGGGACCGAAACGCCTGGACTGTTGTCAATTGTTACATCCGAGATGTTAGGTTGCCTTAGGTTAGGATATATGACGTTATAGACGTATATGCTGTTCCCTCCGAGAAGTAGGATTCGACAGGCCAGGAATGTAGTCAAATATTGCATCCGAGATGTTAGGTTGCCTTAGGTTAGGATATATAACGTTATAGACGCATGTAATGTTACCACCGAGACGTAGGGACCGACACGCCTGGAATGTTGTCAAAAGTTACATCCGGGATGTTAGGTTGTCTTAGGTTAGGATATATGTCGTTACAGACGTATATACTGTTCCCTCCGAGGAGTAGGGTTCTACAGGCCAGGAATGATGTCAAATATTGCATCCGAGATGTTAGGTTGCCTTAGATTAGGATATATACCGTTATAGACGTATATACTGTTCCCTCCGAGAAGTAGGGTTCGACAGGCCAGGAATGTTGTCAAATATTGCATCCGAGATGTTAGGTTGCCTTAGGTTAGGATATATAACGCTATAGACGCATGTAATGTTACCACCGAGACGTAGGGACCGACACGCCTGGAATGTTGTCAAAAGTTACATCCGGGATGTTAGGTTGTCTTAGGTTAGGATATATGTCGTTACAGACGTATATACTGTTCCCTCCGAGGAGTAGGGTTCTACAGGCCAGGAATGATGTCAAATATTGCATCCGAGATGTTAGGTTGCCTTAGGTTAGGATATATAACGTTATAGACGCATGTAACGTTACCACCGAGACGTAGGGACCGACACGCCTGGAATGTTGTCAAATGTTACATCCGGGATGTTAGGTTGTCTTAGGTTAGGATATATGTCGTTACAGACGTATATACTGTTCCCTCCGAGGAGTAGGGTTCTACAGGCCAGGAATGATGTCAAATATTGCATCCGAGATGTTAGGTTGCCTTAGATTAGGATATATACCGTTATAGACGTATATACTGTTCCCTCCGAGAAGTAGGGTTCGACAGGCCAGGAATGTTGTCAAATATTGCATCCGAGATGTTATGTTGCCTTAGGTTAGCATATATAACGTTATAGACGCACGTAATGTTACCACCGAGACGTAGGGACCGACACGCATGGAATGTGGTAAAATGTTACATCCGAGATGTTAGGTTGCCTAAGATTAGGATATATACCGTTATAGACGCATGTAATGTTACCACCGAGACGTAGGGTTCGACAGGCTAGGAATGTTGTCAAATATTGCATCCGAGATGTTAGGTTGCCTTAGGTTAGCATATATAACGTTATAGACGCACGTAATGTTACCACCGAGACATAGGGTTCCAACACGCCGGGAATGTTGTCAAATGTTATATCCGAGATGTTAGGTTGCCTTAGGCTAGGATATATGACGTTATAGATGTATATGCTGTTCCCTCCGAGAAGTAGGGTTCGACAGGCCAGGAATGTTGTCAAATATTGCATCCGAGATGTTAGGTTGCCTTAGGTTAGGATATATAACGTTATAGACATATGTAATATTACCACCGAGACGTAGGGACCGACACGCCTGGAATGATGTAGAATATTACATCCGGTATGTCAGGTTGCCTTGGGTTAGGATATATAACGTTATAGACGTATATACTGTTCCCTCCGAGAAGTAGGGTTCGACAGGCCAGGAATGTTATCAAATATTGCATCCGAGATGTTAGGTTGCCTTAGATTAGGATATATACCGCCATAGACGTATATAATCTTCCCTCCGAGATGTAGGGTTCGACAGGCCAGGAATGTTGTCAAATATTGCATCCGAGATGTTAGGTTGCCTCAGATAAGGATATACAACGTTATAGACGCATATAATGTTCCCACCGAGAAGTAGGGTCCGACACGCCTGGAATGATGTAGAATATTACATCCGAGATGTCAGGTTGCCTTAGGTTAGGATATATAACGTTATAGACGTATATACTGTTCCCTCCGAGAAGTAGGGTTCGACAGGCTAGGAATGTTGTCAAATATTGCATCCGAGATGTTAGGTTGTCTTAGGTTAGCATATATAACGTTATAGACGCACGTAATGTTACCACCGAGACGTAGGGTTCCAACACGCCGGGAATGTTGTCAAATGTTATATCCGAGATGTTAGGTTGTCTTAGGTTAGGATATATGTCGTAATAGACGTATATACTGTTCCCACCGAGAAGTAGGGTCCGACACGCCAGGAATGTTGTCAAATATTTCATCCGAGACGTTAGGTTGCCTTAGGTTAGGATATATAACGTTATAGAAGTATATACTGTTCCCACCGAGAGGTAGGGTTCGACACGCCAGGAATGTTGTCAAATATTACATACGAGATGTTAGGTGGCCTTAGGTTAGGATATATAACGTCATAGACGCATGTAATGTTACCTCCGAGACGTAGGGACCGACACGCATGGAATGTGGTAAAATGTTACATCCGAGATGTTAGGTTGCCTAAGATTAGGATATATACCGTTATAGATGCATGTAATGTTACCACCGAGACGTAGGGACCGACACGCCTGGAATGTTGTCAAATGTTACATCCGAGATGTTAGGTTGCCTTAGGCTAGGATATATGACGTTATAGATGTATATGCTGTTCCCTCCGAGAAGTAGGGTTCGACAGGCCAGGAATGTTGTCAAATATTGCATCCGAGATGTTAGGTTGCCTTAGGTTAGGATATATAACGTTATAGACATATGTAATATTACCACCGAGACGTAGGGACCGACACGCCTGGAATGATGTAGAATATTACATCCGGTATGTCAGGTTGCCTTGGGTTAGGATATATAACGTTATAGACGTATATACTGTTCCCTCCGAGAAGTAGGGTTCGACAGGCCAGGAATGTTATCAAATATTGCATCCGAGATGTTAGGTTGCCTTAGATTAGGATATATACCGCCATAGACGTATATAATCTTCCCTCCGAGATGTAGGGTTCGACAGGCCAGGAATGTTGTCAAATATTGCATCCGAGATGTTAGGTTGCCTTAGATAAGGATATACAACGTTATAGACGCATATAATGTTCCCACCGAGAAGTAGGGTCCGACACGCCTGGAATGATGTAGAATATTACATCCGAGATGTCAGGTTGCCTTAGGTTAGGATATATAACGTTATAGACGTATATACTGTTCCCTCCGAGAAGTAGGGTTCGACAGGCTAGGAATGTTGTCAAATATTGCATCCGAGATGTTAGGTTGTCTTAGGTTAGCATATATAACGTTATAGACGCACGTAATGTTACCACCGAGACGTAGGGTTCCAACACGCCGGGAATGTTGTCAAATGTTATATCCGAGATGTTAGGTTGTCTTAGGTTAGGATATATGTCGTAATAGACGTATATGCGGATCCCTCCGAGAAGTAGGGTTCGGCAGGCGAGGAATGTTGTCAAATATTGCATCCGAGATGTTAGGTTGCCTTAGATTAGGATATATACCGCTATAGACGTATATACTGTTCCCTCCGAGAAGTAGGGTTCGACAGGCCAGGAATGTTGTCAAATATTGCATCCGAGATGTTATGTTGCCTTAGGTTAGCATATATAACGTTATAGGCGCACGGAATGTTACCACCGAGACGTAGGGTTCCAACACGCCTGGAATGTTGTCAAATGTTATATCCGAGATGTTAGGTTGCCTTAGGTTAGGATATATGACGTTACAGACGTATATACTGTTCCCACCGAGAAGTAGGGACCGACACGCCTGGAATGTTGTCAAATGTTACATCCGAGATGTTAGGTTGCCTTAGGCTAGGATATATGACGTTATAGATGTATATGCTGTTCCCTCCGAGAAGTAGGGTTCGACAGGCCAGGAATGTTGTCAAATATTGCATCCGAGATGTTAGGTTGCCTTAGGTTAGGATATATAACGTTATAGACATATGTAATATTACCACCGAGACGTAGGGACCGACACGCCTGGAATGATGTAGAATATTACATCCGAGATGTCAGGTTGCCTTGGGTTAGGATATATAACGTTATAGACGTATATACTGTTCCCTCCGAGAAGTAGGGTTCGACAGGCCAGGAATGTTATCAAATATTGCATCCGAGATGTTAGGTTGCCTTAGATTAGGATATATACCGCCATAGACGTATATAATCTTCCCTCCGAGATGTAGGGTTCGACAGGCCAGGAATGTTGTCAAATATTGCATCCGAGATGTTAGGTTGCCTTAGATAAGGATATACAACGTTATAGACGCATATAATGTTCCCACCGAGAAGTAGGGTCCGACACGCCTGGAATGATGTAGAATATTACATCCGAGATGTCAGGTTGCCTTAGGTTAGGATATATAACGTTATACACGTATATACTGTTCCCTCCGAGAAGTAGGGTTCGACAGGCTAGGAATGTTGTCAAATATTGCATCCGAGATGTTAGGTTGCCTTAGGTTAGCATATATAGCGTTATAGACGCACGTAATGTTACCACCGAGACATAGGGTTCCAACACGCCGGGAATGTTGTCAAATTTTATATCCGAGATGTTAGGTTGCCTTAGGTTAGGATATATAACGTTATAGACGCATGTAATGTTACCACCGAGACGTAGGGACCGACACGCCTGCAATGTTGTCAAATGTCGCATCCGAGATGTTAGGTTGCCTTAGATAAGGATATATACCGTTATAGACGTATATACAGTTCCATCCGAGAATTAGGGTACGACACGCCTGAAATGATGTAGAATATTACATCCGAGATGTCAGGTTGCCTTAGGTTAGGATATATAACGTTATAGACGTATATACTGTTCCCTCCGAGAAGTAGGGTTCGACAGGCCAGGAATGTTGTCAAATATTGCATCCGAGATGTTAGGTTGCCTTAGGTTAGCTTATATAACGTTATAGACGCACGTAATGTTACCACCGAGACGTAGGGTTCCAACACGCCGGGTATGTTGTCAAATGTTATATCCGAGATGTTAGGTTGCCTTAGGTTGGGATATATGACGTTATAGACGTATATGCTGTTCCCTCCGAGAAGTAGGGTTCGACACGCCAGGAATGTTATCAAATATTACATACGAGATGTTAGGTGGCCTTAGGTTAGGATATATAACGTTATAGACGCATGTAATGTTACCACTGTGACGTAGGGACCGACACGCCTGGAATGTTGTAAAATGTTACATCCGAGATGTTAGGTTGCCTAAGATTAGGATATATACCGCTATAGACGCATGTAATGTTATCACCGAGACGTAGGGACCGACACGCCTGGACTGTTGTCAATTGTTACATCCGAGATGTTAGGTTGCCTTAGGTTAGGATATATGACGTTATAGACGTATATGCTGTTCCCTCCGAGAAGTAGGATTCGACAGGCCAGGAATGTTGTCAAATATTGCATCCGAGATGTTAGGTTGCCTTAGGTTAGGATATATAACGTTATAGACGCATGTAACGTTACCACCGAGACGTAGGGACCGACACGCCTGGAATGTTGTCAAATGTTACATCCGGGATGTTAGGTTGTCTTAGGTTAGGATATATGTCGTTACAGACGTATATACTGTTCCCTCCGAGGAGTAGGGTTCTACAGGCCAGGAATGTTGTCAAATATTGCATCCGAGATGTTAGGTTGCCTTAGATTAGGATATATACCGTTATAGACGTATATACTGTTCCCACCGAGAAGTAGGGTTCTACAGGCCAGGAATGATGTCAAATATTGCATCCGAGATGTTAGGTTGCCTTAGGTTAGGATATATAACGTTATAGACGCATGTAACGTTACCACCGAGACGTAGGGACCGACACGCCTGGAATGTTGTCAAATGTTACATCCGGGATGTTAGGTTGTCTTAGGTTAGGATATATGTCGTTACAGACGTATATACTGTTCCCTCCGAGGAGTAGGGTTCTACAGGCCAGTAATGATGTCAAATATTGCATCCGAGTTGTTAGGTTGCCTTAGATTAGGATATATACCGTTATAGACGTATATACTGTTCCCTCCGAGAAGTAGGGTTCGACAGGCCAGGAATGTTGTCAAATATTGCATCCGAGATGTTATGTTGCCTTAGGTTAGCATATATAACGTTATAGACGCACGTAATGTTACCACCGAGACGTAGGGCTCCAACACGCCTGGAATGTTGTCAAATGTTATATCCGAGATGTTAGGTTGCCTTAGGTTAGGATATATTACGTTACAGACGTATATACTGTTCCCACCGAGAAGTAGGGTCCGACACGCCAGGAATGTTGTCAAATATTTCATCCGAGACGTTAGGTTGCCTTAGGTTAGGATATATAACGTTATAGACGTATATACTGTTCCCACCGAGAGGTAGGGTTCGACACGCCAGGAATGTTGTCAAATATTACATACGAGATGTTAGGTGGCCTTAGGTTAGGATATATAACGTCATAGACGCATGTAATGTTACCTCCGAGACGTAGGGACCGACACGCATGGAATGTGGTAAAATGTTACATCCGAGATGTTAGGTTGCCTAAGATTTGGATATATACCGTTATAGACGCATGTAATGTTACCACCGAGACGTAGGGATCGACACGCCTGGAATGTTGTCAAATGTTACGTCCGAGATGTTAGGTTGCCTTAGGCTAGGATATATGACGTTATAGATGTATATGCTGTTCCCTCCGAGAAGTAGGGTTCGACAGGCCAGGAATGTTGTCAAATATTGCATCCGAGATGTTAGGTTGCCTTAGGTTAGGATATATAACGTTATAGACATATGTAATATTACCACCGAGACGTAGGGACCGACACGCCTGGAATGATGTAGAATATTACATCCGGTATGTCAGGTTGCCTTGGGTTAGGATATATAACGTTATAGACGTATATACTGTTCCCTCCGAGAAGTAGGGTTCGACAGGCCAGGAATGTTATCAAATATTGCATCCGAGATGTTAGGTTGCCTTAGATTAGGATATATACCGCCATAGACGTATATAATCTTCCCTCCGAGATGTAGGGTTCGACAGGCCAGGAATGTTGTCAAATATTGCATCCGAGATGTTAGGTTGCCTTAGATAAGGATATACAACGTTATAGACGCATATAATGTTCCCACCGAGAAGTAGGGTCCGACACGCCTGGAATGATGTAGAATATTACATCCGAGATGTCAGGTTGCCTTAGGTTAGGATATATAACGTTATAGACGTATATACTGTTCCCTCCGAGAAGTAGGGTTCGACAGGCTAGGAATGTTGTCAAATATTGCATCCGAGATGTTAGGTTGCCTTAGGTTAGCATATATAACGTTATAGACGCACGTAATGTTACCACCGAGACATAGGGTTCCAACACGCCGGGAATGTTGTCAAATGTTATATCCGAGATGTTAGGTTGCCTTAGGTTAGGATATATAACGTTATAGACGCATGTATTGTTACCACCGAGACGTAGGGACCGACACGCCTGGAATGTTGTCAAATGTTACATCCGAGATGTTAGGTTGCCTTAGGCTAAGATATATGACGTTATAGATGTATATGCTGTTCCCTCCGAGAAGTAGGGTTCGACAGGCCAGGAATGTTGTCAAATATTGCATCCGAGATGTTAGGTTGCCTTAGGTTAGGATATATAACGTTATAGACATATGTAATATTACCACCGAGACGTAGGGACCGACACGCCTGGAATGATGTAGAATATTACATCCGGTATGTCAGGTTGCCTTGGGTTAGGATATATAACGTTATAGACGTATATACTGTTCCCTCCGAGAAGTAGGGTTCGACAGGCCAGGAATGTTATCAAATATTGCATCCGAGATGTTAGGTTGCCTTAGATTAGGATATATATCGCCATAGACGTATATAATCTTCCCTCCGAGATGTAGGGTTCGACAGGCCAGGAATGTTGTCAAATATTGCATCCGAGATGTTAGGTTGCCTTAGATAAGGATATACAACGTTATAGACGCATATAATGTTCCCACCGAGAAGTAGGGTCCGACACGCCTGGAATGATGTAGAATATTACATCCGAGATTTCAGGTTGCCTTAGGTTAGGATATATAACGTTATAGACGTATATACTGTTCCCTCCGAGAAGTAGGGTTCGACAGGCTAGGAATGTTGTCAAATATTGCATCCGAGATGTTAGGTTGTCTTAGGTTAGCATATATAACGTTATAGACGCACGTAATGTTACCACCGAGACGTAGGGTTCCAACACGCCGGGAATGTTGTCAAATGTTATATCCGAGATGTTAGGTTGTCTTAGGTTAGGATATATGTCGTAATAGATGTATATGCGGTTCCCTCCGAGAAGTAGGGTTCGACAGGCGAGGAATGTTGTCAAATATTGCATCCGAGATGTTATGTTGCCTTAGGTTAGCATATATAACGTTATAGACGCACGTAATGTTACCACCGAGACGTAGGGACCGACACGCATGGAATGTGGTAAAATGTTACATCCGAGATGTTAGGTTGCCTAAGATTAGGATATATACCGTTATAGACGCATGTAATGTTACCACCGAGACGTAGGGTTCGACAGGCTAGGAATGTTGTCAAATATTGCATCCGAGATGTTAGGTTGCCTTAGGTTAGCATATATAACGTTATAGACGCACGTAATGTTACCACCGAGACATAGGGTTCCAACACGCCGGGAATGTTGTCAAATGTTATATCCGAGATGTTAGGTTGCCTTAGGCTAGGATATATGACGTTATAGATGTATATGCTGTTCCCTCCGAGAAGTAGGGTTCGACAGGCCAGGAATGTTGTCAAATATTGCATCCGAGATGTTAGGTTGCCTTAGGTTAGGATATATAACGTTATAGACATATGTAATATTACCACCGAGACGTAGGGACCGACACGCCTGGAATGATGTAGAATATTACATCCGGTATGTCAGGTTGCCTTGGGTTAGGATATATAACGTTATAGACGTATATACTGTTCCCTCCGAGAAGTAGGGTTCGACAGGCCAGGAATGTTATCAAATATTGCATCCGAGATGTTAGGTTGCCTTAGATTAGGATATATACCGCCATAGACGTATATAATCTTCCCTCCGAGATGTAGGGTTCGACAGGCCAGGAATGTTGTCAAATATTGCATCCGAGATGTTAGGTTGCCTCAGATAAGGATATACAACGTTATAGACGCATATAATGTTCCCACCGAGAAGTAGGGTCCGACACGCCTGGAATGATGTAGAATATTACATCCGAGATGTCAGGTTGCCTTAGGTTAGGATATATAACGTTATAGACGTATATACTGTTCCCTCCGAGAAGTAGGGTTCGACAGGCTAGGAATGTTGTCAAATATTGCATCCGAGATGTTAGGTTGTCTTAGGTTAGCATATATAACGTTATAGACGCACGTAATGTTACCACCGAGACGTAGGGTTCCAACACGCCGGGAATGTTGTCAAATGTTATATCCGAGATGTTAGGTTGTCTTAGGTTAGGATATATGTCGTAATAGACGTATATACTGTTCCCACCGAGAAGTAGGGTCCGACACGCCAGGAATGTTGTCAAATATTTCATCCGAGACGTTAGGTTGCCTTAGGTTAGGATATATAACGTTATAGAAGTATATACTGTTCCCACCGAGAGGTAGGGTTCGACACGCCAGGAATGTTGTCAAATATTACATACGAGATGTTAGGTGGCCTTAGGTTAGGATATATAACGTCATAGACGCATGTAATGTTACCTCCGAGACGTAGGGACCGACACGCATGGAATGTGGTAAAATGTTACATCCGAGATGTTAGGTTGCCTAAGATTAGGATATATACCGTTATAGATGCATGTAATGTTACCACCGAGACGTAGGGACCGACACGCCTGGAATGTTGTCAAATGTTACATCCGAGATGTTAGGTTGCCTTAGGCTAGGATATATGACGTTATAGATGTATATGCTGTTCCCTCCGAGAAGTAGGGTTCGACAGGCCAGGAATGTTGTCAAATATTGCATCCGAGATGTTAGGTTGCCTTAGGTTAGGATATATAACGTTATAGACATATGTAATATTACCACCGAGACGTAGGGACCGACACGCCTGGAATGATGTAGAATATTACATCCGGTATGTCAGGTTGCCTTGGGTTAGGATATATAACGTTATAGACGTATATACTGTTCCCTCCGAGAAGTAGGGTTCGACAGGCCAGGAATGTTATCAAATATTGCATCCGAGATGTTAGGTTGCCTTAGATTAGGATATATACCGCCATAGACGTATATAATCTTCCCTCCGAGATGTAGGGTTCGACAGGCCAGGAATGTTGTCAAATATTGCATCCGAGATGTTAGGTTGCCTTAGATAAGGATATACAACGTTATAGACGCATATAATGTTCCCACCGAGAAGTAGGGTCCGACACGCCTGGAATGATGTAGAATATTACATCCGAGATGTCAGGTTGCCTTAGGTTAGGATATATAACGTTATAGACGTATATACTGTTCCCTCCGAGAAGTAGGGTTCGACAGGCTAGGAATGTTGTCAAATATTGCATCCGAGATGTTAGGTTGTCTTAGGTTAGCATATATAACGTTATAGACGCACGTAATGTTACCACCGAGACGTAGGGTTCCAACACGCCGGGAATGTTGTCAAATGTTATATCCGAGATGTTAGGTTGTCTTAGGTTAGGATATATGTCGTAATAGACGTATATGCGGATCCCTCCGAGAAGTAGGGTTCGGCAGGCGAGGAATGTTGTCAAATATTGCATCCGAGATGTTAGGTTGCCTTAGATTAGGATATATACCGCTATAGACGTATATACTGTTCCCTCCGAGAAGTAGGGTTCGACAGGCCAGGAATGTTGTCAAATATTGCATCCGAGATGTTATGTTGCCTTAGGTTAGCATATATAACGTTATAGGCGCACGGAATGTTACCACCGAGACGTAGGGTTCCAACACGCCTGGAATGTTGTCAAATGTTATATCCGAGATGTTAGGTTGCCTTAGGTTAGGATATATGACGTTACAGACGTATATACTGTTCCCACCGAGAAGTAGGGACCGACACGCCTGGAATGTTGTCAAATGTTACATCCGAGATGTTAGGTTGCCTTAGGCTAGGATATATGACGTTATAGATGTATATGCTGTTCCCTCCGAGAAGTAGGGTTCGACAGGCCAGGAATGTTGTCAAATATTGCATCCGAGATGTTAGGTTGCCTTAGGTTAGGATATATAACGTTATAGACATATGTAATATTACCACCGAGACGTAGGGACCGACACGCCTGGAATGATGTAGAATATTACATCCGAGATGTCAGGTTGCCTTGGGTTAGGATATATAACGTTATAGACGTATATACTGTTCCCTCCGAGAAGTAGGGTTCGACAGGCCAGGAATGTTATCAAATATTGCATCCGAGATGTTAGGTTGCCTTAGATTAGGATATATACCGCCATAGACGTATATAATCTTCCCTCCGAGATGTAGGGTTCGACAGGCCAGGAATGTTGTCAAATATTGCATCCGAGATGTTAGGTTGCCTTAGATAAGGATATACAACGTTATAGACGCATATAATGTTCCCACCGAGAAGTAGGGTCCGACACGCCTGGAATGATGTAGAATATTACATCCGAGATGTCAGGTTGCCTTAGGTTAGGATATATAACGTTATACACGTATATACTGTTCCCTCCGAGAAGTAGGGTTCGACAGGCTAGGAATGTTGTCAAATATTGCATCCGAGATGTTAGGTTGCCTTAGGTTAGCATATATAGCGTTATAGACGCACGTAATGTTACCACCGAGACATAGGGTTCCAACACGCCGGGAATGTTGTCAAATTTTATATCCGAGATGTTAGGTTGCCTTAGGTTAGGATATATAACGTTATAGACGCATGTAATGTTACCACCGAGACGTAGGGACCGACACGCCTGCAATGTTGTCAAATGTCGCATCCGAGATGTTAGGTTGCCTTAGATAAGGATATATACCGTTATAGACGTATATACAGTTCCATCCGAGAATTAGGGTACGACACGCCTGAAATGATGTAGAATATTACATCCGAGATGTCAGGTTGCCTTAGGTTAGGATATATAACGTTATAGACGTATATACTGTTCCCTCCGAGAAGTAGGGTTCGACAGGCCAGGAATGTTGTCAAATATTGCATCCGAGATGTTAGGTTGCCTTAGGTTAGCTTATATAACGTTATAGACGCACGTAATGTTACCACCGAGACGTAGGGTTCCAACACGCCGGGTATGTTGTCAAATGTTATATCCGAGATGTTAGGTTGCCTTAGGTTGGGATATATGACGTTATAGACGTATATGCTGTTCCCTCCGAGAAGTAGGGTTCGACACGCCAGGAATGTTATCAAATATTACATACGAGATGTTAGGTGGCCTTAGGTTAGGATATATAACGTTATAGACGCATGTAATGTTACCACTGTGACGTAGGGACCGACACGCCTGGAATGTTGTAAAATGTTACATCCGAGATGTTAGGTTGCCTAAGATTAGGATATATACCGCTATAGACGCATGTAATGTTATCACCGAGACGTAGGGACCGACACGCCTGGACTGTTGTCAATTGTTACATCCGAGATGTTAGGTTGCCTTAGGTTAGGATATATGACGTTATAGACGTATATGCTGTTCCCTCCGAGAAGTAGGATTCGACAGGCCAGGAATGTTGTCAAATATTGCATCCGAGATGTTAGGTTGCCTTAGGTTAGGATATATAACGTTATAGACGCATGTAACGTTACCACCGAGACGTAGGGACCGACACGCCTGGAATGTTGTCAAATGTTACATCCGGGATGTTAGGTTGTCTTAGGTTAGGATATATGTCGTTACAGACGTATATACTGTTCCCTCCGAGGAGTAGGGTTCTACAGGCCAGGAATGTTGTCAAATATTGCATCCGAGATGTTAGGTTGCCTTAGATTAGGATATATACCGTTATAGACGTATATACTGTTCCCACCGAGAAGTAGGGTTCTACAGGCCAGGAATGATGTCAAATATTGCATCCGAGATGTTAGGTTGCCTTAGGTTAGGATATATAACGTTATAGACGCATGTAACGTTACCACCGAGACGTAGGGACCGACACGCCTGGAATGTTGTCAAATGTTACATCCGGGATGTTAGGTTGTCTTAGGTTAGGATATATGTCGTTACAGACGTATATACTGTTCCCTCCGAGGAGTAGGGTTCTACAGGCCAGTAATGATGTCAAATATTGCATCCGAGTTGTTAGGTTGCCTTAGATTAGGATATATACCGTTATAGACGTATATACTGTTCCCTCCGAGAAGTAGGGTTCGACAGGCCAGGAATGTTGTCAAATATTGCATCCGAGATGTTATGTTGCCTTAGGTTAGCATATATAACGTTATAGACGCACGTAATGTTACCACCGAGACGTAGGGCTCCAACACGCCTGGAATGTTGTCAAATGTTATATCCGAGATGTTAGGTTGCCTTAGGTTAGGATATATTACGTTACAGACGTATATACTGTTCCCACCGAGAAGTAGGGTCCGACACGCCAGGAATGTTGTCAAATATTTCATCCGAGACGTTAGGTTGCCTTAGGTTAGGATATATAACGTTATAGACGTATATACTGTTCCCACCGAGAGGTAGGGTTCGACACGCCAGGAATGTTGTCAAATATTACATACGAGATGTTAGGTGGCCTTAGGTTAGGATATATAACGTCATAGACGCATGTAATGTTACCTCCGAGACGTAGGGACCGACACGCATGGAATGTGGTAAAATGTTACATCCGAGATGTTAGGTTGCCTAAGATTTGGATATATACCGTTATAGACGCATGTAATGTTACCACCGAGACGTAGGGATCGACACGCCTGGAATGTTGTCAAATGTTACGTCCGAGATGTTAGGTTGCCTTAGGCTAGGATATATGACGTTATAGATGTATATGCTGTTCCCTCCGAGAAGTAGGGTTCGACAGGCCAGGAATGTTGTCAAATATTGCATCCGAGATGTTAGGTTGCCTTAGGTTAGGATATATAACGTTATAGACATATGTAATATTACCACCGAGACGTAGGGACCGACACGCCTGGAATGATGTAGAATATTACATCCGGTATGTCAGGTTGCCTTGGGTTAGGATATATAACGTTATAGACGTATATACTGTTCCCTCCGAGAAGTAGGGTTCGACAGGCCAGGAATGTTATCAAATATTGCATCCGAGATGTTATGTTGCCTTAGATTAGGATATATACCGCCATAGACGTATATAATCTTCCCTCCGAGATGTAGGGTTCGACAGGCCAGGAATGTTGTCAAATATTGCATCCGAGATGTTAGGTTGCCTTAGATAAGGATATACAACGTTATAGACGCATATAATGTTCCCACCGAGAAGTAGGGTCCGACACGCCTGGAATGATGTAGAATATTACATCCGAGATGTCAGGTTGCCTTAGGTTAGGATATATAACGTTATAGACGTATATACTGTTCCCTCCGAGAAGTAGGGTTCGACAGGCTAGGAATGTTGTCAAATATTGCATCCGAGATGTTAGGTTGCCTTAGGTTAGCATATATAACGTTATAGACGCACGTAATGTTACCACCGAGACATAGGGTTCCAACACGCCGGGAATGTTGTCAAATGTTATATCCGAGATGTTAGGTTGCCTTAGGTTAGGATATATAACGTTATAGACGCATGTATTGTTACCACCGAGACGTAGGGACCGACACGCCTGGAATGTTGTCAAATGTTACATCCGAGATGTTAGGTTGCCTTAGGCTAGGATATATGACGTTATAGATGTATATGCTGTTCCCTCCGAGAAGTAGGGTTCGACAGGCCAGGAATGTTGTCAAATATTGCATCCGAGATGTTAGGTTGCCTTAGGTTAGGATATATAACGTTATAGACATATGTAATATTACCACCGAGACGTAGGGACCGACACGCCTGGAATGATGTAGAATATTACATCCGGTATGTCAGGTTGCCTTGGGTTAGGATATATAACGTTATAGACGTATATACTGTTCCCTCCGAGAAGTAGGGTTCGACAGGCCAGGAATGTTATCAAATATTGCATCCGAGATGTTAGGTTGCCTTAGATTAGGATATATATCGCCATAGACGTATATAATCTTCCCTCCGAGATGTAGGGTTCGACAGGCCAGGAATGTTGTCAAATATTGCATCCGAGATGTTAGGTTGCCTTAGATAAGGATATACAACGTTATAGACGCATATAATGTTCCCACCGAGAAGTAGGGTCCGACACGCCTGGAATGATGTAGAATATTACATCCGAGATTTCAGGTTGCCTTAGGTTAGGATATATAACGTTATAGACGTATATACTGTTCCCTCCGAGAAGTAGGGTTCGACAGGCTAGGAATGTTGTCAAATATTGCATCCGAGATGTTAGGTTGTCTTAGGTTAGCATATATAACGTTATAGACGCACGTAATGTTACCACCGAGACGTAGGGTTCCAACACGCCGGGAATGTTGTCAAATGTTATATCCGAGATGTTAGGTTGTCTTAGGTTAGGATATATGTCGTAATAGATGTATATGCGGTTCCCTCCGAGAAGTAGGGTTCGACAGGCGAGGAATGTTGTCAAATATTGCATCCCAGATGTTAGGTTGCCTTAGATTAGGATATATACCGCTATAGACGTATATACTGTTCCCTCCGAGAAGTAGGGTTCGACAGGCCAGGAATGTTGTCAAATATTGCATCCGAGATGTTATGTTGCCTTAGGTTAGCATATATAACGTTATAGGCGCACGGAATGTTACCACCGAGACGTAGGGTTCCAACACGCCTGGAATGTTGTCAAATGTTATATCCGAGATGTTAGGTTGCCTTAGGTTAGGATATATGACGTTACAGACGTATATACTGTTCCCACCGAGAAGTAGGGTCCGACACGCCAGGAATGTTGTCAAATATTACATCCGAGATGTTAGGTTGCCTAAGATTAGGATATATACCGTTATAGACGCATGTAATGTTACCACCGAGACGTAGGGACCGACACGCCTGGAATGTTGTCAAATGTTACATCCGAGATGTTAGGTTGCCTTAGGCTAGGATATATGACGTTATAGATGTATATGCTGTTCCCTCCGAGAAGTAGGGTTCGACAGGCCAGGAATGTTGTCAAATATTGCATCCGAGATGTTAGGTTGCCTTAGGTTAGGATATATAACGTTATAGACATATGTAATATTACCACCGAGACGTAGGGACCGACACGCCTGGAATGATGTAGAATATTACATCCGAGATGTCAGGTTGCCTTGGGTTAGGATATATAACGTTATAGACGTATATACTGTTCCCTCCGAGAAGTAGGGTTCGACAGGCCAGGAATGTTATCAAATATTGCATCCGAGATGTTAGGTTGCCTTAGATTAGGATATATACCGCCATAGACGTATATAATCTTCCCTCCGAGATGTAGGGTTCGACAGGCCAGGAATGTTGTCAAATATTGCATCCGAGATGTTAGGTTGCCTTAGATAAGGATATACAACGTTATAGACGCATATAATGTTCCCACCGAGAAGTAGGGTCCGACACGCCTGGAATGATGTAGAATATTACATCCGAGATGTCAGGTTGCCTTAGGTTAGGATATATAACGTTATAGACGTATATACTGTTCCCTCCGAGAAGTAGGGTTCGACAGGCTAGGAATGTTGTCAAATATTGCATCCGAGATGTTAGGTTGTCTTAGGTTAGCATATATAACGTTATAGACGCACGTAATGTTACCACCGAGACGTAGGGTTCCAACACGCCGGGAATGTTGTCAAATGTTATATCCGAGATGTTAGGTTGTCTTAGGTTAGGATATATGTCGTAATAGACGTATATGCGGTTCCCTCCGAGAAGTAGGGTTCGACAGGCGAGGAATGTTGTCAAATATTGCATCCCAGATGTTAGGTTGCCTTAGATTAGGATATATACCGCTATAGACGTATATACTGTTCCCTCCGAGAAGTAGGGTTCGACAGGCCAGGAATGTTGTCAAATATTGCATCCGAGATGTTATGTTGCCTTAGGTTAGCATATATAACGTTATAGGCGCACGGAATGTTACCACCGAGACGTAGGGTTCCAACACGCCTGGAATGTTGTCAAATGTTATATCCGAGATGTTAGGTTGCCTTAGGTTAGGATATATGACGTTACAGACGTATATACTGTTCCCACCGAGAAGTAGGGTCCGACACGCCAGGAATGTTGTCAAATATTACATCCGAGATGTTAGGTTGCCTAAGATTAGGATATATACCGTTATAGACGCATGTAATGTTACCACCGAGACGTAGGGACCGACACGCCTGGAATGTTGTCAAATGTTACATCCGAGATGTTAGGTTGCCTTAGGCTAGGATATATGACGTTATAGATGTATATGCTGTTCCCTCCGAGAAGTAGGGTTCGACAGGCCAGGAATGTTGTCAAATATTGCATCCGAGATGTTAGGTTGCCTTAGGTTAGGATATATAACGTTATAGACATATGTAATATTACCACCGAGACGTAGGGACCGACACGCCTGGAATGATGTAGAATATTACATCCGAGATGTCAGGTTGCCTTGGGTTAGGATATATAACGTTATAGACGTATATACTGTTCCCTCCGAGAAGTAGGGTTCGACAGGCCAGGAATGTTATCAAATATTGCATCCGAGATGTTAGGTTGCCTTAGATTAGGATATATACCGCCATAGACGTATATAATCTTCCCTCCGAGATGTAGGGTTCGACAGGCCAGGAATGTTGTCAAATATTGCATCCGAGATGTTAGGTTGCCTTAGATAAGGATATACAACGTTATAGACGCATATAATGTTCCCACCGAGAAGTAGGGTCCGACACGCCTGGAATGATGTAGAATATTACATCCGAGATGTCAGGTTGCCTTAGGTTAGGATATATAACGTTATAGACGTATATACTGTTCCCTCCGAGAAGTAGGGTTCGACAGGCTAGGAATGTTGTCAAATATTGCATCCGAGATGTTAGGTTGCCTTAGGTTAGGATATATAACGTCATAGACGCATGTAATGTTACCTCCGAGACGTAGGGACCGACACGCCTGGAATGTGGTAAAATGTTACATCCGAGATGTTAGGTTGCCTAAGATTAGGATATATACCGTTATAGACGCATGTAATGTTACCACCGAGACGTAGGGACCGACACGCCTGGAATGTTGTCAAATGTTACATCCGAGATGTTAGGTTGCCTTAGGCTAGGATATATGACGTTATAGATGTATATGCTGTTCCCTCCGAGAAGTAGGGTTCGGCAGGCCAGGAATGTTGTCAAATATTGCATCCGAGATGTTAGGTTGCCTTAGGTTAGGATATATAACGTTATAGACATATGTAATATTACCACCGAGACGTAGGGACCGACACGCCTGGAATGATGTAGAATATTACATCCGAGATGTCAGGTTGCCTTGGGTTAGGATATATAACGTTATAGACGTATATACTGTTCCCTCCGAGAAGTAGGGTTCGACAGGCCAGGAATGTTATCAAATATTGCATCCGAGATGTTAGGTTGCCTTAGATTAGGATATATATCGCCATAGACGTATATAATCTTCCCTCCGAGATGTAGGGTTCGACAGGCCAGGAATGTTGTCAAATATTGCATCCGAGATGTTAGGTTGCCTTAGATAAGGATATACAACGTTATAGACGCATATAATGTTCCCACCGAGAAGTAGGGTCCGACACGCCTGGAATGATGTAGAATATTACATCCGAGATTTCAGGTTGCCTTAGGTTAGGATATATAACGTTATAGACGTATATACTGTTCCCTCCGAGAAGTAGGGTTCGACAGGCTAGGAATGTTGTCAAATATTGCATCCGAGATGTTAGGTTGTCTTAGGTTAGCATATATAACGTTATAGACGCACGTAATGTTACCACCGAGACGTAGGGTTCCAACACGCCGGGAATGTTGTCAAATGTTATATCCGAGATGTTAGGTTGTCTTAGGTTAGGATATATGTCGTAATAGATGTATATGCGGTTCCCTCCGAGAAGTAGGGTTCGACAGGCGAGGAATGTTGTCAAATATTGCATCCCAGATGTTAGGTTGCCTTAGATTAGGATATATACCGCTATAGACGTATATACTGTTCCCTCCGAGAAGTAGGGTTCGACAGGCCAGGAATGTTGTCAAATATTGCATCCGAGATGTTATGTTGCCTTAGGTTAGCATATATAACGTTATAGGCGCACGGAATGTTACCACCGAGACGTAGGGTTCCAACACGCCTGGAATGTTGTCAAATGTTATATCCGAGATGTTAGGTTGCCTTAGGTTAGGATATATGACGTTACAGACGTATATACTGTTCCCACCGAGAAGTAGGGTCCGACACGCCAGGAATGTTGTCAAATATTACATCCGAGATGTTAGGTTGCCTAAGATTAGGATATATACCGTTATAGACGCATGTAATGTTACCACCGAGACGTAGGGACCGACACGCCTGGAATGTTGTCAAATGTTACATCCGAGATGTTAGGTTGCCTTAGGCTAGGATATATGACGTTATAGATGTATATGCTGTTCCCTCCGAGAAGTAGGGTTCGACAGGCCAGGAATGTTGTCAAATATTGCATCCGAGATGTTAGGTTGCCTTAGGTTAGGATATATAACGTTATAGACATATGTAATATTACCACCGAGACGTAGGGACCGACACGCCTGGAATGATGTAGAATATTACATCCGAGATGTCAGGTTGCCTTGGGTTAGGATATATAACGTTATAGACGTATATACTGTTCCCTCCGAGAAGTAGGGTTCGACAGGCCAGGAATGTTATCAAATATTGCATCCGAGATGTTAGGTTGCCTTAGATTAGGATATATACCGCCATAGACGTATATAATCTTCCCTCCGAGATGTAGGGTTCGACAGGCCAGGAATGTTGTCAAATATTGCATCCGAGATGTTAGGTTGCCTTAGATAAGGATATACAACGTTATAGACGCATATAATGTTCCCACCGAGAAGTAGGGTCCGACACGCCTGGAATGATGTAGAATATTACATCCGAGATGTCAGGTTGCCTTAGGTTAGGATATATAACGTTATAGACGTATATACTGTTCCCTCCGAGAAGTAGGGTTCGACAGGCTAGGAATGTTGTCAAATATTGCATCCGAGATGTTAGGTTGTCTTAGGTTAGCATATATAACGTTATAGACGCACGTAATGTTACCACCGAGACGTAGGGTTCCAACACGCCGGGAATGTTGTCAAATGTTATATCCGAGATGTTAGGTTGTCTTAGGTTAGGATATATGTCGTAATAGACGTATATGCGGTTCCCTCCGAGAAGTAGGGTTCGACAGGCGAGGAATGTTGTCAAATATTGCATCCCAGATGTTAGGTTGCCTTAGATTAGGATATATACCGCTATAGACGTATATACTGTTCCCTCCGAGAAGTAGGGTTCGACAGGCCAGGAATGTTGTCAAATATTGCATCCGAGATGTTATGTTGCCTTAGGTTAGCATATATAACGTTATAGGCGCACGGAATGTTACCACCGAGACGTAGGGTTCCAACACGCCTGGAATGTTGTCAAATGTTATATCCGAGATGTTAGGTTGCCTTAGGTTAGGATATATGACGTTACAGACGTATATACTGTTCCCACCGAGAAGTAGGGTCCGACACGCCAGGAATGTTGTCAAATATTACATCCGAGATGTTAGGTTGCCTAAGATTAGGATATATACCGTTATAGACGCATGTAATGTTACCACCGAGACGTAGGGACCGACACGCCTGGAATGTTGTCAAATGTTACATCCGAGATGTTAGGTTGCCTTAGGCTAGGATATATGACGTTATAGATGTATATGCTGTTCCCTCCGAGAAGTAGGGTTCGACAGGCCAGGAATGTTGTCAAATATTGCATCCGAGATGTTAGGTTGCCTTAGGTTAGGATATATAACGTTATAGACATATGTAATATTACCACCGAGACGTAGGGACCGACACGCCTGGAATGATGTAGAATATTACATCCGAGATGTCAGGTTGCCTTGGGTTAGGATATATAACGTTATAGACGTATATACTGTTCCCTCCGAGAAGTAGGGTTCGACAGGCCAGGAATGTTATCAAATATTGCATCCGAGATGTTAGGTTGCCTTAGATTAGGATATATACCGCCATAGACGTATATAATCTTCCCTCCGAGATGTAGGGTTCGACAGGCCAGGAATGTTGTCAAATATTGCATCCGAGATGTTAGGTTGCCTTAGATAAGGATATACAACGTTATAGACGCATATAATGTTCCCACCGAGAAGTAGGGTCCGACACGCCTGGAATGATGTAGAATATTACATCCGAGATGTCAGGTTGCCTTAGGTTAGGATATATAACGTTATAGACGTATATACTGTTCCCTCCGAGAAGTAGGGTTCGACAGGCTAGGAATGTTGTCAAATATTGCATCCGAGATGTTAGGTTGCCTTAGGTTAGGATATATAACGTCATAGACGCATGTAATGTTACCTCCGAGACGTAGGGACCGACACGCCTGGAATGTGGTAAAATGTTACATCCGAGATGTTAGGTTGCCTAAGATTAGGATATATACCGTTATAGACGCATGTAATGTTACCACCGAGACGTAGGGACCGACACGCCTGGAATGTTGTCAAATGTTACATCCGAGATGTTAGGTTGCCTTAGGCTAGGATATATGACGTTATAGATGTATATGCTGTTCCCTCCGAGAAGTAGGGTTCGGCAGGCCAGGAATGTTGTCAAATATTGCATCCGAGATGTTAGGTTGCCTTAGGTTAGGATATATAACGTTATAGACATATGTAATATTACCACCGAGACGTAGGGACCGACACGCCTGGAATGATGTAGAATATTACATCCGAGATGTCAGGTTGCCTTGGGTTAGGATATATAACGTTATAGACGTATATACTGTTCCCTCCGAGAAGTAGGGTTCGACAGGCCAGGAATGTTATCAAATATTGCATCCGAGATGTTAGGTTGCCTTAGATTAGGATATATACCGCCATAGACGTATATAATCTTCCCTCCGAGATGTAGGGTTCGACAGGCCAGGAATGTTGTCAAATATTGCATCCGAGATGTTAGGTTGCCTTAGATAAGGATATACAACGTTATAGACGCATATAATGTTCCCACCGAGAAGTAGGGTCCGACACGCCTGGAATGATGTAGAATATTACATCCGAGATGTCAGGTTGCCTTATGTTAGGATATATAACGTTATAGACGTATATACTGTTCCCTCCGAGAAGTAGGGTTCGACAGGCTAGGAATGTTGTCAAATATTGCATCCGAGATGTTAGGTTGTCTTAGGTTAGCATATATAACGTTATAGACGCACGTAATGTTACCACCGAGACGTAGGGTTCCAACACGCCGGGAATGTTGTCAAATGTTATATCCGAGATGTTAGGTTGTCTTAGGTTAGGATATATGTCGTAATAGACGTATATGCGGTTCCCTCCGAGAAGTACGGTTCGACAGGCGAGGAATGTTGTCAAATATTGCATCCCAGATGTTAGGTTGCCTTAGATTAGGATATATACCGCTATAGACGTATATACTGTTCCCTCCGAGAAGTAGGGTTCGACAGGCCAGGAATGTTGTCAAATATTGCATCCGAGATGTTATGTTGCCTTAGGTTAGCATATATAACGTTATAGGCGCACGGAATGTTACCACCGAGACGTAGGGTTCCAACACGCCTGGAATGTTGTCAAATGTTATATCCGAGATGTTAGGTTGCCTTAGGTTAGGATATATGACGTTACAGACGTATATACTGTTCCCACCGAGAAGTAGGGTCCGACACGCCAGGAATGTTGTCAAATATTACATCCGAGATGTTAGGTTGCCTAAGATTAGGATATATACCGTTATAGACGCATGTAATGTTACCACCGAGACGTAGGGACCGACACGCCTGGAATGTTGTCAAATGTTACATCCGAGATGTTAGGTTGCCTTAGGCTAGGATATATGACGTTATAGATGTATATGCTGTTCCCTCCGAGAAGTAGGGTTCGACAGGCCAGGAATGTTGTCAAATATTGCATCCGAGATGTTAGGTTGCCTTAGGTTAGGATATATAACGTTATAGACATATGTAATATTACCACCGAGACGTAGGGACCGACACGCCTGGAATGATGTAGAATATTACATCCGAGATGTCAGGTTGCCTTGGGTTAGGATATATAACGTTATAGACGTATATACTGTTCCCTCCGAGAAGTAGGGTTCGACAGGCCAGGAATGTTATCAAATATTGCATCCGAGATGTTAGGTTGCCTTAGATTAGGATATATACCGCCATAGACGTATATAATCTTCCCTCCGAGATGTAGGGTTCGACAGGCCAGGAATGTTGTCAAATATTGCATCCGAGATGTTAGGTTGCCTTAGATAAGGATATACAACGTTATAGACGCATATAATGTTCCCACCGAGAAGTAGGGTCCGACACGCCTGGAATGATGTAGAATATTACATCCGAGATGTCAGGTTGCCTTAGGTTAGGATATATAACGTTATAGACGTATATACTGTTCCCTCCGAGAAGTAGGGTTCGACAGGCTAGGAATGTTGTCAAATATTGCATCCGAGATGTTAGGTTGCCTTAGGTTAGCATATATAACGTTATAGACGCACGTAATGTTACCACCGAGACATAGGGTTCCAACACGCCGGGAATGTTGTCAAATGTTATATCCGAGATGTTAGGTTGCCTTAGGTTAGGATATATAACGTTATAGACGCATGTAATGTTACCACCGAGACGTAGGGACCGACACGCCTGGAATGTTGTCAAATGTTACATCCGAGATGTTAGGTTGCCTTAGGCTAGGATATATGACGTTATAGATGTATATGCTGTTCCCTCCGAGAAGTAGGGTTCGACAGGCCAGGAATGTTGTCAAATATTGCATCCGAGATGTTAGGTTGCCTTAGGTTAGGATATATAACGTTATAGACATATGTAATATTGCCACCGAGACGTAGGGTTCCAACACGCCGGGAATGTTGTCAAATGTTATATCCGAGATGTTAGGTTGTCTTAGGTTAGGATATATGTCGTAATAGACGTATATGCGGTTCCCTCCGAGAAGTAGGGTTCGACAGGCGAGGAATGTTGTCAAATATTGCATCCCAGATGTTAGGTTGCCTTAGATTAGGATATATACCGCTATAGACGTATATACTGTTCCCTCCGAGAAGTAGGGTTCGACAGGCCAGGAATGTTGTCAAATATTGCATCCGAGATGTTATGTTGCCTTAGGTTAGCATATATAACGTTATAGGCGCACGGAATGTTACCACCGAGACGTAGGGTTCCAACACGCCTGGAATGTTGTCAAATGTTATATCCGAGATGTTAGGTTGCCTTAGGTTAGGATATATGACGTTACAGACGTATATACTGTTCCCACCGAGAAGTAGGGTCCGACACGCCAGGAATGTTGTAAAATGTTACATCCGAGATGTTAGGTTGCCTTAGGTTAGGATATATGACGTTATAGACGTATATGCTGTTCCCTCCGAGAAGTAGGATTCGACAGGCCAGGAATGTTGTCAAATATTGCATCCGAGATGTTAGGTTGCCTTAGGTTAGGATATATAACGCTATAGACGCATGTAATGTTACCACCGAGACGTAGGGACTGACACGCCTGGAATGTTGTCAAAAGTTACATCCGGGATGTTAGGTTGTCTTAGGTTAGGATATATGTCGTTACAGACGTATATACTGTTCCCTCCGAGGACTAGGGTTCTACAGGCCAGGAATGATGACAAATATTGCATCCGAGATGTTAGGTTGCCTTAGATTAGGATATATACCGTTATAGACGTATATACTGTTCCGTCCGAGAAGTAGGGTTCGACAGGCTAGGAATGTTGTCAAATATTGCATCCGAGATGTTAGGTTGTCTTAGGTTAGCATATATAACGTTATAGACGCACGTAATGTTACCACCGAGACGTAGGGTTCCAACACGCCGGGAATGTTGTCAAATGTTATATCCGAGATGTTAGGTTGTCTTAGGTTAGGATATATGTCGTAATAGACGTATATGCTGTTCCCTCCGAGAAGTAGGGTTCGACAGGCCAGGAATGTTGTCAAATATTGCATCCGAGATGTTAGGTTGCCTTAGATTAGGATATATACCGCTATAGACGTATATACTGTTCCCTCCGAGAAGTAGGGTCCGACACGCCAGGAATGTTGTCAAATATTTCATCCGAGACGTTAGGTTGCCTTAGGTTAGGATATATAACGTTATAGACGTATATACTGTTCCCACCGAGAGGTAGGGTTCGACACGCCAGGAATGTTGTCAAATATTACATACGAGATGTTAGGTGGCCTTAGGTTAGGATATATAACGTCATAGACGCATGTAATGTTACCTCCGAGACGTAGGGACCGACACGCCTGGAATGTGGTAAAATGTTACATCCGAGATGTTAGGTTGCCTAAGATTAGGATATATACCGTTATAGACGCATGTAATGTTACCACCGAGACGTAGGGACCGACACGCCTGGAATGTTGTCAAATGTTACATCCGAGATGTTAGGTTGCCTTAGGCTAGGATATATGACGTTATAGATGTATATGCTGTTCCCTCCGAGAAGTAGGGTTCGGCAGGCCAGGAATGTTGTCAAATATTGCATCCGAGATGTTAGGTTGCCTTAGGTTAGGATATATAACGTTATAGACATATGTAATATTACCACCGAGACGTAGGGACCGACACGCCTGGAATGATGTAGAATATTACATCCGAGATGTCAGGTTGCCTTGGGTTAGGATATATAACGTTATAGACGTATATACTGTTCCCTCCGAGAAGTAGGGTTCGACAGGCCAGGAATGTTATCAAATATTGCATCCGAGATGTTAGGTTGCCTTAGATTAGGATATATACCGCCATAGACGTATATAATCTTCCCTCCGAGATGTAGGGTTCGACAGGCCAGGAATGTTGTCAAATATTGCATCCGAGATGTTAGGTTGCCTTAGATAAGGATATACAACGTTATAGACGCATATAATGTTCCCACCGAGAAGTAGGGTCCGACACGCCTGGAATGATGTAGAATATTACATCCGAGATGTCAGGTTGCCTTATGTTAGGATATATAACGTTATAGACGTATATACTGTTCCCTCCGAGAAGTAGGGTTCGACAGGCTAGGAATGTTGTCAAATATTGCATCCGAGATGTTAGGTTGTCTTAGGTTAGCATATATAACGTTATAGACGCACGTAATGTTACCACCGAGACGTAGGGTTCCAACACGCCGGGAATGTTGTCAAATGTTATATCCGAGATGTTAGGTTGTCTTAGGTTAGGATATATGTCGTAATAGACGTATATGCTGTTCCCTCCGAGAAGTAGGGTTCGACAGGCGAGGAATGTTGTCAAATATTGCATCCGAGATGTTAGGTTGCCTTAGATTAGGATATATACCGCTATAGACGTATATACTGTTCCCTCCGAGAAGTAGGGTTCGACAGGCCAGGAATGTTGTCAAATATTGCATCCGAGATGTTATGTTGCCTTAGGTTAGCATATATAACGTTATAGGCGCACGTAATGTTACCACCGAGACGTAGGGTTCCAACACGCCGGGAATGTTGTCAAATGATATATCCGAGATGTTAGGTTGTCTTAGGTTAGGATATATGTCGTAATAGACGTATATGCGGTTCCCTCCGAGAAGTAGGGTTCGACAGGCGAGGAATGTTGTCAAATATTGCATCCCAGATGTTAGGTTGCCTTAGATTAGGATATATACCGCTATAGACGTATATACTGTTCCCTCCGAGAAGTAGGGTTCGACAGGCCAGGAATGTTGTCAAATATTGCATCCGAGATGTTATGTTGCCTTAGGTTAGCATATATAACGTTATAGGCGCACGGAATGTTACCACCGAGACGTAGGGTTCCAACACGCCTGGAATGTTGTCAAATGTTATATCCGAGATGTTAGGTTGCCTTAGGTTAGGATATATGACGTTACAGACGTATATACTGTTCCCACCGAGAAGTAGGGTCCGACACGCCAGGAATGTTGCCAAATATTACATCCGAGATGTTAGGTTGCCTAAGATTAGGATATATACCGTTATAGACGCATGTAATGTTACCACCGAGACGTAGGGACTGACACGCCTGGAATGTTGTCAAATGTTACATCCGAGATGTTAGGTTGCCTTAGGCTAGGATATATGACGTTATAGATGTATATGCTGTTCCCTCCGAGAAGTAGGGTTCGACAGGCCAGGAATGTTGTCAAATATTGCATCCGAGATGTTAGGTTGCCTTAGGTTAGGATATATAACGTTATAGACATATGTAATATTACCACCGAGACGTAGGGACCGACACGCCTGGAATGATGTAGAATATTACATCCGAGATGTCAGGTTGCCTTGGGTTAGGATATATAACGTTATAGACGTATATACTGTTCCCTCCGAGAAGTAGGGTTCGACAGGCCAGGAATGTTGTCAAATATTACATACGAGATGTTAGGTGGCCTTAGGTTAGGATATATAACGTCATAGACGCATTTAATGTTACCTCCGAGACGTAGGGACCGACACGCCTGGAATGTTGTCAAATGTTACATCCGGGATGTTAGGTTGTCTTAGGTTAGGATATATGTCGTTACAGACGTATATACTGTTCCCTCCGAGGAGTAGGGTTCTACAGGCCAGGAATGTTGTCAAATATTGCATCCGAGAAGTTAGGTTGCCTTAGATTAGGATATATACCGTTATAGACGTATATACTGTTCCCACCGAGAAGTAGGGTTCGACAGGCCAGGAATGTGGTCAAATATTGCATCCGAGATGTTATGTTGCCTTAGGTTAGCATATATAACGTTATAGACGCACGTAATGTTACCACCGAGACGTAGGGTTCCAACACGCCTGGAATGTTGTCAAATGTTATATCCGAGATGTTAGGTTGCCTTAGGTTAGGATATATGACGTTACAGACGTATATACTGTTCCCACCGAGAAGTAGGGTCCGACACGCCAGGAATGTTGTAAAATGTTACATCCGAGATGTTAGGTTGCCTTAGGTTAGGATATATGACGTTATAGACGTATATGCTGTTCCCTCCGAGAAGTAGGATTCGACAGGCCAGGAATGTTGTCAAATATTGCATCCGAGATGTTAGGTTGCCTTAGGTTAGGATATATAACGCTATAGACGCATGTAATGTTACCACCGAGACGTAGGGACCGACACGCCTGGAATGTTGTCAAAAGTTACATCCGGGATGTTAGGTTGTCTTAGGTTAGGATATATGTCGTTACAGACGTATATACTGTTCCCTCCGAGAAGTAGGGTCCGACACGCCAGGAATGTTGTCAAATATTTCATCCGAGACGTTAGGTTGCCTTAGGTTAGGATATATAACGTTATAGACGTATATACTGTTCCCACCGAGAGGTAGGGTTCGACACGCCAGGAATGTTGTCAAATATTACATACGAGATGTTAGGTGGCCTTAGGTTAGGATATATAACGTCATAGACGCATTTAATGTTACCTCCGAGACGTAGGGACCGACACGCCTGGAATGTGGTAAAATGTTACATCCGAGATGTTAGGTTGCCTAAGATTAGGATATATACCGTTATAGACGCATGTAATGTTACCACCGAGACGTAGGGACCGACACGCCTGGAATGTTGTCAAATGTTACATCCGAGATGTTAGGTTGCCTTAGGCTAGGATATATGACGTTATAGATGTATATGCTGTTCCCTCCGAGAAGTAGGGTTCGGCAGGCCAGGAATGTTGTCAAATATTGCATCCGAGATGTGAGGTTGCCTTAGGTTAGGATATATAACGTTATAGACATATGTAATATTACCACCGAGACGTAGGGACCGACACGCCTGGAATGATGTAGAATATTACATCCGAGATGTCAGGTTGCCTTGGGTTAGGATATATAACGTTATAGACGTATATACTGTTCCCTCCGAGAAGTAGGGTTCGACAGGCCAGGAATGTTATCAAATATTGCATCCGAGATGTTAGGTTGCCTTAGATTAGGATATATACCGCCATAGACGTATATAATCTTCCCTCCGAGATGTAGGGTTCGACAGGCCAGGAATGTTGTCAAATATTGCATCCGAGATGTTAGGTTGCCTTAGATAAGGATATACAACGTTATAGACGCATATAATGTTCCCACCGAGAAGTAGGGTCCGACACGCCTGGAATGATGTAGAATATTACATCCGAGATGTCAGGTTGCCTTAGGTTAGGATATATAACGTTATAGACGTATATACTGTTCCCTCCGAGAAGTAGGGTTCGACAGGCTAGGAATGTTGTCAAATATTGCATCCGAGATGTTAGGTTGTCTTAGGTTAGCATATATAACGTTATAGACGCACGTAATGTTACCACCGAGACGTAGGGTTCCAACACGCCGGGAATGTTGTCAAATGTTATATCCGAGATGTTAGGTTGTCTTAGGTTAGGATATATGTCGTAATAGACGTATATGCGGTTCCCTCCGAGAAGTAGGGTTCGACAGGCGAGGAATGTTGTCAAATATTGCATCCCAGATGTTAGGTTGCCTTAGATTAGGATATATACCGCTATAGACGTATATACTGTTCCCTCCGAGATGTAGGGTTCGACAGGCCAGGAATGTTGTCAAATATTGCATCCGAGATGTTATGTTGCCTTAGGTTAGCATATATAACGTTATAGGCGCACGGAATGTTACCACCGAGACGTAGGGTTCCAACACGCCTGGAATGTTGTCAAATGTTATATCCGAGATGTTAGGTTGCCTTAGGTTAGGATATATGACGTTACAGACGTATATACTGTTCCCACCGAGAAGTAGGGTCCGACACGCCAGGAATGTTGTCAAATATTACATCCGAGATGTTAGGTTGCCTAAGATTAGGATATATACCGTTATAGACGCATGTAATGTTACCACCGAGACGTAGGGACCGACACGCCTGGAATGTTGTCAAATGTTACATCCGAGATGTTAGGTTGCCTTAGGCTAGGATATATGACGTTATAGATGTATATGCTGTGCCCTCCGAGAAGTAGGGTTCGACAGGCCAGGAATGTTGTCAAATATTGCATCCGAGATGTTAGGTTGCCTTAGGTTAGGATATATAACGTTATAGACATATGTAATATTACCACCGAGACGTAGGGACCGACACGCCTGGAATGATGTAGAATATTACATCCGAGATGTCAGGTTGCCTTGGGATAGGATATATAACGTTACAGACGTATATACTGTTCCCTCCGAGAAGTAGGGTTCGACAGGCCAGGAATGTTATCAAATATTGCATCCGAGATGTTAGGTTGCCTTAGATTAGGATATATACCGCCATAGACGTATATAATCTTCCCTCCGAGATGTAGGGTTCGACAGGCCAGGAATGTTGTCAAATATTGCATCCGAGATGTTAGGTTGCCTTAGATAAGGATATACAACGTTATAGACGCATATAATGTTCCCACCGAGAAGTAGGGTCCGACACGCCTGGAATGATGTAGAATATTACATCCGAGATGTCAGGTTGCCTTAGGTTAGGATATATAACGTTATAGACGTATATACTGTTCCCTCCGAGAAGTAGGGTTCGACAGGCTAGGAATGTTGTCAAATATTGCATCCGAGATGTTAGGTTGCCTTAGGTTAGCATATATAACGTTATAGACGCACGTAATGTTACCACCGAGACATAGGGTTCCAACACGCCGGGAATGTTGTCAAATTTTATATCCGAGATGTTAGGTTGCCTTAGGTTAGGATATATAACGTTATAGACGCATGTAATGTTACCACCGAGACGTAGGGACCGACACGCCTGCAATGTTGTCAAATGTTGCATCCGAGATGTTAGGTTGCCTTAGATTAGGATATATACCGTTATAGACGTATATACAGTTCCATCCGAGAATTAGGGTACGACACGCCTGGAATGATGTAGAATATTACATCCGAGATGTCAGGTTGCCTTAGGTTAGGATATATAACGTTATAGACGTATATACTGTTCCCTCCGAGAAGTAGGGTTCGACAGGCCAGGAATGTTGTCAAATATTGCATCCGAGATGTTAGGTTGCCTTAGGTTAGCTTATATAACGTTATAGACGCACGTAATGTTACCACCGAGACGTAGGGTTCCAACACGCCGGGTATGTTGTCAAATGTTATATCCGAGATGTTAGGTTGCCCTAGGTTGGGATATATGACGTTATAGACGTATATGCTGTTCCCTCCGAGAAGTAGGGTTTGACACGCCAGGAATGTTATCAAATATTACATACGAGATGTTAGGTGGCCTTAGGTTAGGATATATAACGTTATAGACGCATGTAATGTTACCACTGTGACGTAGGGACCGACACGCCTGGAATGTTGTCAAATGTTACATCCGAGATGTTAGGTTGCCTAAGATTAGGAAATATACCGCTATAGACGCATGTAATGTTATCACCGAGACTTAGGGACCGACACGCCTGGACTGTTGTCAATTGTTACATCCGAGATGTTAGGTTGCCTTAGGTTAGGATATATGACGTTATAGACGTATATGCTGTTCCCTCCGAGAAGTAGGATTCGACAGGCCAGGAATGTTGTCAAATATTGCATCCGAGATGTTAGGTTGCCTTAGGTTAGGATATATAACGTTATAGACGCATGTAACGTTACCACCGAGACGTACGGACCGACACGCCTGGAATGTTGTCAAATGTTACATCCGGGATGTTAGGTTGTCTTAGGTTAGGATATATGTCGTTACAGACGTATATACTGTTCCCTCCGAGGAGTAGGGTTCTACAGGCCAGGAATGTTGTCAAATATTGCATCCGAGATGTTAGGTTGCCTTAGATTAGGATATATACCGTTATAGACGTATATACTGTTCCCACCGAGAAGTAGGGTTCGACAGGCCAGGTATGTTGTCAAATATTGCATCCGAGATGTTATGTTGCCTTAGGTTAGCATATATAACGTTATAGACGTACGTAATGTTACCACCGAGACGTAGGGTTCCAACACGCCTGGAATGTTGTCAAATGTTATATCCGAGATGTTAGGTTGCCTTAGGTTAGGATATATGACGTTACAGACGTATATACTGTTCCCACCGAGAAATAGGGTCCGACACGCCACGAATGTTGTAAAATGTTACATCCGAGATGTTAGGTTGCCTTAGGTTAGGATATATGATGTTATAGACGTATATGCTGTTCCCTCCGAGAAGTAGGATTCGACAGGCCAGGAATGGTGTCAAATATTGCATCCGAGATGTTAGGTTGCCTTAGGTTAGGATATATAACGTTATAGACGCATGTAATGTTACCACCGAGACGTAGGGACCGACACGCCTGGAATGTTGTCAAATGTTACATCCGGGATGTCAGGTTGTCTTAGGTTAGGATATATGTCGTTACAGACGTATATACTGTTCCCTCCGAGGAGTAGGGTTCTACAGGCCAGGAATGATGTCAAATATTGCATCCGAGATGTTAGGTTGCCTTAGATTAGGATATATACCGTTATAGACGTATATGCTGTTCCGTCCGAGGAGTAGGGTTCGACAGGCTAGGAATGTTGTCAAATATTGCATCCGAGATGTTAGGTTGTCTTAGGTTAGCATATATAACGTTATAGACGCACGTAATGTTACCACCGAGACGTAGGGTTCCAACACGCCGGGAATGTTGTCAAATGTTATATCCGAGATGTTAGGTTGTCTTAGGTTAGGATATATGTCGTAATAGACGTATATGCTGTTCCCTCCGAGAAGTAGGGTTCGACAGGCCAGGAATGTTGTCAAATATTGCATCCGAGATGTTAGGCTGCCTTAGATTAGGATATATACCGCTATAGACGTATATACTGTTCCCTCCGAGAACTAGGGTTCGACAGGCCAGGAATGTTGTCAAATATTGCATCCGAGATGTTATGTTGCCTTAGGTTAGCATATATAACGTTATAGGCGCACGGAATGTTACCACCGAGACGTAGGGTTCCAACACGCCTGGAACGTTGTCAAATGTTATATCCGAGATGTTAGGTTGCCTTAGGTTAGGATATATGACGTTACAGACGTATATACTGTTCCCTCCGAGAAGTAGGGTTCGACAGGCCAGGAATGTTGTCAAATATTGCATCCGGGGTGTTAGGTTGCCTTAGGTTAGCATATATAACGTTATAGACGCACGTAATGTTACCACCGAGACGTAGGGTTCCAACACGCTGGGAATGTTGTGAAATGTTATATCCGAGATGTTAGGTTGTCTTAGGTTAGGATATATGACGTTATAGACGTATATGCTGTTCCCTCCGAGAAGTAGGGTTCGACAGGCCAGGAATGTTGTCAAATATTGCATCCGAGATGTTAGGTTGCCTTAGGTTAGCATATATAACGTTATAGACGCACGTAATGTTACCACCGAGACATAGGGTTCCAACACGCCGGGAATGTTGTCAAATGTTATATCCGAGATGTTAGGTTGCCTTAGGTTAGGATATATAACGTTATAGACGTATATACTGTTCCCTCCGAGATGTAGGGTTCGACAGGCCAGGAATGTTATCAAATATTGCATCCGAGATGTTAGGTTGCCTTAGATTAGGATATATACCGCGATAGACGTATATAATCTTCCCTCCGAGATGTAGGGTTCGACAGGCCAGGAATGTTGTCAAATATTGCATCCGAGATGTTAGGTTGCCTTAGATAAGGATATACAACGTTATAGACGCATATAATGTTCCCACCGAGAAGTAGGGTCCGACACGCCTGGAATGATGTAGAATATTACATTCGAGATGTCAGGTTGCCTTAGGTTAGGATATATAACGTTATAGACGTATATACTGTTCCCTCCGAGAAGTAGGGTTCGACAGGCTAGGAATGTTGTCAAATATTGCATCCGAGATGTTAGGTTGCCTTAGGTTAGCATATATAACGTTATAGACGCACGTAATGTTACCACCGAGACATAGGGTTCCAACACGCCGGGAATGTTGTCAAATGTTATATCCGAGATGTTAGGTTGCCTTAGGTTAGGATATATAACGTTATAGACGCATGTAATGTTACCACTGTGACGTAGGGACCGACACGCCTGGAATGTTGTCAAATGTTACATCCGAGATGTTAAGTTGCCTAAGATTAGGATATATACCGCTATAGACGCATGTAATGTTATCACCGAGACGTAGGGACCGACACGCCTGGAATGTTGTCAATTGTTACATCCGAGATGTTAGGTTGCCTTAGGTTAGGATATATGACGTTATAGACGTATATGCTGTTCCCTCCGAGAAGTAGGATTCGACAGGCCAGGAATGTTGTCAAATATTGCATCCGAGATGTTAGGTTGCCTTAGGTTAGGATATATAACGTTATAGACGCATGTAACGTTACCACCGAGACGTAGGGACCGACACGCCTGGAATGTTGTCAAATGTTACATCCGGGATGTTAGGTTGTCTTAGGTTAGGATATATGTCGTTACAGACGTATATACTGTTCCCTCCGAGAAGTAGGGTTCTACAGGCCAGGAATGTTGTCAAATATTGCATCCGAGATGTTAGGTTGCCTTAGATTAGGATATATACCGTTATAGACGTATATACTGTTCCCTCCGAGAAGTAGGGTTCGACAGGCCAGGAATGTTGTCAAATATTGCATCCGAGATGTTATGTTGCCTTAGGTTAGCATATATAACGTTATAGACGCACGTAATGTTACCACCGAGACGTAGGGTTTCAACACGCCTGGAATGTTGTCAAATGTTATATCCGAGATGTTAGGTTGCCTTAGGTTAGGATATATGACGTTACAGACGTATATACTGTTCCCACCGAGAAGTAGGGTCCGACACGCCAGGAATGTTGTAAAATGTTACATCCGAGATGTTAGGTTGCCTTAGGTTAGGATATATGACGTTATAGACGTATATGCTGTTCCCTCCGAGAAGTAGGATTCGACAGGCCAGGAATGTTGTCAAATATTGCATCCGAGATGTTAGGTTGCCTTAGGTGAGGATATATAACGCTATAGACGCATGTAATGTTACCACCGAGACGTAGGGACCGACACGCCTGGAATGTTGTCAAATGTTACATCCGGGATGTTAGGTTGTCTTAGGTTAGGATATATGTCGTTACAGACGTATGTACTGTTCCCTCCGAGGAGTAGGGTTCTACAGGCCAGGAATGATGTCAAATATTGCATTCGAGATGTTAGGTTGCCTTAGATTAGGATATATACCGTTATAGACGTATATACTGTTCCCTCCGAGAAGTAGGGTTCGACAGGCCAGGAATGTTGTCAAATATTGCATCCGAGATGTTATGTTGCCTTAGGTTAGCATATATAACGTTATAGACGCACGTAATGTTACCACCGAGACGTAGGGTTCCAACACGCCTGGAATGTTGTCAAATGTTATATCCGAGATGTTAGGTTGCCTTAGGTTAGGATATATTACGTTACAGACGTATATACTGTTCCCACCGAGAAGTAGGGTCCGACACGCCAGGAATGTTGTCAGATATTACATACGAGATGTTAGGTGGCCTTAGGTTAGGATATATAACGTTATAGACGCATGTAATGTTACCTCCGAGACGTAGGGACCGACACGCGTGGAATGTGGTAAAATGTTACATCCGAGATGTTAGGTTGCCTAAGATTAGGATATATACCGTTATAGACGCATGTAATGTTACCACCGAGACGTAGGGACCGACACGCCTGGAATGTTGTCAAATGTTACATCCGAGATGTTAGGTTGCCTTAGGCTAGGATATATGACGTTATAGATGTATATGCTGTTCCCTCCGAGAAGTAGGGTTCGACAGGCCAGGAATGTTGTCAAATATTGCATCCGAGATGTTAGGTTGCCTTAGGTTAGGATATATAACGTTATAGACATATGTAATATTACCACCGAGACGTAGGGACCGACACGCCTGGAATGATGTAGAATATTACATCCGACATGTCAGGTTGCCTTGGGTTAGGATATATAACGTTATAGACGTATATACTGTTCCCTCCGAGAAGTAGGGTTCGACAGGCCAGGAATGTTATCAAATATTGCATCCGAGATGTTAGGTTGCCTTAGATTAGGATATATACCGCCATAGACGTATATAATCTTCCCTCCGAGATGTAGAGTTCGACAGGCCAGGAATGTTGTCAAATATTGCATCCGAGATGTTAGGTTGCCTTAGATAAGGATATACAACGTTATAGACGCATATAATGTTCCCACCGAGAAGTAGGGTCCGACACGCCTGGAATGATGTAGAATATTACATCCGAGATGTCAGGTTGCCTTAGGTTAGGATATATAACGTTATAGACGTATATACTGTTCCCTCCGAGAAGTAGGGTTCGACAGGCTAGGAATGTTGTCAAATATTGCATCCGAGATGTTAGGTTGCCTTAGGTTAGCATATATAACGTTATAGACGCACGTAATGTTACCACCGAGACATAGGGTTCCAACACGCCGGGAATGTTGTCAAATTTTATATCCGAGATGTTAGGTTGCCTTAGGTTAGGATATATAACGTTATAGACGCATGTAATGTTACCACCGAGACGTAGGGACCGACACGCCTGCAATGTTGTCAAATGTTGCATCCGAGATGTTAGGTTGCCTTAGATTAGGATATATACCGTTATAGACGTATATACAGTTCCATCCGAGAATTAGGGTACGACACGCCTGGAATGATGTAGAATATTACATCCGAGATGTCAGGTTGCCTTAGGTTAGGATATATAACGTTATAGACGTATATACTGTTCCCTCCGAGAAGTAGGGTTCGACAGGCCAGGAATGTTGTCAAATATTGCATCCGAGATGTTAGGTTGCCTTAGGTTAGCTTATATAACGTTATAGACGCACGTAATGTTACCACCGAGACGTAGGGTTCCAACACGCCGGGTATGTTGTCAAATGTTATATCCGAGATGTTAGGTTGCCCTAGGTTGGGATATATGACGTTATAGACGTATATGCTGTTCCCTCCGAGAAGTAGGGTTTGACACGCCAGGAATGTTATCAAATATTACATACGAGATGTTAGGTGGCCTTAGGTTAGGATATATAACGTTATAGACGCATGTAATGTTACCACTGTGACGTAGGGACCGACACGCCTGGAATGTTGTCAAATGTTACATCCGAGATGTTAGGTTGCCTAAGATTAGGAAATATACCGCTATAGACGCATGTAATGTTATCACCGAGACGTAGGGACCGACACGCCTGGACTGTTGTCAATTGTTACATCCGAGATGTTAGGTTGCCTTAGGTTAGGATATATGACGTTATAGACGTATATGCTGTTCCCTCCGAGAAGTAGGATTCGACAGGCCAGGAATGTTGTCAAATATTGCATCCGAGATGTTAGGTTGCCTTAGGTTAGGATATATAACGTTATAGACGCATGTAACGTTACCACCGAGACGTACGGACCGACACGCCTGGAATGTTGTCAAATGTTACATCCGGGATGTTAGGTTGTCTTAGGTTAGGATATATGTCGTTACAGACGTATATACTGTTCCCTCCGAGGAGTAGGGTTCTACAGGCCAGGAATGTTGTCAAATATTGCATCCGAGATGTTAGGTTGCCTTAGATTAGGATATATACCGTTATAGACGTATATACTGTTCCCACCGAGAAGTAGGGTTCGACAGGCCAGGTATGTTGTCAAATATTGCATCCGAGATGTTATGTTGCCTTAGGTTAGCATATATAACGTTATAGACGTACGTAATGTTACCACCGAGACGTAGGGTTCCAACACGCCTGGAATGTTGTCAAATGTTATATCCGAGATGTTAGGTTGCCTTAGGTTAGGATATATGACGTTACAGACGTATATACTGTTCCCACCGAGAAATAGGGTCCGACACGCCACGAATGTTGTAAAATGTTACATCCGAGATGTTAGGTTGCCTTAGGTTAGGATATATGATGTTATAGACGTATATGCTGTTCCCTCCGAGAAGTAGGATTCGACAGGCCAGGAATGTTGTCAAATATTGCATCCGAGATGTTAGGTTGCCTTAGGTTAGGATATATAACGTTATAGACGCATGTAATGTTACCACCGAGACGTAGGGACCGACACGCCTGGAATGTTGTCAAACGTTACATCCGGGATGTCAGGTTGTCTTAGGTTAGGATATATGTCGTTACAGACGTATATACTGTTCCCTCCGAGGAGTAGGGTTCTACAGGCCAGGAATGATGTCAAATATTGCATCCGAGATGTTAGGTTGCCTTAGATTAGGATATATACCGTTATAGACGTATATGCTGTTCCGTCCGAGGAGTAGGGTTCGACAGGCTAGGAATGTTGTCAAATATTGCATCCGAGATGTTAGGTTGTCTTAGGTTAGCATATATAACGTTATAGACGCACGTAATGTTACCACCGAGACGTAGGGTTCCAACACGCCGGGAATGTTGTCAAATGTTATATCCGAGATGTTAGGTTGTCTTAGGTTAGGATATATGTCGTAATAGACGTATATGCTGTTCCCTCCGAGAAGTAGGGTTCGACAGGCCAGGAATGTTGTCAAATATTGCATCCGAGATGTTAGGTTGCCTTAGATTAGGATATATACCGCTATAGACGTATATACTGTTCCCTCCGAGAAGTAGGGTTCGACAGGCCAGGAATGTTGTCAAATATTGCATCCGAGATGTTATGTTGCCTTAGGTTAGCATATATAACGTTATAGGCGCACGGAATGTTACCACCGAGACGTAGGGTTCCAACACGCCTGGAACGTTGTCAAATGTTATATCCGAGATGTTAGGTTGCCTTAGGTTAGGATATATGACGTTACAGACGTATATACTGTTCCCTCCGAGAAGTAGGGTTCGACAGGCCAGGAATGTTGTCAAATATTGCATCCGAGGTGTTAGGTTGCCTTAGGTTAGCATATATAACGTTATAGACGCACGTAATGTTACCACCGAGACGTAGGGTTCCAACACGCTGGGAATGTTGTGAAATGTTATATCCGAGATGTTAGGTTGTCTTAGGTTAGGATATATGACGTTATAGACGTATATGCTGTTCCCTCCGAGAAGTAGGGTTCGACAGGCCAGGAATGTTGTCAAATATTGCATCCGAGATGTTAGGTTGCCTTAGGTTAGCATATATAACGTTATAGACGCACGTAATGTTACCACCGAGACATAGGGTTCCAACACGCCGGGAATGTTGTCAAATGTTATATCCGAGATGTTAGGTTGCCTTAGGTTAGGATATATAACGTTATAGACGTATATACTGTTCCCTCCGAGATGTAGGGTTCGACAGGCCAGGAATGTTATCAAATATTGCATCCGAGATGTTAGGTTGCCTTAGATTAGGATATATACCGCCATAGACGTATATAATCTTCCCTCCGAGATGTAGGGTTCGACAGGCCAGGAATGTTGTCAAATATTGCATCCGAGATGTTAGGTTGCCTTAGATAAGGATATACAACGTTATAGACGCATATAATGTTCCCACCGAGAAGTAGGGTCCGACACGCCTGGAATGATGTAGAATATTACATTCGAGATGTCAGGTTGCCTTAGGTTAGGATATATAACGTTATAGACGTATATACTGTTCCCTCCGAGAAGTAGGGTTCGACAGGCTAGGAATGTTGTCAAATATTGCATCCGAGATGTTAGGTTGCCTTAGGTTAGCATATATAACGTTATAGACGCACGTAATGTTACCACCGAGACATAGGGTTCCAACACGCCGGGAATGTTGTCAAATGTTATATCCGAGATGTTAGGTTGCCTTAGGTTAGGATATATAACGTTATAGACGCATGTAATGTTACCACTGTGACGTAGGGACCGACACGCCTGGAATGTTGTCAAATGTTACATCCGAGATGTTAAGTTGCCTAAGATTAGGATATATACCGCTATAGACGCATGTAATGTTATCACCGAGACGTAGGGACCGACACGCCTGGAATGTTGTCAATTGTTACATCCGAGATGTTAGGTTGCCTTAGGTTAGGATATATGACGTTATAGACGTATATGCTGTTCCCTCCGAGAAGTAGGATTCGACAGGCCAGGAATGTTGTCAAATATTGCATCCGAGATGTTAGGTTGCCTTAGGTTAGGATATATAACGTTATAGACGCATGTAACGTTACCACCGAGACGTAGGGACCGACACGCCTGGAATGTTGTCAAATGTTACATCCGGGATGTTAGGTTGTCTTAGGTTAGGATATATGTCGTTACAGACGTATATACTGTTCCCTCCGAGAAGTAGGGTTCTACAGGCCAGGAATGTTGTCAAATATTGCATCCGAGATGTTAGGTTGCCTTAGATTAGGATATATACCGTTATAGACGTATATACTGTTCCCTCCGAGAAGTAGGGTTCGACAGGCCAGGAATGTTGTCAAATATTGCATCCGAGATGTTATGTTGCCTTAGGTTAGCATATATAACGTTATAGACGCACGTAATGTTACCACCGAGACGTAGGGTTTCAACACGCCTGGAATGTTGTCAAATGTTATATCCGAGATGTTAGGTTGCCTTAGGTTAGGATATATGACGTTACAGACGTATATACTGTTCCCACCGAGAAGTAGGGTCCGACACGCCAGGAATGTTGTAAAATGTTACATCCGAGATGTTAGGTTGCCTTAGGTTAGGATATATGACGTTATAGACGTATATGCTGTTCCCTCCGAGAAGTAGGATTCGACAGGCCAGGAATGTTGTCAAATATTGCATCCGAGATGTTAGGTTGCCTTAGGTGAGGATATATAACGCTATAGACGCATGTAATGTTACCACCGAGACGTAGGGACCGACACGCCTGGAATGTTGTCAAATGTTACATCCGGGATGTTAGGTTGTCTTAGGTTAGGATATATGTCGTTACAGACGTATGTACTGTTCCCTCCGAGGAGTAGGGTTCTACAGGCCAGGAATGATGTCAAATATTGCATTCGAGATGTTAGGTTGCCTTAGATTAGGATATATACCGTTATAGACGTATATACTGTTCCCTCCGAGAAGTAGGGTTCGACAGGCCAGGAATGTTGTCAAATATTGCATCCGAGATGTTATGTTGCCTTAGGTTAGCATATATAACGTTATAGACGCACGTAATGTTACCACCGAGACGTAGGGTTCCAACACGCCTGGAATGTTGTCAAATGTTATATCCGAGATGTTAGGTTGCCTTAGGTTAGGATATATTACGTTACAGACGTATATACTGTTCCCACCGAGAAGTAGGGTCCGACACGCCAGGAATGTTGTCAGATATTACATACGAGATGTTAGGTGGCCTTAGGTTAGGATATATAACGTTATAGACGCATGTAATGTTACCTCCGAGACGTAGGGACCGACACGCGTGGAATGTGGTAAAATGTTACATCCGAGATGTTAGGTTGCCTAAGATTAGGATATATACCGTTATAGACGCATGTAATGTTACCACCGAGACGTAGGGACCGACACGCCTGGAATGTTGTCAAATGTTACATCCGAGATGTTAGGTTGCCTTAGGCTAGGATATATGACGTTATAGATGTATATGCTGTTCCCTCCGAGAAGTAGGGTTCGACAGGCCAGGAATGTTGTCAAATATTGCATCCGAGATGTTAGGTTGCCTTAGGTTAGGATATATAACGTTATAGACATATGTAATATTACCACCGAGACGTAGGGACCGACACGCCTGGAATGATGTAGAATATTACATCCGACATGTCAGGTTGCCTTGGGTTAGGATATATAACGTTATAGACGTATATACTGTTCCCTCCGAGAAGTAGGGTTCGACAGGCCAGGAATGTTATCAAATATTGCATCCGAGATGTTAGGTTGCCTTAGATTAGGATATATACCGCCATAGACGTATATAATCTTCCCTCCGAGATGTAGAGTTCGACAGGCCAGGAATGTTGTCAAATATTGCATCCGAGATGTTAGGTTGCCTTAGATAAGGATATACAACGTTATAGACGCATATAATGTTCCCACCGAGAAGTAGGGTCCGACACGCCTGGAATGTTGTCAAATGTTACATCCGAGATGTTAGGTTGCCTTAGATTAGGATATATACCGTTATAGACGTATATACAGTTCCCTCCGAGATGTAGGGTTCGACAGGCCAGGAATGTTGTCAAATATTGCATCCGAGATGTTAGGTTGCCTTAGATTACGATATCGACCGTTATAGACGCATATAATATTCCCACCGAAAAGTATGCACCGACACGCCAGGAATATTGTAAAATATTACGTCTGAGATAATAGGTTGCCTTAGATTAGGATATACAACGTTATAGACTCATATAATGTTCCCACCGAGAAGTAGGGTTCGACACGCCTGGAATGATGTAGAACATTACATCCGAGAAGTCAGGTTGCCTTAGGTTAGGATATATAACGTTATAGACGTATATACTGTTCCCTCCGAGAAGTAGGGTTCGACAGGCTAGGAATGTTGTCATTTATTGCATCCGAGATGTTAGGTTGCCTTAGATAAGGATATATAACGTTATAGACGCATATAATGTAACCACCGAGACGTAGGGACCGACATGCCTGGAATGTTGTCAAATGTTACATCCAAGATGTTAGGTTGCCTTAGGTTAGGATATATAACGTTGTAGACGCATGTAACGTTACCACCGAGACGTAGGGACCGACACACCTGGAATGTTGTCAAATGTTACATCCGAGATGTTAGGTTGCCTTAGGTTAGGATATATGACGTTATAGACGTATATGCTGTTCCCTCCGAGAAGTAGGGTTCGACAGGCCAGGAATGTTGTCAAATATTGCATCCAAGATGTTAGGTTGCCTTAGGTGAGGATATATAACGCTATAGACGCATGTAATGTTACCACCGAGACGTAGGGACCGACACTCCTGGAATGTTGTCAAATGTTACATCCGAGATGTTAGGTTGCCTTAGGCTAGGATATATGACGTTATAGATGTATTTGCTGTTCCCTCCGAGAAGTAGGGTTCGACAGGCCAGGAATGTTGTCAAATATTGCATCCGAGATGTTAGGTTGCCTTAGGTTAGGATATATAACGTTATAGACATATGTAATATTACCACCGAGACGTAGGGACCGACACGCCTGGAATGATGTAGAATATTACATCCGAGATGTCAGGTTGCCTTGGGTTAGGATATATAACGTTATAGACGTATATACTGTTCCCTCCGAAAAGTAGGGTTCGACAGGCCAGGAATGTTATCAAATATTGCATCCGAGATGTTAGGTTGCCTTAGATTAGGATATATACCGCCATAGACGTATATAATCTTCCCTCCGAGATGTAGAGTTCGACAGGCCAGGAATGTTGTCAAATATTGCATCCGAGATGTTAGGTTGCCTTAGATAAGGATATACAACGTTATAGACGCATATAATGTTCCCACCGAGAAGTAGGGTCCGACACGCCTGGAATGTTGTCAAATGTTACATCCGAGATGTTAGGTTGCCTTAGATTAGGATATATACCGTTATTGACGTATATACAGTTCCCTCCGAGAAGTAGGGTTCGACAGGCCAGGAATGTTGTCAAATATTGCATCCGAGATGTCAGGTTGCCTTAGATTACGATATCGACCGTTATAGACGCATATAATATTCCCACCGAAAAGTATGCACCGACACGCCAGGATTATTGTAAAATATTACGTCTGAGATAATAGGTTGCCTTAGATTAGGATATACAACGTTATAGACTCATATAATGTTCCCACCGAGAAGTAGGGTTCGACACGCCTGGAATGATGTAGAATATTACATCCGAAATGTCAGGTTGCCTTAGGTTAGGATATATAACGTTATAGACGTATATACTGTTCCCTCCGAGAAGTAGGGTTCGACAGGCTAGGAGTGTTGTCAAATATTGCATCCGAGATGTTAGGTTGCCTTAGGTTAGGATATATAACGCTATAGACGCATGTAATGTTACCACCGAGACGTAGGGACCGACACGCCTGGAATGTTGTCAAATGTTACATCCGGGATGTTAGGTTGTCTTAGGTTAGGATATATGTCGTTACAGACGTATATACTGTTCCCTCCGAGGAGTAGGGTTCTACAGGCCAAGAATGATGTCAAATATTGCATCCGAGATGTTTGGTTGCCTTAGATTAGGATATATACCGTTATAGACGTATATACTGTTCCCTCCGAGAAGTAGGGTTCGACAGGCCAGGAATGTTGTCAAATATTGCATCCGAGATGTTATGTTGCCTTAGGTTAGCATATATAACGTTATAGACGCACGTAATGTTACCACCGAGACGTAGGGTTCCCACACGCCTGGAATGTTGTCAAATGTTATATCCGAGATGTTAGGTTGCCTTAGGTTAGGATATATTACGTTACAGACGTATATACCGTTCCCACCGAGAAGTAGGGTCCGACACGCCAGGAATGTTGTCAAATATTTCATCCGAGACGTTAGGTTGCCTTAGGTTAGGATATATAACGTTATAGACGTATATACCGTTCCCACCGAGAAGTAGGGTTCGACACGCCAGGAATGTTGTCAAATATTACATACGAGATGTTAGGTGGCCTTAGGTTAGGATATATAACGTTATAGACGCATGTAATGTTACCTCCGAGACGTAGGGACCGACACGCCTGGAATGTGGTAAAATGTTACATCCGAGATGTTAGGTTGCCTAAGATTAGGATATATACCGTTATAGACGCATGTAATGTTACCACCGAGACGTAGGGACCGACACGCCTGGAATGTTGTCAAATGTTACATCCGAGATGTTAGGTTGCCTTAGGCTAGGATATATGACGTTATAGATGTATATGCTGTTCCCTCCGAGAAGTAAGGTTCGACAGGCCAGGAATGTTGTCAAATATTGCATCCGAGATGTTAGGTTGCCTTAGGTTAGGATATATAACGTTATAGACATATGTAATATTACCACCGAGACGTAGGGACCGACACGCCTGGAATGATGTAGAATATTACATCCGAGATGTCAGGTTGCCTTCGGTTAGGATATATAACGTTATAGACGTATATACTGTTCCCTCCGAGAAGTAGGGTTCGACAGGCCAGGAATGTTATCAAATATTGCATCTGAGATGTTAGGTTGCCTTAGATTAGGATATATACCGCCATAGACGTATATAATCTTCCCTCCGAGATGTAGGGTTCGACAGGCCAGGAATATTGTCAAATATTGCATCCGAGATGTTAGGTTGCCTTAGATAAGGATATACAACGTTATAGACGCATATAATGTTCCCACCGAGAAGTAGGGTCCGACACGCCTGGAATGTTGTCAAATGTTACATCCTAGATGTTAGGTTGCCTTAGATTAGCATATATACCGTTATAGACGTATATACAGTTCCCTCCGAGAAGTACGGTTCGACAGGCCAGGAATGTTGTCAAATATTGCATCCGAGATGTTAGGTTGCCTTAGATTACGATATCGACCGTTATAGACGCATATAATATTCCCACCGAAAAGTATGCAGCGACACGCCAGGAATATTGTAAAATATTACGTCTGAGATAATAGGTTGCCTTAGCTTAGGATATACAACGTTATAGACTCATATAATGTTCCCACCGAGAAGTAGGGTTCGACACGCCTGGAATGATGTAGAACATTACATCCGAGAAGTCAGGTTGCCTTAGGTTAGGATATATAACGTTATAGACGTATATACTGTTCCCTCCGAGAAGTAGGGTTCGACAGGCTAGGAATGTTGTCAAATATTGCATCCGAGATGTTAGGTTGCCTTAGATAAGGATATATAACTTTACAGACGCATATAATGTAACCACCGAGACGTAGGGACCGACATGCCTGGAATGTTGTCAAATGTTACATCCAAGATGTTAGGTTGCCTTAGGTTAGGATATATAACGTTGTAGACGCATGTAACGTTACCACCGAGACGTAGGGACCGACACACCTGGAATGTTGTCAAATGTTACATCCGAGATGTTAGGTTGCCTTAGGTTAGGATATATGACGTTATAGACGTATATGCTGTTCCCTCCGAGAAGTAGGGTTCGACAGGCCAGGAATGTTGTCAAATATTGCATCCGAGATGTTATGTTGCCTTAGGTTAGCATATATAACGTTATAGACGCACGTAATGTTACCACCGAGACGTAGGGTTCCAACACGCCTGGAATGTTGTCAAATGTTATATCCGAGATGTTAGGTTGCCTTAGGTTAGGATATATGACGTTACAGACGTATATACTGTTCCCACCGAGAAGTAGGGTCCGACACGCCAGGAATGTTGTAAAATGTTACATCCGAGATGTTAGGTTGCCTTAGGTTAGGATATATGACGTTATAGACGTATATGCTGTTCCCTCCGAGAAGTAGGATTCGACAGGCCAGGAATGTTGTCAAATATTGCATCCGAGATGTTAGGTTGCCTTAGGTTAGGATATATAACGTTATAGACGCATGTAATGTTACCACCGAGACGTAGGGACCGACACGCCTGGAATGTTGTCAAATGTTACATCCGGGATGTTAGGTTGTCTTAGGTTAGGATATATGTCGTTAAAGACGTATATACTGTTCCCTCCGAGAAGTAGGGTTCGACAGGCCAGGAATGTTGTCAAATATTGCATCCGAGATGTTAGGTTGCCTTAGGTTAGCGTATATAACGTTATAGACGCACGTAATGTTACCACCGAGACGTAGGGTTCCAACACGCCGGGAATGTTGTGAAATGTTATATCCGAGATGTTAGGTTGTCTTAGGTTAGGATATATGTCGTTATAGACGTATATGCTGTTCCCTCCGAGAAGTAGGGTTCGACAGGCCAGGAATGTTGTCAAATATTGCATCCGAGATGTTAGGTTGCCTTAGGTGAGGATATATAACGCTATAGACGCATGTAATGTTACCACCGAGACGTAGGGACCGACACTGCTGGAATGTTGTCAAATGTTACATCCGAGATGTTAGGTTGCCTTAGGCTAGGATATATGACGTTATAGATGTATTTGCTGTTCCCTCCGAGAAGTAGGGTTCGACAGGCCAGGAATGTTGTCAAATATTGCATCCGAGATGTTAGGTTGCCTTAGGTTAGGATATATAACGTTATAGACATATGTAATATTACCACCGAGACGTAGGGACCGACACGCCTGGAATGATGTAGAATATTACATCCGAGATGTCAGGTTGCCTTGGGTTAGGATATATGACGTTACAGACGTATATACTGTTCCCACCGAGAAGTAGGGTCCGACACGCCTGGAATGTTGTCAAATGTTACATCCGAGATGTTAGGTTGCCTTAGATTAGGATATATACCGTTATAGACGTATATACAGTTCCCTCCGAGATGTAGGGTTCGACAGGCCAAGAATGTTGTCAAATATTGCATCCGAGATGTTAGGTTGCCTTCGATTACGATATCGACCGTTATAGACGCATATAATATTCCCACCGAAAAGTATGCACCGACACGCCAGGAATATTGTAAAATATTACGTCTGAGATAATAGGTTGCCTTAGATTAGGATATACAACGTTATAGACTCATATAATGTTCCCACCGAGAAGTAGGGTTCGACACGCCTGGAATGATGTAGAACATTACATCCGAGAAGTCAGGTTGCCTTAGGCTAGGATATATAACGTTATAGACGTATATACTGTTCCCTCCGAGAAGTAGGGTTCGACAGGCTAGGAATGTTGTCAAATATTGCATCCGAGATGTTAGGTTGCCTTAGATAAGGATATATAACGTTATAGACGCATATAATGTAACCACCGAGACGTAGGGACCGACATGCCTGGAATGTTGTCAAATGTTACATCCAAGATGTTAGGTTGCCTTAGGTTAGGATATATAACGTTGTAGACGCATGTAACGTTACCACCGAGACGTAGGGACCGACACACCTGGAATGTTGTCAAATGTTACATCCGAGATGTTAGGTTGCCTTAGGTTAGGATATATGACGTTATAGACGTATATGCTGTTCCCTCCGAGAAGTAGGGTTCGACAGGCCAGGAATGTTGTCAAATATTGCATCCGAGATGTTAGGTTGCCTTAGGTTAGCGTATATAACGTTATAGACGCACGTAATGTTACCACCGAGACGTAGGGTTCCAACACGCCGGGAATGTTGTGAAATGTTATATCCGAGATGTTAGGTTGTCTTAGGTTAGGATATATGTCGTTATAGACGTATATGCTGTTCCCTCCGAGAAGTAGGGTTCGACAGGCCAGGAATGTTGTCAAATATTGCATCCGCGATGTTAGGTTGCCTTAGGTTAGCATATATAACGTTATAGACGCACGTAATGTTACCACCGAGACATAGGGTTCCAACACGCCGGGAATGTTGTCAAATGTTATATCCGAGATGTTAGGTTGCCTTAGGTTAGGATATATGACGTTACAGACGTATATACTGTTCCCATCGAGAAGTAGGGTCCGACACGCCAGGAATGTTGTCAAATATTACATCCGAGATGTTAGGTTGCCTTACGTTAGGATATATAACGTTATAGACGTATATACTGTTCCCACCGAGAAGTAGGATTCGACACGCCTGGAATGTTGTCAAATGTTACATCCGAGATGTTAGGTTGCCTTAGATTAGGATATATACCGTTATTGACGTATATACAGTTCCCTCCGAGAAGTAGGGTTCGACAGGCCAGGAATGTTGTCAAATATTGCATCCGAGATGTCAGGTTGCCTTAGATTACGATATGGACCGTTATAGACGCATATAATATTCCCACCGAAAAGTATGCACCGACACGCCAGGATTATTGTAAAATATTACGTCTGAGATAATAGGTTGCCTTAGATTAGGATATACAACGTTATAGACTCATATAATGTTCCCACCGAGAAGTAGGGTTCGACACGCCTGGAATGATGTAGAATATTACATCCGAAATGTCAGGTTGCCTTAGGTTAGGATATATAACGTTATAGACGTATATACTGTTCCCTCCGAGAAGTAGGGTTCGACAGGCTAGGAGTGTTGTCAAATATTGCATCCGAGATGTTAGGTTGCCTTAGGTTAGGATATATAACGCTATAGACGCATGTAATGTTACCACCGAGACGTAGGGACCGACACGCCTGGAATGTTGTCAAATGTTACATCCGGGATGTTAGGTTGTCTTAGGTTAGGATATATGTCGTTACAGACGTATATACTGTTCCCTCCGAGGAGTAGGGTTCTACAGGCCAAGAATGATGTCAAATATTGCATCCGAGATGTTTGGTTGCCTTAGATTAGGATATATACCGTTATAGACGTATATACTGTTCCCTCCGAGAAGTAGGGTTCGACAGGCCAGGAATGTTGTCAAATATTGCATCCGAGATGTTATGTTGCCTTAGGTTAGCATATATAACGTTATAGACGCACGTAATGTTACCACCGAGACGTAGGGTTCCCACACGCCTGGAATGTTGTCAAATGTTATATCCGAGATGTTAGGTTGCCTAAGATTAGGATATATACCGTTATAGACGCATGTAATGTTACCACCGAGACGTAGGGACCGACACGCCTGGAATGTTGTCAAATGTTACATCCGAGATGTTAGGTTGCCTTAGGCTAGGATATATGACGTTATAGATGTATATGCTGTTCCCTCCGAGAAGTAAGGTTCGACAGGCCAGGAATGTTGTCAAATATTGCATCCGAGATGTTAGGTTGCCTTAGGTTAGGATATATAACGCTATAGACATATGTAATATTACCACCGAGACGTAGGGACCGACACGCCTGGAATGATGTAGAATATTACATCCGAGATGTCAGGTTGCCTTGGGTTAGGATATATAACGTTATAGACGTATATACTGTTCCCTCCGAGAAGTAGGGTTCGACAGGCCAGGAATGTTATCAAATATTGCATCTGAGATGTTAGGTTGCCTTAGATTAGGATATATACCGCCATAGACGTATATAATCTTCCCTCCGAGATGTAGGGTTCGACAGGCCAGGAATATTGTCAAATATTGCATCCGAGATGTTAGGTTGCCTTAGATAAGGATATACAACGTTATAGACGCATATAATGTTCCCACCGAGAAGTAGGGTCCGACACGCCTGGAATGTTGTCAAATGTTACATCCGAGATGTTAGGTTGCCTTAGATTAGCATATATACCGTTATAGACGTATATACAGTTCCCTCCGAGAAGTACGGTTCGACAGGCCAGGAATGTTGTCAAATATTGCATCCGAGATGTTAGGTTGCCTTAGATTACGATATCGACCGTTATAGACGCATATAATATTCCCACCGAAAAGTATGCTGCGACACGCCAGGAATATTGTAAAATATTACGTCTGAGATAATAGGTTGCCTTAGATTAGGATATACAACGTTATAGACTCATATAATGTTCCCACCGAGAAGTAGGGTTCGACACGCCTGGAATGATGTAGAACATTACATCCGAGAAGTCAGGTTGCCTGAGGTTAGTATATATAACGTTATAGACGTATATACTGTTCCCTCCGAGAAGTAGGGTTCGACAGGCTAGGAATGTTGTCAAATATTGCATCCGAGATGTTAGGTTGCCTTAGATAAGGATATATAACTTTATAGACGCATATAATGTAACCACCGAGACGTAGGGACCGACATGCCTGGAATGTTGTCAAATGTTACATCCAAGATGTTAGGTTGCCTTAGGTTAGGATATATAACGTTGTAGACGCATGTAACGTTACCACCGAGACGTAGGGACCGACACACCTGGAATGTTGTCAAATGTTACATCCGAGATGTTAGGTTGCCTTAGGTTAGGATATATGACGTTATAGACGTATATGCTGTTCCCTCCGAGAAGTAGGGTTCGACAGGCCAGGAATGTTGTCAAATATTGCATCCGAGATGTTAGGTTGCCTTAGGTTAGCGTATATAACGTTATAGACGCACGTAATGTTACCACCGAGACGTAGGGTTCCAACACGCCGGGAATGTTGTGAAATGTTATATCCGAGATGTTAGGTTGTCTTAGGTTAGGATATATGTCGTTATAGACGTATATGCTGTTCCCTCCGAGAAGTAGGGTTCGACAGGCCAGGAATGTTGTCAAATATTGCATCCGAGATGTTATGTTGCCTTAGGTTAGCATATATAACGTTATAGACGCACGTAATGTTACCACCGAGACGTAGGGTTCCAACACGCCTGGAATGTTGTCAAATGTTATATCCGAGATGTTAGGTTGCCTTAGGTTAGGATATATGACGTTACAGACGTATATACTGTTCCCACCGAGAAGTAGGGTCCGACACGCCAGGAATGTTGTAAAATGTTACATCCGAGATGTTAGGTTGCCTTAGGTTAGGATATATGACGTTATAGACGTATATGCTGTTCCCTCCGAGAAGTAGGATTCGACAGGCCAGGAATGTTGTCAAATATTGCATCCGAGATGTTAGGTTGCCTTAGGTTAGGATATATAACGTTATAGACGCATGTAATGTTACCACCGAGACGTAGGGACCGACACGCCTGGAATGTTGTCAAATGTTACATCCGGGATGTTAGGTTGTCTTAGGTTAGGATATATGTCGTTAAAGACGTATATACTGTTCCCTCCGAGAAGTAGGGTTCGACAGGCCAGGAATGTTGTCAAATATTGCATCCGAGATGTTATGTTGCCTTAGGTTAGCATATATAACGTTATAGACGCACGTAATGTTACCACCGAGACGTAGGGTTCCAACACGCCTGGAATGTTGTCAAATGTTATATCCGAGATGTTAGGTTGCCTTAGGTTAGGATATATGACATTACAGACGTATATACTGTTCCCGCCGAGAAGTAGGGTCCGACACGCCAGGAATGTTGTCAAATATTACATCCGAGATGTTAGGTTGCCTTAGGTTAGCATATATAACGTTATAGACGCACGTAATGTTACCACCGAGACGTAGGTTTCCAACACGCCGGGAATGTTGTCAAAAGTTATATCCGAGATGTTAGGTTGTCTTAGGTTAGGATATATGTCGTAATAGACGTATATGCTGTTCCCTCCGAGAAGTAGGGTTCGACAGGCCAGGAATGTTGTCAAATATTGCATCCGAGATGTTAGGTTGCCTTAGGTTAGGATATATAACGTCATAGACGCATGTAATGTTACCACCGAGACGTAGGGACCGACACGCCTGGAATGTTGTCAAATGTTACATCCGAGATGTTAGGTTGCCATAGGTTAGGATATATGACGTTATAGACGTATATACTGTTCCCGCCGAGAAGTAGCTTCCGACACGCTAGAAATGTTGTCAAATGTTACATCCGAGTTGTTAGGTTGCCTTAGATAAGGATATATACCGTCATAGACGCATGTAATGTTACCACCGAGACGTAGGGACCGACACGCCTGGAATGTTGTCAAATGTTACATCCGAGATGTTAGGTTGCCTTAGGTTAGCATATATAACGTTATAGACGCACGTAATGTTACCACCGAGACGTAGGGACCGACACTCCTGGAATGTTGTCAAATGTTACATCCGAGATGTTAGGTTGCCTTAGAATAGCATATATACCGTTATAGACGTATATACAGTCCCCTCCGAGAAGTACGGTTCGACAGGCCAGGAATGTTGTCAAATATTGCATCCGAGATGTTAGGTTGCCTTAGATTACGATATCGACCGTTATAGACGCATATAATATTCCCACAGAAAAGTATGCAGCGACACGCCAGGAATATTGTAAAATATTACGTCTGAGATAATAGGTTGCCTTAGATTAGGATATACAACGTTATAGACTCATATAATGTTCCCACCGAGAAGTAGGGTTCGACACGCCTGGAATGATGTAGAACATTACATCCGAGAAGTCAGGTTGCCTTAGGTTAGGATATATAACGTTATAGACGTATATACTGTTCCCTCCGAGAAGTAGGGTTCGACAGGCTAGGAATGTTGTCAAATATTGCATCCGAGATGTTAGGTTGCCTTAGATAAGGATATATAACTTTATAGACGCATATAATGTAACCACCGAGACGTAGGGACCGACATGCCTGGAATGTTGTCAAATGTTACATCCAAGATGTTAGGTTGCCTTAGGTTAGGATATATAACGTTGTAGACGCATGTAACGTTACCACCGAGACGTAGGGACCGACACACCTGGAATGTTGTCAAATGTTACATCCGAGATGTTAGGTTGCCTTAGGTTAGGATATATGACGTTATAGACGTATATGCTGTTCCCTCCGAGAAGTAGGGTTCGACAGGCCAGGAATGTTGTCAAATATTGCATCCGAGATGTTAGGTTGCCTTAGGTTAGCGTATATAACGTTATAGACGCACGTAATGTTACCACCGAGACGTAGGGTTCCAACACGCCGGGAATGTTGTGAAATTTTATATCCGAGATGTTAGGTTGTCTTAGGTTAGGATATATGTCGTTATAGACGTATATGCTGTTCCCTCCGAGAAGTAGGGTTCGACAGGCCAGGAATGTTGTCAAATATTGCATCCGAGATGTTATGTTGCCTTAGGTTAGCATATATAACGTTATAGACGCACGTAATGTTACCACCGAGACGTAGGGTTCCAACACGCCTGGAATGTTGTCAAATGTTATATCCGAGATGTTAGGTTGCCTTAGGTTAGGATATATGACGTTACAGACGTATATACTGTTCCCACCGAGAAGTAGGGTCCGACACGCCAGGAATGTTGTAAAATGTTACATCCGAGATGTTAGGTTGCCTTAGGTTAGGATATATGACGTTATAGACGTATATGCTGTTCCCTCCGAGAAGTAGGATTCGACAGGCCAGGAATGTTGTCAAATATTGCATCCGAGATGTTAGGTTGCCTTAGGTTAGGATATATAACGTTATAGACGCATGTAATGTTACCACCGAGACGTAGGGACCGACACGCCTGGAATGTTGTCAAATGTTACATCCGGGATGTTAGGTTGTCTTAGGTTAGGATATATGTCGTTAAAGACGTATATACTGTTCCCTCCGAGAAGTAGGGTTCGACAGGCCAGGAATGTTGTCAAATATTGCATCCGAGATGTTAGGTTGCCTTAGATTACGATATCGACCGTTATAGACGCATATAATATTCCCACCGAAAAGTATGCAGCGACACGCCAGGAATATTGTAAAATATTACGTCTGAGATAATAGGTTGCCTTAGATTAGGATATACAACGTTATAGACTCATATAATGTTCCCACCGAGAAGTAGGGTTCGACACGCCTGGAATGATGTAGAACATTACATCCGAGAAGTCAGGTTGCCTTAGGTTAGGATATATAACGTTATAGACGTATATGCTGTTCCCTCCGAGAAGTAGGGTTCGACAGGCCAGGAATGTTGTCAAATATTGCATCCGAGATGTTAGGTTGCCTTAGGTTAGCGTATATAACGTTATAGACGCACGTAATGTTACCACCGAGACGTAGGGTTCCAACACGCCGGGAATGTTGTGAAATTTTATATCCGAGATGTTAGGTTGTCTTAGGTTAGGATATATGTCGTTATAGACGTATATGCTGTTCCCTCCGAGAAGTAGGGTTCGACAGGCCAGGAATGTTGTCAAATATTGCATCCGAGATGTTATGTTGCCTTAGGTTAGCATATATAACGTTATAGACGCACGTAATGTTACCACCGAGACGTAGGGTTCCAACACGCCTGGAATGTTGTCAAATGTTATATCCGAGATGTTAGGTTGCCTTAGGTTAGGATATATGACGTTACAGACGTATATACTGTTCCCACCGAGAAGTAGGGTCCGACACGCCAGGAATGTTGTAAAATGTTACATCCGAGATGTTAGGTTGCCTTAGGTTAGGATATATGACGTTATAGACGTATATGCTGTTCCCTCCGAGAAGTAGGATTCGACAGGCCAGGAATGTTGTCAAATATTGCATCCGAGATGTTAGGTTGCCTTAGGTTAGGATATATAACGTTATAGACGCATGTAATGTTACCACCGAGACGTAGGGACCGACACGCCTGGAATGTTGTCAAATGTTACATCCGGGATGTTAGGTTGTCTTAGGTTAGGATATATGTCGTTAAAGACGTATATACTGTTCCCTCCGAGAAGTAGGGTTCGACAGGCCAGGAATGTTGTCAAATATTGCATCCGAGATGTTAGGTTGCCTTAGATTACGATATCGACCGTTATAGACGCATATAATATTCCCACCGAAAAGTATGCAGCGACACGCCAGGAATATTGTAAAATATTACGTCTGAGATAATAGGTTGCCTTAGATTAGGATATACAACGTTATAGACTCATATAATGTTCCCACCGAGAAGTAGGGTTCGACACGCCTGGAATGATGTAGAACATTACATCCGAGAAGTCAGGTTGCCTTAGGTTAGGATATATAACGTTATAGACGTATATACTGTTCCCTCCGAGAAGTAGGGTTCGACAGGCTAGGAATGTTGTCAAATATTGCATCCGAGATGTTAGGTTGCCTTAGATAAGGATATATAACTTTATAGACGCATATAATGTAACCACCGAGACGTAGGGACCGACATGCCTGGAATGTTGTCAAATGTTACATCCAAGATGTTAGGTTGCCTTAGGTTAGGATATATAACGTTGTAGACGCATGTAATGTTACCACCGAGACGTAGGGACCGACACACCTGGAATGTTGTCAAATGTTACATCCGAGATGTTAGGTTGCCTTAGGTTAGGATATATGACGTTATAGACGTATATGCTGTTCCCTCCGAGAAGTAGGGTTCGACAGGCCAGGAATGTTGTCAAATATTGCATCCGAGATGTTAGGTTGCCTTAGGTTAGCGTATATAACGTTATAGACGCACGTAATGTTACCACCGAGACGTAGGGTTCCAACACGCCGGGAATGTTGTGAAATGTTATATCCGAGATGTTCGGTTGTCTTAGGTTAGGATATATGTCGTTATAGACGTATATGCTGTTCCCTCCGAGAAGTAGGGTTCGACAGGCCAGGAATGTTGTCAAATATTGCATCCGAGATGTTATGTTGTCTTAGGTTAGCATATATAACGTTATAGACGCACGTAATGTTACCACCGAGACGTAGGGTTCCAACACGCCTGGAGTGTTGTCAAATGTTATATCCGAGATGTTAGGTTGCCTTAGGTTAGGATATATGACGTTACAGACGTATATACTGTTCCCACCGAGAAGTAGGGTCTGACACGCCAGGAATGTTGTAAAATGTTACATCCGAGATGTTAGGTTGCCTTAGGTTAGGATATATGACGTTATAGACGTATATGCTGTTCCCTCCGAGAAGTAGTATTCGACAGGCCAGGAATGTTGTCAAATATTGCATCCGAGATGTTAGGTTGCCTTAGGTTAGGATATATAACGTTATAGACGCATGTAATGTTACCACCGAGACGTAGGGACCGACACGCCTGGAATGTTGTCAAATGTTACATCCGGGATGTTAGGTTGTCTTAGGTTAGGATATATGACGTTATAGACGTATATGCTGTTCCCTCCGAGAAGTAGGGTTCGACAGGCCAGGAATGTTGTCAAATATTGCATCCGAGATGTTAGGTTGCCTTAGGTTAGCGTATATAACGTTATAGACGCACGTAATGTTACCACCGAGACGTAGGGTTCCAACACGCCTGGAGTGTTGTCAAATGTTATATCCGAGATGTTAGGTTGCCTTAGGTTAGGATATATGACGTTACAGACGTATATACTGTTCCCACCGAGAAGTAGGGTCTGACACGCCAGGAATGTTGTAAAATGTTACATCCGAGATGTTAGGTTGCCTTAGGTTAGGATATATGACGTTATAGACGTATATGCTGTTCCCTCCGAGAAGTAGTATTCGACAGGCCAGGAATGTTGTCAAATATTGCATCCGAGATGTTAGGTTGCCTTAGGTTAGGATATATAACGTTATAGACGCATGTAATGTTACCACCGAGACGTAGGGACCGACACGCCTGGAATGTTGTCAAATGTTACATCCGGGATGTTAGGTTGTCTTAGGTTAGGATATATGACGTTATAGACGTATATGCTGTTCCCTCCGAGAAGTAGGGTTCGACAGGCCAGGAATGTTGTCAAATATTGCATCCGAGATGTTAGGTTGCCTTAGGTTAGCGTATATAACGTTATAGACGCACGTAATGTTACCACCGAGACGTAGGGTTCCAACACGCCGGGAATGTTGTGAAATTTTATATCCGAGATGTTAGGTTGTCTTAGGTTAGGATATATGTCGTTATAGACGTATATGCTGTTCCCTCCGAGAAGTAGGGTTCGACAGGCCAGGAATGTTGTAAAATGTTACATCCGAGATGTTAGGTTGCCTTAGGTTAGGATATATGACGTTATAGACGTATATGCTGTTCCCTCCGAGAAGTAGGATTCGACAGGCCAGGAATGTTGTCAAATATTGCATCCGAGATGTTAGGTTGCCTTAGGTTAGGATATATAACGTTATAGACGCATGTAATGTTACCACCGAGACGTAGGGACCGACACGCCTGGAATGTTGTCAAATGTTACATCCGGGATGTTAGGTTGTCTTAGGTTAGGATATATGTCGTTAAAGACGTATATACTGTTCCCTCCGAGAAGTAGGGTTCGACAGGCCAGGAATGTTGTCAAATATTGCATCCGAGATGTTATGTTGCCTTAGGTTAGCATATATAACGTTATAGACGCACGTAATGTTACCACCGAGACGTAGGGTTCCAACACGCCTGGAATGTTGTCAAATGTTATATCCGAGATGTTAGGTTGCCTTAGGTTAGGATATATGACGTTACAGACGTATATACTGTTCCCGCCGAGAAGTAGGGTCCGACACGCCAGGAATGTTGTCAAATATTACATCCGAGATGTTAGGTTGCCTTAGGTTAGCATATATAACGTTATAGACGCACGTAATGTTACCACCGAGACGTAGGTTTCCAACACGCCGGGAATGTTGTCAAAAGTTATATCCGAGATGTTAGGTTGTCTTAGGTTAGGATATATGTCGTAATAGACGTATATGCTGTTCCCTCCGAGAAGTAGGGTTCGACAGGCCAGGAATGTTGTCAAATATTGCATCCGAGATGTTAGGTTGCCTTAGGTTAGGATATATAACGTCATAGACGCATGTAATGTTACCACCGAGACGTAGGGACCGACACGCCTGGAATGTTGTCAAATGTTACATCCGAGATGTTAGGTTGCCATAGGTTAGGATATATGACGTTATAGACGTATATACTGTTCCCGCCGAGAAGTAGCTTCCGACACGCTAGAAATGTTGTCAAATGTTACATCCGAGTTGTTAGGTTGCCTTAGATAAGGATATATACCGTTATAGACGCATGTAATGTTACCACCGAGACGTAGGGACCGACACGCCTGGAATGTTGTCAAATGTTACATCCGAGATGTTAGGTTGCCTTAGGTTAGCATATATAACGTTATAGACGCACGTAATGTTACCACCGAGACGTAGGGACCGACACTCCTGGAATGTTGTCAAATGTTACATCCGAGATGTTAGGTTGCCTTAGATTAGCATATATACCGTTATAGACGTACATACAGTCCCCTCCGAGAAGTACGGTTCGACAGGCCAGGAATGTTGTCAAATATTGCATCCGAGATGTTAGGTTGCCTTAGATTACGATATCGACCGTTATAGACGCATATAATATTCCCACAGAAAAGTATGCAGCGACACGCCAGGAATATTGTAAAATATTACGTCTGAGATAATAGGTTGCCTTAGATTAGGATATACAACGTTATAGACTCATATAATGTTCCCACCGAGAAGTAGGGTTCGACACGCCTGGAATGATGTAGAACATTACATCCGAGAAGTCAGGTTGCCTTAGGTTAGGATATATAACGTTATAGACGTATATACTGTTCCCTCCGAGAAGTAGGGTTCGACAGGCTAGGAATGTTGTCAAATATTGCATCCGAGATGTTAGGTTGCCTTAGATAAGGATATATAACTTTATAGACGCATATAATGTAACCACCGAGACGTAGGGTCCGACATGCCTGGAATGTTGTTAAATGTTACATCCAAGATGTTAGGTTGCCTTAGGTTAGGATATATAACGTTGTAGACGCATGTAATGTTACCACCGAGACGTAGGGACCGACACACCTGGAATGTTGTCAAATGTTACATCCGAGATGTTAGGTTGCCTTAGGTTAGGATATATGACGTTATAGACGTATATGCTGTTCCCTCCGAGAAGTAGGGTTCGACAGGCCAGGAATGTTGTCAAATATTGCATCCGAGATGTTAGGTTGCCTTAGGTTAGCGTATATAACGTTATAGACGCACGTAATGTTACCACCGAGACGTAGGGTTCCAACACGCCGGGAATGTTGTGAAATTTTATATCCGAGATGTTAGGTTGTCTTAGGTTAGGATATATGTCGTTATAGACGTATATGCTGTTCCCTCCGAGAAGTAGGGTTCGACAGGCCAGGAATGTTGTCAAATATTGCATCCGAGATGTTATGTTGCCTTAGGTTAGCATATATAACGTTATAGACGCACGTAATGTTACCACCGAGACGTAGGGTTCCAACACGCCTGGAATGTTGTCAAATGTTATATCCGAGATGTTAGGTTGCCTTAGGTTAGGATATATGACGTTACAGACGTATATACTGTTCCCACCGAGAAGTAGGGTCCGACACGCCAGGAATGTTGTAAAATGTTACATCCGAGATGTTAGGTTGCCTTAGGTTAGGATATATGACGTTATAGACGTATATGCTGTTCCCTCCGAGAAGTAGGATTCGACAGGCCAGGAATGTTGTCAAATATTGCATCCGAGATGTTAGGTTGCCTTAGGTTAGGATATATAACGTTATAGACGCATGTAATGTTACCACCGAGACGTAGGGACCGACACGCCTGGAATGTTGTCAAATGTTACATCCGGGATGTTAGGTTGTCTTAGGTTAGGATATATGTCGTTAAAGACGTATATACTGTTCCCTCCGAGAAGTAGGGTTCGACAGGCCAGGAATGTTGTCAAATATTGCATCCGAGATGTTAGGTTGCCTTAGATTACGATATCGACCGTTATAGACGCATATAATATTCCCACCGAAAAGTATGCAGCGACACGCCAGGAATATTGTAAAATATTACGTCTGAGATAATAGGTTGCCTTAGATTAGGATATACAACGTTATAGACTCATATAATGTTCCCACCGAGAAGTAGGGTTCGACACGCCTGGAATGATGTAGAACATTACATCCGAGAAGTCAGGTTGCCTTAGGTTAGGATATATAACGTTATAGACGTATATACTGTTCCCTCCGAGAAGTAGGGTTCGACAGGCTAGGAATGTTGTCAAATATTGCATCCGAGATGTTAGGTTGCCTTAGATAAGGATATATAACTTTATAGACGCATATAATGTAACCACCGAGACGTAGGGACCGACATGCCTGGAATGTTGTCAAATGTTACATCCAAGATGTTAGGTTGCCTTAGGTTAGGATATATAACGTTGTAGACGCATGTAATGTTACCACCGAGACGTAGGGACCGACACACCTGGAATGTTGTCAAATGTTACATCCGAGATGTTAGGTTGCCTTAGGTTAGGATATATGACGTTATAGACGTATATGCTGTTCCCTCCGAGAAGTAGGGTTCGACAGGCCAGGAATGTTGTCAAATATTGCATCCGAGATGTTAGGTTGCCTTAGGTTAGCGTATATAACGTTATAGACGCACGTAATGTTACCACCGAGACGTAGGGTTCCAACACGCCGGGAATGTTGTGAAATGTTATATCCGAGATGTTAGGTTGTCTTAGGTTAGGATATATGTCGTTATAGACGTATATGCTGTTCCCTCCGAGAAGTAGGGTTCGACAGGCCAGGAATGTTGTCAAATATTGCATCCGAGATGTTATGTTGCCTTAGGTTAGCATATATAACGTTATAGACGCACGTAATGTTACCACCGAGACGTAGGGTTCCAACACGCCTGGAGTGTTGTCAAATGTTATATCCGAGATGTTAGGTTGCCTTAGGTTAGGATATATGACGTTACAGACGTATATACTGTTCCCACCGAGAAGTAGGGTCCGACACGCCAGGAATGTTGTAAAATGTTACATCCGAGATGTTAGGTTGCCTTAGGTTAGGATATATGACGTTATAGACGTATATGCTGTTCCCTCCGAGAAGTAGTATTCGACAGGCCAGGAATGTTGTCAAATATTGCATCCGAGATGTTAGGTTGCCTTAGGTTAGGATATATAACGTTATAGACGCATGTAATGTTACCACCGAGACGTAGGGACCGACACGCCTGGAATGTTGTCAAATGTTACATCCGGGATGTTAGGTTGTCTTAGGTTAGGATATATGTCGTTAAAGACGTATATACTGTTCCCTCCGAGAAGTAGGGTTCGACAGGCCAGGAATGTTGTCAAATATTGCATCCGAGATGTTATGTTGCCTTAGGTTAGCATATATAACGTTATAGACGCACGTAATGTTACCACCGAGACGTAGGGATCCAACACGCCTGGAATGTTGTCAAATGTTATATCCGAGATGTTAGGTTGCCTTAGGTTAGGATATATGACGTTACAGACGTATATACTGTTCCCGCCGAGAAGTAGGGTCCGACACGCCAGGAATGTTGTCAAATATTACATCCGAGATGTTAGGTTGCCTTAGGTTAGCATATATAACGTTATAGACGCACGTAATGTTACCACCGAGACGTAGGTTTCCAACACGCCGGGAATGTTGTCAAATGTTATATCCGAGATGTTAGGTTGTCTTAGGTTAGGATATATGTCGTAATAGACGTATATGCTGTTCCCTCCGAGAAGTAGGGTTCGACAGGCCAGGAATGTTGTCAAATATTGCATCCGAGATGTTAGGTTGCCTTAGGTTAGGATATATAACGTCATAGACGCATGTAATGTTACCACCGAGACGTAGGGACCGACACGCCTGGAATGTTGTCAAATGTTACATCCGAGATGTTAGGTTGCCTTAGAATAGGATATATACCGTTATAGACGTATATAGAGTTCCCTCCGAGAAGTATGGTTCGACAGGCCAGGAATGTTGTCAAATATTGCATCCGAGATGTTAGGTTGCCTTAGATTACGATATCGACCGTTATAGACGCATATAATATTCCCACTTAAAAGTATGCACCGACACGCCAGGAATATTGTAAAATATTACGTCTGAGATAATAGGTTGCCTTAGATTAGGATATACAACGTTATAGACTCATATAATGTTCCCACCGAGAAGTAGGGTTCGACACGCCTGGAATGATGTAGAATATTACATCCGAGATGTCAGGTTGCCTTAGGTTAGGATATATAACGTTATAGACGAATATACTGTTCCCTCCGAGAAGTAGGGTTCGACAGGCTAGGAATGTTGTCAAATGTTGCATCCGAGATGTTAGGTTGCCTTAGGTTAGGATTAATGACGTTATAGACGTATATGCTGTTCCCTCCGAGAAGTAGGTTTCGACAGGCCAGGAATGTTGTCAAATATTGCATCCGAGATGTTAGGTTGCCTTAGGTTAGGATATATAACGTTATAGACGCATGTAACGTTACCACCGAGACGTAGGGACCGACACGCCTGGAATGTTGTCAAATGTTACATCCGGGATGTTAGGTTGTCTTAGGTTAGGATATATGTCGTTACAGACGTATATACTGTTCCCTCCGAGGAGTAGGGTTCTACAGGCCAGGAATGTTGTCAAATATTGCATCCGAGATGTTAGGTTGCCTTAGATTAGGATATATACCGTTATAGACGTATATAATGTTCCCTCCGAGAAGTAGGGTTCGACAGGCCAGAAATGTTGTCAAATATTGCATCCGAGATGTTATGTTGCCTTAGGTTAGCATATATAACGTTATAGACGCACGTAATGTTACCACCGAGACGTAGGGTTCCAACACGCCTGGAATGTTGTCAAATGTTATATCCGAGATGTTAGGTTGCCTTAGGTTAGGATATATGACGTTACAGACGTATATACTGTTCCCACCGAGAAGTAGGGTCCGACACGCCAGGAATGTTGTAAAATGTTACATCCGAGATGTTAGGTTGCCTTAGGTTAGGATATATGACGTTATAGACGTATATGCTGTTCCCTCCGAGAAGTAGGATTCGACAGGCCAGGAATGTTGTCAAATATTGCATCCGAGATGTTAGGTTGCCTTAGGTTAGGATATATGACGTTATAGACGTATATACTGTTCCCTCCGAGAAGTAGGGTTCGACAGGCCAGGAATGTTGTCAAATATTGCATCCGAGATGTTAGGTTGCCTTAGGTTAGGATATATAACGTTATAGACGCATATAATCTTACAACCGAGACGTAGGGACCGACATGCCTGCAATGTTGTCAAATGTTACATCGGAGGTGTTAGGTTGCCTTAGAATAGGATATATACCGTTATAGACGTATATAGAGTTCCCTCCGAGAAGTAGGGTTCGACAGGCCAGGAATGTTGTCAAATATTGCATCCGAGATGTTAGGTTGCCTTAGATTACGATATCGACCGTTATAGACGCATATAATATTCCCACTTAAAAGTATGCACCGACACGCCAGGAATATTGTAAAATATTACGTCTGAGATAATAGGTTGCCTTAGATTAGGATATACAACGTTATAGACTCATATAATGTTCCCACCGAGAAGTAGGGTTCGACACGCCTGGAATGATGTAGAATATTACATCCGAGATGTCAGGTTGCCTTAGGTTAGGATATATAACGTTATAGACGAATATACTGTTCCCTCCGAGAAGTAGGGTTCGACAGGCTAGGAATGTTGTCAAATGTTGCATCCGAGATGTTAGGTTGCCTTAGGTTAGGATTAATGACGTTATAGACGTATATGCTGTTCCCTCCGAGAAGTAGGTTTCGACAGGCCAGGAATGTTGTCAAATATTGCATCCGAGATGTTAGGTTGCCTTAGGTTAGGATATATAACGTTATAGACGCAGGTAACGTTACCACCGAGACGTAGGGACCGACACGCCTGGAATGTTGTCAAATGTTACATCCGGGATGTTAGGTTGTCTTAGGTTAGGATATATGTCGTTACAGACGTATATACTGTTCCCTCCGAGGAGTAGGGTTCTACAGGCCAGGAATGTTGTCAAATATTGCATCCGAGATGTTAGGTTGCCTTAGATTAGGATATATACCGTTATAGACGTATATAATGTTCCCTCCGAGAAGTAGGGTTCGACAGGCCAGAAATGTTGTCAAATATTGCATCCGAGATGTTATGTTGCCTTAGGTTAGCATATATAACGTTATAGACGCACGTAATGTTACCACCGAGACGTAGGGTTCCAACACGCCTGGAATGTTGTCAAATGTTATATCCGAGATGTTAGGTTGCCTTAGGTTAGGATATATGACGTTACAGACGTATATACTGTTCCCACCGAGAAGTAGGGTCCGAGACGCCAGGAATGTTGTAAAATGTTACATCCGAGATGTTAGGTTGCCTTAGGTTAGGATATATGACGTTATAGACGTATATGCTGTTCCCTCCGAGAAGTAGGATTCGACAGGCCAGGAATGTTGTCAAATATTGCATCCGAGATGTTAGGTTGCCTTAGGTTAGGATATATGACGTTATAGACGTATATACTGTTCCCTCCGAGAAGTAGGGTTCGACAGGCCAGGAATGTTGTCAAATATTGCATCCGAGATGTTAGGTTGCCTTAGGTTAGGATATATAACGTTATAGACGCATATAATCTTACAACCGAGACGTAGGGACCGACATGCCTGCAATGTTGTCAAATGTTACATCGGAGGTGTTAGGTTGCCTTAGATTAGGATATATACCGTTATAGACGTATATACAGTTCCATCCGAGAAGTAGGGTACGACACGCCTGGAATGATGTAGAATATTACATCCGAGATGTCAGGTTGCCTTAGGTTAGAATATATAACGTTATAGACGTATATACTGTTCCCTCCGAGAAGTAGGGTTCGACAGGCCAGGAATGTTGTCAAATATTGCATCCGAGATGTTAGGTTGCCTTAGGTTAGCATATATAACGTTATAGACGCACGTAATGTTACCACCGAGACGTAGGGTCCGACACGCCAGGAATGTTGTAAAATGTTACATCCGATATGTTAGGTTGCCTTAGGTTAGGATATATGACGTTATAGACGTATATGCTGTTCCCTCCGAGAAGTAGGATTCGACAGGCCAGGAATGTTGTCAAATATTGCATCCGAGATGTTAGGTTGCCTTAGGTTAGCATATATAACGTTATAGACGCACGTAATGTTACCACCGAGACGTAGGGTTCCAACACGCCGGGTATGTTGTCAAATGTTATATCCGAGATGTTAGGTTGCCTTAGGTTAGGATATATGACGTTATAGACGTATATGCTGTTCCCTCCGAGAAGTATGGTTCGACAGGCCAGGAATGTTGTCAAATATTGCATCCGAGATGTTAGGTTGCCTTAGATTACGATATCGACCGTTATAGACGCATATAATATTCCCACTTAAAAGTATGCACCGACACGCCAGCAATATTGTAAAATATTACGTCTGAGATAATAGGTTGCCTTAGATTAGGATATACAACGTTATAGACTCATATAATGTTCCCACCGAGAAGTAGGGTTCGACACGCCTGGAATGATGTAGAATATTACATCCGAGATGTCAGGTTGCCTTAGGTTAGGATATATAACGTTATAGACGTATATACTGTTCCCTCCGAGAAGTAGGGTTCGACAGGCTAGGAATGTTGTCAAATGTTGCATCCGAGATGTTAGGTTGCCTTAGGTTAGGACTAATGACGTTATAGACGTATATACTGTTCCCACCGAGAAGTAGGGTCCGACACGCCAGGAATGTTGTCAAATATTTCATCCGAGACGTTAGGTTGCCTTAGGTTAGGATATATAACGTTATAGACGTATATACTGTTCCCACCGAGAAGTAGGGTTCGACACGCCAGGAATGTTGTCAAATATTACATACGAGATGTTAGGTGGCCTTAGGTTAGGATATATAACGTTATAGACGCATGTAATGTTACCTCCGAGACGTAGGGACCGACACGCGTGGAATGTGGTAAAATGTTACATCCGAGATGTTAGGTTGCCTAAGATTAGGATATATACCGTTATAGACGCATATAATGTTACCACCGAGACGTAGGGACCGACACGCCTGGAATGTTGTCAAATGTTACATCCGAGATGTTAGGTTGCTTTAGGCTAGGATATATGACGTTATAGATGTATATGCTGTTCCCTCCGAGAAGTAGGGTTCGACAGGCCAGGAATGTTGTCAAATATTGCATCCGAGATGTTAGGTTGCCTTAGGTTAGGATATATAACGTTATAGACATATGTAATATTACCACCGAGGCGTAGGGACCGACACGCCTGGAATGATGTAGAATATTACATCCGAGATGTCAGGTTGCCTTGGGTTAGGATATATAACGTTATAGACGTATATACTGTTCCCTCCGAGAAGTAGGGTTCGACAGGCCAGGAATGTTATCAAATATTGCATCCGAGATGTTAGGTTGCCTTAGATTAGGATATATACCGCCATAGACGTATATAATCTTCCCTCCGAGATGTAGATTTCGACAGGCCAGGAATGTTGTCAAATATTGCATCCGAGATGTTAGGTTGCCTTAGATAAGGATATACAACGTTATAGACGCATATAATGTTCCCACCGAGAAGTAGGGTCCGACACGCCTGGAATGTTGTCAAATGTTACATCCGAGATGTTAGGTTGCCTTAGATTAGGATATATACCGTTATAGACGTATATACAGTTCCCTCCGAGATGTAGGGTTCGACAGGCCAGGAATGTTGTCAAATATTGCATCCGAGATGTTAGGTTGCCTTAGATTACGATATCGACCGTTATAGACGCATATAATATTCCCACCGAAAAGTATGCACCGACACGCCAGGAATATTGTAAAATATTACGTCTGAGATAATAGGTTGCCTTAGATTAGGATATACAACGTTATAGACTCATATAATGTTCCCACCGAGAAGTAGGGTTCGACACGCCTGGAATGATGTAGAACATTACATCCGAGAAGTCAGGTTGCCTTAGGTTAGGATATATAACGTTATAGACGTATATACTGTTCCCTCCGAGAAGTAGGGTTCGACAGGCTAGGAATGTTGTCAAATATTGCATCCGAGATGTTAGGTTGCCTTAGATAAGGATATATAACGTTATAGACGCATATAATGTAACCACCGAGACGTAGGGACCGACATGCCTGGAATGTTGTCAAATGTTACATCCAAGATGTTAGGTTGCCTTAGGTTAGGATATATAACGTTGTAGACGCATGTAACGTTACCACCGAGACGTAGGGACCGACACTCCTGGAATGTTGTCAAATATTTCATCCGAGATCTTAGGTTGCCTTAGATTAGGATATATACCGTTATAGACGTATATACTGTTCCCTCCGAGCAGTAGGGTTCGAGAGGCCAGGAATGTTGTCAAATATTGCAATCCGAGATGCTAGGTTGCCTTAGATTAGGATATGCTACGTTATAGACGCATATAATGTTCCCACCGAGAAGTAGGGTCCGACACGCCTGGAAGGTTGTAGAATATTACATCCGAGATGTTAGGTGGCCTTAGGTTAGGATATATAACGTTATAGACATATGTAATATTACCACCGAGACGTAGGGACCGACACGCCTGGAATGATGTAGAATATTACATCCGAGATGTCAGGTTGCCTTGGGTTAGGATATATAACGTTATAGACGTATATACTGTTCCCTCCGAGAAGTAGGGTTCGACAGGCCAGGAATGTTATCAAATATTGCATCCGAGATGTTAGGTTGCCTTAGATTAGGATATATACCGCCATAGACGTATATAATCTTCCCTCCGAGATGTAGATTTCGACAGGCCAGGAATGTTGTCAAATATTGCATCCGAGATGTTAGGTTGCCTTAGATAAGGATATACAACGTTATAGACGCATATAATGTTCCCACCGAGAAGTAGGGTCCGACACGCCTGGAATGTTGTCAAATGTTACATCCGAGATGTTAGGTTGCCTTAGATTAGGATATATACCGTTATAGACGTATATACAGTTCCCTCCGAGATGTAGGGTTCGACAGGCCAGGAATGTTGTCAAATATTGCATCCGAGATGTTAGGTTGCCTTAGATTACGATATCGACCGTTATAGACGCATATAATATTCCCACCGAAAAGTATGCACCGACACGCCAGGAATATTGTAAAATATTACGTCTGAGATAATAGGTTGCCTTAGATTAGGATATACAACGTTATAGACTCATATAATGTTCCCACCGAGAAGTAGGGTTCGACACGCCTGGAATGATGTAGAACATTACATCCGAGAAGTCAGGTTGCCTTAGGTTAGGATATATAACGTTATAGACGTATATACTGTTCCCTCCGAGAAGTAGGGTTCGACAGGCTAGGAATGTTGTCAAATATTGCATCCGAGATGTTAGGTTGCCTTAGATAAGGATATATAACGTTATAGACGCATATAATGTAACCACCGAGACGTAGGGACCGACATGCCTGGAATGTTGTCAAATGTTACATCCAAGATGTTAGGTTGCCTTAGGTTAGGATATATAACGTTGTAGACGCATGTAACGTTACCACCGAGACGTAGGGACCGACACTCCTGGAATGTTGTCAAATATTTCATCCGAGATCTTAGGTTGCCTTAGATTAGGATATATACCGTTATAGACGTATATACTGTTCCCTCCGAGCAGTAGGGTTCGAGAGGCCAGGAATGTTGTCAAATATTGCAATCCGAGATGCTAGGTTGCCTTAGATTAGGATATGCTACGTTATAGACGCATATAATGTTCCCACCGAGAAGTAGGGTCTGACACGCCTGGAAGGTTGTAGAATATTACATCCGAGATGTTAGGTGGCCTTATGTTAGGATATATGACGTTACAGACATATATACTGTTCCCACCGAGAAGTAGGGTCCGACACGCCAGGAATGTTGTCAAATATTACATCCGAGATGTTAGGTTGCCTTACGTTAGGATATATAACGTTATAGACGTATATACTGTTCCCACCGAGAAGTAGGTTTCGACACGCCAGGAATGTTGTCAAATATTACATACGAGATGTTAGGTGGCCTTAGATTAGGATATATACCGCTATAGACGTATATACTGTTCCCTCCGAGATGTAGGGTTTGACAGGCCAGGAATGTTGTCAAATATTGCATCCGAGATGTTAGGTTGCCTTAGATTAGGATATACAACGTTATAGACGCATATAATGTTCCCACCGAGAAGTAGGGTCCGACACGCCAGGAATGTTGTCAAATATTACATCCGAGATGTTAGGTTGCCTTAGGTTAGGATATATAACGTTATAGACGTATATACTGTTCCCACCGAGAAGTAGGGTTCGACACGCCAGGAATGTTGTCAAATATTACATACGAGATGTTAGGTGGCCTTACGTTAGGATAAATAACGTTATAGACGCATGTAATGTTACCACCGAGACGTAGGGACCGACACGCCTGGAATGTTGTCAAATGTTACATCCGAGATGTTAGGTTGCCTTAGGCTAGGATATATGACGTTATAGATGTATATGCTGTTCCCTCCGAGAAGTAGGGTTCGACAGGCCAGGAATGTTGTCAAATATTGCATCCGAGATGTTAGGTTGCCTTAGGTTAGGATATATGACGTTACAGACGTATATACTGTTCCCACCGAGACGTAGGGTTCCAACACGCCGGGAATGTTGTCAAATGTTATATCCGAGATGTTAGGTTGCCTTAGGTTAGGATATATGACGTTACAGACATATATACTGTTCCCACCGAGAAGTAGGGTCCGACACGCCAGGAATGTTGTCAAATATTACATCCGAGATGTCAGGTTGCCTTAGGTTAGGATATATAACGTTATAGACGTATATACTGTTCCCTCCGAGAAATAGGTTTCGACAGGCCAGGAATGTTGTCAAATATTGCATCCGAGATGTTAGGTTGCCTTAGGTTAGCATATATAGCGTTATAGACGCACGTAATGTTACCACAGAGACGTAGGGTTCCAACACGCCTGGAATGTTGTCAAATGTTATATCCGAGATGTTAGGTTGCCTTAGGTTAGGATATATGACGTTACAGACGTATATACTGTTCCCACCGAGAAGTAGGGTCCGACACGCCAGGAATGTTGTCAAATATAACATCCGAGATGTTAGGTTGCCTTAGGTTAGGATATATAACGTTATAGACGTATATACTGTTCCCACCGAGAAGTAGGGTTCGACACGCCAGGAATGTTGTCAAATATTACATACGAGATGTTAGGTGGCCTTAGGTTAGGATATATAACGTTATAGAGGCATGTAATGTTACCACCGAGACGTAGGGACCGACAGGCCTGGAATGTTGTAAAATGTTACATCCGAGATGTTAGGTTGCCTATGATTAGGATATATACCGCTATAGACGCATATAATGTTCCCACCGAGAAGTAGGGTCCGACACGCCTGGAATGTTGTAGAATAATACATCCGAGATGTCAGGTTGCCTTAGGTTAGGATATATAACGTTATAGACGTATATACTGTTCCCTCCGAGAAATAGGGTTCGACAGGCCAGGAATGTTGTCAAATATTGCATCCGAGATGTTAGGTTGCCTTAGGTTAGCATATATAACGTTATAGACGCACGTAATGTTACCACCGAGACGTAGGGTTCCAACACGCCTGGAATGTTGTCAAATGTTATATCCGAGATGTTAGGTTGCCTTAGGTTAGGATATGTGACGTCACAGACGTATATACTGTTCCCACCGAGAAGTAGGGTCCGACACGCCAGGAATATTGTAAAATGTTACATCCGAGATGTTAGGTTGCCTAAGATTAGGATATATACCGCTATAGACGCATGTAATGTTATCACCGAGACGTAGGGACCGACACGCCTGGAATGTTGTCAAATGTTACATCCGAGATGTTAGGTTGCCTTAGGCTAGGATATATGACGTTATAGATGTATATGCTGTTCCCTCCGAGAAGTAGGGTTCGACAGGCCAGGAATGTTGTCAAATATTGCATCCGAGATGTTAGGTTGCCTTAGATAAGGATATATAACGTTATAGACGCATATAATGTTCCCTCCGAGAAGTAGGGTTCGACAGGCCAGGATTGTTGTCAAGTATTGCATCCGAGATGTTAGGTTGCCTTACGTTAGCATATATAACGTTATAGACGCACGTAATGTTACCACCGAGACGTAGGGACCGACACGCCTGGAATGTGGTAAAATGTTACATCCGAGATGTTAGGTTGCCTAAGATTAGGATATATACCGTTATAGACGCATGTAATGTTACCACCGAGACGTAGTAACCGACACGCCTGGAATGTTGTCAAATGTTACATCCGAGATGTTAGGTTGCCGTAGGCTAGTATATATGACGTTATAGACGTATATGCTGTTCCCTCCGAGAAGTAGGGTTCGACAGGCCAGGAATGTTGTCAAATATTGCATCCGAGATGTAAGGTTGCCTTAGATAAGGATATACAACATTGTAGACGCATATAATGTTCCCACCGAGAAGTAGGGTCCGACACGCCTGGAAGGTTGTGGAACATTACATCCGAGATGTTAGGTTGCTCTAGGTTAGGATATATAACGTTATAGACGTATATACTGTTCCCTCCGAGCAGTAGGGTTCGACAGGCCAGGAATGTTGTCAAATATTGCATACGAGATGTTAGGTTGCCTTAGGTTAGCATATATAGCGTTATAGACGCACGTAATGTTACCACAGAGACGTAGGGTTCCAACACGCCTGGAATGTTGTCAAATGTTATATCCGAGATGTTAGGTTGCCTTAGGTTAGGATATATGACGTTACAGACGTATATACTGTTCCCACCGAGAAGTAGGGTCCGACACGCCAGGAATGTTGTCAAATATAACATCCGAGATGTTAGGTTGCCTTAGGTTAGGATATATAACGTTATAGACGTATATACTGTTCCCACCGAGAAGTAGGGTTCGACACGCCAGGAATGTTGTCAAATATTACATACGAGATGTTAGGTGGCCTTAGGTTAGGATATATAACGTTATAGAGGCATGTAATGTTACCACCGAGACGTAGGGACCGACAGGACTGGAATGTTGTAAAATGTTACATCCGAGATGTTAGGTTGCCTAAGATTAGGATATATACCGCTATAGACGCATATAATGTTCCCACCGAGAAGTAGGGTCCGACACGCCTGGAATGTTGTAGAATAATACATCCGAGATGTCAGGTTGCCTTAGGTTAGGATATATAACGTTATAGACGTATATACTGTTCCCTCCGAGAAATAGGGTTCGACAGGCCAGGAATGTTGTCAAATATTGCATCCGAGATGTTAGGTTGCCTTAGGTTAGCATATATAACGTTATAGACGCACGTAATGTTACCACCGAGACGTAGGGTTCCAACACGCCTGGAATGTTGTCAAATGTTATATCCGAGATGTTAGGTTGCCTTAGGTTAGGATATATGACGTCACAGACGTATATACTGTTCCCACCGAGAAGTAGGGTCCGACACGCCAGGAATGTTGTAAAATGTTACATCCGAGATGTTAGGTTGCCTTAGGTTAGGATATATACCGCTATAGACGCATGTAATGTTATCACCGAGACGTAGGGACCGACACGCCTGGAATGTTGTCAAATATTACATACGAGATGTTAGGTGGCCTTAGGTTAGGATATATAACGTTATAGACGCATGTAACGTTACCACCGAGACGTAGAGACCGACACACCTGGAATGTTGTCAAATGTTACATCCGAGATGTTAGGTTGCCTTAGGTTAGGATATATGACGTTATAGACGTATATGCTGTTCCCTCCGAGAAGTAGGGTTTGACAGGCCAGGAATGTTGTCAAATATTGCATCCGAGATGTTAGGTTGCCTTAGATAAGGATATATAACGTTATAGACGCATATAATGTTACCACCGAGCAGTAGGGTTCGAGAGGCCAGGAATGTTGTCAAATATTGCAATCCGAGATGCTAGGTTGCCTTAGATTAGGATATGCTACGTTATAGACGCATATAATGTTCCCACCGAGAAGTAGGGTCCGACACGCCTGGAAGGTTGTAGAATATTACATCCGAGATGTTAGGTGGCCTTATGTTAGGATATATGACGTTACAGACATATATACTGTTCCCACCGAGAAGTAGGGTCCGACACGCCTGGAATGTTGTAGAATAATACATCCGAGATGTCAGGTTGCCTTAGGTGAGGATATATAACGTTATAGACGTATATACTGTTCCCTCCGAGAAATAGGTTTCGACAGGCCAGGAATGTTGTCAAATATTGCATCCGAGATGTTAGGTTGCCTTAGGTTAGCATATATAGCGTTATAGACGCACGTAATGTTACCACAGAGACGTAGGGTTCCAACACGCCTGGAATGTTGTCAAATGTTATATCCGAGATGTTAGGTTGCCTTAGGTTAGGATATATGACGTTACAGACGTATATACTGTTCCCACCGAGAAGTAGGGTCCGACACGCCAGGAGTGTTGTCAAATATTACATCCGAGATGTTAGGTTGCCTTAGGTTAGGATATATAACGTTATAGACGTATACACTGTTCCCACCGAGAAGTAGGGTTCGACACGCCAGGAATGTTGCCAAATATTACATACGAGATGTTAGGTGGCCTTAGGTTAGGATAAATAACGTTATAGACGCATGTAATGTTACCACCGAGACGTAGGGACCGACACGCCTGGAATGTTGTAGAATGTTACATCCGAGATGTTAGGTTGCCTAAGATTAGGATATATACCGTTATAGACGCATGTAATGTTACCACCGAGACGTAGGGACCGACACGCCTGGAATGTTGTCAAATGTTACATCCGAGATGTTAGGTTGCCTTAGGTTGGGATATATTACGTTACAGACGTATATACTGTTCCCTCCGAGAAGTAGGGTTCGACAGGCCAGGAATGTTGTCAAATATTTCATCCGAGACCTTAGGTTGCCTTAGATTAGTATATATACCGTTATAGACGTATATACTGTTCCCTCCGAGCAGTAGGGTTCGAGAGGCCAGGAATGTTGTCAAATATTGCAATCCGAGATGCTAGGTTGCCTCAGATTAGGATATGCTACGTTATAGACGCATATAATGTTCCCACCGAGAAGTAGGGTCCGACACGCCTGGAAGGTTGCAGAATATTACATCCGAGATGTTAGGTGGCCTTATGTTAGGATATATGACGTTACAGACGTATATACTGTTCCCTACGAGAAGTAGGGTTCGACAGGCCAGGAATGTTGTCAAATATTGCATCCGAGATGTTAGGTTGCCTTAGGTTAGCATATATAGCGTTATAGACGCACGTAATGTTACCACAGAGACGTAGGGTTCCAACACGCCTGGAATGTTGTCAAATGTTATATCCGAGATGTTAGGTTGCCTTAGGTTAGGATATATGACGTTACAGACGTATATACTGTTCCCTCCGAGAAGTAGGGTTCGACAGGCCAGGAATGTTGTCAAATATTTCATCCGAGATCTTAGGTTGCATTAGATTAGGATATATACCGTTATAGACGTATATACTGTTCCCTCCGAGCAGTAGGGTTCGAGAGGCCAGGAATGTTGTCAAATATTGCAATCCGAGATGCTAGGTTGCCTTAGATTAGGATATGCTACGTTATAGACGCATATAATGTTCCCACCGAGAAGTAGGGTCCGACACGCCTGGAAGGTTGTAGAATATTACATCCGAGATGTCAGGTTGCCTTCGGTTAGGATATATAACGTTATAGACGTATATACTGTTCCGTCCGAGAAGTAGGGTTCGACAGGCCAGGAATGTTGTCAAATGTTACATACGAGATGTTAGGTTGCCTTAGGTTAGGATATATAACGTTATAGACGCATGTAATGTTACCTCCGAGAAGTAGGGACCGACACGCCTGGAATGTTTTCAAATGTTACATCCGAGATGTTAGGTTGCCTTATGTTAGGATACATGACGCTACAGAAGTATATACACTTCCCTCCGAGAAGTAGGGTTCGACAGGCCAGGAATGTTGTCAAATATTGCATCCGAGATGTTATGTTGCCTTAGATTAGGATATATACCGTTATAGACGTATATACTGTTCCCTCCGACAAGTAGGGTTCGACAGGCCAGGAATGTTGTCAAGTATTGCATCCGAGATGTTAGGTTGCCTTAGATTAGGATATACAACGTTATAGACGCATATAATGTTCCCGCCGAAATGTAGGGTCCGACACGCCTGGAATGTTGTCAAATGTTATATCCGAAATGTTAGGTTGCCTCAGGTTAGGATATATAACGTTATAGACGTACATACTGTTCCGTCGGAGAAGTAGGGTTCAACAGGCCAGGAATGTTGTCAAATATTGCATCCGAGATGTTAGGTTGCCTTAGATAAGGATATACAACGTTATAGACGCATATAGTGTTCCCACCTAGAAGCAGGGTCCGACACGCCTGGAAGGTTGTAGAATATTACATCCGAGATGTTAGGTTGCCCTAGGTTAGGATATATAACGTTATAGACGCATGTAATGTTACCTCCGAAACGTAGTGACCGACACGCCTTTAATATTGTCAAATGTTACATCCGAGATGTCAGGTTCCCTTAGGTTAGGATATATAACGTTATAGACGTATATAATGTTCCCTCCGAGAAATAGGGTTCGACAGGCCAGGAATGTTGTCAAATATTGCATCCGAGATGTTAGGTTGCCTTAGGTTAGCATATATAGCGTTATAGACGCACGTAATGTTACCACAGAGACGTAGGGTTCCAACTCGCCTGGAATGTTGTCAAATGTTATATCCGAGATGTTAGGTTGCCTTAGGTTAGGATATATGACGTTACAGACGTATATACTGTTCCCACCGAGAAGTAGGGTTCGACACACCAGGAATGTTGTCAAATATTACATACGAAATGTTAGGTGGCCTTAGGTTAGGATATATAACGCTATAGACGCATGTATGTTACCACCGAGACGTAGGGACCGACAGGCCTGGAATGTTGTAAAATGATACATCCGAGATGTTAGGTTGCCTAAGATTAGGATATATACCGCTATAGACGCATATAATGTTCCCACCGAGACGTAGGCACCGACACGCCTGGAATGTTGTCAAATGTTACATCCGAGATGTTAGGTTGCCTTAGGCTAGGATATATGACGTTATAGATGTATATGCTGTTCCCTCCGAGAAGTAGGGTTCGACAGGCCAGGAATGTTGTCAAATATTGCATACGAGATGTTAGGTTGCCTTAGGTTAGGATATATAACGTTATAGACGCATGTAATGTTACCTCCGAGAAGTAGGGACCGACACGCCTGGAATGTTGTCAAATGTTACATCCGAGATGTTAGGTTGCCTTAGGTTAGGATATATATCGTTATAGACGTATATACTGTTCCCACCGAGAGGTAGGGTTCGACAGGCCAGGAGTGTTGTCAAATATTGCATCCGAGATGTTAGGGTGCCTTATGTTAGGACATATAACGTTATAGACGTATGTAGTGTTACCTCCGAAACGTAGTGACCGACACGCCTTTAATGTTGTCAAATGTTACATCCGAGATGTTAGGTTGCCTTAGGTTAGGATATATGACGTCACAGACGTATATACTGTTCCCACCGAGAAGTAGGGTCCGACACGCCAGGAATGTTGTAAAATGTTACATCCGAGATGTTAGGTTGCCTAAGATTAGGATATATACCGCTATAGACGCATGTAATGTTATCACCGAGACGTAGGCACCGACACGCCTGGAATGTTGTCAAATGTTACATCCGAGATGTTAGGTTGCCTTAGGCTAGGATATATGACGTTATAGATGTATATGCTGTTCCCTCCGAGAAGTAGGGTTCGACAGGCCAGGAATGTTGTCAAATATTTCATCCGAGATCTTAGGTTGCCTTAGATTAGGATATATACCGTTATAGACGTATATACTGTTCCCTCCGAGCAGTAGGGTTCGACAGGCCAGGAATGTTGTCAAATATTGCAATCCGAGATGCTAGGTTGCCTCAGATTAGGATATGCTACGTTATAGACGCATAAAATGTTCCCACCGAGAAGTAGGGTCCGACACGCCTGGAAGGTTGCAGAATATTACATCCGAGATGTTAGGTGGCCTTATGTTAGGATATATGACGTTACAGACGTATATACTGTTCCCTACGAGAAGTAGGGTTCGACAGGCCAGGAATGTTGTCAAATATGTCATCCGAGATGTTAGGTTGCCTTAGATTAGGATATATACCGTTATAGACGTATATACTGTTCCCTCCGAGCAGTAGGGTTCGAGAGGCCAGGAATGTTGTCAGATATTGCAATCCGAGATGTTAGGTTGCCTTAGATTAGGATATGCAACGTTATAGACGCATATAATGTTCCCACCGAGAAGTAGGGTCCGACACGCCTGGAAGGTTGTAGAATATTACATCCGAGATGTCAGGTTGCCTTCGGTTAGGATATATAACGTTATAGACGTATATACTGTTCCGTCCGAGAAGTAGGGTTCGACAGGCCAGGAATGTTGTCAAATATTACATACGAGATGTTAGGTTGCCTTAGGTTAGGATATATAACGTTATAGACGCATGTAATGTTACCTCCGAGAAGTAGGGACCGACACGCCTGGAATGTTTTCAAATGTTACATCCGAGATGTTATGTTGCCTTATGTTAGGATACATGACGCTACAGAAGTATATACACTTCCCTCCGAGAAGTAGGGTTCGACAGGCCAGGAATGTTGTCAAATATTGCATCCGAGATGTTAGGTTGCCTTAGATTAGGATATATACCGTTATAGACGTATATACTGTTCCCTCCGACAAGTAGGGTTCGACAGGCCAGGAATGTTGTCAAATATTGCATCCGAGATGTTAGGTTGCCTTAGATTAGGATATACAACGTTATAGACGCATATAATGTTCCCGCCGAAATGTAGGATCCGACACGCCTGGAATGTTGTAGAATATTACATCGGACATGTCAGGATGATTTAGGTTAGGATATATAACGTTATAGACGTATATACTGTTCCCACCGAGAAGTAGGATCCGATACGCCAGGAATGTTGTCAAATATTACATGCGAGTTGTTACGGTGCCGTTATGGACGCATTAATGTTACCACCGAGACGTAGGGACCGACACGCCTGGAATGTTGTCAAATGTTATATCCGAAATGTTAGGTTGCCTCAGGTTAGGATATATAACGTTATAGACGTACATACTGTTCCGTCGGAGAAGTAGGGTTCAACAGGCCAGGAATGTTGTCAAATATTGCATCCGAGATGTTAGGTTGCCTTAGATAAGGATATACAACGTTATAGACGCATATAGTGTTCCCACCTAGAAGCAGGGTCCGACACGCCTGGAAGGTTGTAGAATATTACATCCGAGATGTTAGGTTGCCCTAGGTTAGGATATATAACGTTATAGACGTATATACTGTTCCCTCCGAGAAGTAGGGTTCGACACGCCAGGAATGTTGTCAAACATTACATACGAGATGTTAGGTGGCCTTAGATTAGGATATATACCGCTATAGACGTATATACTGTTCCCTCCGAGATGTAGGGTTCGACAGGCCAGGAATGTTGTCAAATATTGCATCCGAGATGTTAGGTTGCCTTAGATTAGGATATACAACGTTATAGACGCATATAATGTTCCCACCGAGAAGTAGGGTCCGACACGCCTGGAATGTTGTAGAATAATACATCCGAGATGTCAGGTTGCCTTAGGTTAGGATATATAACGTTATAGACGTATATACTGTTCCCTCCGAGAAATAGGTTTCGACAGGCCAGGAATGTTGTCAAATATTGCATCCGAGATGTTAGGTTGCCTTAGGTTAGCATATATAGCGTTATAGACGCACGTAATGTTACCACAGAGACGTAGGGTTCCAACACGCCTGGAATGTTGTCAAATGTTATATCCGAGATGTTAGGTTGCCTTAGGTTAGGATATATGACGTTACAGACGTATATACTGTTCCCACCGAGAAGTAGGGTCCGACACGCCAGGAGTGTTGTCAAATATTACATCCGAGATGTTAGGTTGCCTTAGGTTAGGATATATAACGTTATAGACGTATACACTGTTCCCACCGAGAAGTAGGGTTCGACACGCCAGGAATGTTGCCAAATATTACATACGAGATGTTAGGTGGCCTTAGGTTAGGATAAATAACGTTATAGACGCATGTAATGTTACCACCGAGACGTAGGGACCGACACGCCTGGAATGTTGTAAAATGTTACATCCGAGATGTTAGGTTGCCTAAGATTAGGATATATACCGTTATAGACGCATGTAATGTTACCACCGAGACGTAGGGACCGACACGCCTGGAATGTTGTCAAATGTTACATCCGAGATGTTAGGTTGCCTTAGGCTAGGATATATGACGTTATAGATGTATATGCTGTTCCCTCCGAGAAGTAGGGTTCGACACGCCAGGACTGTTGTCAAATATTACATACGAGATGTTAGGTGGCCTTAGGTTAGGATATATAACGTTATAGACGCATGTAATGATACCACCGAGACGTAGGGACCGACAGGCCTGGAATGTTGTAAAATGATACATCCGAGATGTCAGGTTGCCTTAGGTTAGGATATATAACGTTATAGACGTATATACTGTTCCCTCCGAGAAATAGGTTTCGACAGGCCAGGAATGTTGTCAAATATTGCATCCGAGATGTTAGGTTGCCTTAGGTTAGCATATATAGCGTTATAGACGCACGTAATGTTACCACAGAGACGTAGGGTTCCAACACGCCTGGAATGTTGTCAAATGTTATATCCGAGATGTTAGGTTGCCTTAGGTTAGGATATATGACGTCACAGACGTATATACTGTTCCCACCGAGAAGTAGGGTCCGACACGCCAGGAATGTTGTAAAATGTTACATCCGAGATGTTAGGTTGCCTAAGATTAGGATATATACCGCTATAGACGCATGTAATGTTATCACCGAGACGTAGGGACCGACACGCCTGGAATGTTGTCAAATATTACATACGAGATGTTAGGTGGCCTTAGGTTAGGATATATAACGTTATAGACGCATGTAACGTTACCACCGAGACGTAGAGACCGACACACCTGGAATGTTGTCAAATGTTACATCCGAGATGTTAGGTGGCCTTATGTTAGGATATATGACGTTACAGACGTATATACTGTTCCCTACGAGAAGTAGGGTTCGACAGGCCAGGAATGTTGTCAAATATTTCATCCGAGATGTTAGGTTGCCTTAGATTAGGATATATACCGTTATAGACGTATATACTGTTCCCTCCGAGCAGTAGGGTTCGAGAGGCCAGGAATGTTGTCAGATATTGCAATCCGAGATGTTAGGTTGCCTTAAATTAGGATATGCAACGTTATAGACGCATATAATGTTCCCACCGAGAAGTAGGGTCCGACACGCCTGGAAGGTTGTAGAATATTACATCCGAGATGTCAGGTTGCCTTCGTTTAGGATATATAACGTTATAGACGTATATACTGTTCCCTCCGAGAAGTAGGGTTCGACAGGCCAGGAATGTTGTCAAATATTTCATCCGAGATCTTAGGTTGCCTTAGATTAGTATATATACCGTTATAGACGTATATACTGTTCCCTCCGAGCAGTAGGGTTCGAGAGGCCAGGAATGTTGTCAAATATGTCATCCGAGATGTTAGGTTGCCTTAGATTAGGATATATACCGTTATAGACGTATATACTGTTCCCTCCGAGCAGTAGGGTTCGAGAGGCCAGGAATGTTGTCAGATATTGCAATCCGAGATGTTAGGTTCCCTTAGATTAGGATATGCAACGTTATAGACGCATATAATGTTCCCACCGAGAAGTAGGGTCCGACACGCCTGGAAGGTTGTAGAATATTACATCCGAGATGTCAGGTTGCCTTCGGTTAGGATATATAACGTTATAGACGTATATACTGTTCCGTCCGAGAAGTAGGGTTCGACAGGCCAGGAATGTTGTCAAATGTTACATACGAGATGTTAGGTTGCCTTAGGTTAGGATATATAACGTTATAGACGCATGTAATGTTACCTCCGAGAAGTAGGGACCGACACGCCTGGAATGTTTTCAAATGTTACATCCGAGATGTTAGGTTGCCTTATGTTAGGATACATGACGCTACAGAAGTATATACACTTCCCTCCGAGAAGTAGGGTTCGACAGGCCAGGAATGTTGTCAAATATTGCATCCGAGATGTTATGTTGCCTTAGATTAGGATATATACCGTTATAGACGTATATACTGTTCCCTCCGACAAGTAGGGTTCGACAGGCCAGGAATGTTGTCAAATATTGCATCCGAGATGTTAGGTTGCCTTAGATTAGGATATACAACGTTATAGACGCATATAATGTTCCCGCCGAAATGTAGGGTCCGACACGCCTGGAATGTTGTCAAATGTTATATCCGAAATGTTAGGTTGCCTCAGGTTAGGATATATAACGTTATAGACGTACATACTGTTCCGTCGGAGAAGTAGGGTTCAACAGGCCAGGAATGTTGTCAAATATTGCATCCGAGATGTTAGGTTGCCTTAGATAAGGATATACAACGTTATAGACGCATATAGTGTTCCCACCTAGAAGCAGGGTCCGACACGCCTGGAAGGTTGTAGAATATTACATCCGAGATGTTAGGTTGCCCTAGGTTAGGATATATAACGTTATAGACGTATATACTGTTCCCTCCGAGAAGTAGGGTTCGACAGGCCAGGAATGTTGTCAAATATTACATACGAGATGTTAGGTTGCCTTAGGTTAGGATATATAACGTTATAGACGCATGTAATGTTACCTCCGAAACGTAGTGACCGACACGCCTTTAATATTGTCAAATGTTACATCCGAGATGTCAGGTTCCCTTAGGTTAGGATATATAACGTTATAGACGTATATAATGTTCCCTCCGAGAAATAGGGTTCGACAGGCCAGGAATGTTGTCAAATATTGCATCCGAGATGTTAGGTTGCCTTAGGTTAGCATATATAGCGTTATAGACGCACGTAATGTTACCACAGAGACGTAGGGTTCCAACTCGCCTGGAATGTTGTCAAATGTTATATCCGAGATGTTAGGTTGCCTTAGGTTAGGATATATGACGTTACAGACGTATATACTGTTCCCACCGAGAAGTAGGGTTCGACACACCAGGAATGTTGTCAAATATTACATACGAAATGTTAGGTGGCCTTAGGTTAGGATATATAACGCTATAGACGCATGTATGTTACCACCGAGACGTAGGGACCGACAGGCCTGGAATGTTGTAAAATGATACATCCGAGATGTTAGGTTGCCTAAGATTAGGATATATACCGCTATAGACGCATATAATGTTCCCACCGAGACGTAGGCACCGACACGCCTGGAATGTTGTCAAATGTTACATCCGAGATGTTAGGTTGCCTTAGGCTAGGATATATGACGTTATAGATGTATATGCTGTTCCCTCCGAGAAGTAGGGTTCGACAGGCCAGGAATGTTGTCAAATATTGCATACGAGATGTTAGGTTGCCTTAGGTTAGGATATATAACGTTATAGACGCATGTAATGTTACCTCCGAGAAGTAGGGACCGACACGCCTGGAATGTTGTCAAATGTTACATCCGAGATGTTAGGTTGCCTTAGGTTAGGATATATATCGTTATAGACGTATATACTGTTCCCACCGAGAGGTAGGGTTCGACAGGCCAGGAGTGTTGTCAAATATTGCATCCGAGATGTTAGGGTGCCTTATGTTAGGACATATAACGTTATAGACGTATGTAGTGTTACCTCCGAAACGTAGTGACCGACACGCCTTTAATGTTGTCAAATGTTACATCCGAGATGTTAGGTTGCCTTAGGTTAGGATATATGACGTCACAGACGTATATACTGTTCCCACCGAGAAGTAGGGTCCGACACGCCAGGAATGTTGTAAAATGTTACATCCGAGATGTTAGGTTGCCTAAGATTAGGATATATACCGCTATAGACGCATGTAATGTTATCACCGAGACGTAGGCACCGACACGCCTGGAATGTTGTCAAATGTTACATCCGAGATGTTAGGTTGCCTTAGGCTAGGATATATGACGTTATAGATGTATATGCTGTTCCCTCCGAGAAGTAGGGTTCGACAGGCCAGGAATGTTGTCAAATATTTCATCCGAGATCTTAGGTTGCCTTAGATTAGGATATATACCGTTATAGACGTATATACTGTTCCCTCCGAGCAGTAGGGTTCGACAGGCCAGGAATGTTGTCAAATATTGCAATCCGAGATGCTAGGTTGCCTCAGATTAGGATATGCTACGTTATAGACGCATAAAATGTTCCCACCGAGAAGTAGGGTCCGACACGCCTGGAAGGTTGCAGAATATTACATCCGAGATGTTAGGTGGCCTTATGTTAGGATATATGACGTTACAGACGTATATACTGTTCCCTACGAGAAGTAGGGTTCGACAGGCCAGGAATGTTGTCAAATATGTCATCCGAGATGTTAGGTTGCCTTAGATTAGGATATATACCGTTATAGACGTATATACTGTTCCCTCCGAGCAGTAGGGTTCGAGAGGCCAGGAATGTTGTCAGATATTGCAATCCGAGATGTTAGGTTGCCTTAGATTAGGATATGCAACGTTATAGACGCATATAATGTTACCTCCGAGAAGTAGGGACCGACACGCCTGGAATGTTTTCAAATGTTACATCCGAAATGTTAGGTTGCCTTATGTTAGGATACATGACGCTACAGAAGTATATACACTTCCCTCCGAGAAGTAGGGTTCGACAGGCCAGGAATGTTGTCAAATATTGCATCCGAGATGTTAGGTTGCCTTAGATTAGGATATATACCGTTATAGACGTATATACTGTTCCCTCCGACAAGTAGGGTTCGACAGGCCAGGAATGTTGTCAAATATTGCATCCGAGATGTTAGGTTGCCTTAGATTAGGATATACAACGTTATAGACGCATATAATGTTCCCGCCGAAATGTAGGATCCGACACGCCTGGAATGTTGTAGAATATTACATCGGACATGTCAGGATGATTTAGGTTAGGATATATAACGTTATAGACGTATATACTGTTCCCACCGAGAAGTAGGATCCGATACGCCAGGAATGTTGTCAAATATTACATGCGAGTTGTTACGGTGCCGTTATGGACGCATTAATGTTACCACCGAGACGTAGGGACCGACACGCCTGGAATGTTGTCAAATGTTATATCCGAAATGTTAGGTTGCCTCAGGTTAGGATATATAACGTTATAGACGTACATACTGTTCCGTCGGAGAAGTAGGGTTCAACAGGCCAGGAATGTTGTCAAATATTGCATCCGAGATGTTAGGTTGCCTTAGATAAGGATATACAACGTCATAGACGCATATAGTGTTCCCACCTAGAAGCAGGGTCCGACACGCCTGGAAGGTTGTAGAATATTACATCCGAGATGTTAGGTTGCCCTAGGTTAGGATATATAACGTTATAGACGTATATATTGTTCCCTCCGAGAAGTAGGGTTCGACAGGCCAGGAATGTTGTCAAATATTACATACGAGATGTTAGGTTGCCTTAGGTTAGGATATATAACGTTATAGACGCATGTAATGTTACCTCCGAAACGTAGTGACCGACACGCCTTTAATGTTGTCAAATGTTACATCCGAGATGTCAGGTTCCCTTAGGTTAGGATATATAACGTTATAGACGTATATAATGTTCCCTCCGAGAAATAGGGTTCGACAGGCCAGGAATGTTGTCAAATATTGCATCCGAGATGTTAGGTTGCCTTAGGTTAGCATATATAGCGTTATAGACGCACGTAATGTTACCACAGAGACGTAGGGTTCCAACACGCCTGGAATGTTGTCAAATGTTATATCCGAGATGTTAGGTTGCCTTAGGTTAGGATATATGACGTTACAGACGTATATACTGTTCCCACCGAGAAGTAGGGTCCGACACGCCAGGAATGTTGTCAAATATTGCATCCGAGATGTTAGGTTGCCTTAGATAAGGATATACAACGTTATAGACGCATATAGTGTTCCCACCTAGAAGCAGGGTCCGACACGCCTGGAATGTTGTAGAATATTACATCCGAGATGTTAGGTTGCCCTAGGTTAGGATATATAACGTTATAGACGTATATACTGTTCCCTCCGAGAAGTAGGGTTCAACAGGCCAGGAATGTTGTCAAATATTACATACGAGATGTTAGGTTGCCTTAGGTTAGGATATATAACGTTATAGACGCATGTAATGTTACCTCCGAAACGTAGTGACCGACACGCCTTTAATGTTGTCAAATGTTACATCCGAGATGTCAGGTTCCCTTAGGTTAGGATATATAACGTTATAGACGTATATAATGTTCCCTCCGAGAAATAGGGTTCGACAGGCCAGGAATGTTGTCAAATATTGCATCCGAGATGTTAGGTTGCCTTAGGTTAGCATATATAGCGTTATAGACGCACGTAATGTTACCACAGAGACGTAGGGTTCCAACACGCCTGGAATGTTGTCAAATGTTATATCCGAGATGTTAGGTTGCCTTAGGTTAGGATATATGACGTTACAGACGTATATACTGTTCCCACCGAGAAGTAGGGTTCGACACACCAGGAATGTTGTCAAATATTACATACGAAATGTTAGGTGGCCTTAGGTTAGGATATATAACGCTATAGACGCATGTAATGTTACCACCGAGACGTAGGGACCGACAGGCCTGGAATGTTGTAAAATGATACATCCGAGATGTTAGGTTGCCTAAGATTAGGATATATACCGCTATAGACGCATATAATGTTCCCACCGAGACGTAGGCACCGACACGCCTGGAATGTTGTCAAATGTTACATCCGAGATGTTAGGTTGCCTTAGGCTAGGATATATGACGTTATAGATGTATATGCTGTTCCCTCCGAGAAGTAGGGTCCGACACGCCAGGAATGTTGTCAAATATTACATCCGATATGTTAGGTTGCCTTAGGTTAGGATATATAACGTTATAGACGTATATACTGTTCCCACCGAGAAGTAGGGTTCGACACGCTGGGAATGTTGTCAAATATTACATACGAGATGTTAGGTGGCCTTAGGTTAGGATATATAACGTTATAGACGCATGTAATGTTACCACCGAGACGTAGGGACCGACAGGCCTGGAATGTTTAAAAATGTTACATCCGAGATGTTAGGTTGCCTTAGGTTAGGATATATAACGTTATAGACGCATGTAACGTTACCACCGAGACGTAGGGACCGACACACCTGGAATGTTGTCAAATGTTACATCCGAGATGTTAGGTTGCCTTAGGTTAGGATATATGACGTTATAGACGTATATGCTGTTCCCTCCGAGAAGTAGGGTTTGACAGGCGAGGAATGTTGTCAAATATTGCATCCGAGATGTTAAGTTGCCTTAGATAAGGATATATAACGTTATAGACGCATATAATGTTACCACCGAGACGTAGGGACCGACATGCCTGGAATGTTGTCAAATGTTACATCCGAGATGTTAGGTTGCCTTAGGTTAGGATATATAACGTTATAGACGCATGTAACGTTACCACCGAGACGTAGGGACCGACACGCCTGGAATGTGGTAAAATGTTACATCCGAGATGTTAGGTTGCCTAAGATTAGGATATATACCGTTATAGACGCATGTAATGTTACCACCGAGACGTAGTAACCGACACGCCTGGAATGTTGTCAAATGTTACATCCGAGATGTTAGGTTGCCGTAGGCTAGTATATATGACGTTATAGACGTATATGCTGCTCCCTCCGAGAAGTAGGGTTCGACAGGCCAGGAATGTTGTCAAATATTGCATCCGAGATGTAAGGTTGCCTTAGATAAGGATATACAACATTATAGACGCATATAATGTTCCCACCGAGAAGTAGGGTCCGACACGCCTGGAAGGTTGTGGAATATTACATCCGAGATGTTAGGTGGCCTTATGTTAGGATATATGACGTTACAGACGTATATACTGTTCCCTCCGAGAAGTAGGGTTCGACAGGCCAGGAATGTTGTCAAATATTTCATCCGAGATCTTAGGTTGCCTTAGATTAGGATATATACCGTTATAGACGTATATACTGTTCCCTCCGAGCAGTAGGGTTCGAGAGGCCAGGAATGTTGTCAAATATTGCAATCCGAGAGGCTAGGTTGCCTCAGATTAGGATATGCTACGTTATAGACGCATAAAATATTCCCACCGAGAAGTAGGGTCCGACACGCCTGGAAGGTTGCAGAATATTACATCCGAGATGTTAGGTGGCCTTATGTTAGGATATATGACGTTACAGACGTATATACTGTTCCCTACGAGAAGTAGGGTTCGACAGGCCAGGAATGTTGTCAAATATGTCATCCGAGATGTTAGGTTGCCTTAGATTAGGATATATAACGTTATAGACGCATGTAATGTTACCTCCGAGAAGTAGGGACCGACACGCCTGGAATGTTTTCAAATGTTACATCCGAGATGTTAGGTTGCCTTATGTTAGGATGCATGACGCTACAGAAGTATATACACTTCCCTCCGAGAAGTAGGGTTCGACAGGCCAGGAATGTTGTCAAATATTGCATCCGAGATGTTAGGTTGCCTTAGATTAGGATATATACCGTTATAGACGTATATACTGTTCCCTCCGACAAGTAGGGTTCGACAGGCCAGGAATGTTGTCAAATATTGCATCCGAGATGTTAGGTTGCCTTAGATTAGGATATACAACGTTATAGACGCATATAATGTTCCCACCGAAATGTAGGGTCCGACACGCCTGGAATGTTGTAGAATATTACATCGGACATGTCAGGATGATTTAGGTTAGGATATATAACGTTATAGACGTATATACTGTTCCCACCGAGAAGTAGGATCCGATACGCCAGGAATGTTGTCAAATATTACATGCGAGTTGTTACGGTGCCGTTATGGACGCATTAATGTTACCACCGAGACGTAGGGACCGACACGCCTGGAATGTTGTCAAATGTTATATCCGAAATGTTAGGTTGCCTCAGGTTAGGATATATAACGTTATAGACGTACATACTGTTCCGTCGGAGAAGTAGGGTTCAACAGGCCAGGAATGTTGTCAAATATTGCATCCGAGATGTTAGGTTGCCTTAGATAAAGATATACAACGTTATAGACGCATATAGTGTTCCCACCGAGAAGCAGGGTCCGACACGCCTGGAAGGTTGTAGAATATTACATCCGAGATGTTAGGTTGCCCTAGGTTAGGATATATAACGTTATAGACGTATATACTGTTCCCTCCGAGAAGTAGGGTTCGACAGGCAAGGAATGTTGTCAAATATTACATACGAGATGTTAGGTTGCCTTAGGTTAGGATATATAACGTTATAGACGCATGTAATGTTACCTCCGAGAAGTAGGGACCGACACGCCTGGAATGTTGTCAAATGTTACATCCGAGATGTTAGGTTGCCTTAGGTTAGGATATATATCGTTATAGACGTATATACTGTTCCCACCGAGAGGTAGGGTCCGACACGCCTGGAATGATGTAGAATATTACATCCGAGATGTCAGGTTGCCTTAGGTTAGGATATATAACGTTATAGACGTATATACTGTTCCCTCCGAGAAGTAGGGTTCGACAGGCTAGGAATGTTGACAAATATTGCATCCGAGATGTTAGGTTGCCTTAGGTTAGGACATATAACGTTATAGACGTATGTAGTGTTACCTCCGAAACGTAGTGACCGACACGCCTTTAATGTTGTCAAATGTTACATCCGAGATGTCAGGTTCCCTTAGGTTAGGATATATAACGTTATAGACGTATATACTGTTCCCTCCGAGAAATAGGGTTCGACAGGCCAGGAATGTTGTCAAATATTGCATCCGAGATGTTAGGTTGCCTTAGGCTAGCATATATAGCGGTATAGACGCACGTAATGTTACCACAGAGACGTAGGGTTCCAACACGCCTGGAATGTTGTCAAATGTTATATCCGAGATGTTAGGTTGCCTTAGGTTAGGATATATGACGTTACAGACGTATATACTGTTCCCACCGAGAAGTAGGGTTCGACACGCCAGGAATGTTGTCAAATATTACATACGAGATGTTAGGTGGCCTTAGGTTAGGATATATAACGCTATAGACGCATGTAATGTTACCACCGAGACGTAGGGACCGACAGGCCTGGAATGTTGTAAAATGATACATCCGAGATGTTAGGTTGCCTAAGATTAGGATATATACCGCTATAGACGCATATAATGTTCCCACCGAGAAGTAGGGTCCGACACGCCTGGAATGATGTAGAATATTACATCCGAGATGTCAGGTTGCCTTAGGATGGGATATATAACGTTATAGACGTATATACTGTTCCCTCCGAGAAGTAGGGTTCGACAGGCTAGGAATGTTGACAAATATTGCATCCGAGATGTTAGGTTGCCTTAGGTTAGGATATATGACGTTACAGACATATATACTGTTCCCACCGAGAAGTAGGTTCCGACACGCCAGGAATGTTGTCAAATATTACATCCGAGATGTTAGGTTGCCTTACGTTAGGATATATAACGTTATAGACGTATATACTGTTCCCACCGAGAAGTAGGGTTCGACACGCCAGGAATGTTGTCAAATATTACATACGAGATGTTAGGTGGCCTTACATTAGGATATATACCGCTATAGACGTATATACTGTTCCCTCCGAGATGTGGGGTTCGACAGGCCAGGAATGTTGTCAAATATTACATCCGAGATGTTAGGTTGCCTTAGATTAGGATATACACCGTTATAGACGTATATACTGTTCCCACCGAGATGTAGGGTTCGACACGCCAGGAATGTTGTCAAATATTACATACGAGATGTTAGGTGGCCTTAGTTTAGGATAAATAACGTTATAGACGCATGTAATGTTACCACCGAGACGTAGGGACCGACAGGCCTTTAATGTTGTCAAATGTTACATCCGAGATGTCAGGTTCCCTTAGGTTAGGATATATAACGTTATAGACGTATATACTGTTCCCTCCGAGAAATAGGGTTCGACAGGCCAGGAATGTTGTCAAATATTGCATCCGAGATGTTAGGTTGCCTTAGGCTAGCATATATAGCGGTATAGACGCACGTAATGTTACCACAGAGACGTAGGGACCGACACGCCTGGAATGTTGTCAAATGTTACATCCGAGATGTTAGGTTGCCTTAGGTTAGGATATATAACGTTATAGACGCATGTAACGTTACCACCGAGATGTAGGAACCGACACGCCTGGAATGTTGTAAAATGTTACATCCGAGATGTTAGGTTGCCTAAGATTAGGATATATACCGTTATAGACGCATGTAATGTTACCACCGAGACGTAGGGACCGACACGCCTGGAATGTTGTCAAATGTTACATCCGAGATGTTAGGTTGCCTTAGGTTAGGATATATGACGTTACAGACGTATATACTGTTCCCTCCGAGAAGTAGGGTTCGACAGGCCAGGAATGTTGTCAAATATTTCATCCGAGATCTTAGGTTGCCTTAGATTAGGATATATACCGTTATAGACGTATATACTGTTCCCTCCGAGCAGTAGGGTTCGAGAGGCCAGGAATGTTGTCAAATATTGCAATCCGAGATGCTAGGTTGCCTCAGATTAGGATATGCTACGTTATAGACGCATATAATGTTCCCACCGAGAAGTAGGGTCCGACACGCCTGGAAGGTTGCAGAATATTACATCCGAGATGTTAGGTGGCCTTATGTTAGGATATATGACGTTACAGACGTATATACTGTTCCCTACGAGAAGTAGGGTTCGACAGGCCAGGAATGTTGTCCAATATTTCATCCGAGATGTTAGGTTGCCTTAGATTAGGATATATACCGTTATAGACGTATATACTGTTCCCTACGAGCAGTAGGGTTCGAGAGGCCAGGAATGTTGTCAGATATTGCAATCCGAGATGTTAGGTTGCCTTAGATTAGGATATGCAACGTTATAGACGCATATAATGTTCCCACCGAGAAGTAGGGTCCGACACGCCTGGAAGGTTGTAGAATATTACATCCGAGATGTCAGGTTGCCTTCGGTTAGGATATATAACGTTATAGACGTATATACTGTTCCGTCCGAGAAGTAGGGTTCGACAGGCCAGGAATGTTGTCAAATATTACATACGAGATGTTAGGTTGCCTTAGGTTAGGATATATAACGTTATAGACGCATGTAATGTTACCTCCGAGAAGTAGGGACCGACACGCCTGGAATGTTTTCAAATGTTACATCCGAGATGTTAGGTTGCCTTATGTTAGGATACATGACGCTACAGAAGTATATACACTTCCCTCCGAGAAGTAGGGTTCGACAGGCCAGGAATGTTGTCAAATATTGCATCCGAGATGTTAGGTTGCCTTAGATTAGGATATATACCGTTATAGACGTATATACTGTTCCCTCCGACAAGTAGGGTTCGACAGGCCAGGAATGTTGTCAAATATTGCATCCGAGATGTTAGGTTGCCTTAGATTAGGATATACAACGTTATAGACGCATATAATGTTCCCACCGAAATGTAGGGTCCGACACGCCTGGAATGTTGTAGAATATTACATCGGACATGTCAGGATGATTTAGGTTAGGATATATAACGTTATAGACGTATATACTGTTCCCACCGAGAAGTAGGATCCGATACGCCAGGAATGTTGTCAAATATTACATGCGAGTTGTTACGGTCCCGTTATGGACGCATTAATGTTACCACCGAGACGTAGGGACCGACACGCCTGGAATGTTGTCAAATGTTATATCCGAAATGTTAGGTTGCCTCAGGTTAGGATATATAACGTTATAGACGTACATACTGTTCCGTCGGAGAAGTAGGGTTCAACAGGCCAGGAATGTTGTCAAATATTGCATCCGAGATGTTAGGTTGCCTTAGATAAGGATATACAACGTTATAGACGCATATAGTGTTCCCACCGAGAAGCAGGGTCCGATACGCCTGGAAGGTTGTAGAATATTACATCCGAGATGTTAGGTTGCCCTAGGTTAGGATATATAACGTTATAGACGTATATACTGTTCCCTCCGAGAAGTAGGGTTCGACAGGCCAGGAATGTTGTCAAATATTACATACGAGATGTTAGGTTACCTTAGGTTAGGATATATAACGTTATAGACGCATGTAATGTTACCTCCGAGAAGTAGGGACCGACACGCCTGGAATGTTGTCAAATGTTACATCCGAGATGTTAGGTTGCCTTAGGTTAGGATATATATCGTTATAGACGTATATACTGTTCCCACCGAGAGGTAGGGTTCGACAGGCCAGGAGTGTTGTCAAATATTGCATCCGAGATGTTAGGTTGCCTTAGGTTAGGACATATAACGTTATAGACGTATGTAGTGTTACCTCCGAAACGTAGTGACCGACACGCCTTTAACGTTGTCAAATGTTACATCCGAGATGTCAGGTTCCCTTAGGTTAGGATATATAACGTTAAGGACGTATATACTGTTCCCTCCGAGAAATAGGGTTCGACAGGCCAGGAATGTTGTCAAATATTGCATCCGAGATGTTAGGTTGCCTTAGGTTAGCATATATAGCGTTATAGACGCACGTAATGTTACCACAGAGACGTAGGGTTCCAACACGCCTGGAATGTTGTCAAATGTTATATCCGAGATGTTAGGTTGCCTTAGGTTAGGATATATGACGTTACAGACGTATATACTGTTCCCACCGAGAAGTAGGGTCCGACACGCCAGGAATGTTGTCAAATATTACATCCGAGATGTTAGGTTGCCTTAGGTTAGGATATATAACGTTATAGACGTATATACTGTTCCCACCGAGAAGTAGGGTTCGACACGCCAGGAATGTTGTCAAATATTACATACGAGATGTTAGGTGGCCTTAGGTTAGGATATGTAACGCTATAGACGCATGTAATGTTACCACCGAGACGTAGGGACCGACAGGCCTGGAATGTTGTAAAATGATACATCCGAGATGTTAGGTTGCCTAAGATTAGGATATATACCGCTATAGACGCATATAATGTTCCCACCGAGAAGTAGGTTCCGACACGCCTGGAATGATGTAGAATATTACATCCGAGATGTCAGGTTGCCTTAGGTTAGGATATATAACGTTATAGACGTACATACTGTTCCGTCGGAGAAGTAGGGTTCAACAGGCCAGGAATGTTGTCAAATATTGCATCCGAGATGTTAGGTTGCCTTAGATAAGGATATACAACGTTATAGACGCATATAGTGTTCCCACCGAGAAGCAGGGTCCGACACGCCTGGAAGGTTGTAGAATATTACATCCGAGATGTTAGGTTGCCCTAGGTTAGGATATATAACGTTATAGACGTATATACTGTTCCCTCCGAGGAGTAGGGTTCGACAGGCAAGGAATGTTGTCAAATATTACATACGAGATGTTAGGTTGCCTTAGGTTAGGATATATAACGTTATAGACGCATTTAATGTTACCTCCGAGAAGTAGGGACCGACACGCCTGGAATGTTGTCAAATATTACATACGAGATGTTAGGTGGCCTTAGATTAGGATATATACCGCTATAGACGTATATACTGTTTCCTCCGAGATGTGGGGTTCGACAGGCCAGGAATGTTGTCAAATATTACATCCGAGATGTTAGGTTGCCTAAGATTAGGATATACACCGTTATAGACGTATATACTGTTCCCACCGAGAAGTAGGGTTCGACACGCCAGGAATGTTGTCAAATATTACATACGAGATGTTAGGTGGCCTTAGGTTAGGATAAATAACGTTATAGACGCATGTAATGTTACCACCGAGACGTAGGGACCGACAGGCCTGGAATGTTGTAAAATGTTACATCCGAGATGTTAGGTTGCCTAAGATTAGGATATATACCGTTATAGACGCATGTAATGTTACCACCGAGACGTAGGGACCGACACGCCTGGAATCTTGTCAAATATTGCATCCGAGATGTTAGGTTGCCTTAGGTTACCATATATAACGTTATAGACGCACGTAATGTTACCACCGAGACGTAGGGACCGACAGGCCTGGAATGTTGTAAAATGTTACATCCGAGATGTTAGGTTGCCTAAGATTAGGATATATACCGTTATAGACGCATGTAATGTTACCACCGAGACGTAGGGACCGACACGCCTGGAATGTTGTAAAATGTTACATCCGAGATGTTAGGTTGCCTAAGATTAGGATATATACCGTTATAGAGGCATGTAATGTTACCACCGAGACGTAGGGACCGACACGCCTGGAATGTTGTCAAATGTTACATCCGAGATGTTAGGTTGCCTTAGGTTAGGATATATAACGTTATAGACGCATGTAACGTTACCACCGAGATGTAGGAACCGACACGCCTGGAATGTTGTAAAATGTTACATCCGAGATGTTAGGTTGCCTAAGATTAGGATATATACCGTTATAGACGCATGTAATGTTACCACCGAGACGTAGGGACCGACACGCCTGGAATGTTGTCAAATGTTACATCCGAGATGTTAGGTTGCCTTAGGTTAGGATATATGACGTTACAGACGTATATACTGTTCCCTCCGAGAAGTAGGGTTCGACAGGCCAGGAATGTTGTCAAATATTTCATCCGAGATCTTAGGTTGCCTTAGATTAGGATATATACCGTTATAGACGTATATACTGTTCCCTACGAGCAGTAGGGTTCGAGAGGCCAGGAATGTTGTCAGATATTGCAATCCGAGATGTTAGGTTGCCTTAGATTAGGATATGCAACGTTATAGACGCATATAATGTTCCCACCGAGAAGTAGGGTCCGACACGCCTGGAAGGTTGTAGAATATTACATCCGAGATGTCAGGTTGCCTTCGGTTAGGATATATAACGTTATAGACGTATATACTGTTCCGTCCGAGAAGTAGGGTTCGACAGGCCAGGAATGTTGTCAAATATTACATACGAGATGTTAGGTTGCCTTAGGTTAGGATATATAACGTTATAGACGCATGTAATGTTACCTCCGAGAAGTAGGGACCGACACGCCTGGAATGTTTTCAAATGTTACATCCGAGATGTTAGGTTGCCTTATGTTAGGATACATGACGCTACAGAAGTATATACACTTCCCTCCGAGAAGTAGGGTTCGACAGGCCAGGAATGTTGTCAAATATTGCATCCGAGATGTTAGGTTGCCTTAGATTAGGATATATACCGTTATAGACGTATATACTGTTCCCTCCGACAAGTAGGGTTCGACAGGCCAGGAATGTTGTCAAATATTGCATCCGAGATGTTAGGTTGCCTTAGATTAGGATATACAACGTTATAGCCGCATATAATGTTCCCACCGAAATGTAGGGTCCGACACGCCTGGAATGTTGTAGAATATTACATCGGACATGTCAGGATGATTTAGGTTAGGATATATAACGTTATAGACGTATATACTGTTCCCACCGAGAAGTAGGATCCGATACGCCAGGAATGTTGTCAAATATTACATGCGAGTTGTTACGGTCCCGTTATGGACGCATTAATGTTACCACCGAGACGTAGGGACCGACACGCCTGGAATGTTGTCAAATGTTATATCCGAAATGTTAGGTTGCCTCAGGTTAGGATATATAACGTTATAGACGTACATACTGTTCCGTCGGAGAAGTAGGGTTCAACAGGCCAGGAATGTTGTCAAATATTGCATCCGAGATGTTAGGTTGCCTTAGATAAGGATATACAACGTTATAGACGCATATAGTGTTCCCACCGAGAAGCAGGGTCCGATACGCCTGGAAGGTTGTAGAATATTACATCCGAGATGTTAGGTTGCCCTAGGTTAGGATATATAACGTTATAGACGTATATACTGTTCCCTCCGAGAAGTAGGGTTCGACAGGCCAGGAATGTTGTCAAATATTACATACGAGATGTTAGGTTGCCTTAGGTTAGGATATATAACGTTATAGACGCATGTAATGTTACCTCCGAGAAGTAGGGACCGACACGCCTGGAATGTTGTCAAATGTTACATCCGAGATGTTAGGTTGCCTTAGGTTAGGATATATATCGTTATAGACGTATATACTGTTCCCACCGAGAGGTAGGGTTCGACAGGCCAGGAGTGTTGTCAAATATTGCATCCGAGATGTTAGGTTGCCTTAGGTTAGGACATATAACGTTATAGACGTATGTAGTGTTACCTCCGAAACGTAGTGACCGACACGCCTTTAACGTTGTCAAATGTTACATCCGAGATGTCAGGTTCCCTTAGGTTAGGATATATAACGTTAAGGACGTATATACTGTTCCCTCCGAGAAATAGGGTTCGACAGGCCAGGAATGTTGTCAAATATTGCATCCGAGATGTTAGGTTGCCTTAGGTTAGCATATATAGCGTTATAGACGCACGTAATGTTACCACAGAGACGTAGGGTTCCAACACGCCTGGAATGTTGTCAAATGTTATATCCGAGATGTTAGGTTGCCTTAGGTTAGGATATATGACGTTACAGACGTATATACTGTTCCCACCGAGAAGTAGGGTCCGACACGCCAGGAATGTTGTCAAATATTACATCCGAGATGTTAGGTTGCCTTAGGTTAGGATATATAACGTTATAGACGTATATACTGTTCCCACCGAGAAGTAGGGTTCGACACGCCAGGAATGTTGTCAAATATTACATACGAGATGTTAGGTGGCCTTAGGTTAGGATATGTAACGCTATAGACGCATGTAATGTTACCACCGAGACGTAGGGACCGACAGGCCTGGAATGTTGTAAAATGATACATCCGAGATGTTAGGTTGCCTAAGATTAGGATATATACCGCTATAGACGCATATAATGTTCCCACCGAGAAGTAGGTTCCGACACGCCTGGAATGATGTAGAATATTACATCCGAGATGTCAGGTTGCCTTAGGTTAGGATATATAACGTTATAGACGTACATACTGTTCCGTCGGAGAAGTAGGGTTCAACAGGCCAGGAATGTTGTCAAATATTGCATCCGAGATGTTAGGTTGCCTTAGATAAGGATATACAATGTTATAGACGCATATAGTGTTCCCACCGAGAAGCAGGGTCCGACACGCCTGGAAGGTTGTAGAATATTACATCCGAGATGTTAGGTTGCCCTAGGTTAGGATATATAACGTTATAGACGTATATACTGTTCCCTCCGAGGAGTAGGGTTCGACAGGCAAGGAATGTTGTCAAATATTACATACGAGATGTTAGGTTGCCTTAGGTTAGGATATATAACGTTATAGACGCATTTAATGTTACCTCCGAGAAGTAGGGACCGACACGCCTGGAATGTTGTCAAATATTACATACGAGATGTTAGGTGGCCTTAGATTAGGATATATACCGCTATAGACGTATATACTGTTTCCTCCGAGATGTGGGGTTCGACAGGCCAGGAATGTTGTCAAATATTACATCCGAGATGTTAGGTTGCCTAAGATTAGGATATACACCGTTATAGACGTATATACTGTTCCCACCGAGAAGTAGGGTTCGACACGCCAGGAATGTTGTCAAATATTACATACGAGATGTTAGGTGGCCTTAGGTTAGGATAAATAACGTTATAGACGCATGTAATGTTACCACCGAGACGTAGGGACCGACAGGCCTGGAATGTTGTAAAATGTTACATCCGAGATGTTAGGTTGCCTAAGATTAGGATATATACCGTTATAGACGCATGTAATGTTACCACCGAGACGTAGGGACCGACACGCCTGGAATGTTGTCAAATATTGCATCCGAGATGTTAGGTTGCCTTAGGTTACCATATATAACGTTATAGACGCACGTAATGTTACCACCGAGACGTAGGGACCGACAGGCCTGGAATGTTGTAAAATGTTACATCCGAGATGTTAGGTTGCCTAAGATTAGGATATATACCGTTATAGACGCATGTAATGTTACCACCGAGACGTAGGGACCGACACGCCTGGAATGTTGTAAAATGTTACATCCGAGATGTTAGGTTGCCTAAGATTAGGATATATACCGTTATAGAGGCATGTAATGTTACCACCGAGACGTAGGGACCGACACGCCTGGAATGTTGTCAAATGTTACATCCGAGATGTTAGGTTGCCTTAGGTAAGGATATATAACGTTATAGACGCATGTAACGTTACCACCGAGATGTAGGAACCGACACGCCTGGAATGTTGTAAAATGTTACATCCGAGATGTTAGGTTGCCTAAGATTAGGATATATACCGTTATAGACGCATGTAATGTTACCACCGAGACGTAGGGACCGACACGCCTGGAATGTTGTCAAATGTTACATCCGAGATGTTAGGTTGCCTTAGGTTAGGATATATGACGTTACAGACGTATATACTGTTCCCTCCGAGAAGTAGGGTTCGACAGGCCAGGAATGTTGTCAAATATTTCATCCGAGATCTTAGGTTGCCTTAGATTAGGATATATACAGTTATAGACGTATATACTGTTCCCTACGAGCAGTAGGGTTCGAGAGGCCAGGAATGTTGTCAGATATTGCAATCCGAGATGTTAGGTTGCCTTAGATTAGGATATGCAACGTTATAGACGCATATAATGTTCCCACCGAGAAGTAGGGTCCGACACGCCTGGAAGGTTGTAGAATATTACATCCGAAATGTCAGGTTGCCTTCGGTTAGGATATATAACGTTATAGACGTATATACTGTTCCGTCCGAGAAGTAGGGTTCGACAGGCCAGGAATGTTGTCAAATATTACATACGAGATGTTAGGTTGCCTTAGGTTAGGATATATAACGTTATAGACGCATGTAATGTTACCTCCGAGAAGTAGGAACCGACACGCCTGGAATGTTTTCAAATGTTACATCCGAGATGTTAGGTTGCCTTATGTTAGGATACATGACGCTACAGAAGTATATACACTTCCCTCCGAGAAGTAGGGTTCGACAGGCCAGGAATGTTGTCAAATATTGCATCCGAGATGTTAGGTTGCCTTAGATTAGGATATATACCGTTATAGACGTATATACTGTTCCCTCCGACAAGTAGGGTTCGACAGGCCAGGAATGTTGTCAAATATTGCATCCGAGATGTTAGGTTGCCTTAGATTAGGATATACAACGTTATAGACGCATATAATGTTCCCACCGAAATGTAGGGTCCGACACGCCTGGAATGTTGTAGAATATTACATCGGACATGTCAGGATGATTTAGGTTAGGATATATAACGTTATAGACGTATATACTGTTCCCACCGAGAAGTAGGATCCGATACGCCAGGAATGTTGTCAAATATTACATGCGAGTTGTTACGGTCCCGTTATGGACGCATTAATGTTACCACCGAGACGTAGGGACCGACACGCCTGGAATGTTGTCAAATGTTATATCCGAAATGTTAGGTTGCCTCAGGTTAGGATATATAACGTTATAGACGTACATACTGTTCCGTCGGAGAAGTAGGGTTCAACAGGCCAGGAATGTTGTCAAATATTGCATCCGAGATGTTAGGTTGCCTTAGATAAGGATATACAACGTTATAGACGCATATAGTGTTCCCACCGAGAAGCAGGGTCCGATACGCCTGGAAGGTTGTAGAATATTACATCCGAGATGTTAGGTTGCCCTAGGTTAGGATATATAACGTTATAGACGTATATACTGTTCCCTCCGAGAAGTAGGGTTCGACAGGCCAGGAATGTTGTCAAATATTACATACGAGATGTTAGGTTGCCTTAGGTTAGGATATATAACGTTATAGACGCATGTAATGTTACCTCCGAGAAGTAGGGACCGACACGCCTGGAATGTTGTCAAATGTTACATCCGAGATGTTAGGTTGCCTTAGGTTAGGATATATATCGTTATAGACGTATATACTGTTCCCACCGAGAGGTGGGGTTCGACAGGCCAGGAGTGTTGTCAAATATTGCATCCGAGATGTTAGGTTGCCTTAGGTTAGGACATATAACGTTATAGACGTATGTAGTGTTACCTCCGAAACGTAGTGACCGACACGCCTTTAACGTTGTCAAATGTTACATCCGAGATGTCAGGTTCCCCTAGGTTAGGATATATAACGTTAAGGACGTATATACTGTTCCCTCCGAGAAATAGGGTTCGACAGGCCAGGAATGTTGTCAAATATTGCATCCGAGATGTTAGGTTGCCTTAGGTTAGCATATATAGCGTTATAGACGCACGTAATGTTACCACAGAGACGTAGGGTTCCAACACGCCTGGAATGTTGTCAAATGTTATATCCGAGATGTTAGGTTGCCTTAGGTTAGGATATATGACGTTACAGACGTATATACTGTTCCCACCGAGAAGTAGGGTCCGACACGCCAGGAATGTTGTCAAATATTACATCCGAGATGTTAGGTTGCCTTAGGTTAGGATATATAACGTTATAGACGTATATACTGTTCCCACCGAGAAGTAGGGTTCGACACGCCAGGAATGTTGTCAAATATTACATACGAGATGTTAGGTGGCCTTAGGTTAGGATATGTAACGCTATAGACGCATGTAATGTTACCACCGAGACGTAGGGACCGACAGGCCTGGAATGTTGTAAAATGATACATCCGAGATGTTAGGTTGCCTAAGATTAGGATATATACCGCTATAGACGCATATAATGTTCCCACCGAGAAGTAGGGTCCGACACGCCTGGAATGATGTAGAATATTACATCCGAGATGTCAGGTTGCCTTAGGTTAGGATATATAACGTTATAGACGTACATACTGTTCCGTCGGAGAAGTAGGGTTCAACAGGCCAGGAATGTTGTCAAATATTGCATCCGAGATGTTAGGTTGCCTTAGATAAGGATATACAACGTTATAGACGCATATAGTGTTCCCACCGAGAAGCAGGGTCCGACACGCCTGGAAGGTTGTAGAATATTACATCCGAGATGTTAGGTTGCCCTAGGTTAGGATATATAACGTTATAGACGTATATACTGTTCCCTCCGAGGAGTAGGGTTCGACAGGCCAGGAATGTTGTCAAATATTACATACGAGATGTTAGGTTGCCTTAGGTTAGGATATATAACGTTATAGACGCATTTAATGTTACCTCCGAGAAGCAGGGACCGACACGCCTGGAATGTTGTCAAATATTACATACGAGATGTTAGGTGGCCTTAGATTAGGATATATACCGCTATAGACGTATATACTGTTCCCTCCGAGATGTGGGGTTCGACAGGACAGGAATGTTGTCAAATATTACATCCGAGATGTTAGGTTGCCTAAGATTAGGATATACACCGTTATAGACGTATATACTGTTCCCACCGAGAAGTAGGGTTCGACACGCCAGGAATGTTGTCAAATATTACATACGAGATGTTAGGTGGCCTTAGGTTAGGATAAATAACGTTATAGACGCATGTAATGTTACCACCGAGACGTAGGGACCGACAGGCCTGGAATGTTGTAAAATGTTACATCCGAGATGTTAGGTTGCCTAAGATTAGGATATATACCGTTATAGACGCATGTAATGTTACCACCGAGACGTAGGGACCGACACGCCTGGAATGTTGTCAAATATTGCATCCGAGATGTTAGGTTGCCTTAGGTTACCATATATAACGTTATAGACGCACGTAATGTTACCACCGAGACGTAGGGTTCCAACACGCCGGGAATGTTGTCAAATGTTATATCCGAGATGTTAGGTTGCCTTAGGTTAGGATATATGACGTTACAGACATATATACTGTTCCCACCGAGAAGTAGGGTCCGACACGCCAGGAATGTTGTCAAATATTACATCCGAGATGTTAGGTTGCCTTACGTTAGGATATATAACGTTATAGACGTATATACTGTTCCCACCGAGAAGTAGGATCCGATACGCCAGGAATGTTGTCAAATATTACATGCGAGTTGTTACGGTGCCGTTATGGACGCATTAATGTTACCACCGAGACGTAGGGACCGACACGCCTGGAATGTTGTCAAATGTTATATCCGAAATGTTAGGTTGCCTCAGGTTAGGATATATAACGTTATAGACGTACATACTGTTCCGTCGGAGAAGTAGGGTTCAACAGGCCAGGAATGTTGTCAAATATTGCATCCGAGATGTTAGGTTGCCTTAGATAAGGATATACAACGTTATAGACGCATATAGTGTTCCCACCGAGAAGCAGGGTCCGATACGCCTGGAAGGTTTAGAATATTACATCCGAGATGTTAGGTTGCCCTAGGTTAGGATATATAACGTTATAGACGTATATACTGTTCCCTCCGAGAAGTAGGGTTCGATAGGCCAGGAATGTTGTCAAATATTACATACGAGATGTTAGGTTGCCTTAGGTTAGGATATATAACGTTATAGACGCATGTAATGTTACCTCCGAGAAGTAGGGACCGACACGCCTGGAATGTTGTCACATGTTACATCCGAGATGTTAGGTTGCCTTAGGTTAGGATATATATCGTTATAGACGTATATACTGTTCCCACCGAGAGGTAGGGTTCGACAGGCCAGGAGTGTTGTCAAATATTGCATCCGAGATGTTAGGTTGCCTTAGGTTAGGACATATAACGTTATAGACGTAAGTAGTGTTACCTCCGAAACGTAGTGACCGACACGCCTTTAATGTTGTCAAATGTTACATCCGAGATGTCAGGTTCCCTTAGGTTAGGATATATAACGTTAAGGACGTATATACTGTTCCCTCCGAGAAATAGGGTTCGACAGGCCAGGAATGTTGTCAAATATTGCATCCGAGATGTTAGGTTGCCTTAGGTTAGCATATATAGCGTTATAGACGCACGTAATGTTACCACAGAGACGTAGGGACCGACAGGCCTGGAATGTTGTAAAATGATACATCCGAGATGTTAGGTTGCCTAAGATTAGGATATATACCGCTATAGACGCATATAATGTTCCCACCGAGAAGTAGGGTCCGACACGCCTGGAATGATGTAGAATATTACATCCGAGATGTCAGGTTGCCTTAGGTTAGGATATATAACGTTATAGACGTACATACTGTTCCGTCGGAGAAGTAGGGTTCAACAGGCCAGGAATGTTGTCAAATATTACATACGAGATGTTAGGTTGCCTTAGGTTAGGATATATAACGTTATAGACGCATTTAATGTTACCTCCGAGAAGTAGGGACCGACACGCCTGGAATGTTGTCAAATATTACATACGAGATGTTAGGTGGCCTTAGATTAGGATATATACCGCTATAGACGTATATACTGTTCCCTCCGAGATGTGGGGTTCGACAGGCCAGGAATGTTGTCAAATATTACATCCGAGATGTTAGGTGGCCTAAGATTAGGATATACACCGTTATAGACGTATATACTGTTCCCACCGAGAAGTAGGGTTCGACACGCCAGGAATGTTGTCAAATATTACATACGAGATGTTAGGTGGCCTTAGGTTAGGATAAATAACGTTATAGACGCATGTAATGTTACCACCGAGACGTAGGGACCGACAGGCCTGGAATGTTGTAAAATGTTACATCCGAGATGTTAGGTTGCCTAAGATTAGGATATATACCGTTATAGACGCATGTAATGTTACCACCGAGACGTAGGGCCCGACACGCCTGGAATGTTGTAAAATGTTACATCCGAGACGTTAGGTTGCCTAAGATTAGGATATATACCGTTATAGAGGCATGTAATGTTACCACCGAGACGTAGGGACCGACACGCCTGGAATGTTGTCAAATGTTACATCCGAGATGTTAGGTTGCCTTAGGTTAGGATATATAAAGTTATAGACGCATGTAACGTTACCACCGAGACGTAGGAACCGACACGCCTGGAATGTTGTAAAATGTTACATCCGAGATGTTAGGTTGCCTAAGATTAGGATATATACCGTTATAGACGCAAGTAATGTTACCACCGAGACGTAGGGACCGACACACCTGGAATGTTGTCAAATGTTACATCCGAGATGTTAGGTTGCCTTAGGTTAGGATATATGACGTTACAGACGTATATACTGTTCCCTCCGAGAAGTATCGTTCGACAGGCCAGGAATGTTGTCAAATATTTCATCCGAGATCTTAGGTTGCCATAGATTAGGATATATACCGTTATAGACGTATATACTGTTCCCTCCGAGCAGTAGGGTTCGAAAGGCCAGGAATGTTGTCAAATATTGCAATCCGAGATGCTAGGTTGCCTCAGATTAGGATATGCTACGTTATAGACGCATATAAGGTTCCCACCAAGAAGTAGGGTCCGACACGCCTGGAAGGTTGCAGAATATTACATCCGAGATGTTAGGTGGCCTTATGTTAGGATATATGACGTTACAGACGTATATACTGTTCCCTACGAGAAGTAGGGTTCGACAGGCCAGGAATGTTGTCCAATATTTCATCCGAGATGTTAGGTTGCCTTAGATTAGGATATATACCGTTATAGACGTATATACTGTTCCCTCCGAGCAGTAGGGTTCGAGAGGCCAGGAATGTTGTCAGATATTGCAATCCGAGATGTTAGGTTGCCTTAGATTAGGATATGCAACGTTATAGACGCATATAATGTTCCCACCGAGAAGTAGGGTCCGACACGCCTGGAAGGTTGTAGAATATTACATCCGAGGTGTCAGGTTGCCTTCGGTTAGGATATATAACGTTATAGACGTATATACTGTTCCCTCCGAGAAGTAGGGTTCGACAGGCCAGGAATGTTGTCAAATATTACATACGAGATGTTAGGTTGCCTTAGGTTAGGATATATAACGTTATAGACGCATGTAATGTTACCTCCGAGAAGTAGGGACCGACACGCCTGGAATGTTGTCAAATGTTACATCCGAGATGTTAGGTTGCCTTAGGTTAGGATATATATCGTTATAGACGTATATACTGTTCCCACCGAGAGGTAGGGTTCGACAGGCCAGGAGTGTTGTCAAATATTGCATCCGAGATGTTAGGTTGCCTTAGGTTAGGACATATAACGTTATAGACGTATGTAGTGTTACCTCCGAAACGTAGTGACCGACACGCCTTTAACGTTGTCAAATGTTACATCCGAGATGTCAGGTTCCCCTAGGTTAGGATATATAACGTTAAGGACGTATATACTGTTCCCTCCGAGAAATAGGGTTCGACAGGCCAGGAATGTTGTCAAATATTGCATCCGAGATGTTAGGTTGCCTTAGGTTAGCATATATAGCGTTATAGACGCACGTAATGTTACCACAGAGACGTAGGGTTCCAACACGCCTGGAATGTTGTCAAATGTTATATCCGAGATGTTAGGTTGCCTTAGGTTAGGATATATGACGTTACAGACGTATATACTGTTCCCACCGAGAAGTAGGGTCCGACACGCCAGGAATGTTGTCAAATATTACATCCGAGATGTTAGGTTGCCTTAGGTTAGGATATATAACGTTATAGACGTATATACTGTTCCCACCGAGAAGTAGGGTTCGACACGCCAGGAATGTTGTCAAATATTACATACGAGATGTTAGGTGGCCTTAGGTTAGGATATGTAACGCTATAGACGCATGTAATGTTACCACCGAGACGTAGGGACCGACAGGCCTGGAATGTTGTAAAATGATACATCCGAGATGTTAGGTTGCCTAAGATTAGGATATATACCGCTATAGACGCATATAATGTTCCCACCGAGAAGTAGGGTCCGACACGCCTGGAATGATGTAGAATATTACATCCGAGATGTCAGGTTGCCTTAGGTTAGGATATATAACGTTATAGACGTACATACTGTTCCGTCGGAGAAGTAGGGTTCAACAGGCCAGGAATGTTGTCAAATATTGCATCCGAGATGTTAGGTTGCCTTAGATAAGGATATACAACGTTATAGACGCATATAGTGTTCCCACCGAGAAGCAGGGTCCGACACGCCTGGAAGGTTGTAGAATATTACATCCGAGATGTTAGGTTGCCCTAGGTTAGGATATATAACGTTATAGACGTATATACTGTTCCCTCCGAGGAGTAGGGTTCGACAGGCCAGGAATGTTGTCAAATATTACATACGAGATGTTAGGTTGCCTTAGGTTAGGATATATAACGTTATAGACGCATTTAATGTTACCTCCGAGAAGTAGGGACCGACACGCCTGGAATGTTGTCAAATATTACATACGAGATGTTAGGTGGCCTTAGATTAGGATATATACCGCTATAGACGTATATACTGTTCCCTCCGAGATGTGGGGTTCGACAGGCCAGGAATGTTGTCAAATATTACATCCGAGATGTTAGGTGGCCTAAGATTAGGATATACACCGTTATAGACGTATATACTGTTCCCACCGAGAAGTAGGGTTCGACACGCCAGGAATGTTGTCAAATATTACATACGAGATGTTAGGTGGCCTTAGGTTAGGATAAATAACGTTATAGACGCATGTAATGTTACCACCGAGACGTAGGGACCGACAGGCCTGGAATGTTGTAAAATGTTACATCCGAGATGTTAGGTTGCCTAAGATTAGGATATATACCGTTATAGACGCATGTAATGTTACCACCGAGACGTAGGGCCCGACACGCCTGGAATGTTGTAAAATGTTACATCCGAGACGTTAGGTTGCCTAAGATTAGGATATATACCGTTATAGAGGCATGTAATGTTACCACCGAGACGTAGGGACCGACACGCCTGGAATGTTGTCAAATGTTACATCCGAGATGTTAGGTTGCCTTAGGTTAGGATATATAAAGTTATAGACGCATGTAACGTTACCACCGAGACGTAGGAACCGACACGCCTGGAATGTTGTAAAATGTTACATCCGAGATGTTAGGTTGCCTAAGATTAGGATATATACCGTTATAGACGCAAGTAATGTTACCACCGAGACGTAGGGACCGACACACCTGGAATGTTGTCAAATGTTACATCCGAGATGTTAGGTTGCCTTAGGTTAGGATATATGACGTTACAGACGTATATACTGTTCCCTCCGAGAAGTATCGTTCGACAGGCCAGGAATGTTGTCAAATATTTCATCCGAGATCTTAGGTTGCCATAGATTAGGATATATACCGTTATAGACGTATATACTGTTCCCTCCGAGCAGTAGGGTTCGAAAGGCCAGGAATGTTGTCAAATATTGCAATCCGAGATGCTAGGTTGCCTCAGATTAGGATATGCTACGTTATAGACGCATATAAGGTTCCCACCAAGAAGTAGGGTCCGACACGCCTGGAAGGTTGCAGAATATTACATCCGAGATGTTAGGTGGCCTTATGTTAGGATATATGACGTTACAGACGTATATACTGTTCCCTACGAGAAGTAGGGTTCGACAGGCCAGGAATGTTGTCCAATATTTCATCCGAGATGTTAGGTTGCCTTAGATTAGGATATATACCGTTATAGACGTATATACTGTTCCCTCCGAGCAGTAGGGTTCGAGAGGCCAGGAATGTTGTCAGATATTGCAATCCGAGATGTTAGGTTGCCTTAGATTAGGATATGCAACGTTATAGACGCATATAATGTTCCCACCGAGAAGTAGGGTCCGACACGCCTGGAAGGTTGTAGAATATTACATCCGAGATGTCAGGTTGCCTTCGGTTAGGATATATAACGCTATAGACGTATATACTGTTCCCTCCGAGAAGTAGGGTTCGACAGGCCAGGAATGTTGTCAAATATTACATACGAGATGTTAGGTTGCCTTAGGTTAGGATATATAACGTTATAGACGCATGTAATGTTACCTCCGAGAAGTAGGGACCGACACGCCTGGAATGTTGTCAAATGTTATATCCGAAATGTTAGGTTGCCTCAGGTTTGGATATATAACGTTATAGACGTACATACTGTTCCGTCGGAGAAGTAGGGTTCAACAGGCCAGGAATGTTGTCAAATATTGCATCCGAGATGTTAGGTTGCCTTAGATAAGGATATACAACGTTATAGACGCATATAGTGTTCCCACCGAGAAGCAGGGTCCGACACGCCTGGAAGGTTGTAGAATATTACATCCGAGATGTTAGGTTGCCCTAGGTTAGGATATATAACGTTATAGACGTATATACTGTTCCCTCCGAGGAGTAGGGTTCGACAGGCCAGGAATGTTGTCAAATATTACATACGAGATGTTAGGTTGCCTTAGGTTAGGATATATAACGTTATAGACGCATGTAATGTTACCTCCGAGAAGTAGGGACCGACACGCCTGGAATGTTGTCAAATGTTACATCCGAGATGTTAGGTTGCCTTTTGTTAGGATACACGACGCTACAGACGTATATGCTGTTCCCTCCGAGAAGTAGGGTCCGACACGCCTGGAATGTTGTAAAATATTACATCCGACATGTCAGGTTGCCTTAGGTTAGGATATATAACGTTATAGACGTATATACTGTTACCACCGAGAAGTAGGGTCCGACACGCCAGGAATGTTGTCAAATATTACAACCGAGTTGTTACGTTGCCGTTATAGACTCATTAATGTTACCACCGAGACGTAGGGACCGACACGCCTGGAATGTTGTCAAATGTTACATCCGAGATGTTAGGTTGCCTTAGGTTAGGATATATATCGTTATAGACGTATATACTGTTCCCACCGAGAGGTAGGGTTCGACAGGCCAGGAGTGTTGTCAAATATTGCATCCGAGATGTTAGGTTGCCTTAGGTTAGGACATATAACGTTATAGACGTATGTAGTGTTACCTCCGAAACGTAGTGACCGACACGCCTTTAATGTTGTCAAATGTTACATCCGAGATGTTAGGTTGCCTTAGGTTAGGATATATGACGTTACAGACGTATATGCTGTTCCCTCCGAGAAGTAGGGTTCGACAGGCCAGGAATGTTGTCAAGTATTGCATCCGAGATGTTAGGTAGCCTTACGTTAGCATATATAACGTTATAGACGCACGTAATGTTACCACCGAGACGTAGGGACCGACACGCCTGAAATGTTGTAAAATGTTACATCCGAGATGTTAGGTTGCCTAAAATTAGGATATATACCGTTATAGACGCATGTAATGTTACCACCGAGACGGTGGGACCGACACGCCTGGAATGTTGTCAAATGTTACATCCGAGATGTTAGGTTGCCTTAGGTTAGGATATATGACGTTACAGACGTATATACTGTTCCCTCCGAGAAGTAGGGTTCGACAGGCCAGGAATGTTGTCAAATATTTCATACGAGATGTTAGGTTGCCTTAGATTAGGATATATACCGTTATAGACGTATATACTGTTCCCTCCGAGCAGTAGGGTTCGAGAGGCCAGGAATGTTGTCAAATATTGCAATCCGAGATGTTAGGTTGCCTTAGATTACGATATGCAACGTTATAGACGCATATAATGTTCCCACCGAGAAGTAGGGTCCGACACGCCTGGAAGATTGTAGAATATTACATCCGAGATGTCAGGTTGCCTTCGGTTAGGATATATAACGTTATAGACGTATATACTGTTCCCACCGAGAAGTAGGGTCCGATACGCCAGGAATGTTGTCAAATATTACATGCGAGTTGTTACGGTGCCGTTATAGACGCATTAATGTTACCACCGAGACGTAGGGACCGACACCCCTGGAATGTTGTCAAATGTTATATCCGAAATGTTAGGTTGCCTCAGGTTAGGATATATAACGTTATAGACGTACATACTATTCCGTCGGAGAAGTAGGGTTCAACAGGCCAGGAATGTTGTCAAATATTGCATCCGAGATGTTAGGTTGCCTTAGATGAGGATATACAACGTTATATACGCATATAGTGTTCCCACCGAGAAGCAGGGTCCGACACGCCTGGAAGGTTGTAGAATATTACATCCGAGATGTTAGGTTGCCCTAGGTTAGGATATATAACGTTATAGACGTATATACTGTTCCCTCCGAGAAGTAGGGATCGACAGGCCAGGAATGTTGTCAAATATTACATACGAGATGTTAGGTTGCCTTAGGTTAGGATATATAACGTTATAGACGCATGTAATGTTACCTCCGAGAAGTAGGGACCGACACGCCTGGAATGTTGTCAAATGTTACATCCGAGATGTTAGGTTGCCTTTTGTTAGGATACATGACGCTACAGGCGTATATACTGTTCACTCCGAGAAGTAGGGTTCGACAGGCCAGGAATGTTATCAAATATTGCATCCGAGATGTTAGGTTGCCTTAGATAAGGATATATAACGTTATAGACGTATATACTGTTCCCTCCGACAAGTAGGGTTCGACAGGCCAGGAATGTTGTCAAATATTGCATCCGAGATGTTAGGTTGCCTTAGATTAGGATATACAACGTTATAGACGCATATAATGTTCCCACGGAAATGTAGGGTCCGACACGCCTGGAATGTTGTAGAATATTACATCGGACATGTCAGGATGATTTAGGTTAGGATATATAACGTTATAGACGTATATACTGTTCCCACCGAGAAGTAGGGTCCGATACGCCAGGAATGTTGTCAAATATTACATGCGAGTTGTTACGGTGCAGTTATGGACGCATTAATGTTACCACCGAGACGTAGGGAACGACACGCCTGGAATGTTGTCAAATGTTATATCCGAAATGTTAGGTTGCCTCAGGTTTGGATATATAACGTTATAGACGTACATACTGTTCCGTCGGAGAAGTAGCGTTCAACAGGCCAGGAATGTTGTCAAATATTGCATCCGAGATGTTAGGTTGCCTTAGATAAGGATATACAACGTTATAGACGCATATAGTGTTCCCACCGAGAAGCAGGGTCCGACACGCCTGGAAGGTTGTAGAATATTACATCCGAGATGTTAGGTTGCCCTAGGTTAGGATATATAACGTTATAGACGTATATACTGTTCCCTCCGAGGAGTAGGGTTCGACAGGCCAGGAATGTTGTCAAATATTACATACGAGATGTTAGGTTGCCTTAGGTTAGGATATATAACGTTATAGACGCATGTAATGTTACCTCCGAGAAGTAGGGACCGACACGCCTGGAATGTTGTCAAATGTTACATCCGAGATGTTAGGTTGCCTTTTGTTAGGATACATGACGCTACAGACGTATATGCTGTTCCCTCCGAGAAGTAGGGTGCGACACGCCTGGAAGGTTGTAGAATATTACATCCGAGATGTCAGGTTGCCTTAGGTTAGGATATACAACGTTATAGACGCATATAATGTTCCCACCGAGATGTAGGGTCCGACACGCCTGGAATGTTGTAAAATATTACATCCGACATGTCAGGTTGCCTTAGGTTAGGATATATAACGTTATAGACGTATATACTGTTACCACCGAGAAGTAGGGTCCGACACGCCAGGAATGTTGTCAAATATTACAACCGAGTTGTTACGTTGCCGTTATAGACTCATTAATGTTACCACCGAGACGTAGGGACCGACACGCCTGGAATGTTGTCAAATGTTACATCCGAGATGTTAGGTTGCCTTAGGTTAGGATATATATCGTTATAGACGTATATACTGTTCCCACCGAGAGGTAGGGTTCGACAGGCCAGGAGTGTTGTCAAATATTGCATCCGAGATGTTAGGTTGCCTTAGGTTAGGACATATAACGTTATAGACGTATGTAGTGTTACCTCCGAAACGTAGTGACCGACACGCCTTTAATGTTGTCAAATGTTATATCCGAGATGTTAGGTTGCCTTAGGTTAGGATATATGGCGTTACAGACGTATATACTGTTCCCACCGAGAAGTAGGGTACGACACGCCAGGAATGTTGTCAAATATTACATCCGAGATGTTAGGTTGCCTTAGGTTAGGATATATAACGTTATAGACGTATATACTGTTCCCACCGAGAAGTAGGGTTCGACACGCCAGGAATGTTGTCAAATATTACATACGAGATGTTAGGTGGCCTTAGGTTAGGATATATAACGCTATAGACGCATGTAATGTTACCACCGAGACGTAGGGACCGACACCCCTGGAATGTTGTCAAATGTTATATCCGAAATGTTAGGTTGCCTCAGGTTAGGATATATAACGTTATAGACGTACATACTGTTCCGTCGGAGAAGTAGGGTTCAACAGGCCAGGAATGTTGTCAAATATTGCATCCGAGATGTTAGGTTGCCTTAGATAAGGATATACAACGTTATAGACGCATATAGTGTTCCCACCTAGAAGCAGGGTCCGACACGCCTGGAAGGTTGTAGAATATTACATCCGAGATGTTAGGTTGCCCTAGGTTAGGATATATAACGTTATAGACGTATATACTGTTCCCTCCGAGAAGTAGGGTTCGACAGGCCAGGAAGGTTGTCAAATATTGCATCCGAGATGTTAGGTTGCCTTAGATTAGGATATACAACGTTATAGACGCATATAATGTTCCCACCGAGATGTAGGGTCCGACACGCCTGGAATGTTGTAAAATATTACATCCGACATGTCAGGTTGCCTTAGGTTAGGATATATAACGTTATAGACGTATATACTGTTCCCACCGAGAAGTAGGGTCCGATACGCCTGGAAGATTGTAGAATATTACATCCGAGATGTCCGGTTGCCTTCGGTTAGGATATATAACGTTATAGACGTATATACTGTTCCCTCCGAGAAGTAGGGTTCGACAGGCCAGGAATGTTGTCAAATATTACATACGAGATGTTAGGTTGCCTTAGGTTAGGATATATAACGTTATAGACGCATGTAATGTTACCTCCGAGAAGTAGGGACCGACACGCCTGGAATGTTTTCAAATGTTACATCCGAGATGTTAGGTTGCCTTATGTTAGGATACATGACGCTACAGACGTATATACACTTCCCTCCGAGAAGTAGGGTTCGACAGGCCAGGAATGTTGTCAAATATTGCATCCGTGATGTTAGGTTGCCTTAGATTAGGATATATACCGTTATAGACGTATATACTGTTCCCTCCGACAAGTAGGGTTCGACAGGCCAGGAATGTTGTCAAATATTGCATCCGAGATGTTAGGTTGCCTTAGATTAGGATATACAACGTTATAGACGCATATAATGTTCCCACCGAAATGTAGGGTCCGACACGTCTGGAATGTTGTAGAATATTACATCGGACATGTCAGGTTGATTTAGGTTAGGATATATAACGTTATAGACGTATATACTGCTCCCACCGAGAAGTAGGGTCCGATACGCCAGGAATGTTGTCAAATATTACATGCGAGTTGTTACGGTGCCGTTATAGACGCATTAATGTTACCACCGAGACGTAGGGACCGACACCCCTGGAATGTTGTCAAATGTTATATCCGAAATGTTAGGTTGCCTCAGGTTAGGATATATAACGTTATAGACGTACATACTGTTCCGTCGGAGAAGTAGGGTTCAACAGGCCAGGAATGTTGTCAAATATTGCATCCGAGATGTTAGGTTGCCTTAGATAAGGATATACAACGTTATATACGCATATAGTGTTCCCACCGAGAAGCAGGGTCCGACACGCCTGGAAGGTTGTAGAATATTACATCCGAGATGTTAGGTTGCCCTAGGTTAGGATATATAACGTTATGGACGTATATACTGTTCCCTCCGAGAAGTAGGGATCGACAGGCCAGGAATGTTGTCAAATATTACATACGAGATGTTAGGTTGCCTTAGGTTAGGATATATAACGTTATAGACGCATGTAATGTTACCTCCGAGAAGTAGGGACCGACACGCCTGGAATGTTGTCAAATGTTACATCCGAGATGTTAGGTTGCCTTTTGTTAGGATACATGACGCTACAGACGTATATACTGTTCACTCCGAGAAGTAGGGTTCGACAGGCCAGGAATGTTATCAAATATTGCATCCGAGATGTTAGGTTGCCTTCGATAAGGATATATAACGTTATAGATGTATATACTGTTGCCTCCGAGAAGTAGGGTTCGACAGGCTAGGAATGTTGTCAAATATTACATACGAGATGTTAGGTGGCCTTAGGTTAGGATATATAACGTTATAGACGCATGTAATGTTACCACCGAGACGTAGGGTCCGACACGCCTGGAATGATGTAGAATATTACATCCGAGATGTGAGGTTGCCTTAGGTTAGGATATATAACGTTATAGATGTATATACTGTTCCCGCCGAGAAGTAGGGTTCGACAGGCTAGGAATGTTGTCAAATATTGCATCCGAGATGTTAGGTTGCCTTCGATAAGGATATATAACGTTATAGACGCATATAATGTTACCACCGAGACGTAGGGACCGACATGCCTGGAATGTTGTCAAATGTTACATCCGAGATGTTAGGATGCCTTAGGTTAGGATATATAACGTTACAGACGTATATACTGTTCCCACCGAGAAGTAGGGTTCGACACGCCAGGAATGTTGTCAAATATTATATACGAGATGTTAGGATGCCTTAGGTTAGGATATATAACGTTACAGACGTATATACTGTTCCCACCGAGAAGTAGGGTTCGACACGCCAGGAATGTTGTCAAATATTATATACGAGATGTTAGGTGGCCTTAGGTTAGGATATATGACGTTACAGACGTATATGCTGTTCCCTCCGAGAAGTAGGGTTCGACAGGCCAGGAATGTTGTCAAGTATTGCATCCGAGATGTTAGGTTGCCTTACGTTAGCATATATAACGTTATAGACGCACGTAATGTTACCACCGAGACGTAGGGACCGACACGCCTGAAATGTTGTAAAATGTTACATCCGAGATGTTAGGTTGCCTAAGATTAGGATATATACCGTTATAGACGCATGTAATGTTACCACCGAGACGTAGGGTCCGACAAGCCTGGAATGTTGTCAAATGTTACATCCGAGATGTTAGGTTGCCTTAGGTTAGGATATATGACGTTACAGACGTATATACTGTTCCCTCCGAGAAGTAGGGTTCGACAGGCCAGGAATCTTGTCAAATATTTCATCCGAGATCTTAGGTTGCCTTAGATTAGGATATATACCGTTATAGACGTATATACTGTTCCCTCCGAGCAGTAGGGTTCGAGAGGCCAGGAATGTTGTCAAATATTGCAATCCGAGATGCTAGGATTCCTCAGATTAGGATATGCTACGTTATAGACGCATATAATGTTCCCACCGAGAAGTAGGGTCCGACACGCCTGGAAGGTTGCAAAATATTACATCCGAGATGTTAGGTGGCCTTATGTTAGGATATAAGACGTTACAGACGTATATACTGTTCCCTACGAGAAGTAGGGTTCGACAGGCCAGGAATGTTGTCCAATATTTCATCCGAGATGTTAGGTTGCCTTAGATTAGGATATATACCGTTATAGACGTATATACTGTTCCCTCCGAGCAGTAGGGTTCGAGAGGCCAGGAATGTTGTCAGATATTGCAATCCGAGATGTTAGGTTGCCTTAGATTAGGATATGCAACCTTATAGACGCATATAATGTTCCCACCGAGAAGTAGGGTCCGACACGCCTGGAAGGTTGTAGAATATTACATCCGAGATGTCAGGTTGCCTTCGGTTAGGATATATAACGTTGTAGACGTATATACTGTTCCCTCCGAGAAGTAGGGTTCGACAGGCCAGGAATGTTGTCAAATATTACATACGAGATGTTAGGTTGCCTTAGGTTAGGATATATAACGTTATAGACGCATGTAATGTTACCTCCGAGAAGTAGGGACCGACACGCCTGGAATGTTTTCAAATGTTACATCCGAGATGTTAGGTTGCCTTAGATTAGGATATACAACGTTATAGACGCATATAATGTTCCCACGGAAATGTAGGGTCCGACACGCCTGGAATGTTGTAGAATATTACATCGGACATATCAGGATGATTTAGGTTAGGATATATAACGTTATAGACGTATATACTGTTCCCACCGAGAAGTAGGGTCCGATACGCCAGGAATGTTGTCAAATATTACATGCGAGTTGTTACGGTGCCGTTATGGACGCATTAATGTTACCACCGAGACGTAGGGACCGACACGCCTGGAATGTTGTCAAATGTTATATCCGAAATGTTAGGTTGCCTCAGGTTTGGATATATAACGTTATAGACGTACATACTGTTCCGTCGGAGAAGTAGGGTTCAACAGGCCAGGAATGTTGTCAAATATTGCATCCGAGATGTTAGGTTGCCTTAGATAAGGATATACAACGTTATAGACGCATATAGTGTTCCCACCGAGAAGCAGGGTCCGACACGCCTGGAAGGTTGTAGAATATTACATCCGAGATGTTAGGTTGCCCTAGGTTAGGATATATAACGTTATAGACGTATATACTGTTCCCTCCGAGGAGTTGGGTTCGACAGGCCAGGAATGTTGTCAAATATTACATACGAGATGTTAGGTTGCCTTAGGTTAGGATATATAACGTTATAGACGCATGTAATGTTACCTCCGAGAAGTAGGGACCGACACGCCTGGAATGTTGTCAAATGTTACATCCGAGATGTTAGGTTGCCTTTTGTTAGGATACATGACGCTACAGACGTATATGCTGTTCCCTCCGAGAAGTAGGGTTCGACAGGCCAGGAATGTTGTCAAATATTGCATCCGAGATGTTAGGTTGCCTTAGATAAGGATATATAACGTTATAGACGCATATAATATTCCCACCGAAAAGTATGCACCGACACGCCAGGAATATTGTAAAATATTACGTCTGAAATAATAGGTTGCCTTAGATTAGGATATACAACGTTATAGACTCATATAATGTTCCCACCGAGAAGTAGGGTCCGACACGCCTGGAATGATGTAGAATATTACATCCGAGATGCGAGGTTGCCTTAGGTTAGGATATATAACGTTATAGATGTATATACTGTTGCCTCCGAGACGTAGGGTTCGACAGGCTAGGAATGTTGTCAAATATTGCATCCGAGATGTTAGGTTGCCCTAGATAAGGATATATGACGTTATAGACGCATATAATGTTACCACCGAGACGCAGGGACCGACATACCTGAAATGTTGTCAAATGTTACATCCGAGATGTTAGGTTGCCTTAGGTTAGGATATATGACGTTACAGACGTATATACTGTTCCCACCGAGAAGTAGGGTTCGACAGGCTAGGAATGTTGTCAAATATTGCATCCGAGATGTTAGGTTGCCTTCGATAAGGATATATAACGTTATAGACGCATATAATGTTACCACCGAGACGTAGGGACCGACATGCCTGGAATGTTGTCAAATGTTACATCCGAGATGTTAGGTTGCCTTAGGTTAGGATATATGGCGTTACAGACGTATATACTGTTCCCACCGAGAAGTAGGGTACGACACGCCAGGAATGTTGTCAAATATTACATCCGAGATGTTAGGTTGCCTTAGGTTAGGATATATAACGTTATAGACGTATATACTGTTCCCACCGAGAAGTAGGGTTCGACACGCCAGGAATGTTGTCAAATATTACATACGAGATGTTAGGTGGCCTTAGGTTAGGATATATAACGCTATAGACGCATGTAATGTTACCACCGAGACGTAGGGACCGACACCCCTGGAATGTTGTCAAATGTTATATCCGAAATGTTAGGTTGCCTCAGGTTAGGATATATAACGTTATAGACGTACATACTGTTCCGTCGGAGAAGTAGGGTTCAACAGGCCAGGAATGTTGTCAAATATTGCATCCGAGATGTTAGGTTGCCTTAGATAAGGATATACAACGTTATAGACGCATATAGTGTTCCCACCTAGAAGCAGGGTCCGACACGCCTGGAAGGTTGTAGAATATTACATCCGAGATGTCAGGTTGCCTTCGGTTAGGATATATAACGTTATAGACGTATATACTGTTCCCTCCGAGAAGTAGGGTTCGACAGGCCAGGAATGTTGTCAAATATTACATACGAGATGTTAGGTTGCCTTAGGTTAGGATATATAACGTTATAGACGCATGTAATGTTACCTCCGAGAAGTAGGGACCGACACGCCTGGAATGTTTTCAAATGTTACATCCGAGATGTTAGGTTGCCTTATGTTAGGATACATGACGCTACAGACGTATATACACTTCCCTCCGAGAAGTAGGGTTCGACAGGCCAGGAATGTTGTCAAATATTGCATCCGTGATGTTAGGTTGCCTTAGATTAGGATATATACCGTTATAGACGTATATACTGTTCCCTCCGACAAGTAGGGTTCGACAGGCCAGGAATGTTGTCAAATATTGCATCCGAGATGTTAGGTTGCCTTAGATTAGGATATACAACGTTATAGACGCATATAATGTTCCCACCGAAATGTAGGGTCCGACACGTCTGGAATGTTGTAGAATATTACATCGGACATGTCAGGTTGATTTAGGTTAGGATATATAACGTTATAGACGTATATACTGCTCCCACCGAGAAGTAGGGTCCGATACGCCAGGAATGTTGTCAAATATTACATGCGAGTTGTTACGGTGCCGTTATAGACGCATTAATGTTACCACCGAGACGTAGGGACCGACACCCCTGGAATGTTGTCAAATGTTATATCCGAAATGTTAGGTTGCCTCAGGTTAGGATATATAACGTTATAGACGTACATACTGTTCCGTCGGAGAAGTAGGGTTCAACAGGCCAGGAATGTTGTCAAATATTGCATCCGAGATGTTAGGTTGCCTTAGATAAGGATATACAACGTTATATACGCATATAGTGTTCCCACCGAGAAGCAGGGTCCGACACGCCTGGAAGGTTGTAGAATATTACATCCGAGATGTTAGGTTGCCCTAGGTTAGGATATATAACGTTATGGACGTATATACTGTTCCCTCCGAGAAGTAGGGATCGACAGGCCAGGAATGTTGTCAAATATTACATACGAGATGTTAGGTTGCCTTAGGTTAGGATATATAACGTTATAGACGCATGTAATGTTACCTCCGAGAAGTAGGGACCGACACGCCTGGAATGTTGTCAAATGTTACATCCGAGATGTTAGGTTGCCTTTTGTTAGGATACATGACGCTACAGACGTATATACTGTTCACTCCGAGAAGTAGGGTTCGACAGGCCAGGAATGTTATCAAATATTGCATCCGAGATGTTAGGTTGCCTTAGATAAGGATATATAACGTTATAGACGCATATAATATTCCCACCGAAAAGTATGCACCGACACGCCAGGAATATTGTAAAATATTACGTCTGAAATAATAGGTTGCCTTAGATTAGGATATACAACTTTATAGACTCATATAATGTTCCCACCGAGAAGTAGGGTCCGACACGCCTGGAATGATGTAGAATATTACATCCGAGATGCGAGGTTGCCTTAGGTTAGGATATATAACGTTATAGATGTATATACTGTTGCCTCCGATAAGTAGGGTTCGACAGGCTAGGAATGATGTCAAATATTGCATCCGAGATGTTAGGTTGCCTTAGATAAGTATATATAACGTTATAGACGCATATAATGTTACCACCGAGACGTAGGGACCGACATACCTGAAATGTTGTCAAATGTTACATCCGAGATGTTAGGTTGCCTTAGGTTAGGATATATGACGTTACAGACGTATATACTGTTCCCACCGAGAAGTAGGGTCCAACACGCCAGGAATGTTGTCAAATATTACATCCGGGATGTTAGGTTGCCTTAGATAAGTATATATAACGTTATAGACGCATATAATGTTACCACCGAGACGTAGGGACCGACATGCCTGGAATGTTGTCAAATGTTACATCCGAGATGTTAGGATGCCTTAGGTTAGGATATATAACGTTACAGACGTATATACTGTTCCCACCGAGAAGTAGGGTTCGACAGGCCAGGAATGTTGTCAAGTATTGCATCCGAGATGTTAGGTTGCCTTACGTTAGCATATATAACGTTATAGACGCACGTAATGTTACCACCGAGACGTAGGGACCGACACGCCTGAAATGTTGTAAAATGTTACATCCGAGATGTTAGGTTGCCTAAGATTAGGATATATACCGTTATAGACGCATGTAATGTTACCACCGAGACGTAGGGTCCGACAAGCCTGGAATGTTGTCAAATGTTACATCCGAGATGTTAGGTTGCCTTAGGTTAGGATATATGACGTTACAGACGTATATACTGTTCCCTCCGAGAAGTAGGGTTCGACAGGCCAGGAATCTTGTCAAATATTTCATCCGAGATCTTAGGTTGCCTTAGATTAGGATATATACCGTTATAGACGTATATACTGTTCCCTCCGAGCAGTAGGGTTCGAGAGGCCAGGAATGTTGTCAAATATTGCAATCCGAGATGCTAGGTTGCCTCAGATTAGGATATGCTACGTTATAGACGCATATAATGTTCCCACCGAGAAGTAGGGTCCGACACGCCTGGAAGGTTGCAGAATATTACATCCGAGATGTTAGGTGGCCTTATGTTAGGATATAAGACGTTACAGACGTATATACTGTTCCCTACGAGAAGTAGGGTTCGACAGGCCAGGAATGTTGTCCAATATTTCATCCGAGATGTTAGGTTGCCTTAGATTAGGATATATACCGTTATAGACGTATATACTGTTCCCTCCGAGCAGTAGGGTTCGAGAGGCCAGGAATGTTGTCAGATATTGCAATCCGAGATGTTAGGTTGCCTTAGATTAGGATATGCAACGTTATAGACGCATATAATGTTCCCACCGAGAAGCAGGGTCCGACACGCCTGGAAGATTGTAGAATATTACATCCGAGATGTCAGGTTGCCTTCGGTTAGGATATATAACGTTATAGACGTATATACTGTTCCCTCCGAGAAGTAGGGTTCGACAGGCCAGGAATGTTGTCAAATATTACATACCAGATGTTAGGTTGCCTTAGGTTAGGATATATAACGTTATAGACGCATGTAATGTTACCTCCGAGAAGTAGGGACCGACACGCCTGGAATGTTTTCAAATGTTACATCCGAGATGTTAAGTTGCCTTATGTTAGGATACATGACGCTACAGACGTATATACACTTCCCTCCGAGAAGTAGGGTTCGACAGGCCAGGAATGTTGTCAAATATTGCATCCGAGATGTTAGGTTGCCTTAGGTTAGGATATATAACGTTATAGATGTATATACTGTTGCCTCCGAGAAGTAGGGTTCAACAGGCCAGGAATGTTGTCAAATATTGCATCCGAGATGTTAGGTTGCCTTAGATAAGGATATACAACGTTATAGACGCATATAGTGTTCCCACCGAGAAGCAGGGTCCGACACGCCTGGAAGGTTGTAGAATATTACATCCGAGATGTTAGGTTGCCCTAGGTTAGGATATATAACGTTATAGACGTATATACTGTTCCCTCCGAGGAGTAGGGTTCGACAGGCCAGGAATGTTGTCAAATATTACATACGAGATGTTAGGTTGCCTTAGGTTAGGATATATAACGTTATAGACGCATGTAATGTTACCTCCGAGAAGTAGGGACCGACACGCCTGGAATGTTGTCAAATGTTACATCCGAGATGTTAGGTTGCCTTTTGTTAGGATACATGACGCTACAGACGTATATGCTGTTCCCTCCGAGAAGTAGGGTTCGACAGGCCAGGAATGTTGTCAAATATTGCATCCGAGATTTTAGGTTGCCTTAGATAAGGATATATAACGTTATAGACGCATATAATATTCCCACCGAAAAGTATGCACCGACACGCCAGGAATATTGTAAAATATTACGTCTGAAATAATAGGTTGCCTTAGATTAGGATATACAACGTTATAGACTCATATAATGTTCCCACCGAGAAGTAGGGTCCGACACGCCTGGAATGATGTAGAATATTACATCCGAGATGCGAGGTTGCCTTAGGTTAGGATATATAACGTTATAGATGTATATACTGTTGCCTCCGAGAAGTAGGGTTCGACAGGCTAGGAATGTTGTCAAATATTGCATCCGAGATGTTAGGTTGCCCTAGATAAGGATATATGACGTTATAGACGCATATAATGTTACCACCGAGACGTAGGGTCCGACACGCCTGGAATGATGTAGAATATTACATCCGAGATGTGAGGTTGCCTTAGGTTAGGATATATAACGTTATAGATGTATATACTGTTCCCGCCGAGAAGTAGGGTTCGACAGGCTAGGAATGTTGTCAAATATTGCATCCGAGATGTTAGGTTGCCTTCGATAAGGATATATAACGTTATAGACGCATATAATGTTACCACCGAGACGTAGGGACCGACATGCCTGGAATGTTGTCAAATGTTACATCCGAGATGTTAGGATGCCTTAGGTTAGGATATATAACGTTACAGACGTATATACTGTTCCCACCGAGAAGTAGGGTTCGACACGCCAGGAATGTTGTCAAATATTATATACGAGATGTTAGGTGGCCTTAGGTTAGGATATATAACGTTATAGACGCATGTAATGTTACCTCCGAGAAGTAGGGACCGACACGCCTGGAATGTTTTCAAATGTTACATCCGAGATGTTAGGTTGCCTTATGTTAGGATACATGACGCTACAGACGTATATACACTTCCCTCCGAGAAGTAGGGTTCGACAGGCCTGGAATGTTGTCAAATATTGCATCCGAGATGTTAGGTTGCCTTCGATAAGGATATATAACGTTATAGACGCATATAATGTTACCACCGAGACGTAGGGACCGACATGCCTGGAATGTTGTCACATGTTACATCCGAGATGTTAGGATGCCTTAGGTTAGGATATATAACGTTACAGACGTATATACTGTTCCCACCGAGAAGTAGGTTTCGACACGCCAGGAATGTTGTCAAATATTATATACGAGATGTTAGGTGGCCTTAGGTTAGGATATATGACGTTACAGACGTATATGCTGTTCCCTCCGAGAAGTAGGGTTCGACAGGCCAGGAATGTTGTCAAGTATTGCATCCGAGATGTTAGGTTGCCTTACGTTAGCATATATAACGTTATAGACGCATGTAATGTTACCACCGAGACGTAGGGTCCGACACGCCTGGAATGATGTAGAATATTACATCCGAGATGTGAGGTTGCCTTAGGTTAGGATATATAACGTTATAGATGTATATACTGTTCCCGCCGAGAAGTAGGGTTCGACAGGCTAGGAATGTTGTCAAATATTGCATCCGAGATGTTAGGTTGCCTTCGATAAGGATATATAACGTTATAGACGCATATAATATTACCACCGAGACGTAGGGACCGACATGCCTGGAATGTTGTCAAATGTTACATCCGAGATGTTAGGATGCCTTAGGTTAGGATATATAACGTTACAGACGTATATACTGTTCCCACCGAGAAGTAGGGTTCGACACGCCAGGAATGTTGTCAAATATTATATACGAGATGTTAGGTGGCCTTAGGTTAGGATATATAACGTTATAGACGCATGTAATGTTACCTCCGAGAAGTAGGGACCGACACGCCTGGAATGTTTTCAAATGTTACATCCGAGATGTTAGGTTGCCTTATGTTAGGATACATGACGCTACAGACGTATATACACTTCCCTCCGAGAAGTAGGGTTCGACAGGCCAGGAATGTTGTCAAATATTGCATCCGAGATGTTAGGTTGCCTTAGGTTAGGATATATAACGTTATAGATGTATATACTGTTGCCTCCGAGAAGTAGGGTTCGACAGGCTAGGAATGTTGTCAAATATTACATACGAGATGTTAGGTGGCCTTAGGTTAGGATATATAACGTTATAGACGCATGTAATGTTACCACCGAGACGTAGGGTCCGACACGCCTGGAATGATGTAGAATATTACATCCGAGATGTGAGGTTGCCTTAGGTTAGGATATATAACGTTATAGATGTATATACTGTTCCCGCCGAGAAGTAGGGTTCGACAGGCTAGGAATGTTGTCAAATATTGCATCCGAGATGTTAGGTTGCCTTCGATAAGGATATATAACGTTATAGACGCATATAATGTTACCACCGAGACGTAGGGACCGACATGCCTGGAATGTTGTCAAATGTTACATCCGAGATGTTAGGATGCCTTAGGTTAGGATATATAACGTTACAGACGTATATACTGTTCCCACCGAGAAGTAGGGTTCGACACGCCAGGAATGTTGTCAAATATTATATACGAGATGTTAGGTGGCCTTAGGTTAGGATATATGACGTTACAGACGTATATGCTGTTCCCTCCGAGAAGTAGGGTTCGACAGGCCAGGAATGTTGTCAAGTATTGCATCCGTGATGTTAGGTTGCCTTACGTTAGCATATATAACGTTATAGACGCACGTAATGTTACCACCGAGACGTAGGGACCGACACGCCTGAAATGTTGTAAAATGTTACATCCGAGATGTTAGGTTGCCTAAGATTAGGATATATACCGTTATAGACGTATATACTGTTCCCTCCGAGCAGTAGGGTTCGAGAGGCCAGGAATGTTGTCAAATATTGCAATCCGAGATGCTAGGTTGCCTCAGATTAGGATATGCTACGTTATAGACGCATATAATGTTCCCACCGAGAAGTAGGGTCCGACACGCCTGGAAGGTTGCAGAATATTACATCCGAGATGTTAGGTGGCCTTATGTTAGGATATAAGACGTTACAGACGTATATACTGTTCCCTACGAGAAGTAGGGTTCGACAGGCCAGGAATGTTGTCCAATATTTCATCCGAGATGTTAGGTTGCCTTAGATTAGGATATATACCGTTATAGACGTATATACTGTTCCCTCCGAGCAGTAGGGTTCGAGAGGCCAGGAATGTTGTCAGATATTGCAATCCGAGATGTTAGGTTGCCTTAGATTAGGATATGCAACGTTATAGACGCATATAATGTTCCCACCGAGAAGTAGGGTCCGACACGCCTGGAAGGTTGTAGAATATTACATCCGAGATGTCAGGTTGCCTTCGGTTAGGATATATAACGTTATAGACGTATATACTGTTCCCTCCGAGAAGTAGGGTTCGACAGGCCAGGAATGTTGTCAAATATTACATACGAGATGTTAGGTTGCCTTAGGTTAGGATATATAACGTTATAGACGCATGCAATGTTACCTCCGAGAAGTAGGGACCGACACGCCTGGAATGATGTAGAATATTACATCCGAGATGTGAGGTTGCCTTAGGTTAGGATATATAACGTTACAGACGTATATACTGTTCCCACCGAGAAGTAGGGTTCGACAGGCCAGGAATGTTGTCAAGTATTGCATCCGAGATGTTAGGTTGCCTTACGTTAGCATATATAACGTTATAGACGCACGTAATGTTACCACCGAGACGTAGGGACCAACACGCCTGAAATGTTGTAAAATGTTACATCCGAGATGTTAGGTTGCCTAAGATTAGGATATATACCGTTATAGACGCATGTAATGTTACCACCGAGACGTAGGGACCGACACGCCTGGAATGTTGTCAAATGTTACATCCGAGATGTTAGGTTGCCTTAGGTTAGGATATATGACGTTACAGACATATATACTGTTCCCTCCGAGAAGTAGGGTTCGACAGGCCAGGAATGTTGTCAAATATTTCATCCGAGATCTTAGGTTGCCTTAGATTAGGATATATAACGTTATAGATGTATATACTGTTGCCTCCGAGAAGTAGGGTTCGACAGGCTAGGAATGTTGTCAAATATTACATACGAGATGTTAGGTGGCCTTAGGTTAGGATATATAACGTTATAGACGCATGTAATGTTACCACCGAGACGTAGGGTCCGACACGCCTGGAATGATGTAGAATATTACATCCGAGATGTGAGGTTGCCTTAGGTTAGGATATATAACGTTATAGATGTATATACTGTTCCCGCCGAGAAGTAGGGTTCGACAGGCTAGGAATGTTGTCAAATATTGCATCCGAGATGTTAGGTTGCCTTCGATAAGGATATATAACGTCATAGACGCATATAATGTTACCACCGAGACGTAGGGACCGACATGCCTGGAATGTTGTCAAATGTTACATCCGAGATGTTAGGATGCCTTAGGTTAGGATATATAACGTTACAGACGTATATACTGTTCCCACCGAGAAGTAGGGTTCGACACGCCAGGAATGTTGTCAAATATTATATACGAGATGTTAGGTGGCCTTAGGTTAGGATATATGACGTTACAGACGTATATGCTGTTCCCTCCGAGAAGTAGGGTTCGACAGGCCAGGAATGTTGTCAAGTATTGCATCCGAGATGTTAGGTTGCCTTACGTTAGCATATATAACGTTATAGACGCACGTAATGTTACCACCGAGACGTAGGGACCGACACGCCTGAAATGTTGTAAAATGTTACATCCGAGATGTTAGGTTGCCTAAGATTAGGATATATACCGTTATAGACGCATGTAATGTTACCACCGAGACGTAGGGTCCGACAAGCCTGGAATGTTGTCAAATGTTACATCCGAGATGTTAGGTTGCCTTAGGTTAGGATATATGACGTTACAGACGTATATACTGTTCCCTCCGAGAAGTAGGGTTCGACAGGCCAGGAATCTTGTCAAATATTTCATCCGAGATCTTAGGTTGCCTTAGATTAGGATATATACCGTTATAGACGTATATACTGTTCCCTCCGAGCAGTAGGGTTCGAGAGGCCAGGAATGTTGTCAAATATTGCAATCCGAGATGCTAGGTTGCCTCAGATTAGGATATGCTACCTTATAGACGCATATAATGTTCCCACCGAGAAGTAGGGTCCGACACGCCTGGAAGGTTGTAGAATATTACATCCGAGATGTCAGGTTGCCTTCGGTTAGGATATATAACGTTGTAGACGTATATACTGTTCCCTCCGAGAAGTAGGGTTCGACAGGCCAGGAATGTTGTCAAATATTACATACGAGATGTTAGGTTGCCTTAGGTTAGGATATATAACGTTATAGACGCATGTAATGTTACCTCCGAGAAGTAGGGACCGACACGCCTGGAATGTTTTCAAATGTTACATCCGAGATGTTAGGTTGCCTTATGTTAGGATACATGACGCTACAGACGTATATACACTTCCCTCCGAGAAGTAGGGTTCGACAGGCCAGGAATGTTGTCAAATATTGTATCCGAGATGTTAGGTTGCCTTAGATTAGGATATATACCGTTATAGACGTATATACTGTTCCCTCCGACAAGTAGGGTTCGACAGGCCAGGAATGTTGTCAAATATTGCAGCCGAGATGTTAGGTTGCCTTAGATTAGGATATACAACGTTATAGACGCATATAATGTTCCCACCGAAATGTAGGGTCCGACACGCCTGGAATGTTGTAGAATATTACATCGGACATGTCAGGTTGATTTAGGTTAGGATATATAACGTTATAGACGTATATACTGTTCCCACCGAGAAGTAGGGTCCGATACGCCAGGAATGTTGTCAAGTATTACATGCGAGTTGTTACGGTGCCGTTATAGACGCATTAATGTTACCACCGAGACGTAGGGACCGACACCCCTGGAATGTTGTCAAATGTTATATCCGAAATGTTAGGTTGCCTCAGGTTAGGATATATAACGTTATAGACGTACATACTGTTCCGTCGGAGAAGTAGGGTTCAACAGGCCAGGAATGTTGTCAAATATTGCATCCGAGATGTTAGGTTGCCTTAGATAAGGATATACAACGTTATATACGCATATAGTGTTCCCACCGAGAAGCAGGGTCCGACACGCCTGGAAGGTTGTAGAATATTACATCCGAGATGTTAGGTTGCCCTAGGTTAGGATATATAACGTTATAGACGTATATACTGTTCCCTCCGAGAAGTAGGGATCGACAGGCCAAGAATGTTGTCAAATATTACATACGAGAAGTTAGGTTGCCTTAGGTTAGGATATATAACGTTATAGACGCATGTAATGTTACCTCCGAGAAGTAGGGACCGACACGCCTGGAATGTTGTCAAATGTTACATCCGAGATGTTAGGTTGCCTTTTGTTAGGATACATGACGCTACAGACGTATATACTGTTCCCTCCGAGAAGTAGGGTTCGACAGGCCAGGAATGTTGTCAAATATTGCATCCGAGATGTTAGGTTGCCTTAGATAAGGATATATAACGTTATAGACGCATATAATGTTACCACCGAGAAGTAGGGACCGACATACCTGAGATGTTGTCAAATGTTACATCCGAGATGTTAGGTTGCCTTAGGTTAGGATATATGACGTTACAGACGTATATACTCTTCCCACCGAGAAGTAGGGTCCAACACGCCAGGAATGTTGTCAAATATTACATCCGGGATATTAGGTTGCCTTAGGTTAGGATATATAACGTTATAGACGTATATACTGTTCCCACCGAGAAGTAGGGTTCGACACGCCAGGAATGTTGTCAAATATTACATACGAGATGTTAGGTGGCCTTAGGTTAGGATATATAACGTTATAGACGCATGTAATGTTACCTCCGAGAAGTAGGGACCGACACGCCTGGAATGTTTTCAAATGTTACATCCGAGATGTTAGGTTGCCTTATGTTAGGATACATGACGCTACAGACGTATATACACTTCCCTCCGAGAAGTAGGGTTCGACAGGCCAGGAATGTTGACAAATATTGCATCCGAGATGTTAGGTTGCCTTAGATTAGGATATATACCGTTATAGACGTATATACTGTTCCCTCCGACAAGTAGGGTTCGACAGGCCAGGAATGTTGTCAAATATTGCATCCGAGATGTTAGGTTGCCTTAGATTAGGATATACAACGTTATAGACGCATATAATGTTCCCACCGAAATGTAGGGTCCGACACGCCCGGAATGTTGTAGAATATTACATCGGACATGTCAGGTTGATTTAGGTTAGGATATATAACGTTATAGACGTATATACTGTTCCCTCCGAGAAGTATTGTTCGACAGGCCAGGAATGTTGTCAAATATTTCATACGAGATGTTAGATTGCCTTAGATTACGATATCGACCGTTATAGACGCATATAATATTCCCACCGAAAAGTATGCACCGACACGCCAGGAATATTGTAAAATATTACGTCTGAGATAATAGGTTGCTTTAGATTAGGATATACAACGTTATAGACTCATATAATGTTCCCACCGAGAAGTAGGGTCCGACACGCCTGGAATGATGTAGAATATTACATCCGAGATGTGAGGTTGCCTTAGGTGAGGATATATAACGTTATAGATGTATATACTGCTCCCGCCGAGAAGTAGGGTTCGACAGGCTAGGAATGTTGTCAAATATTGCATCCGAGATGTTAGGTTGCCTTAGATAAGGATATATAACGTTATAGACGCATATAATGTTCCCCCCGAGAAGTAGGGTCCGACACGCCTGGAAGGTTGTAGAATATTACATCCGAGATGTTAGGTGGCCTTATGTTAGGATATATGACGTTACAGACGTATATACTGTTCCCTCCGAGAAGTAGGGTTCGACAGGCCAGGAATGTTGTCAAATATTTCATCCGGGATGTTAGGTTGCCTTAGATTAGGATATATACCGTTATAGACTTATATACTGTTCCCTCCGAGCAGTAGGGTTCGAGAGGCCAGGAATGTTGTCAAATATTGCAATCCGAGATGTTAGGTTGCCTTAGATTAGGATATGCAACGTTATAGACGCATATAATGTTCCCACCGAGAAGTAGGGTCCGACACGCCTGGAAGGTTGTAGAATATTACATACGATATGTCAGGTTGCCTTCGGTTAGGATATATAACGTTATAGACGTATATGCTGTTCCCTCCGAGCAGTAGGGTTCGACAGGCCAGGAATGTTGTCAAATATTACATACGAGATGTTACGTTGCCTTAGGTTAGGATATATAACGTTATAGACGCATGTAATGTTACCTCCGAGAAGTAGGGCCCGACACGCCTGGAATGTTGTCAAATGTTACATCCGAGATGTTAGGTTGCCTTATGTTAGGATACATGACGCTACAGACGTATATACTGTTCCCTCCGAGAAGTAGGGTTCGACAGGCCAGGAATGTTGTCAAATATTGCATCCGAGATGTTAGGTTGCCTTAGATTAGGATATATACCGTTATGGACGTATATACTGTTCCCTCCGACAAGTAGGGTTCGACAGGCCAGGAATGTTGTCAAATATTGCATCCGAGATGTTAGGTTGCCTTAGATTAGGATATACAACGTTATAGACGCATATAATGTTCCCACCGAGATGTAGGGTCCAACACGCCTGGAATGTTGTAGAATATTACATCGGACATGTCAGGTTGATTTAGGTTAGGATATATAACGTTATAGACGTATATACTGTTCCCACCGAGAAGTAGGGTTCGACACGCCAGGAATGTTGTCAAATATTACATACGAGATGTTAGGTGGCCTTAGGTTAGGATATATAACGTTATAGACGCATGTAATGTTACCACCGAGACGTAGGGTCCGACACGCCTGGAATGATGTAGAATATTACATCCGAGATGTGAGGTTGCCTTAGGTTAGGATATATACCGTTATAGACGCATGTAATGTTACCACCGAGACGTAGGGACCGACACGCCTGGAATGTTGTCAAATGTTACATCCGAGATGTTAGGTTGCCTTAGGTTAGGATATATGTCGTTATAGACTTATATACTGTTCCCTCCGAGCAGTAGGGTTCGACAGGCCAGGAATGTTGTCAAATATTGCATCCGAGATGTTAGGTTGCCTTAGATTAGGATATATACCGTTATGGACGTATATACTGTTCCCTCCGACAAGTAGGGTTCGACAGGCCAGGAATGTTGTCAAATATTGCATCCGAGATGTTAGGTTGCCTTAGATTAGGATATACAACGTTATAGACGCATATAATGTTCCCACCGAGATGTAGGGTTCAACACGCCTGGAATGTTGTAGAATATTACATCGGACATGTCAGGTTGATTTAGGTTAGGATATATAACGTTATAGACGTATATACTGTTCCCACCGAGAAGTAGGGTCCGATACGCCAGGAATGTTGTCAAATATTACATGCGAGTTGTTACGGTGCCGTTATGGACGCATTAATGTCACCACCGAGACGTAGGGACCGACACGCCTGGAATGTTGTCAAATGTTATATCCGAAATGTTAGGTTGCCGTAGGCTAGTATATATGACGTTATAGACGTATATGCTGTTCCCTCCGAGAAGTAGGGTTCGACAGGCCAGGAATGTTGTTAAATATTGCATCCGATATGTTAGGTTGCCTTAGATAAGGATATACAACGTTATAGACGCATATAATGTTCCCACCGAGAAGTAGGGTCCGACATGCCTGGAAGGTTGTGGAATATTACATCCGAGAAGTTAGGTTGCTCTAGGTTAGGATATATAACGTTATAGACGTATATACTGTTCCCTCCGAGAAGTACGGTTCGACAGGCCAGGAATGTTGTCAAATATTGCATACGAGATGTTAGATTGCCATAGATTATGATATCGACCGTTATAGACGCATATAATATTCCCACCGAAAAGTATGCACCGTCACGCCAGGAATATTGTAAAATATTACGTCTGAGATAATAGGTTGCCTTAGATTAGGATATACAACGTTATAGACTCATATAATGTTCCCACCGAGAAGTAGGGTCCGACACGCCTGGAATGATGTAGAATATTACATCCGAGATGCGAGGTTGCCTTAGGTTAGGATATATAACGTTATAGATGTATATACTGTTGCCTCCGAGAAGTAGGGTTCGACAGGCTAGGAATGTTGTCAAATGTTGCATCCGAGATGTTAGGTTACCTTAGATAAGGATATATAACGTTATAGACGCATATAATGTTACCACCGAGACGTAGGGACCGACATGCCTGGAATGTTGTCAAATGTTACATCCCAGATGTTAGGTTGCCTTAGGTTAGGATATATGACGTTATAGACGTATATACTGTTCCCCTCGAGAAGTAGGGTTTGACAGGCCAGGAATGTTGTCAAATATTGCATCCGAGATGTTAGGTTGCCTTAGATAAGGATATACAACGTTATAGACGCATATAATGTTCAGACCGAGACGTAGGGACCGACACGCCTGGAATGTTGTAAAATGTTACATCCGAGTTGTTAGGTTGCCTAAGATTAGGATATATACCGTTATAGACGCATGTAATGTTACCACCGAGAAGTAGGGTCCGATACGCCAGGAATGTTGTCAAATATTACATGCGAGTTGTTACGGTGCCGTTATGGACGCATTAATGTTACCACCGAGACGTAGGGACCGACACGCCTGGAATGTTGTCAAATGTTATATCCGAAATGTTAGGTTGCTCTAGGTTAGGATATATAACGTTATAGACGTATATACTGTTCCCTCCGAGAAGTAGGGTTCGACAGGCCAGGAATGTTGTCAAATATTGCATACGAGATGTTAGATTGCCTTAGATTACGATATCGACGGTTATAGACGCATATAATATTCCCACCGAAAAGTATGCACCGACACGCCAGGAATATTGTAAAATATGACATCTGAGATAATAGGTTGCCTTAGATTAGGATATACAACGTTATAGACTCATATAATGTTCCCACCGAGAAGTAGGGTCCGACACGCCTGGAATGATGTAGAATATTACATCCGAGATGTGAGGTTGCCTTAGGTTAGGATATATAACGTTATAGATGTATATACTGTTCCCGCCGAGAAGTAGGGTTCGACAGGCTAGGAATGTTGTCAAATATTGCATCCGAGATGTTAGGTTGCCTTAGATAAGGATATATAACGTTATAGACGCATATAATGTTCCCACCGAGAAGTAGGGTCCGACACGCCTGGAAGGTTGTAGAATATTACATCCGAGATGTTAGGTGGCCTTATGTTAGGATATATGACGTTACAGACGTATATACTGTTCCCTCCGAGAAGTAGGGTTCGACAGGCCAGGAATGTTGTCAAATATTACATACGAGATGTTAGGTTGCCTTAGGTTAGGATATATAACGTTATAGACGCATGTAATGTTACCTCCGAGAAGTAGGGACCGACACGCCTGGAATGTTGTCAAATGTTACATCCGAGATGTTAGGTTGCCTTATGTTAGGATACATTACGCTACAGACGTATATACTGTTCCCTCCGAGAAGTAGGGTTCGACAGGCCAGGAATGTTGTCAAATATTTCATCCGAGATCTTAGGTTGCCTTAGATTAGGATATATACCATTATAGACGTATATACTGTTCCCTCCGAGCAGTAGGGTTCGAGAGGCCAGGAATGTGGTCAAATATTACAATCCGAGATGCTAGGTTGCCTTAGATTAGGATATGCTACGTTATAGACGCATATAATGTTCCCACCGAGAAGTAGGGTCCGACACGCCTGGAAGGTTGTAGAATATTACATCCGAGATGTTAGGTGGCCTTATGTTAGGATATATGACGTTACAGACGTATATACTGTTCCCTCCGAGAAGTAGGGTTCGACAGGCCAGGAATGTTGTCAAATATTGCATCCGAGATGTTAGGTTGCCTTAGATTAGGATATATACCGTTATGGACGTATATACTGTTCCCTCCGACAAGTAGGGTTCGACAGGCCAGGAATGTTGTCAAATATTGCATCCGAGATGTTAGGTTGCCTTAGATTAGGATATACAACGTTATAGACGCATATAATGTTCCCACCGAGATGTAGGGTCCAACACGCCTGGAATGTTGTAGAATATTACATCGGACATGTCAGGTTGATTTAGGTTATGACATATAACGTTATAGACGTATATACTGTTCCCACCGAGAAGTAGGGTTCGACACGCCAGGAATGTTGTCAAATATTACATACGAGATGTTAGGTGGCCTTAGGTTAGGATATATAACGTTATAGACGCATGTAATGTTACCACCGAGACGTAGGGTCCGACACGCCTGGAATGATGTAGAATATTACATCCGAGATGTGAGGTTGCCTTAGGTTAGGATATATACCGTTATAGACGCATGTAATGTTACCACCGAGACGTAGGGACCGACACGCCTGGAATGTTGTCAAATGTTACATCCGAGATGTTAGGTTGCCTTAGGTTAGGATATATGACGTTACAGACGTATATACTGTTCCCTCCGAGAAGTAGGGTTCGACAGGCCAGGAATGTTGTCAAATATTTCATCCGAGATCTTAGGTTGCCTTAGATTAGGATATATACCATTATAGACGTATATACTGTTCCCTCCGAGCAGTAGGGTTCGAGAGGCCAGGAATGTTGTCAAATATTGCAATCCGAGATGCTAGGTTGCCTTATATTAGGATATGCTACGTTATAGACGCATATAATGTTCCCACCGAGAAGTAGGGTCCGACACGCCTGGAAGGTTGTAGAATATTACATCCGAGATGTTAGGTGGCCTTATGCTAGGATATATGACGTTACAGACGTATATACTGTTCCCTCCGAGAAGTAGGGTTCGACAGGCCAGGAATGTTGTCAAATATTTCATCCGAGATGTTAGGTTGCCTTAGATTAGGATATATACCGTTATAGACTTATATACTGTTCCCTCCGAGCAGTAGGGTTCGAGAGGCCAGGAATGTTGTCAAATATTGCAATCCGAGATGTTAGGTTGCCTTAGATTAGGATATGCAACGTTATAGACGCATATAATGTTCCCACCGAGAAGTATGGTCCGACACGCCTGGAAGGTTGTAGAATATTACATACGAGATGTCAGGTTGCCTTCGGTTAGGATATATAACGTTATAGACGTATATACTGTTCCCTCCGAGAAGTAGGGTTCGACAGGCCAGGAATGTTGTCAAATATTACATACGAGATGTTACGTTGCCTTAGGTTAGGATATATAACGTTATAGACGCATGTAATGTTACCTCCGAGAAGTAGGGACCGACACGCCTGGAATGTTGTCAAATGTTACATCCGAGATGTTATGTTGCCTTATGTTAGGATACATGACGCTACAGACGTATATACTGTTCCCTCCGAGAAGTAGGGTTCGACAGGCCAGGAATGTTGTCAAATATTGCATCCGAGATGTTAGGTTGCCTTAGATTAGGATATATACCGTTATGGACGTATATACTGTTCCCTCCGACAAGTAGGGTTCGACAGGCCAGGAATGTTGTCAAATATTGCATCCGAGATGTTAGGTTGCCTTAGATTAGGATATACAACGTTATAGGCGCATATAATGTTCCCACCGAGATGTAGGGTTCAACACGCCTGGAATGTTGTAGAATATTACATCGGACATGTCAGGTTGATTTAGGTTAGGATATATAACGTTATAGACGTATATACTGTTCCCACCGAGAAATAGGGTCCGATACGCCAGGAATGTTGTCAAATATTACATGCGAGTTGTTACGGTGCCGTTATGGACGCATTAATGTCACCACCGAGACGTAGGGACCGACACGCCTGGAATGTTGTCAAATGTTATATCCGAAATGTTAGGTTGCCGTAGGCTAGTATATATGACGTTATAGACGTATATGCTGTTCCCTCCGAGAAGTAGGGTTCGACAGGCCAGGAATGTTGTCAAATATTGCATCCGATGTGTTAGGTTGCCTTAGATAAGGATATACAACGTTATAGACGCATATAATGTTCCCACCGAGAAGTAGGGTCCGACACGCCTGGAAGGTTGTGGAATATTACATCCGAGAAGTTAGGTTGCTCTAGGTTAGGATATATAACGTTATAGACGTATATACTGTTCCCTCCGAGAAGTACGGTTCGACAGGCCAGGAATGTTGTCAAATATTACATACGAGATGTTAGGTTGCCTTAGGTTAGGATATATAACGTTATAGACGCATGTAATGTTACCTCCGAGAAGTAGGGACCGACACGCCTGGAATGTTGTCACATGTTACATCCGCGATGTTAGGTTGCCTTTTGATAGGATACATGACGCTACAGACGTATATACTGTTCCCTCCGAGAAGTAGGGTTCGACAGGCCAGGAATGTTGTCAAATATTGCATCCGAGATGTTAGGTTGCCTTAGATAAGGATATACAACATTATAGACGCATATAATGTTCCCACCGAGAAGTAGGGTCCGACACGCCTGGAAGGTTGTGGAATATTACATCCGAGAAGTTAGGTTGCTCTAGGTTAGGATATATAACGTTATAGACGTATATACTGTTCCCTCCGAGAAGTAGGGTTCGACAGGCCAGGAATGTTGTCAAATATTGCATACGAGATGTTAGATTGCCTTAGATTACGATATCGACCGTTATAGACGCATATAATATTCCCACCGAAAAGTATGCACCGACACGCCAGGAATATTGTAAAATATTACATCTGAGATAATAGGTTGCCTTAGATAAGGATATATAACGTTATAGACGCATATAATGTTACCACCGAGACGTAGGGACCGACATACCAGAAATGTTGTCAAATGTTACATCCGAGATGTTAGGTTGCCTTAGGTTAGGATATATGACGTTACAGACGTATATACTGTTCCCACCGAGAAGTAGGGTCCGACACGCCAGGAATGTTGTCAAATATTACATCCGAGATGTTAGGTTGCCTTAGGTTAGGATATATAACGTTATAGACGTATATACTGTTCCCACCGAGAAGTAGGGTTCGACTCGCCAGGAATGTTGTCTAATATTACATGCGAGTTGTTACGGTGCCGTTATGGACGCATTAATGTTACCACCGAGACGTAGGGACCGACACGCCTGGAATGTTGTCAAATGTTATATCCGAAATGTTAGGTTCCCTCAGGTTAGGATATATAACGTTATAGACGTACATACTGTTCCCTCCGAGCAGTAGGGTTCGAGAGGCCAGGAATGTTGTCAAATATTGCAATCCGAGATGCTAGGTTGCCTTATATTAGGATATGCTACGTTATAGACGCATATAATGTTCCCACCGAGAAGTAGGGTCCGACACGCCTGGAAGGTTGTAGAATATTACATCCGAGATGTTAGGTGGCCTTATGCTAGGATATATGACGTTACAGACGTATATACTGTTCCCTCCGAGAAGTAGGGTTCGACAGGCCAGGAATGTTGTCAAATATTTCATCCGAGATGTTAGGTTGCCTTAGATTAGGATATATACCGTTATAGACTTATATACTGTTCCCTCCGAGCAGTAGGGTTCGAGAGGCCAGGAATGTTGTCAAATATTGCAATCCGAGATGTTAGGTTGCCTTAGATTAGGATATGCAACGTTATAGACGCATATAATGTTCCCACCGAGAAGTATGGTCCGACACGCCTGGAAGGTTGTAGAATATTACATACGAGATGTCAGGTTGCCTTCGGTTAGGATATATAACGTTATAGACGTATATACTGTTCCCTCCGAGAAGTAGGGTTCGACAGGCCAGGAATGTTGTCAAATATTACATACGAGATGTTACGTTGCCTTAGGTTAGGATATATAACGTTATAGACGCATGTAATGTTACCTCCGAGAAGTAGGGACCGACACGCCTGGAATGTTGTCAAATGTTACATCCGAGATGTTATGTTGCCTTATGTTAGGATACATGACGCTACAGACGTATATACTGTTCCCTCCGAGAAGTAGGGTTCGACAGGCCAGGAATGTTGTCAAATATTGCATCCGAGATGTTAGGTTGCCTTAGATTAGGATATATACCGTTATGGACGTATATACTGTTCCCTCCGGCAAGTAGGGTTCGACAGGCCAGGAATGTTGTCAAATATTGCATCCGAGATGTTAGGTTGCCTTAGATTAGGATATACAACGTTATAGGCGCATATAATGTTCCCACCGAGATGTAGGGTTCAACACGCCTGGAATGTTGTAGAATATTACATCGGACATGTCAGGTTGATTTAGGTTAGGATATATAACGTTATAGACGTATATACTGTTCCCACCGAGAAATAGGGTCCGATACGCCAGGAATGTTGTCAAATATTACATGCGAGTTGTTACGGTGCCGTTATGGACGCATTAATGTCACCACCGAGACGTAGGGACCGACACGCCTGGAATGTTGTCAAATGTTATATCCGAAATGTTAGGTTGCCGTAGGCTAGTATATATGACGTTATAGACGTATATGCTGTTCCCTCCGAGAAGTAGGGTTCGACAGGCCAGGAATGTTGTCAAATATTGCATCCGATGTGTTAGGTTGCCTTAGATAAGGATATACAACGTTATAGACGCATATAATGTTCCCACCGAGAAGTAGGGTCCGACACGCCTGGAAGGTTGTGGAATATTACATCCGAGAAGTTAGGTTGCTCTAGGTTAGGATATATAACGTTATAGACGTATATACTGTTCCCTCCGAGAAGTACGGTTCGACAGGCCAGGAATGTTGTCAAATATTACATACGAGATGTTAGGTTGCCTTAGGTTAGGATATATAACGTTATAGACGCATGTAATGTTACCTCCGAGAAGTAGGGACCGACACGCCTGGAATGTTGTCACATGTTACATCCGCGATGTTAGGTTGCCTTTTGATAGGATACATGACGCTACAGACGTATATACTGTTCCCTCCGAGAAGTAGGGTTCGACAGGCCAGGAATGTTGTCAAATATTGCATCCGAGATGTTAGGTTGCCTTAGATAAGGATATACAACATTATAGACGCATATAATGTTCCCACCGAGAAGTAGGGTCCGACACGCCTGGAAGGTTGTGGAATATTACATCCGAGAAGTTAGGTTGCTCTAGGTTAGGATATATAACGTTATAGACGTATATACTGTTCCCTCCGAGAAGTAGGGTTCGACAGGCCAGGAATGTTGTCAAATATTGCATACGAGATGTTAGATTGCCTTAGATTACGATATCGACCGTTATAGACGCATATAATATTCCCACCGAAAAGTATGCACCGACACGCCAGGAATATTGTAAAATATTACATCTGAGATAATAGGTTGCCTTAGATAAGGATATATAACGTTATAGACGCATATAATGTTACCACCGAGACGTAGGGACCGACATACCAGAAATGTTGTCAAATGTTACATCCGAGATGTTAGGTTGCCTTAGGTTAGGATATATGACGTTACAGACGTATATACTGTTCCCACCGAGAAGTAGGGTCCGACACGCCAGGAATGTTGTCAAATATTACATCCGAGATGTTAGGTTGCCTTAGGTTAGGATATATAACGTTATAGACGTATATACTGTTCCCACCGAGAAGTAGGGTTCGACTCGCCAGGAATGTTGTCTAATATTACATGCGAGTTGTTACGGTGCCGTTATGGACGCATTAATGTTACCACCGAGACGTAGGGACCGACACGCCTGGAATGTTGTCAAATGTTATATCCGAAATGTTAGGTTCCCTCAGGTTAGGATATATAACGTTATAGACGTACATACTGTTCCGTCGGAGAAGTAGGGTTCAACAGGCCAGGAATGTTGTCAAATATTGCATCCGATGTGTTAGGTTGCCTTAGATAAGGATATACAACGTTATAGACGCATATAATGTTCCCACCGAGAAGTAGGGTCCGACACGCCTGGAAGGTTGTGGAATATTACATCCGAGAAGTTAGGTTGCTCTAGGTTAGGATATATAACGTTATAGACGTATATACTGTTCCCTCCGAGAAGTACGGTTCGACAGGCCAGGAATGTTGTCAAATATTACATACGAGATGTTAGGTTGCCTTAGGTTAGGATATATAACGTTATAGACGCATGTAATGTTACCTCCGAGAAGTAGGGACCGACACGCCTGGAATGTTGTCACATGTTACATCCGCGATGTTAGGTTGCCTTTTGATAGGATACATGACGCTACAGACGTATATACTGTTCCCTCCGAGAAGTAGGGTTCGACAGGCCAGGAATGTTGTCAAATATTGCATCCGAGATGTTAGGTTGCCTTAGATAAGGATATACAACATTATAGACGCATATAATGTTCCCACCGAGAAGTAGGGTCCGACACGCCTGGAAGGTTGTGGAATATTACATCCGAGAAGTTAGGTTGCTCTAGGTTAGGATATATAACGTTATAGACGTATATACTGTTCCCTCCGAGAAGTAGGGTTCGACAGGCCAGGAATGTTGTCAAATATTGCATGCGAGATGTTAGATTGCCTTAGATTACGATATCGACCGTTATAGACGCATATAATATTCCCACCGAAAAGTATGCACCGACACGCCAGGAATATTGTAAAATATTACATCTGAGATAATAGGTTGCCTTAGATAAGGATATATAACGTTATAGACGCATATAATGTTACCACCGAGACGTAGGGACCGACATACCAGAAATGTTGTCAAATGTTACATCCGAGATGTTAGGTTGCCTTAGGTTAGGATATATGACGTTACAGACGTATATACTGTTCCCACCGAGAAGTAGGGTCCGACACGCCAGGAATGTTGTCAAATATTACATCCGAGATGTTAGGTTGCCTTAGGTTAGGATATATAACGTTATAGACGTATATACTGTTCCCACCGAGAAGTAGGGTTCGACTCGCCAGGAATGTTGTCTAATATTACATGCGAGTTGTTACGGTGCCGTTATGGACGCATTAATGTTACCACCGAGACGTAGGGACCGACAGGCCTGGAATGTTGTCAAATGTTATATCCGAAATGTTAGGTTGCTTCAGGTTAGGATATATAACGTTATAGACGTATATACTGTTCCGTCGGAGAAGTAGGATTCAACGTGCCAGGAATGTTGTCAAATATTGCATCCGAGATGTTAGGTTGCCTTAGATAAGGATATATAACGTTATAGACGCATATAATGTTCCCACCGAGAAGTCGGGTCCGATACGCCAGGAATGTCGTCAAATATTACATGCGAGTTGTTACGGTGCCGTTATGGACGCATTAATGTTACCACCGAGACGTAGGGACTGACACGCGTGGAATGTTGTCAAATGTTATATCCGAAATGTTAGGTTGCCTCAGGTTAGGATATATAACGTTATAGACGTATATACTGTTCCGTCGGAGAAGTAGGGTTCAACAGGCCAGGAATGTTGTCAAATATTGCATCCGAGATGTTAGGATGCCTTAGATAAGGATATACAACGTTATAGACGCATATAATGTTCACACCGAGACGTAGGGACCGACACGCCTGGAATGTTATAAAATGTTACATCCGAGATGTTAGGTTGCCTAAGATTAAGATATATACCGTTATAGACGCATGTAATGTTACCACCGAGACGTAGGGACCGACACGCCTGGAATGTTGTCAAATGTTACATCCGAGATGTTAGGTTGCCTTAGGTTAGGATATATGACGTTACAGACGTATATACTGTTCCCTCCGAGAAGTAGGGTTCGACAGGCCAGGAATGTTGTCAAATATTTCATCCGAGATGTTAGGTTGCCTTAGATTAGGATATATACCGTTATAGACGTATATACTGTTCCCTCCGAGCAGTAGGGTTCGAGAGGTCAGGAATGTTGTCAAATATTGCAATCCGAGATGTTAGGTTGCCTTAGATTAGGATATGCAACGTTATAGACGCATATAATGTTCCCACCGAGAAGTAGGGTCCGACACGCCTGGAAGGTTGTAGAATATTACATACGAGATGTCAGGTTGCCTTCGGTTAGGATATATAACGTTATAGACGTATATACTGTTCCCTCCGACAAGTAGGGTTCGACAGGTCAGGAATGTTGTCAAATATTGCATCCGAGATGTTAGGTTGCCTTAGATTAGGATATACAACGTTATAGACGCATATAATGTTCCCACCGAAATGTAGGGTCCGACACGCCTGGAATGTTGTAGAATATTACATCGGACATGTCAGGTTGATTTAGGTTAGGATATATAACGTTATAGACGTATATACTGTTCCCACCGAGAAGTAGGGTCCGATACGCCAGGAATGTTGTCAAATATTACATGCGAGTTGTTACGGTGCCGTTATGGACGCATTAAGGTTACCACCGAGACGTAGGGACCGACACGCCTGGAATGTTGTCAAATATTGCATACGAGATGTTAGATTGCCTTGGATTACGATATCGACCGTTATAGACGCATATAATATTCCCACCGAAAAGTATGCACCGACACGCCGGGAATATTGTAAAATATTACATCTGAGATAATAGGTTGCCTTAGATTAGGATATACAACGTTATAGACTCATATAATGTTCCCACCGAGAAGTAGGGTCCGACACGCCTGGAATGATGTAGAATATTACATCCGAGATGTGAGGTTGCCTTAGGTTAGGATATACAACGTTATAGACGCATATAATGTTCCCACCGAAATGTAGGGTCCGACACGCCTGGAATGTTGTAGAATATTACATCGGACATGTCAGGTTGATTTAGGTTAGGATATATAACGTTATAGACGTATATACTGTTCCTACCGAGAAGTAGGGACCGATACGCCAGGAATGTTGTCTAATATTACATGCGAGTTGTTACGGTGCCGTTATGGACGCATTAATGTTACCACCGAGACGTAGGGACCGACACGCCTGGAATGTTGTCAAATGTTATATCCGAAATGTTAGGTTGCCTCAGGTTAGGATATATAACGTTATAGACGTACATACTGTTCCGTCGGAGAAGTAGGGTTCAACAGGCCAGGAATGTTGTCAAATATTGCATCCGAGATGTTAGGTTGCCTTAGATCAGGATATATACCGTTATAGACGTATATACTGTTCCCTCCGACAAATAGGGTTCGACAGGTCAGGAATGTTGTCAAATATTGCATCCGAGATGTTAGGTTGCCTTAGATTAGGATATACAACGTTATAGACGCATATAATGTTCCCACCGAAATGTAGGGTCCGACACGCCTGGAATGTTGTAGAATATTACATCGGACATGTCAGGTTGAGTTAGGTTAGGATATATAACGTTGTAGACGTATATACTGTTCCCACCGAGAAGTAGGGTCCGATACGCCAGGAATGTTGTCAAATATTACATGCGAGTTGTTACGGTGCCGTTATGGACGCATTAATGTTACCACCGAGACGTAGGGACCGACACGCCTGGAATGTTGTCAAATATTGCATACGAGATGTTAGGTTGCCTTAGGTTAGGATATATGACGTTACAGACGTATATACTGTTCCCACCGAGAAGTAGGGTTCGACACGCCAGGAATGTTGTAAAATATTACATACGAGATGTTAGGTGGCCTTAGGTTAGGATATATAACGTTATAGACGCATGTAATGTTCCCACCAAGAAGTAGGGTCCGACACGCCTGGAAGGTTGTAGAATATTACATACGAGATGTCAGGTTGCCTTCGGTTAGGATATATAACGTTATAGACGTATATACTGTTCCCTCCGAGAGGTAGGGTTCAGCAGGCCAGGAATGTTGTCAAATATTGCATCCGAGATGTTAGGTTGCCTTAGATTAGGATATATACCGTTATAGACGTATATACTGTTCCCTCCGAGAAGTAGGTTTCGACAGGCCAGGAATGTTGTCAAATATTGCATCCGAGATGTTAGGTTGCCTTAGATTAGGATTTACAACGTTATAGACGCATATAATGTTCCCACCGAGATGTAGGGTCCAACACGCCTGGAATGTTGTCAAATATTGCAATCCGAGATGTTAGGTTGCCTTAGATAAGGATATATGAAGTTATAGACGCATATAATGTTACCACCGAGACGTAGGGACCGACACGCCTGGAATGTTGTCAAATGTTACATCCGAGATGTTAGGTTGCCTTCGGTTAGGATATATAACGTTATAGACGCATGTAATGTTACCTCCGAGAAGTAGGGACCGACACGCCTGGAATGTTGTCAAATGTTACACCCGAGATGTTAGGTTGCCTTATGTTAGGATATATGACGCTACAGACGTATATACTGTTCCCTCCGAGAAGTAGGGTTCGACAGGCCAGGAATGTTGTCAAATATTGCATCCGAGATGTTAGGTTGCCTTAGATAAGGATATATAACGTTATAGACGTATATACTGTTCCCTCCGAGAAGTAGGGTTCGACAGGCCAGGAATGTAGCCAATATTACATCCCAGATGTTAGATTGCCTTAGATTACGATATCGACCGTTATAGACGCATATAATATTCCCATCGAAAAGTATGCTCCGACACACCAGGAGTGATGTAAAATATTACGTCTGAGATGATAGGTTGCCTTAGATTATGATATACAACGTTATAGACGCATATAATGTTCCCACCGAGAAGTAGGGTTCGACACGCCAGGAATGTTGTAAAATATTACATACGAGATGTTAGGTGGCCTTAGGTTAGGATATATAACGTTATAGACGCATGTAATGTTCCCACCAAGAAGTAGGGTCCGACAAGCCTGGAAGGTTGTAGAATATTACATACGAGATGTCAGGTTGCCTTCGGTTAGGATATATAACGTTATAGACGTATATACTGTTCCCTCCGAGAAGTAGGGTTCGACAGGCCAGGAATGTTGTCAAATATTACATACGAGATGTTAGGTTGCCTTAGGTTAGGATATATAACGTTATAGACGCATGTAATGTTACCTCCGAGAAGTAGGGACCGACACGCCTGGAATGTTGTCAAATGTTACATCCGAGATGTTAGGTTGCCTTATGTTAGGATACATGACGCTACAGACGTATATACTGTTCCCTCCGAGAACTAGGGTTCGACAGGCCAGGAATGTTGTCAAATATTGCATCCGATATGTTAGGTTGCCTTAGATTAGGATATATACCGTTATAGACGTATATACTGTTCCCTCCGACAAGTAGGGTTCGACAGGTCAGGAATGTTGTCAAATATTGCATCCGAGATGTTAGGTTGCCTTAGATTAGGATATACAACGTTATAGACGCATATAGTGTTCCCACCGAGAAGTAGGGTCCGACACGCCTGGAATGATGTAGAATATTACATCCGAGATGTCAGGTTGCCTTCGGTTAGGATATATAACGTTATAGACGTATATACTGTTCCCTCCGAGAAGTAGGGTTCAACAGGCCAGGAATGTTGTCAAATATTGCATCCGAGATGTTAGGTTGCCTTAGATTAGGATATATACCGTTATAGACGTATATACTGTTCCCTCCGAGAAGTAGGTTTCGACAGGCCAGGAATGTTGTCAAATATTGCATCCGAGAGGTTAGGTTGCCTTAGATTAGGATATACAACGTTATAGACGCATATAATGTTCCCACCGAGAAGTAGGGTCCGACACGCCTGGAAGGTTGTAGAATATTACATCCGAGGCGTTAGGTTGCCCTAGGTTAGGATATATAACGTTATAGACGTATATACTGTTCCCACCGAGAAGTAGGGTCCGATACGCCAGGAATGTCGTCAAATATTACATGCGAGTTGTTACGGTGCCGTTATGTACGCATTAATGTTACCACCGAGACGTAGGGACCGACACGCGTGGAATGTTGTCAAATGTTATATCCGAAATGTTAGGTTACCTCAGGTTAGGATATATAACGTTATAGACGTATATACTGTTCCGTCGGAGAAGTAGGGTTCAACAGGCCAGGAATGTTGTCAAATATTGCATCCGAGATGTTAGGATGCCTTAGATCAGGATATACAACGTTATAGACGCATATAATGTTCAGACCGAGACGTAGGGACCGACACGCCTGGAATGTTGTAAAATGCTACATCCGAGATGTTAGGTTGCCTAAGATTAAGATATATACCGTTATAGACGCATGTAATGTTACCACCGAGACGTAGGGACCGAAACGCCTGGAATGTTGTCAAATGTTACATCCGAGATGTTAGGTTGCCTTAGGTTAGGATATACAACGTTATAGACGCATATAATGTGCCCACCGACAAGTAGGGTTCGACAGGTCAGGAATGTTGTCAAATATTGCATCCGAGATGTTAGGTTGCCTTAGATTAGGATATACAACGTTATAGACGCATATAATGTTCCCACCGAAATGTAGGGTCCGACACGCCTGGAATGTTGTAGAATATTACATCGGACATGTCAGGTTGAGTTAGGTTAGGATATATACCGTTATAGACGTATATACTGTTCCCTCCGAGAAGTAGGTTTCGACAGGCCAGGAATGTTGTCAAATATTGCATCCGAGATGTTATGTTGCCTTAGATTAGGATATACAACGTTATAGACGCATATAATGTTCCCACCGAGATGTAGGGTCCAACACGCCTGGAATGTTGTCAAATATTGCAATCCGAGATGTTAGGTTGCCTTAGATAAGGATATATGAAGTTATAGACGCATATAATGTTACCACCGAGACGTAGGGACCGACACGCCTGGAATGTTGTCAAATGTTACATCCGAGATGTTAGGTTGCCTTAGGTTAGGATATATAACGTTATAGACGCATGTAATGTTACCTCCGAGAAGTAGGGACCGACACGCCTGGAATGTTGTCAAATGTTACACCCGAGATGTTAGGTTGCCTTATGTTAGGATATATGACGCTACAGACGTATATACTGTTCCCTCCGAGAAGTAGGGTTCGACAGGCCAGGAATGTTGTCAAATATTGCATCCGAGATGTTAGGTAGCCTTAGATAAGGATATATAACGTTATAGACGTATATACTGTTCCCTCCGAGAAGTAGGGTTCGACAGGCCAGGAATGTAGCCAATATTACATCCCAGATGTTAGATTGCCTTAGATTACGATATCGACCGTTATAGACGCATATAATATTCCCATCGAAAAGTATGCTCCGACACACCAGGAATGATGTAAAATATTACGTCTGAGATGATAGGTTGCCTTAGATTATGATATACAACGTTATAGACGCATATAATGTTCCCACCGAGAAGTAGGGTTCGACACGCCAGGAATGTTGTAAAATATTACATACGAGATGTTAGGTGGCCTTAGGTTAGGATATATAACGTTATAGACGCATGTAATGTTCCCACCAAGAAGTAGGGTCCGACACGCCTGGAAGGTTGTAGAATATTACATACGAGATGTCAGGTTGCCTTCGGTTAGGATATATAACGTTATAGACGTATATACTGTTCCCTCCGAGAAGTAGGGTTCGACAGGCCAGGAATGTTGTCAAATATTACATACGAGATGTTAGGTTGCCTTAGGTTAGGATATGTAACGTTATAGACGCATGTAATGTTACCTCCGAGAAGTAGGGACCGACACGCCTGGAATGTTGTCAAATGTTACATCCGAGATGTTAGGTTGCCTTATGTTAGGATACATGACGCTACAGACGTATATACTGTTCCCTCCGAGAACTAGGGTTCGACAGGCCAGGAATGTTGTCAAATATTGCATCCGATATGTTAGGTTGCCTTAGATTAGGATATATACCGTTATAGACGTATATACTGTTCCCTCCGACAAGTAGGTTTCGACAGGTCAGGAATGTTGTCAAATATTGCATCCGAGATGTTAGGTTGCCTTAGATTAGGATATACAACGTTATAGACGCATATAGTGTTCCCACCGAGAAGTAGGGTCCGACACGCCTGGAATGATGTAGAATATTACATCCGAGATGTCAGGTTGCCTTCGGTTAGGATATATAACGTTATAGACGTATATACTGTTCCCTCCGAGAAGTAGGGTTCAACAGGCCAGGAATGTTGTCAAATATTGCATCCGAGATGTTAGGTTGCCTTAGATTAGGATATATACCGTTATAGACGTATATACTGTTCCCTCCGAGAAGTAGGTTTCGACAGGCCAGGAATGTTGTCAAATATTGCATCCGAGATGTTAGGTTGCCTTAGATTAGGATATACAACGTTATAGACGCATATAATGTTCCCACCGAGATGTAGGGTCCAACACGCCTGGAATGTTGTAGAATATTAGATCGGACATGTCAGGTTGATTTAGGTTAGGATATACAACGTTATAGACGCATATAGTGTTCGCACCGAGAAGTAGGGTCCGACACGCCTGGAATGATGTAGAATATTACATCCGAGATGTCAGGTTGCCTTCGGTTAGGATATATAACGTTATAGACGTATATACTGTTCCCTCCGAGAAGTAGGGTTCAACAGGCCAGGAATGTTGTCAAATATTGCATCCGAGAGGTTAGGTTGCCTTAGATTAGGATATACAACGTTATAGACGCATATAATGTTCCCACCGAGAAGTAGGGTCCGACACGCCTGGAAGGTTGTAGAATATTACATCCGAGGCGTTAGGTTGCCCTAGGTTAGGATATATAACGTTATAGACGTATATACTGTTCCCACCGAGAAGTAGGGTCCGATACGCCAGGAATGTCGTCAAATATTACATGCGAGTTGTTACGGTGCCGTTATGTACGCATTAATGTTACCACCGAGACGTAGGGACCGACACGCGTGGAATGTTGTCAAATGTTATATCCGAAATGTTAGGTTACCTCAGGTTAGGATATATAACGTTATAGACGTATATACTGTTCCGTCGGAGAAGTAGGGTTCAACAGGCCAGGAATGTTGTCAAATATTGCATCCGAGATGTTAGGATGCCTTAGATCAGGATATACAACGTTATAGACGCATATAATGTTCAGACCGAGACGTAGGGACCGACACGCCTGGAATGTTGTAAAATGCTACATCCGAGATGTTAGGTTGCCTAAGATTAAGATATATACCGTTATAGACGCATGTAATGTTACCACCGAGACGTAGGGACCGACACGCCTGGAATGTTGTCAAATGTTACATCCGAGATGTTAGGTTGCCTTAGGTTAGGATATATGACGTTACAGACGTATATACTGTTCCCTCCGAGAAGTAGGGTTCGACAGGCCAGGAATGTTGTCAAATATTTCATCCGAGATGTTAGGTGGCCTTATGTTAGGATATATGACGTTACAGACGTATATACTGTTCCCTCCGAGAAGTAGGGTTCGACAGGCCAGGAATGTTGTCAAATATTACATACGAGATGTTAGGTTGCATAAGGTTAGGATATATAACGTTATAGACGCACGTAATGTTACCTCCGAGAAGTAGAGACCGACACGCCTGGAATGTTGTCAAATGTTACATCCGAGATGTTAGGTTGCCTTATGTTAGGATACATGACGCTACAGACGTATATACTGTTCCCTCCGAGAACTAGGGTTCGACAGGCCAGGAATGTTGTCAAATATTGCATCCGAGATGTTAGGTTGCCTTAGATTAGGATATATACCGTTATAGACGTATATACTGTTCCCTCCGACAAGTAGGATTCGACAGGTCAGGAATGTTGTCAAATATTGCATCCGAGATGTTAGGTTGCCTTAGATTAGGATATACAACGTTATAGACGCATATAATGTTCCCACCGAAATGTAGGGTCCGACACGCCTGGAATGTTGTAGAATATTACATCGGACATGTCAGGTTGATTTAGGTTAGGATATATAAAGTTATAGACGTATATACTGTTCCCACCGAGAAGTAGGGTCCGATACGCCAGGAATGTTGTCAAATATTACATGCGAGTTGTTACGGTGCCGTTATGGTCGCATTAATGTTACCACCGAGACGTAGGGACCGACACGCGTGGAATGTTGTCAAATGTTATATCCGAAATGTTAGGTTGCCTCAGGTTAGGATATATAACGTTATAGACGTATTTACTGTTCCGTCGGAGAAGTAGGGTTCAACAGGCCAGGAATGTTGTCAAATATTGCATCCGAGATGTTAGGATGCCTTAGACAAGGATATACAACGTTATAGACGCATATAATGTTCAGGCCGAGACGTAGGGACCGACACGCCTGGAATGTTGTAAAATGTTACATCCGAGATGTTAGGTTGCCTAAGATTAAGATATATACCGTTATAGACGCATGTAATTTTACCACCGAGACGTAAGGACCGACACGCCTGCTATGTTGTCAAATGTTACATCCGAGATGTTAGGTTGCCTTAGGTTAGGATATATAACGTTATAGACGTATATACTGTTCCCTCCGAGAAGTAGGGTTCGACAGGCCAGGAATGTAGCCAATATTACATCCCAGATGTTAGATTGCCTTAGATTACGATATCGACCGTTATAGACGCATATAATATTCCCACCGAAAAGTATGCTCCGACACACCAGGAATGTTGTAAAATATTACGTGTGAGATGATAGGTTGCCTTAGATTATGATATACAACGTTATAGACGCATATAATGTTCCCACCGAGAAGTAGGGACGACACGCCTGGAATGTTGTCAAATATTACATACGAAATGTTAGGTTGCCTTAGATTAGGATATACAACGTTATAGACTCATATAATGTTCCCACCGACAGGTAGGGTCCGACACGCCTGGAATGATGTAGAATATTACATCCGAGATGTCAGGTTGCCTTCGGTTAGGATATATAACGTTATAGACGTATATACTGTTCCCTCCGAGAAGTAGGGTTCGACAGGCTAGGAATGTTGTCAAATATTGCATCCGAGATGTTAGGTTGCCTTAGGTTAGGATATATAACGTTATAGACGCATGTAACGTTACCACCGAGACGTAGGGACCGACAGGCCTGGAATGTTGTCAAATGTTACATCCGAAATGTTAGGTTGCCTTAGGTTAGGATATATGACGTTATAGACGTATATACTGTTCCCTCCGAGAAGTAGGGTTCGACAGGCCAGGAATGTAGCCAATATTACATCCCAGATGTTAGATTGCCTTAGATTACGATATCGACCGTTATAGACGCATATAATATTCCCACCGAAAAGTATGCCCCAACACGCCAGGAATGTTGTAAAATATTACGTCTGAGATGATAGGTTGCCTTCGGTTAGGATATATAACGTTATAGACGTATATACTGTTCCCACCGAGAAGTAGGGTCCGACACGCCTGGAAGGTTGTAGAATATTACACCCGAGATGTCAGGTTGCCTCAGGTTAGGATATATAACGTTATAGACGTATATACTGTTCCGTCGGAGAAGTAGGTTTCGACAGGCCAGGAAGTAGCCAATATTACATCCGAGATGTTAGGTTGCCTTAGATTACGATATCGACCGTTATAGACGCATATAATATTTCCACCGAAAAGTATGCCCCAACACGCCAGGAATGTTGTAAAATATTACGTCTGAGATGTCAGGTTGCCTTAGGTTAGGATATATAACGTTATAGACGTATATAATTTTCCCTCCTAGAAGTAGGGTTCGGCAGGCAAGGAATGTTGTCAAATATTGCATCCGAGATGTTAGGTTGCCTTAGGTTAAGATATATAACGTTATAGACGCACGTAATGCTACCACCGATGCGTAGGGTTCCGACACGCCTGAAATGTTGTAAAATGTTACATCCGAGACGTTAGGTTGCCTAAGATTAGGATATATACCGTTATAGACGCATGTAATGTTACCACCGAGACGTAGGGACCGACACGCCTGGAATGTTGTCAAATGTTACATCCGAGATGTTAGGTTGCATTAGGCTAGTATATATGACGTTATAGACGTATATGCTGTTCCCTCCCAGAAGTAGGGTTCGACAGGCCAGGAATGTTGTCAAATATTGCATCCGAAATGTTAGGTTGCCTTAGGTTAGGATATATGACGTTATAGACGTATATACTGTTCCCTCCGAGAAGTAGGGTTCGACAGGCCAGGAATGTAGCCAATATTACATCCCAGATGTTAGATTGCCTTAGATTACGATATCGACCGTTATAGACGCATATAATATTCCCATCGAACAGTATGCTCCGACACACCAGGAATGTTGTCAAATATTGCATCCGAGATGTTAGGTTGCCTTAGGTTAGGATATATAACGTTATAGACGCATGCAATGTTACCACCGAGACGTAGGGACCGACACGCCTGGAATGTTTTCAAATGTTACATCCGGTTTGTTAGGTTGTCTCAGGTTAGGATATATGACGTTACAGACGTATATGCTGTTCCCTCCGAGAAGTAGGCTTCGACAGGCCAGGAATGTTGTCAAATATTGCATCCGAGATGTTAGGTTGCCTTAGATTAGGATATATACCGTTATAGACGCATATAATATTCCCATCGAACAGTATGCTCCGACACACCAGGAATGTTGTCAAATATTGCATCCGAGATGTTAGGTTGCCTTAGGTTAGGATATATAACGTTATAGACGCATGCAATGTTACCACCGAGACGTAGGGACCGACACGCCTGGAATGTTTTCAAATGTTACATCCGGTTTGTTAGGTTGTCTCAGGTTAGGATATATGACGTTACAGACGTATATGCTGTTCCCTCCGAGAAGTAGGCTTCGACAGGCCAGGAATGTTGTCAAATATTGCATCCGAGATGTTAGGTTGCCTTAGATTAGGATATATACCGTTATAGACGTATATACTGTTGCCTCCGAGAAGTAGGGTTCGACAGGCCAGGAATGTTGTCAAATATTGCATCCGAGATGTTAGGTTGCCTTAGATAAGGATATACAACGTTATAGACGCATATAATGTTCCCACCGAGAAGTAGGGTCCGACACGCCTGGAAGGTAGTGGAATATTACATCCGAGATGTTAGGTTGCCCTAGGTTAGGATATATAACGTTATAGACGTATATACTGTTCCCTCCGAGAAGTAGGGTTCGACAGGCCAGGAATGTTGTCAAATATTGCATCCGAGATGTTAGATTGCCTTAGATTACGATATCGACCGTTATAGACGCATGTAATATTCCCACCGAAAAGTATGCTCCGACACACCAGGAATGTTGTAAAATATTACGTCTGAGATGATAGGTTGCCTTAGATTATGATATACAACGTTATAGACGCATATAATGTTCCCACCGAGAAGTAGGGACGACACGCCTGGAATGTTGTCAAATATTACATACGAAAAGTTAGGTTGCCTTAGATTAGGATATACAACGTTATAGACTCATATAATGTTCCCACCGAGAGGTAGGGTCCGACACGCCTGGAATGATGTAGAATATTACATCCGAGATGTCAGGTTGCCTTCGGTTAGGATATATAACGTTATAGACGTATATACTGTTCCCTCCGAGAAGTAGGGTTCGACAGGCTAGGAATGTTGTCAAATATTGCATCCGAGATGCTAGGTTGCCTTAGGTTAGGATATATAACGTTATAGACGCATGTAATGTTACCACCGAGACGTAGGGACCGACACGCCTGGAATGTTGTCAAATGTTACATCCGGGATGTTACTTTGTCTTAGGTTAGGACATATGACGTTACAGACGTATATGCTGATCCCTCCGAGAAGTAGGGTTCGACATGCCAGGAATGTTGTCAAATATTGCATCCGAGATGTTAGGTTGCCTTAGATTAGGATATATACCGTTGTAGACGTATATACTGTTCCCTCAGGGAAGTAGGGTTCGATAGGCCAGGAATGTTGTCAAATATTGCATCCGAGATGTTAGGTTGCCTTAGATAAGGATATACAACGTTATAGACGCATATAATGTTCCCACCGAGAAGTACGGTCCGACACGCCTGGAAGGTTGTAGAATATTACATCCGAGATGTTAGGTTGCCCTAGGTTAGGATATATAACGTTATAGGCGTATATACTGTTCTCTCCGAGAAGTAGGGTTCGACAGGCCAGGAATGTTGTCAAATATTGCATCCGAGATGTTAGATTGCCTTAGATTACGATATCGACCGTTATAGACGCATATAATATTCCCACCGAAAAGTATGCACCGACACGCCAGGAATATTGCAAAATATTACGTCTGAGATAATAGGTTGGCTTAGATTAGGATATACAACGTTATAGACTCATATAATGTTCCCACCGAGAGGTAGGGTCCGACACGCCTGGAATGATGTAGAATATTACATCCGAGATGTCAGGTTGCCTTCGGTTAGGATATATAACGTTATAGACGTATATACTGTTCCCTCCGAGAAGTAGGGTTCGACAGGCTAGGAATGTTGTCAAATATTGCATCCGAGATGTTAGGTTGCCTTAGGTTAGGATATATAACGTTATAGACGCATGTAACGTTACCACCGAGACGTAGGGACCGACACGCCTGGAATGTTGTCAAATGTTACATCCGAAATGTTAGGTTGCCTTAGGTTAGGATATATGACGTTATAGACGTATATACTGTTCCCTCCGAGAAGTAGGGTCCGACAGGCCAGGAATGTAGCCAATATTACATCCCACATGTTAGATTGCCTTAGATTACGATATCGACCGTTATAGACGCATATAATATTCCCATCGAAAAGTATGCTCCGACACACCAGGAATGATGTAAAATATTACGTCTGAGATGATAGGTTGCCTTAGATTATGATATACAACGTTATAGACGCATATAATGTTCCCACCGAGAAGTAGGGACGACACGCCTGGAATGTTGTCAAATATTACATACGAGATGTTAGGTGGCCTTAGGTTAAGATATATATAGTTATAGACGTATATACTGTTCCCTCCGAGAAGTAGGGTTCGACAGGCTAGGAATGTTGTCAAATATTGCATCCGAGATGTTAGGTTGCCTTAGATTAGGATATACAACGTTATAGACGCACGTAATGTTACCACCGAGACGTAGGGTTCCAACACGCCTGGAATGTTGTCAAGTGTTACATCCGAGATGTTAGGTTGCCTTAGGTTAGGATATATGACGTTACAGATGTATATACTGTTCCCTCCGAGAAGTAGGGTTCAACAGGCCAGGAATGTTGTAAAATATTACGTCTGAGATGATAGGTTGCCTTAGGTTAGGATATATAACGTTATACACGCATGTAATGTTACCATCGAGACGTAGGGACCGACACGCCTAGAATGTTGTCAAATGTTACATCCGTGATGTAAGGTTGCCTTAGGTTAGGATATATGACGTTATAGACGTATATACTGTTCCCTCCGAGAAGTAGGGTTCGACAGGCCAGGAATGTAGCCAATATTACATCCCAGATGTTAGATTGCCTTAGGTTAGCATATATAACGTTATGGACGCACGTAATGTTACCACCGAGGCGTAGGGTTCCAACACGCCTGAAATGTGGTAAAATGTTACATCCGAGATGTTAGGTTGCCTAAGATTAGGATATATACCGTTATAGACGCATGTAACGTTACCACCGAGACGTAGGGACCGACACGCCTGGAATGTTGTCAAATGTTACATCCGAAGTGTTAGGTTGCCTTAGGTTAGGATATATGACGTTAGAGACGTATATACTGTTCCCTCCGAGAAGTAGGGTTCGACAGGCAAGGAATGTTGTCAAATATTGCATCCGAGATGTTAGGTTGCCTTAGGTTAAGATATATAACGTTATAGACGCACGTAATGTTACCACCGAGGCGTAGGGTTCCAACACGCCTGAAATGTGGTAAAATGTTACATCCGAGACGTTAGGTTGCCTAAGATTAGGATATATACCGTTATAGACGCATGTAATGTTACCACCGAGACGTAGGGACCGACACGCCTGGAATGTTGTCAAATGTTACATCCGAGATGTTAGGTTGCATTAGGCTAGTATATATGACGTTATAGACGTATATGCTGTTCCCTCCCAGAAGTAGGGTTCGACAGGCCAGGAATGTTGTCAAATATTGCATCCGAGATGTTAGGTTGCCTTAGGTTAGGATATATAACGTTATAGACGTATATACTGTTCCCTCCGAGAAGTAGGGTTCGACAGGCCAGGAATGTTGTCAAATATTGCATCCGAGATGTTAGGTTGCCTTAGATTACGATATCGACCGTTATAGACGCATATAATATTCCCACCGAAAAGTATGCACTGACACGCCAGGAATATTGTAAAATATTACGTCTGAGATAATAGGTTGCCTTAGATTAGGATATACAACGTTATAGACTCATATAATGTTCCCACCGAGAGGTAGGGTCCGACACGCCTGGAATGATGTAGAATATTACATCCGAGATGTCAGGTTGCCTTTGGTTAGAATATATGACGTTACAGACGTATATACTGTTCCCTCCGAGAAGTAGGGTTCGACAGGCCAGGAATGTTGTCAAATATTGCATCCGAGATGTTAGGTTGCCTTAGATTAGGATATATACCGTTATAGACGTATATACTGTTGCCTCCGAGAAGTAGGGTTCGACAGGCCAGGAATGTTGTCAAATATTGCATCCGAGATATTAGGTTGCCATAGATTAGGATATACAACGTTATAGACACATATAATGTTCCCACCGAGAAGTATGGTCCTACACGCCTGGAAGGTTGTAGAATATTACACCCGAGATGTCAGGTTGCCTTAGGTTAGGATATATAACGTTATAGACGTATATACTGTTCGCACCGAGAAGTAGGGTCCTACACGCCAGGAATGTTGTCAAATATTGCATCCGAGATGTTAGGTTGCCTTAGATTAGGATATACAACGTTATAGACGCACGTAATGTTACCACCGAGACGTAGGGTTCCAACACGCCTGGAATGTTGTCAAGTGTTACATCCGAGATGTTAGGTTGCCTTAGATTATGATATACAACGTTATAGACGCATATAATGTTCCCACCGAGAAGTAGGGACGACACGCCTGGAATGTTGTCAAATATTACATACGAGATGTTAGGTGGCCTTAGGTTAAGATATATATAGTTATAGACGCATATACTGTTCCCTCCGAGAAGTAGGTTTCGACAGGCTAGGAATATTGTCAAATATTGCATCCGAGATGTTAGGTTGCCTTAGGTTAGGATATATAACGTTATAGACGCATGTAACGTTACCACCGAGACGTAGGGACCGACACGCCTGGAATGTTGTCAAATGTTACATCCGAAATGTTAGGTTGCCTTAGGTTAGGATATATGACGTTATAGACGTATATACTGTTCCCTCCGAGAAGTAGGGTTCGACAGGCCAGGAATGTAGCCAATATTACATCCCACATGTTAGATTGCCTTAGATTACGATATCGACCGTTATAGACGCATATAATATTCCCATCGAAAAGTATGCTCCGACACACCAGGAATGATGTAAAATATTACGTCTGAGATGATAGGTTGCCTTAGATTATGATATACAACGTTATAGACGCATATAATGTTCCCACCGAGAAGTAGGGACGACACGCCTGGAATGTTGTCAAATATTACATACGAGATGTTAGGTGGCCTTAGGTTAAGATATATATAGTTATAGACGTATATACTGTTCCCTCCGAGAAGTAGGGTTCGACAGGCTAGGAATGTTGTCAAATATTGCATCCGAGATGTTAGGTTGCCTTAGATTAGGATATACAACGTTATAGACGCACGTAATGTTACCACCGAGACGTAGGGTTCCAACACGCCTGGAATGTTGTCAAGTGTTACATCCGAGATGTTAGGTTGCCTTAGGTTAGGATATATGACGTTACAGATGTATATACTGTTCCCTCCGAGAAGTAGGGTTCAACAGGCCAGGAATGTTGTAAAATATTACGTCTGAGATGATAGGTTGCCTTAGGTTAGGATATATAACGTTATACACGCATGTAATGTTACCATCGAGACGTAGGGACCGACACGCCTAGAATGTTGTCAAATGTTACATCCGTGATGTAAGGTTGCCTTAGGTTAGGATATATGACGTTATAGACGTATATACTGTTCCCTCCGAGAAGTAGGGTTCGACAGGCCAGGAATGTAGCCAATATTACATCCCAGATGTTAGATTGCCTTAGGTTAGCATATATAACGTTATGGACGCACGTAATGTTACCACCGAGGCGTAGGGTTCCAACACGCCTGAAATGTGGTAAAATGTTACATCCGAGATGTTAGGTTGCCTAAGATTAGGATATATACCGTTATAGACGCATGTAACGTTACCACCGAGACGTAGGGACCGACACGCCTGGAATGTTGTCAAATGTTACATCCGAAGTGTTAGGTTGCCTTAGGTTAGGATATATGACGTTAGAGACGTATATACTGTTCCCTCCGAGAAGTAGGGTTCGACAGGCAAGGAATGTTGTCAAATATTGCATCCGAGATGTTAGGTTGCCTTAGGTTAAGATATATAACGTTATAGACGCACGTAATGTTACCACCGAGGCGTAGGGTTCCAACACGCCTGAAATGTGGTAAAATGTTACATCCGAGACGTTAGGTTGCCTAAGATTAGGATATATACCGTTATAGACGCATGTAATGTTACCACCGAGACCTAGGGACCGACACGCCTGGAATGTTGTCAAATGTTACATCCGAGATGTTAGGTTGCATTAGGCTAGTATATATGACGTTATAGACGTATATGCTGTTCCCTCCCAGAAGTAGGGTTCGACAGGCCAGGAATGTTGTCAAATATTGCATCCGAGATGTTAGGTTGCCTTAGGTTAGGATATATAACGTTATAGACGTATATACTGTTCCCTCCGAGAAGTAGGGTTCGACAGGCCAGGAATGTTGTCAAATATTGCATCCGAGATGTTAGGTTGCCTTAGATTACGATATCGACCGTTATAGACGCATATAATATTCCCACCGAAAAGTATGCACTGACACGCCAGGAATATTGTAAAATATTACGTCTGAGATAATAGGTTGCCTTAGATTAGGATATACAACGTTATAGACTCATATAATGTTCCCACCGAGAGGTAGGGTCCGACACGCCTGGAATGATGTAGAATATTACATCCGAGATGTCAGGTTGCCTTTGGTTAGAATATATGACGTTACAGACGTATATACTGTTCCCTCCGAGAAGTAGGGTTCGACAGGCCAGGAATGTTGTCAAATATTGCATCCGAGATGTTAGGTTGCCTTAGATTAGGATATATACCGTTATAGACGTATATACTGTTGCCTCCGAGAAGTAGGGTTCGACAGGCCAGGAATGTTGTCAAATATTGCATCCGAGATATTAGGTTGCCATAGATTAGGATATACAACGTTATAGACACATATAATGTTCCCACCGAGAAGTATGGTCCTACACGCCTGGAAGGTTGTAGAATATTACACCCGAGATGTCAGGTTGCCTTAGGTTAGGATATATAACGTTATAGACGTATATACTGTTCGCACCGAGAAGTAGGGTCCTACACGCCAGGAATGTTGTCTAATATTACATCCGAGTTGTTACGTTGCCGTTATAAACGTATCAATGTTACCACCGAGACGTAGGGACCGACACGCCTGGAATGATGTAGAATATTACATCCGAGATGTCAGGTTGCCTTCGGTTAGGATATATAACGTTATAGACGTATATACTGTTCCCTCCGAGAAGTAGGGTTCGACAGGCTAGGAATGTTGTCAAATATTGCATCCGAGATGTTAGGTTGCCTTAGATTAGGATATACAACGTTATAGACGCACGTAATGTTACCACCGAGACGTAGGGTTCCAACACGCCTGGAATGTTGTCAAGTGTTACATCCGAGATGTTAGGTTGCCTTAGATTATGATATACAACGTTATAGACGCATATAATGTTCCCACCGAGAAGTAGGGACGACACGCCTGGAATGTTGTCAAATATTACATACGAGATGTTAGGTGGCCTTAGGTTAAGATATATATAGTTATAGACGCATATACTGTTCCCTCCGAGAAGTAGGTTTCGACAGGCTAGGAATATTGTCAAATATTGCATCCGAGATGTTAGGTTGCCTTAGGTTAGGATATATAACGTTATAGACGCATGTAACGTTACCACCGAGACGTAGGGACCGACACGCCTGGAATGTTGTCAAATGTTACATCCGAGATGTTAGGTTGCCTCAGGTTAGGATATATAACGTTATAGACGTATATACTGTTCCGTCGGAGAAGTAGGTTTCGACAGGCCAGGAATGTAGCCAATATTACATCCGAGATGTTAGGTTGCCTTAGATTACGATATCGACCGTTATAGACGCATATAATATTCCCACCGAAAAGTATGCCCCAACACGCCACGAATGTTGTAAAATATTACGTCTGAGATGATAGGTTGCCTTAGGTTAGGATATATAACGTTATAGACGTATATACTGTTCCCACCGAGAAGTAGGGTCCGACACGCCTGGAAGGTTGTAGAATATTACACCCGAGATGTCAGGTTGCCTCAGGTTAGGATATATAACGTTATAGACGTATATACTGTTCCGTCGGAGAAGTAGGTTTCGACAGGCCAGGAATGTTGTCAAATATTGCATCCGAGATGTTAGGTTGCCTTAGATTAGGATATATACCGTTATAGACGTATATACTGTTGCCTCCGAGAAGTAGGGTTCGACAGGCCAGGAATGTTGTCAAATATTGCATCCGAGATGTTAGGTTGCCTTAGATAAGGATATACAACGTTATAGACGCATATAATGTTCCCACCGAGAAGTAGGGTCCGACACGCCTGGAAGGTAGTGGAATATTACATCCGAGATGTTAGGTTGCCCTAGGTTAGGATATATAACGTTATAGACGTATATACTGTTCCCTCCGAGAAGTAGGGTTCGACAGGCCAGGAATGTTGTCAAATATTGCATCCGAGATGTTAGATTGCCTTAGATTACGATATCGACCGTTATAGACGCATGTAATATTCCCACCGAAAAGTATGCTCCGACACACCAGGAATGTTGTAAAATATTACGTCTGAGATGATAGGTTGCCTTAGATTATGATATACAACGTTATAGACGCATATAATGTTCCCACCGAGAAGTAGGGACGACACGCCTGGAATGTTGTCAAATATTACATACGAAATGTTAGGTTGCCTTAGATTAGGATATACAACGTTATAGACTCATATAATGTTCCCACCGAGAGGTAGGGTCCGACACGCCTGGAATGATGTAGAATATTACATCCGAGATGTCAGGTTGCCTTCGGTTAGGATATATAACGTTATAGACGTATATACTGTTCCCTCCCAGAAGTAGGGTTCGACAGGCCAGAAATGTTGTCAAATATTGCATCCGAGATGTTAGGTTGCCTTAGGTTAGGATATATAACGTTATAGACGCATGTAATGTTACCACCGAGACGTAGGGACCGACACGCCTGGAATGTTGTCAAATGTTACATCCGGGATGTTACTTTGTCTTAGGTTAGGATATATGACGTTACAGACGTATATGCTGATCCCTCCGAGAAGTAGGGTTCGACAGGCCAGGAATGTTGTCAAATATTGCATCCGAGATGTTAGGTTGCCTTAGATTAGGATATATACCGTTGTAGACGTATATACTGTTCCCTCAGGGAAGTAGGGTTCGATAGGCCAGGAATGTTGTCAAATATTGCATCCGAGATGTTAGGTTGCCTTAGATAAGGATATACAACGTTATAGACGCATATAATGTTCCCACCGAGAAGTACGGTCCGACACGCCTGGAAGGTTGTAGAATATTACATCCGAGATGTTAGGTTGCCCTAGGTTAGGATATATAACGTTACAGACGTATATACTGTTCCCTCCGAGAAGTAGGGTTCGACAGGCCAGGAATGTTGTCAAATATTGCATCCGAGATGTTAGGTTGCCTTAGATTAGGATATATACCGTTATAGACGTATATACTGTTGCCTCCGAGAAGTAGGGTTCGACAGGCCAGGAATGTTGTCAAATATTGCATCCGAGATATTAGGTTGCCATAGATTAGGATATACAACGTTATAGACACATATAATGTTCCCACCGAGAAGTATGGTCCTACACGCCTGGAAGGTTGTAGAATATTACACCCGAGATGTCAGGTTGCCTTAGGTTAGGATATATAACGTTATAGACGTATATACTGTTCGCACCGAGAAGTAGGGTCCTACACGCCAGGAATGTTGTCTAATATTACATCCGAGTTGTTACGTTGCCGTTATAAACGCATCAATGTTACCACCGAGACGTAGGGACCGACACGCCTGGAATGATGTAGAATATTACATCCGAGATGTCAGGTTGCCTTCGGTTAGGATATATAACGTTATAGACGTATATACTGTTCCCTCCGAGAAGTAGGGTTCGACAGGCTAGGAATGTTGTCAAATATTGCATCCGAGATGTTAGGTTGCCTTAGATTAGGATATACAACGTTATAGACGCACGTAATGTTACCACCGAGACGTAGGGTTCCAACACGCCTGGAATGTTGTCAAGTGTTACATCCGAGATGTTAGGTTGCCTTAGATTATGATATACAACGTTATAGACGCATATAATGTTCCCACCGAGAAGTAGGGACGACACGCCTGGAATGTTGTCAAATATTACATACGAGATGTTAGGTGGCCTTAGGTTAAGATATATATAGTTATAGACGTATATACTGTTCCCTCCGAGAAGTAGGGTTCGACAGGCTAGGAATGTTGTCAAATATTGCATCCGAGATGTTAGGTTGCCTTAGATTAGGATATACAACGTTATAGACGCACGTAATGTTACCACCGAGACGTAGGGTTCCAACACGCCTGGAATGTTGTCAAGTGTTACATCCGAGATGTTAGGTTGCCTTAGGTTAGGATATATGACGTTACAGATGTATATACTGTTCCCTCCGAGAAGTAGGGTTCGACAGGCCAGGAATGTTGTAAAATATTACGTCTGAGATGATAGGTTGCCTTAGGTTAGGATATATAACGTTATACACGCATGTAATGTTACCATCGAGACGTAGGGACCGACACGCCTGGAATGTTGTCAAATGTTACATCCGTGTTGTAAGGTTGCCTTAGGTTAGGATATATGACGTTATAGACGTATATACTGTTCCCTCCGAGAAGTAGGGTTCGACAGGCCAGGAATGTAGCCAATATTACATCCCAGATGTTAGATTGCCTTAGGTTAGCATATATAACGTTATGGACGCACGTAATGTTACCACCGAGGCGTAGGGTTCCAACACGCCTGAAATGTGGTAAAATGTTACATCCGAGATGTTAGGTTGCCTAAGATTAGGATATATACCGTTATAGACGCATGTAACGTTACCACCGAGACGTAGGGACCGACACGCCTGGAATGTTGTCAAATGTTACATCCGAAGTGTTAGGTTGCCTTAGGTTAGGATATATGACGTTAGAGACGTATATACTGTTCCCTCCGAGAAGTAGGGTTCGACAGGCAAGGAATGTTGTCAAATATTGCATCCGAGATGTAAGGTTGCCTTAGGTTAAGATATATAACGTTATAGACGCACGTAATGTTACCACAGAGGCGTAGGGTTCCAACACGCCTGAAATGTGGTAAAATGTTACATCCGAGACGTTAGGTTGCCTAAGATTAGGATATATACCGTTATAGACGCATGTAATGTTACCACCGAGACGTAGGGACCGACACGCCTGGAATGTTGTCAAATGTTACATCCGAGATGTTAGGTTGCATTAGGCTAGTATATATGACGTTATAGACGTATATGCTGTTCCCTCCCAGAAGTAGGGTTCGACAGGCCAGGAATGTTGTCAAATATTGCATCCGAGATGTTAGGTTGCCTTAGGTTAGGATATATAACGTTATAGACGCATGTAATGTTACCACCGAGACGTAGGGACCGACACGCCTGGAATGTTGTCAAATGTTACATCCGGGATGTTACTTTGTCTTAGGTTAGGATATATGACGTTACAGACGTATATGCTGATCCCTCCGAGAAGTAGGGTTCGACATGCCAGGAATGTTGTCAAATATTGCATCCGAGATGTTAGGTTGCCTTAGATTAGGATATACAACGTTATAGACGCACGTAATGTTACCACCGAGACGTAGGGTTCCAACACGCCTGGAATGTTGTCAAGTGTTACATCCGAGATGTTAGGTTGCCTTAGATTATGATATACAACGTTATAGACGCATATAATGTTCCCACCGAGAAGTAGGGACGACACGCCTGGAATGTTGTCAAATATTACATACGAGATGTTAGGTGGCCTTAGGTTAAGATATATATAGTTATAGACGTATATACTGTTCCCTCCGAGAAGTAGGGTTCTACAGGCTAGGAATGTTGTCAAATATTGCATCCGAGATGTTAGGTTGCCTTAGATTAGGATATACAACGTTATAGACGCACGTAATGTTACCACCGAGACGTAGGGTTCCAACACGCCTGGAATGTTGTCAAGTGTTACATCCGAGATGTTAGGTTGCCTTAGGTTAGGATATATGACGTTACAGATGTATATACTGTTCCCTCCGAGAAGTAGGGTTCGACAGGCCAGGAATGTTGTAAAATATTACGTCTGAGATGATAGGTTGCCTTAGGTTAGGATATATAACGTTATACACGCATGTAATGTTACCATCGAGACGTAGGGACCGACACGCCTGGAATGTTGTCAAATGTTACATCCGTGATGTAAGGTTGCCTTAGGTTAGGATATATGACGTTATAGACGTATATACTGTTCCCTCCGAGAAGTAGGGTTCGACAGGCCAGGAATGTAGCCAATATTACATCCCAGATGTTAGATTGCCTTAGGTTAGCATATATAACGTTATGGACGCACGTAATGTTACCACCGAGGCGTAGGGTTTCAACACGCCTGAAATGTGGTAAAATGTTACATCCGAGATGTTAGGTTGCCTAAGATTAGGATATATACCGTTATAGACGCATGTAACGTTACCACCGAGACGTAGGGACCGACACGCCTGGAATGTTGTCAAATGTTACATCCGAAGTGTTAGGTTGCCTTAGGTTAGGATATACGACGTTAGAGACGTATATACTGTTCCCTCCGAGAAGTAGGGTTCGACAGGCAAGGAATGTTGTCAAATATTGCATCCGAGATGTAAGGTTGCCTTAGGTTAAGATATATAACGTTATAGACGCACGTAATGTTACCACCGAGGCGTAGGGTTCCAACACGCCTGAAATGTGGTAAAATGTTACATCCGAGACGTTAGGTTGCCTAAGATTAGGATATATACCGTTATAGACGCATGTAATGTTACCACCGAGACGTAGGGACCGACACGCCTGGAATGTTGTCAAATGTTACATCCGAGATGTTAGGTTGCATTAGGCTAGTATATATGACGTTATAGACGTATATGCTGTTCCCTCCCAGAAGTAGGGTTCGACAGGCCAGGAATGTTGTCAAATATTGCATCCGAGATGTTAGGTTGCCTTAGGTTAGGATATATAACGTTATAGACGAATGTAATGTTACCACCGAGACGTAGGGACCGACACGCCTGGAATGTTGTCAAATGTTACATCCGAGATGTTAGGTTGCCTTAGGTTAGGATATATGACGTTATAGACGTATATGCTGTTCCCTCCGAGAAGTAGGGTTCGACAGGCCAGGAATGTTGTCAAATATTGCATCCGAGATGTTAGGTTGCCTTAGGTTAGGATATATAACGTTATAGACGCATGTAATGTTACCACCGAGACGTAGGGACCGACACGCCTGGAATGTTTTCAAATGTTACATCCGGGATGTTACGTTGTCTCAGGTTAGGATATATGACGTTACAGACGTATATGCTGTTCCCTCCGAGAAGTAGGCTTCGACAGGCCAGGAATGTTGTCAAATATTGCATCCGAGATGTTAGGTTGCCTTAGATTAGGATATATACCGTTATAGACGTATATACTGTTGCCTCCGAGAAGTAGGGTTCGACAGGCCAGGAATGTTGTCAAATATTGCATCCGAGATGTTAGGTTGCCTTAGATAAGGATATACAACGTTATAGACGCATATAATGTTCCCACCGAGAAGTAGGGTCCTACACGCCTGGAAGGTTGTAGAATATTACACCCGAGATGTCAGGTTGCCTTAGGTTAGGATATATAACGTTATAGACGTATATACTGTTCGCACCGAGAAGTAGGGTCCTACACGCCAGGAATGTTGTCTAATATTACATCCGAGTTGTTACGTTGCCGTTATAAACGCATCAATGTTACCACCGAGACGTAGGGACCGACACGCCTGGAATGATGTAGAATATTACATTCGAGATGTCAGGTTGCCTTCGGTTAGGATATATAACGTTATAGACGTATATACTGTTCCCTCCGAGAAGTAGGGTTCGACAGGCTAGGAATGTTGTCAAATATTGCATCCGAGATGTTAGGTTGCCTTAGATTAGGATATACAACGTTATAGACGCACGTAATGTTACCACCGAGACGTAGGGTTCCAACACGCCTGAAATGTGGTAAAATGTTACATCCGAGACATTAGGTTGCCTAAGATTAGGATATATACCGTTATAGACGCATGTAATGTTACCACCGAGACGTAGGGACCGACACGCCTGGAATGTTGTCAAATGTTACATCCGAGATGTTAGGTTGCATTAGGCTAGTATATATGACGTTATAGACGTATATGCTGTTCCCTCCCAGAAGTAGGGTTCGACAGGCCAGGAATGTTGTCAAATATTGCATCCGAGATGTTAGGTTGCCTTAGGTTAGGATATATAACGTTATAGACGAATGTAATGTTACCACCGAGACGTAGGGACCGACACGCCTGGAATGTTGTCAAATGTTACATCCGAGATGTTAGGTTGCCTTAGGTTAGGATATATGACGTTATAGACGTATATGCTGTTCCCTCCCAGAAGTAGGGTTCGACAGGCCAGGAATGTTGTCAAATATTGCATCCGAGATGTTAGGTTGCCTTAGGTTAGGATATATAACGTTATAGACGCATGTAATGTTACCACCGAGACGTAGGGACCGACACGCCTGGAATGTTTTCAAATGTTACATCCGGGATGTTACGTTGTCTCAGGTTAGGATATATGACGTTACAGACGTATATGCTGTTCCCTCCGAGAAGTAGGCTTCGACAGGCCAGGAATGTTGTCAAATATTGCATCCGAGATGTTAGGTTGCCTTAGATTAGGATATATACCGTTATAGACGTATATACTGTTGCCTCCGAGAAGTAGGGTTCGACAGGCCAGGAATGTTGTCAAATATTGCATCCGAGATGTTAGGTTGCCTTAGATAAGGATATACAACGTTATAGACGCATATAATGTTCCCACCGAGAAGTAGGGTCCGACACGCCTGGAAGGTTGTAGAATATTACATCCGAGATGTTAGGTTGCCCTAGGTTAGGATATATAACGTTATAGACGTATATACTGTTCCCTCCGAGAAGTAGGGTTCGACAGGCCAGGAATGTTGTCAAATATTGCATCCGAGATGTTAGGTTGCCTTAGATTACGATATCGACCGTTATAGACGCATATAATATTCCCACCGAAAAGTATGCACCGACACGCCAGGAATATTGTAAAATATTACGTCTGAGATAATAGGTTGCCTTAGATTAGGATATACAACGTTATAGACTCATATAATGTTCCCACCGAGAGGTAGGGTCCGACACGCCTGGAATGATGTAGAATATTACATCCGAGATGTCAGGTTGCCTTTGATTAGAATATATGACGTTACAGACGTATATACTGTTCCCTCCGAGAAGTAGGGTTCGACAGGCCAGGAATGTTGTCAAATATTGCATCCGAGATGTTAGGTTGCCTTAGATTAGGATATATTCCGTTATAGACGTATATACTGTTCCCTCCGAGAAATAGGGTTCGACAGGCCAGGAATGTTGTCAAATATTGCATCCGAGATGTTAGGTTGCCTTAGGTTAGAATATATAACGTTATAGACGCATGTAATGTTACCACCGAGACGTAGGGACCGACACGGCTGGAATGTTTTCAAATGTTACATCCGGGATGTTAGGTTGTCTCAGGTTAGGATATATGACGTTACAGACGTATATGCTGTTCCCTCCGAGAAGTAGGCTTCGACAGGCCAGGAATGTTGTCAAATATTGCATTCGAGATGTTAGGTTGCCTTAGATTAGGATATATACCGTTATAGACGTATATACTGTTGCCTCCGAGAAGTAGGGTTCGACAGGCCAGGAATGTTATCAAATATTGCATCCGATATGTTAGGTTGCCTTAGATAAGGATATACAACGTTATAGACGCATATAATGTTCCCACCGAGAAGTAGGGTCCGACACGCCTGGAAGGTAGTAGAATATTACATCCGAGATGTTAGGTTGCCCTAGGTTAGGATATATAACGTTATAGACGTATATACTGTTCCCTCCGAGAAGTAGGGTTCGACAGGCCAGGAATGTTGTCAAATATTGCATCCGAGATGTTAGATTGCCTTAGATTACGATATCGACCGTTATAGACGCATGTAATATTCCCACCGAAAAGTATGCTCCGACACACCAGGAATGTTGTAAAATATTACGTCTGAGATGATAGGTTGCCTTAGATTATGATATACAACGTTATAGACGCATATAATGTTCCCACCGAGAAGTAGGGACGACACGCCTGGAATGTTGTCAAATATTACATACGAAATGTTAGGTTGCCTTAGATTAGGATATACAACGTTATAGACTCATATAATGTTCCCACCGAGAGGTAGGGTCCGACACGCCTGGAATGATGTAGAATATTACATCCGAGATGTCAGGTTGCCTTCGGTTAGGATATATAACGTTATAGACGTATATACTGTTCCCTCCCGGAAGTAGGGTTCGACAGGCCAGGAATGTTGTCAAATATTGCATCCGAGATGTTAGGTTGCCTTAGGTTAGGATATATAACGTTATAGACGCATGTAATGTTACCACCGAGACGTAGGGACCGACACGCCTGGAATGTTGTCAAATGTTACATCCGGGATGTTACTTTGTCTTAGGTTAGGATATATGACGTTACAGACGTATATGCTGATCCCTCCGAGAAGTAGGGTTCGACAGGCCAGGAATGTTGTCAAATATTGCATCCGAGATGTTAGGTTGCCTTAGATTAGGATATATACCGTTGTAGACGTATATACTGTTCCCTCAGGGAAGTAGGGTTCGATAGGCCAGGAATGTTGTCAAATATTGCATCCGAGATGTTAGGTTGCCTTAGATAAGGATATACAACGTTATAGACGCATATAATGTTCCCACCGAGAAGTACGGTCCGACACGCCTGGAAGGTTGTAGAATATTACATCCGAGATTTTAGGTTGCCCTAGGTTAGGATATATAACGTTATAGGCGTATATACTGTTCTCTCTGAGAAGTAGGGTTCGACAGGCCAGGAATGTTGTCAAATATTGCATCCGAGATGTTAGATTGCCTTAGATTACGATATCGACCGTTATAGACGCATATAATATTCCCACCGAAAAGTATGCACCGACACGCCAGGAATATTGCAAAATATTACGTCTGAGATAATAGGTTGGCTTAGATTAGGATATACAACGTTATAGACTCATATAATGTTCCCACCGAGAGGTAGGGTCCCACACGCATAGAATGATGTAGAATATTACATCCGAGATGTCAGGTTGCCTTCGGTTAGGATATATAACGTTATAGACGTATATACTGTTCCCTCCGAGAAGTAGGGTTCGACAGGCTAGGAATGTTGTCAAATATTGCATCCGAGATGTTAGGTTGCCTTAGGTTAGGATATATAACGTTATAGACGCATGTAACGTTACCACCGAGACGTAGGGACCGACACGCCTGGAATGTTGTCAAATGTTACATCCGAAATGTTAGGTTGCCTTAGGTTAGGATATATGACGTTATAGACGTATATACTGTTCCCTCCGAGAAGTAGGGTTCGACAGGCCAGGAATGTAGCCAATATTACATCCCACATGTTAGATTGCCTTAGATTACGATATCGACCGATATAGACGCATATAATATTCCCATCGAAAAGTATGCTCCGACACACCAGGAATGATGTAAAATATTACGTCTGAGATGATAGGTTGCCTTAGATTATGATATACAACGTTATAGACGCATATAATGTTCCCACCGAGAAGTAGGGACGACACGCCTGGAATGTTGTCAAATATTACATACGAGATGTTAGGTGGCCTTAGGTTAAGATATATATAGTTATAGACGTATATACTGTTCCCTCCGAGAAGTAGGGTTCGACAGGCTAGGAATGTTGTCAAATATTGCATCCGAGATGTTAGGTTGCCTTAGATTAGGATATACAACGTTATAGACGCACGTAATGTTACCACCGAGACGTAGGGTTCCAACACGCCTGGAATGTTGTCAAGTGTTACATCCGAGATGTTAGGTTGCCTTAGGTTAGGATATATGACGTTACAGATGTATATACTGTTCCTTCCGAGAAGTAGGGTTCGACAGGCCAGGAATGTTGTAAAATATTACGTCTGAGATGATAGGTTGCCTTAGGTTATGATATATAACGTTATACACGCATGTAATGTTACCATCGAGACGTAGGGACCGACACGCCTGGAATGTTGTCAAATGTTACATCCGTGATGTAAGGTTGCCTTAGGTTAGGATATATGACGTTATAGACGTATATACTGTTCCCTCCGAGAAGTAGGGTTCGACAGGACAGGAATGTAGCCGATATTACATCCCAGATGTTAGATTGCCTTAGGTTAGCATATATAACGTTATGGACGCACGTAATGTTACCACCGAGGCGTAGGGTTCCAACACGCCTGAAATGTGGTAAAATGTTACATCCGAGATGTTAGGTTGCCTAAGATTAGGATATATACCGTTATAGACGCATGTAACGTTACCACCGAGACGTAGGGACCGACACGCCTGGAATGTTGTCAAATGTTACATCCGAAGTGTTAGGTTGCCTTAGGTTAGGATATATGACGTTAGAGACGTATATACTGTTCCCTCCGAGAAGTAGGGTTCGACAGGCAAGGAATGTTGTCAAATATTGCATCCGAGATGTTAGGTTGCCTTAGGTTAAGATATATAACGTTATAGACGCACGTAATGTTACCACCGAGGCGTAGGGTTCCAACACGCCTGAAATGTGGTAAAATGTTACATCCGAGACGTTAGGTTGCCTAAGATTAGGATATATACCGTTATAGACGCATGTAATGTTACCACCGAGACGTAGGGACCGACACGCCTGGAATGTTGTCAAATGTTACATCCGAGATGTTAGGTTGCATTAGGCTAGTATATATGACGTTATAGACGTATATGCTGTTCCCTCCCAGAAGTAGGGTTCGACAGGCCAGGAATGTTGTCAAATATTGCATCCGAGATGTTAGGTTGCCTTAGGTTAGGATATATAACGTTATAGACGAATGTAATGTTACCACCGAGACGTAGGGACCGACACGCCTGGAATGTTGTCAAATGTTACATCCGAGATGTTAGGTTGCCTTAGGTTAGGATATATGACGTTATAGACGTATATGCTGTTCCCTCCGAGAAGTAGGGTTCGACAGGCCAGGAATGTTGTCAAATATTGCATCCGAGATGTTAGGTTGCCTTAGGTTAGGATATATAACGTTATAGACGCATGTAATGTTACCACCGAGACGTAGGGACCGACACGCCTGGAATGTTTTCAAATGTTACATCCGGGATGTTACGTTGTCTCAGGTTAGGATATATGACGTTACAGACGTATATGCTGTTCCCTCCGAGAAGTAGGGTTCGACAGGCCAGGAATGTTGTCAAATATTGCATCCGAGATGTTAGGTTGCCTTAGGTTAGAATATATAACGTTATAGACGCATGTAATGTTACCACCGAGACGTAGGGACCGACACGGCTGGAATGTTTTCAAATGTTACATCCGGGATGTTAGGTTGTCTCAGGTTAGGATATATGACGTTACAGACGTATATGCTGTTCCCTCCGAGAAGTAGGCTTCGACAGGCCAGGAATGTTGTCAAATATTGCATTCGAGATGTTAGGTTGCCTTAGATTAGGATATATACCGTTATAGACGTATATACTGTTGCCTCCGAGAAGTAGGGTTCGACAGGCCAGGAATATTGTCAAATATTGCATCCGATATGTTAGGTAGCCTTAGATAAGGATATACAACGTTATAGACGCATATAATGTTCCCACCGAGAAGTAGGGTCCGACACGCCTGGAATGATGTAGAATATTACATCCGAGATGTCAGGTTGCCTTCGGTTAGGATATATAACGTTATAGACGTATATACTGTTCCCTCCGAGAAGTAGGGTTCGACAGGCCAGGAATGTTGTCAAATATTGCATCCGAGATGTTAGGTTGCCTTAGATTAGGATATATACCGTTATAGACGCATGTAATGTTATCACCGAGACGTAGGGACCGACACGCCTGGAATGTTGTCTAATGTTACATCCGAGATGTCAGGTTGCCTTAGGTTAGGATATATAACATTATAGACGTATATACTGTTCCCTCCGAAAAGTAGGGTTCGACAGGCCAGGAATGTTGTCAAATATTGCATCCGAGATGTTAGGTTGCCTTAGATTAGGATGTACAACGTTATAGACGCATATAATGTTCCCACCGAGAAGTAGGGTCCGACACGCCTGGAATGTTGTAGAATAATACATCCGAGATGTCAGGTTGCCTTAGGTTAGGATATATAACGTTATAGACGTATATGCTGTTCCCTCCGAGTAGTAGGGTTCGACAGGCCAGGAATGTTGTCAAATATTGCATCCGAGATGTTAGGTTGCCTTAGATTAGGATATATACCGTTATAGACGCATGTAATGTTACCACCGAGACGTAGGGACCGACACGCCTGGAATGCTGTCAAATGTTACATCCGAGATGTTAGGTTGCCTTAGGTTAGTATATATGACGTTATAGACGCATATACTGTTCCCTCCGAGAAGTAGTGTTCGACAGGCCAGGAATTTTGTCAAATATTGCATCCGAGATGTTAGGTTGCCTTAGGTTAGGATATATAACGTTATAGACGCATGTAATGTTACCACCGAGACGTAGGGACCGACACGCCTGGAATGTTGTCAAATGTTACATCCGAGATGTTAGGTTGCCTTAGGTTAGGATATATGACGCTATAGACGTATATACTGTTCCCTCCGAGAAGTAGGGTTCGACAGGCCAGGAATGTTGTCAAATATTGCATCCGAGATGTTAGGTTGCCTTAGGTTAGGATATATAACGTTATAGACGCATGTAATGTTACCACCGAGACGTAGGGACCGACACGCCTGGAATGTTGTCAAATGTTACATCCGAGATGTTAGGTTGCATTAGGCTAGTATATATGACGTTACAGACGTATATGCTGTTCCCTCCGAGAAGTAGGCTTCGACAGGCCAGGAATGTTGTCAAATATTGCATCCGAGATGTTAGGTTGCCTTAGATTAGGATATATACCGTTATAGACGTATATACTGTTGCCTCCGAGAAGTAGGGTTCGACAGGCCAGGAATGTTGTCAAATATTGCATCCGAGATGTTAGGTTGCCTTAGATAAGGATATACAACGTTATAGACGCATATAATGTTCCCACCGAGAAGTAGGGTCCGACACGCCTGGAATGATGTAGAATATTACATCCGAGATGTCAGGTTGCCTTCGGTTAGGATATATAACGTTATAGACGTATATACTGTTCCCTCCGAGAAGTAGGGTTCGACAGGCCAGGAATGTTGTCAAATATTGCATCCGAGATGTTAGGTTGCCTTAGATTAGGATATATACCGTTATAGACGCATGTAATGTTATCACCGAGACGTAGGGACCGACACGCCTGGAATGTTGTCTAATGTTACATCCGAGATGTCAGGTTGCCTTAGGTTAGGATATATAACATTATAGACGTATATACTGTTCCCTCCGAAAAGTAGGGTTCGACAGGCCAGGAATGTTGTCAAATATTGCATCCGAGATGTTAGGTTGCCTTAGATTAGGATGTACAACGTTATAGACGCATATAATGTTCCCACCGAGAAGTAGGGTCCGACACGCCTGGAATGTTGTAGAATAATACATCCGAGATGTCAGGTTGCCTTAGGTTAGGATATATAATGTTATAGACGTATATGCTGTTCCCTCCGAGTAGTAGGGTTCGACAGGCCAGGAATGTTGTCAAATATTGCATCCGAGATGTTAGGTTGCCTTAGATTAGGATATATACCGTTATAGACGCATGTAATGTTACCACCGAGACGTAGGGACCGACACGCCTGGAATGTTGTCAAATGTTACATCCGAGATGTTAGGTTGCCTTAGGTTAGGATATATGACGTTATAGACGCATATACTGTTCCCTCCGAGAAGTAGGGTTCGACAGGCCAGGAATGTTGTCAAATATTGCATCCGAGATGTTAGGTTGCCTTAGATTAGGATATATACCGTTATAGACGTATATACTGTTGCCTCCGAGAAGTAGGGTTCGACAGGCCAGGAATGTTGTCAAATATTGCATCCGAGATATTAGGTTGCCATAGATTAGGATATACAACGTTATAGACACATATAATGTTCCCACCGAGAAGTATGGTCCTACACGCCTGGAAGGTTGTAGAATATTACACCCGAGATGTCAGGTTGCCTTAGGTTAGGATATATAACGTTATAGACGTATATACTGTTCGCACCGAGAAGTAGGGTCCTACACGCCAGGAATGTTGTCTAATATTACATCCGAGTTGTTACGTTGCCGTTATAAACGCATCAATGTTACCACCGAGACGTAGGGACCGACACGCCTGCAATGATGTAGAATATTACATCCGAGATGTCAGGTTGTGTTCGGTTAGGATATATAACGTTATAGACGTATATACTGTTCCCTCCGAGAAGTAGGGTTCGACAGGCTAGGAATGTTGTCAAATATTGCATCCGAGATGTTAGGTTGCCTTAGATTAGGATATACAACGTTATAGACGCACGTAATGTTACCACCGAGACGTAGGGTTCCAACACGCCTGAAATGTGGTAAAATGTTACATCCGAGACATTAGGTTGCCTAAGATTAGGATATATACCGTTATAGACGCATGTAATGTTACCACCGAGACGTAGGGACCGACACGCCTGGAATGTTGTCAAATGTTACATCCGAGATGTTAGGTTGCATTAGGCTAGTATATATGACGTTATAGACGTATATGCTGTTCCCTCCCAGAAGTAGGGTTCGACAGGCCAGGAATGTTGTCAAATATTGCATCCGAGATGTTAGGTTGCCTTAGGTTAGGATATATAACGTTATAGACGAATGTAATGTTACCACCGAGACGTAGGGACCGACACGCCTGGAATGTTGTCAAATGTTACATCCGAGATGTTAGGTTGCCTTAGGTTAGGATATATGACGTTATAGACGTATATGCTGTTCCCTCCGAGAAGTAGGGTTCGACAGGCCAGGAATGTTGTCAAATATTGCATCCGAGATGTTAGGTTGCCTTAGGTTAGGATATATAACGTTATAGACGCATGTAATGTTACCACCGAGACGTAGGGACCGACACGCCTGGAATGTTTTCAAATGTTACATCCGGGATGTTACGTTGTCTCAGGTTAGGATATATGACGTTACAGACGTATATGCTGTTCCCTCCGAGAAGTAGGCTTCGACAGGCCAGGAATGTTGTCAAATATTGCATCCGAGATGTTAGGTTGCCTTAGATTAGGATATATACCGTTATAGACGTATATACTGTTGCCTCCGAGAAGTAGGGTTCGACAGGCCAGGAATGTTGTCAAATATTGCATCCGAGATGTTAGGTTGCCTTAGATAAGGATATACAACGTTATAGACGCATATAATGTTCCCACCGAGAAGTAGGGTCCGACACGCCTGGAAGGTTGTAGAATATTACATCCGAGATGTTAGGTTGCCCTAGGTTAGGATATATAACGTTATAGACGTATATACTGTTCCCTCCGAGAAGTAGGGTTCGACAGGCCAGGAATGTTGTCAAATATTGCATCCGAGATGTTAGGTTGCCTTAGATTACGATATCGACCGTTATAGACGCATATAATATTCCCACCGAAAAGTATGCACCGACACGCCAGGAATATTGTAAAATATTACGTCTGAGATAATAGGTTGCCCTAGATTAGGATATACAACGTTATAGACTCATATAATGTTCCCACCGAGAGGTAGGGTCCGACACGCCTGGAATGATGTAGAATATTACATCCGAGATGTCAGGTTGCCTTTGGTTAGAATATATGACGTTACAGACGTATATACTGTTCCCTCCGAGAAGTAGGGTTCGACAGGCCAGGAATGTTGTCAAATATTGCATCCCAGATGTTAGGTTGCCTTAGATTAGGATATATTCCGTTATAGACGTATATACTGTTCCCTCCGAGAAATAGGGTTCGACAGGCCAGGAATGTTGTCAAATATTGCATCCGAGATATTAGGTTGCCATAGATTAGGATATACAACGTTATAGACACATATAATGTTCCCACCGAGAAGTATGGTCCCACACGCCTGGAAGGTTGTAGAATATTACACCCGAGATGTCAGGTTGCCTTAGGTTAGGATATATAACGTTATAGACGTATATACTGTTCGCACCGAGAAGTAGGGTCCTACACGCCAGGAATGTTGTCTAATATTACATCCGAGTTGTTACGTTGCCGTTATAAACGCATCAATGTTACCACCGAGACGTAGGGACCGACACGCCTGGAATGTTGTCAAATGTTACATCCGAGATGTTAGGTTGCCTTAGGTTAGGATATATGACGTTATAGACGTATATGCTGTTCCCTCCGAGAAGTAGGATTCGACAGGCCAGGAATGTTGTCAAATATTGCATCCGAGATGTTAGGTTGCCTTAGGTTAGAATATATAACGTTATAGACGCATGTAATGTTACCACCGAGACGTAGGGACCGACACGGCTGGAATGTTTTCAAATGTTACATCCGGGATGTTAGGTTGTCTCAGGTTAGGATATATGACGTTACAGACGTATATGCTGTTCCCTCCGAGAAGTAGGCTTCGACAGGCCAGGAATGTTGTCAAATATTGCATTCGAGATGTTAGGTTGCCTTAGATTAGGATATATACCGTTATAGACGTATATACTGTTGCCTCCGAGAAGTAGGGTTCGACAGGCCAGGAATGTTGTCAAATATTGCATCCGATATGTTAGGTTGCCTTAGATAAGGATATACAACGTTATAGACGCATATAATGTTCCCACCGAGAAGTAGGGTCCGACACGCCTGGAAGGTAGTAGAATATTACATCCGAGATGTTAGGTTGCCCTAGGTTAGGATATATAACGTTATAGACGTATATACTGTTCCCTCCGAGAAGTAGGGTTCGACAGGCCAGGAATGTTGTCAAATATTGCATCCGAGATGTTAGATTGCCTTAGATTACGATATCGACCGTTATAGACGCATGTAATATTCCCACCGAAAAGTATGCTCCGACACACCAGGAATGTTGTAAAATATTACGTCTGAGATGATAGGTTGCCTTAGATTATGATATACAACGTTATAGACGCATATAATGTTCCCACCGAGAAGTAGGGACGACACGCCTGGAATGTTGTCAAATATTACATACGAAATGTTAGGTTGCCTTAGATTAGGATATACAACGTTATAGACTCATATAATGTTCCCACCGAGAGGTAGGGTCCGACACGCCTGGAATGATGTAGAATATTACATCCGAGATGTCAGGTTGCCTTTGGTTAGAATATATGACGTTACAGACGTATATACTGTTCCCTCCGAGAAGTAGGGTTCGACAGGCCAGGAATGTTGTCAAATATTGCATCCGAGATGTTAGGTTGCCTTAGATTAGGATATATTCCGTTATAGACGTATATACTGTTCCCTCCGAGAAATAGGGTTCGACAGGCCAGGAATGTTGTCAAATATTGCATCCGAGATATTAGGTTGCCATAGATTAGGATATACAACGTTATAGACACATATAATGTTCCCACCGAGAAGTATGGTCCCACACGCCTGGAAGGTTGTAGAATATTACACCCGAGATGTCAGGTTGCCTTAGGTTAGGATATATAACGTTATAGACGTATATACTGTTCGCACCGAGAAGTAGGGTCCTACACGCCAGGAATGTTGTCTAATATTACATCCGAGTTGTTACGTTGCCGTTATAAACGCATCAATGTTACCACCGAGACGTAGGGACCGACACGCCTGGAATGTTGTCAAATGTTACATCCGAGATGTTAGGTTGCCTTAGGTTAGGATATATGACGTTATAGACGTATATGCTGTTCCCTCCGAGAAGTAGGGTTCGACAGGCCAGGAATGTTGTCAAATATTGCATCCGAGATGTTAGGTTGCCTTAGGTTAGAATATATAACGTTATAGACGCATGTAATGTTACCACCGAGACGTAGGGACCGACACGGCTGGAATGTTTTCAAATGTTACATCCGGGATGTTAGGTTGTCTCAGGTTAGGATATATGACGTTACAGACGTATATGCTGTTCCCTCCGAGAAGTAGGCTTCGACAGGCCAGGAATGTTGTCAAATATTGCATTCGAGATGTTAGGTTGCCTTAGATTAGGATATATACCGTTATAGACGTATATACTGTTGCCTCCGAGAAGTAGGGTTCGACAGGCCAGGAATGTTGTCAAATATTGCATCCGATATGTTAGGTTGCCTTAGATAAGGATATACAACGTTATAGACGCATATAATGTTCCCACCGAGAAGTAGGGTCCGACACGCCTGGAAGGTAGTAGAATATTACATCCGAGATGTTAGGTTGCCCTAGGTTAGGATATATAACGTTATAGACGTATATACTGTTCCCTCCGAGAAGTAGGGTTCGACAGGCCAGGAATGTTGTCAAATATTGCATCCGAGATGTTAGATTGCCTTAGATTACGATATCGACCGTTATAGACGCATGTAATATTCCCACCGAAAAGTATGCTCCGACACACCAGGAATGTTGTAAAATATTACGTCTGAGATGATAGGTTGCCTTAGATTATGATATACAACGTTATAGACGCATATAATGTTCCCACCGAGAAGTAGGGACGACACGCCTGGAATGTTGTCAAATATTACATACGAAATGTTAGGTTGCCTTAGATAAGGATATACAACGTTATAGACGCATATAATGTTCCCACCGAGAAGTAGGGTCCGACACGCCTGGAATGATGTAGAATATTACATCCGAGATGTCAGGTTGCCTTCGGTTAGGATATATAACGTTATAGACGTATATACTGTTCCCTCCGAGAAGTAGGGTTCGACAGGCCAGGAATGTTGTCAAATATTGCATCCGAGATGTTAGGTTGCCTTAGATTAGGATATATACCGTTATAGACGCATGTAATGTTATCACCGAGACGTAGGGACCGACACGCCTGGAATGTTGTCTAATGTTACATCCGAGATGTCAGGTTGCCTTAGGTTAGGATATATAACATTATAGACGTATATACTGTTCCCTCCGAAAAGTAGGGTTCGACAGGCCAGGAATGTTGTCAAATATTGCATCCGAGATGTTAGGTTGCCTTAGATTAGGATGTACAACGTTATAGACGCATATAATGTTCCCACCGAGAAGTAGGGTCCGACACGCCTGGAATGTTGTAGAATAATACATCCGAGATGTCAGGTTGCCTTAGGTTAGGATATATAATGTTATAGACGTATATGCTGTTCCCTCCGAGTAGTAGGGTTCGACAGGCCAGGAATGTTGTCAAATATTGCATCCGAGATGTTAGGTTGCCTTAGATTAGGATATATACCGTTATAGACGCATGTAATGTTACCACCGAGACGTAGGGACCGACACGCCTGGAATGTTGTCAAATGTTACATCCGAGATGTTAGGTTGCCTTAGGTTAGGATATATGACGTTATAGACGCATATACTGTTCCCTCCGAGAAGTAGGGTTCGACAGGCCAGGAATGTTGTCAAATATTGCATCCGAGATGTTAGGTTGCCTTAGATTAGGATATATACCGTTATAGACGTATATACTGTTGCCTCCGAGAAGTAGGGTTCGACAGGCCAGGAATGTTGTCAAATATTGCATCCGAGATATTAGGTTGCCATAGATTAGGATATACAACGTTATAGACACATATAATGTTCCCACCGAGAAGTATGGTCCTACACGCCTGGAAGGTTGTAGAATATTACACCCGAGATGTCAGGTTGCCTTAGGTTAGGATATATAACGTTATAGACGTATATACTGTTCGCACCGAGAAGTAGGGTCCTACACGCCAGGAATGTTGTCTAATATTACATCCGAGTTGTTACGTTGCCGTTATAAACGCATCAACGTTACCACCGAGACGTAGGGACCGACACGCCTGCAATGATGTAGAATATTACATCCGAGATGTCAGGTTGTGTTCGGTTAGGATATATAACGTTATAGACGTATATACTGTTCCCTCCGAGAAGTAGGGTTCGACAGGCTAGGAATGTTGTCAAATATTGCATCCGAGATGTTAGGTTGCCTTAGATTAGGATATACAACGTTATAGACGCACGTAATGTTACCACCGAGACGTAGGGTTCCAACACGCCTGAAATGTGGTAAAATGTTACATCCGAGACATTAGGTTGCCTAAGATTAGGATATATACCGTTATAGACGCATGTAATGTTACCACCGAGACGTAGGGACCGACACGCCTGGAATGTTGTCAAATGTTACATCCGAGATGTTAGGTTGCATTAGGCTAGTATATATGACGTTATAGACGTATATGCTGTTCCCTCCCAGAAGTAGGGTTCGACAGGCCAGGAATGTTGTCAAATATTGCATCCGAGATGTTAGGTTGCCTTAGGTTAGGATATATAACGTTATAGACGAATGTAATGTTACCACCGAGACGTAGGGACCGACACGCCTGGAATGTTGTCAAATGTTACATCCGAGATGTTAGGTTGCCTTAGGTTAGGATATATGACGTTATAGACGTATATGCTGTTCCCTCCGAGAAGTAGGGTTCGACAGGCCAGGAATGTTGTCAAATATTGCATCCGAGATGTTAGGTTGCCTTAGGTTAGGATATATAACGTTATAGACGCATGTAATGTTACCACCGAGACGTAGGGACCGACACGCCTGGAATGTTTTCAAATGTTACATCCGGGATGTTACGTTGTCTCAGGTTAGGATATATGACGTTACAGACGTATATGCTGTTCCCTCCGAGAAGTAGGCTTCGACAGGCCAGGAATGTTGTCAAATATTGCATCCGAGATGTTAGGTTGCCTTAGATTAGGATATATACCGTTATAGACGTATATACTGTTGCCTCCGAGAAGTAGGGTTCGACAGGCCAGGAATGTTGTCAAATATTGCATCCGAGATGTTAGGTTGCCTTAGATAAGGATATACAACGTTATAGACGCATATAATGTTCCCACCGAGAAGTAGGGTCCGACACGCCTGGAAGGTTGTAGAATATTACATCCGAGATGTTAGGTTGCCCTAGGTTAGGATATATAACGTTATAGACGTATATACTGTTCCCTCCGAGAAGTAGGGTTCGACAGGCCAGGAATGTTGTCAAATATTGCATCCGAGATGTTAGGTTGCCTTAGATTACGATATCGACCGTTATAGACGCATATAATATTCCCACCGAAAAGTATGCACCGACACGCCAGGAATATTGTAAAATATTACGTCTGAGATAATAGGTTGCCCTAGATTAGGATATACAACGTTATAGACTCATATAATGTTCCCACCGAGAGGTAGGGTCCGACACGCCTGGAATGATGTAGAATATTACATCCGAGATGTCAGGTTGCCTTTGGTTAGAATATATGACGTTACAGACGTATATACTGTTCCCTCCGAGAAGTAGGGTTCGACAGGCCAGGAATGTTGTCAAATATTGCATCCCAGATGTTAGGTTGCCTTAGATTAGGATATATTCCGTTATAGACGTATATACTGTTCCCTCCGAGAAATAGGGTTCGACAGGCCAGGAATGTTGTCAAATATTGCATCCGAGATATTAGGTTGCCATAGATTAGGATATACAACGTTATAGACACATATAATGTTCCCACCGAGAAGTATGGTCCCACACGCCTGGAAGGTTGTAGAATATTACACCCGAGATGTCAGGTTGCCTTAGGTTAGGATATATAACGTTATAGACGTATATACTGTTCGCACCGAGAAGTAGGGTCCTACACGCCAGGAATGTTGTCTAATATTACATCCGAGTTGTTACGTTGCCGTTATAAACGCATCAATGTTACCACCGAGACGTAGGGACCGACACGCCTGGAATGTTGTCAAATGTTACATCCGAGATGTTAGGTTGCCTTAGGTTAGGATATATGACGTTATAGACGTATATGCTGTTCCCTCCGAGAAGTAGGATTCGACAGGCCAGGAATGTTGTCAAATATTGCATCCGAGATGTTAGGTTGCCTTAGGTTAGAATATATAACGTTATAGACGCATGTAATGTTACCACCGAGACGTAGGGACCGACACGGCTGGAATGTTTTCAAATGTTACATCCGGGATGTTAGGTTGTCTCAGGTTAGGATATATGACGTTACAGACGTATATGCTGTTCCCTCCGAGAAGTAGGCTTCGACAGGCCAGGAATGTTGTCAAATATTGCATTCGAGATGTTAGGTTGCCTTAGATTAGGATATATACCGTTATAGACGTATATACTGTTGCCTCCGAGAAGTAGGGTTCGACAGGCCAGGAATGTTGTCAAATATTGCATCCGATATGTTAGGTTGCCTTAGATAAGGATATACAACGTTATAGACGCATATAATGTTCCCACCGAGAAGTAGGGTCCGACACGCCTGGAAGGTAGTAGAATATTACATCCGAGATGTTAGGTTGCCCTAGGTTAGGATATATAACGTTATAGACGTATATACTGTTCCCTCCGAGAAGTAGGGTTCGACAGGCCAGGAATGTTGTCAAATATTGCATCCGAGATGTTAGATTGCCTTAGATTACGATATCGACCGTTATAGACGCATGTAATATTCCCACCGAAAAGTATGCTCCGACACACCAGGAATGTTGTAAAATATTACGTCTGAGATGATAGGTTGCCTTAGATTATGATATACAACGTTATAGACGCATATAATGTTCCCACCGAGAAGTAGGGACGACACGCCTGGAATGTTGTCAAATATTACATACGAAATGTTAGGTTGCCTTAGATTAGGATATACAACGTTATAGACTCATATAATGTTCCCACCGAGAGGTAGGGTCCGACACGCCTGGAATGATGTAGAATATTACATCCGAGATGTCAGGTTGCCTTTGGTTAGAATATATGACGTTACAGACGTATATACTGTTCCCTCCGAGAAGTAGGGTTCGACAGGCCAGGAATGTTGTCAAATATTGCATCCGAGATGTTAGGTTGCCTTAGATTAGGATATATTCCGTTATAGACGTATATACTGTTCCCTCCGAGAAATAGGGTTCGACAGGCCAGGAATGTTGTCAAATATTGCATCCGAGATATTAGGTTGCCATAGATTAGGATATACAACGTTATAGACACATATAATGTTCCCACCGAGAAGTATGGTCCCACACGCCTGGAAGGTTGTAGAATATTACACCCGAGATGTCAGGTTGCCTTAGGTTAGGATATATAACGTTATAGACGTATATACTGTTCGCACCGAGAAGTAGGGTCCTACACGCCAGGAATGTTGTCTAATATTACATCCGAGTTGTTACGTTGCCGTTATAAACGCATCAATGTTACCACCGAGACGTAGGGACCGACACGCCTGGAATGTTGTCAAATGTTACATCCGAGATGTTAGGTTGCCTTAGGTTAGGATATATGACGTTATAGACGTATATGCTGTTCCCTCCGAGAAGTAGGGTTCGACAGGCCAGGAATGTTGTCAAATATTGCATCCGAGATGTTAGGTTGCCTTAGGTTAGAATATATAACGTTATAGACGCATGTAATGTTACCACCGAGACGTAGGGACCGACACGGCTGGAATGTTTTCAAATGTTACATCCGGGATGTTAGGTTGTCTCAGGTTAGGATATATGACGTTACAGACGTATATGCTGTTCCCTCCGAGAAGTAGGCTTCGACAGGCCAGGAATGTTGTCAAATATTGCATTCGAGATGTTAGGTTGCCTTAGATTAGGATATATACCGTTATAGACGTATATACTGTTGCCTCCGAGAAGTAGGGTTCGACAGGCCAGGAATGTTGTCAAATATTGCATCCGATATGTTAGGTTGCCTTAGATAAGGATATACAACGTTATAGACGCATATAATGTTCCCACCGAGAAGTAGGGTCCGACACGCCTGGAAGGTAGTAGAATATTACATCCGAGATGTTAGGTTGCCCTAGGTTAGGATATATAACGTTATAGACGTATATACTGTTCCCTCCGAGAAGTAGGGTTCGACAGGCCAGGAATGTTGTCAAATATTGCATCCGAGATGTTAGATTGCCTTAGATTACGATATCGACCGTTATAGACGCATGTAATATTCCCACCGAAAAGTATGCTCCGACACACCAGGAATGTTGTAAAATATTACGTCTGAGATGATAGGTTGCCTTAGATTATGATATACAACGTTATAGACGCATATAATGTTCCCACCGAGAAGTAGGGACGACACGCCTGGAATGTTGTCAAATATTACATACGAAATGTTAGGTTGCCTTAGATTAGGATATACAACGTTATAGACTCATATAATGTTCCCACCGAGAGGTAGGGTCCGACACGCCTGGAATGATGTAGAATATTACATCCGAGATGTCAGGTTGCCTTCGGTTAGGATATATAACGTTATAGACGTATATACTGTTCCCTCCCAGAAGTAGGGTTCGACAGGCCAGGAATGTTGTCAAATATTGCATCCGAGATGTTAGGTTGCCTTAGGTTAGGATATATAACGTTATAGACGCATGTAATGTTACCACCGAGACGTAGGGACCGACACGGCTGGAATGTTTTCAAATGTTACATCCGGGATGTTAGGTTGTCTCAGGTTAGGATATATGACGTTACAGACGTATATGCTGTTCCCTCCGAGAAGTAGGCTTCGACAGGCCAGGAATGTTGTCAAATATTGCATTCGAGATGTTAGGTTGCCTTAGATTAGGATATATACCGTTATAGACGTATATACTGTTGCCTCCGAGAAGTAGGGTTCGACAGGCCAGGAATGTTGTCAAATATTGCATCCGATATGTTAGGTTGCCTTAGATAAGGATATACAACGTTATAGACGCATATAATGTTCCCACCGAGAAGTAGGGTCCGACACGCCTGGAAGGTAGTAGAATATTACATCCGAGATGTTAGGTTGCCCTAGGTTAGGATATATAACGTTATAGACGTATATACTGTTCCCTCCGAGAAGTAGGGTTCGACAGGCCAGGAATGTTGTCAAATATTGCATCCGAGATGTTAGATTGCCTTAGATTACGATATCGACCGTTATAGACGCATGTAATATTCCCACCGAAAAGTATGCTCCGACACACCAGGAATGTTGTAAAATATTACGTCTGAGATGATAGGTTGCCTTAGATTATGATATACAACGTTATAGACGCATATAATGTTCCCACCGAGAAGTAGGGACGACACGCCTGGAATGTTGTCAAATATTACATACGAAATGTTAGGTTGCCTTAGATTAGGATATACAACGTTATAGACTCATATAATGTTCCCACCGAGAGGTAGGGTCCGACACGCCTGGAATGATGTAGAATATTACATCCGAGATGTCAGGTTGCCTTCGGTTAGGATATATAACGTTATAGACGTATATACTGTTCCCTCCCAGAAGTAGGGTTCGACAGGCCAGGAATGTTGTCAAATATTGCATCCGAGATGTTAGGTTGCCTTAGATTAGGATATATACCGTTGTAGACGTATATACTGTTCCCTCAGGGAAGTAGGGTTCGATAGGCCAGGAATGTTGTCAAATATTGCATCCGAGATGTTAGGTTGCCTTAGATAAGGATATACAACGTTATAGACGCATATAATGTTCCCACCGAGAAGTACGGTCCGACACGCCTGGAAGGTTGTAGAATATTACATCCGAGATGTTAGGTTGCCCTAGGTTAGGATATATAACGTTATAGGCGTATATACTGTTCTCTCCGAGAAGTAGGGTTCGACAGGCCAGGAATGTTGTCAAATATTGCATCCGAGATGTTAGATTGCCTTAGATTACGATATCGACCGTTATAGACGCATATAATATTCCCACCGAAAAGTATGCACCGACACGCCAGGAATATTGCAAAATATTACGTCTGAGATAATAGGTTGGCTTAGATTAGGATATACAACGTTATAGACTCATATAATGTTCCCACCGAGAGGTAGGGTCCGACACGCCTGGAATGATGTAGAATATTACATCCGAGAGGTCAGGTTGCCTTCGGTTAGGATATATAACGTTATAGACGTATATACAGTTCCCTCCGAGAAGTAGGGTTCGACAGGCTAGGAATGTTGTCAAATATTGCATCCGAGATGTTAGGTTGCCTTAGGTTAGGATATATAACGTTATAGACGCATGTAACGTTACCACCGAGACGTAGGGACCGACACGCCTGGAATGTTGTCAAATGTTACATCCGAAATATTAGGTTGCCTTAGGTTAGGATATATGACGTTATAGACGTATATACTGTTCCCTCCGAGAAGTAGGGTTCGACAGGCCAGGAATGTAGCCAATATTACATCCCACATGTTAGATTGCCTTAGATTACGATATCGACCGTTATAGACGCATATAATATTCCCATCGAAAAGTATGCTCCGACACACCAGGAATGATGTAAAATATTACGTCTGAGATGATAGGTTGCCTTAGATTATGATATACAACGTTATAGACGCATATAATGTTCCCACCGAGAAGTAGGGACGACACGCCTGGAATGTTGTCAAATATTACATACGAAATGTTAGGTTGCCTTAGATTAGGATATACAACGTTATAGACTCATATAATGTTCCCACCGAGAGGTAGGGTCCGACACGCCTGGAATGATGTAGAATATTACATCCGAGATGTCAGGTTGCCTTCGGTTAGGATATATAACGTTATAGACGTATATACTGTTCCCTCCCAGAAGTAGGGTTCGACAGGCCAGGAATGTTGTCAAATATTGCATCCGAGATGTTAGGTTGCCTTAGGTTAGGATATATAACGTTATAGACGCATGTAATGTTACCACCGAGACGTAGGGACCGACACGGCTGGAATGTTTTCAAATGTTACATCCGGGATGTTAGGTTGTCTCAGGTTAGGATATATGACGTTACAGACGTATATGCTGTTCCCTCCGAGAAGTAGGCTTCGACAGGCCAGGAATGTTGTCAAATATTGCATTCGAGATGTTAGGTTGCCTTAGATTAGGATATATACCGTTATAGACGTATATACTGTTGCCTCCGAGAAGTAGGGTTCGACAGGCCAGGAATGTTGTCAAATATTGCATCCGATATGTTAGGTTGCCTTAGATAAGGATATACAACGTTATAGACGCATATAATGTTCCCACCGAGAAGTAGGGTCCGACACGCCTGGAAGGTAGTAGAATATTACATCCGAGATGTTAGGTTGCCCTAGGTTAGGATATATAACGTTATAGACGTATATACTGTTCCCTCCGAGAAGTAGGGTTCGACAGGCCAGGAATGTTGTCAAATATTGCATCCGAGATGTTAGATTGCCTTAGATTACGATATCGACCGTTATAGACGCATGTAATATTCCCACCGAAAAGTATGCTCCGACACACCAGGAATGTTGTAAAATATTACGTCTGAGATGATAGGTTGCCTTAGATTATGATATACAACGTTATAGACGCATATAATGTTCCCACCGAGAAGTAGGGACGACACGCCTGGAATGTTGTCAAATATTACATACGAAATGTTAGGTTGCCTTAGATTAGGATATACAACGTTATAGACTCATATAATGTTCCCACCGAGAGGTAGGGTCCGACACGCCTGGAATGATGTAGAATATTACATCCGAGATGTCAGGTTGCCTTCGGTTAGGATATATAACGTTATAGACGTATATACTGTTCCCTCCCAGAAGTAGGGTTCGACAGGCCAGGAATGTTGTCAAATATTGCATCCGAGATGTTAGGTTGCCTTAGGTTAGGATATATAACGTTATAGACGCATGTAATGTTACCACCGAGACGTAGGGACCGACACGTCTGGAATGTTGTCAAATGTTACATCCGGGATGTTACTTTGTCTTAGGTTAGGATATATGACGTTACAGACGTATATGCTGATCCCTCCGAGAAGTAGGGTTCGACAGGCCAGGAATGTTGTCAAATATTGCATCCGAGATGTTAGGTTGCCTTAGATTAGGATATATACCGTTGTAGACGTATATACTGTTCCCTCAGGGAAGTAGGGTTCGATAGGCCAGGAATGTTGTCAAATATTGCATCCGAGATGTTAGGTTGCCTTAGATAAGGATATACAACGTTATAGACGCATATAATGTTCCCACCGAGAAGTACGGTCCGACACGCCTGGAAGGTTGTAGAATATTACATCCGAGATGTTAGGTTGCCCTAGGTTAGGATATATAACGTTATAGGCGTATATACTGTTCTCTCCGAGAAGTAGGGTTCGACAGGCCAGGAATGTTGTCAAATATTGCATCCGAGATGTTAGATTGCCTTAGATTACGATATCGACCGTTATAGACGCATATAATATTCCCACCGAAAAGTATGCACCGACACGCCAGGAATATTGCAAAATATTACGTCTGAGATAATAGGTTGGCTTAGATTAGGATATACAACGTTATAGACTCATATAATGTTCCCACCGAGAGGTAGGGTCCGACACGCCTGGAATGATGTAGAATATTACATCCGAGAGGTCAGGTTGCCTTCGGTTAGGATATATAACGTTATAGACGTATATACTGTTCCCTCCGAGAAGTAGGGTTCGACAGGCTAGGAATGTTGTCAAATATTGCATCCGAGATGTTAGGTTGCCTTAGGTTAGGATATATAACGTTATAGACGCATGTAACGTTACCACCGAGACGTAGGGACCGACACGCCTGGAATGTTGTCAAATGTTACATCCGAAATATTAGGTTGCCTTAGGTTAGGATATATGACGTTATAGACGTATATACTGTTCCCTCCGAGAAGTAGGGTTCGACAGGCCAGGAATGTAGCCAATATTACATCCCACATGTTAGATTGCCTTAGATTACGATATCGACCGTTATAGACGCATATAATATTCCCATCGAAAAGTATGCTCCGACACACCAGGAATGATGTAAAATATTACGTCTGAGATGATAGGTTGCCTTAGATTATGATATACAACGTTATAGACGCATATAATGTTCCCACCGAGAAGTAGGGACGACACGCCTGGAATGTTGTCAAATATTACATACGAGATGTTAGGTGGCCTTAGGTTAAGATATATATAGTTATAGACGTATATACTGTTCCCTCCGAGAAGTAGGGTTCGACAGGCTAGGAATGTTGTCAAATATTGCATCCGAGATGTTAGGTTGCCTTAGATTAGGATATACAACGTTATAGACGCACGTAATGTTACCACCGAGACGTAGGGTTCCAACACGCCTGGAATGTTGTCAAGTGTTACATCCGAGATGTTAGGTTGCCTTAGGTTAGGATATATGACGTTACAGATGTTTATACTGTTCCTTCCGAGAAGTAGGGTTCGACAGGCCAGGAATGTTGTAAAATATTACGTCTGAGATGATAGGTTGCCTTAGGTTATGATATATAACGTTATACACGCATGTAATGTTACCATCGAGACGTAGGGACCGACACGCCTGGAATGTTGTCAAATGTTACATCCGTGATGTAAGGTTGCCTTAGGTTAGGATATATGACGTTATAGACGTATATACTGTTCCCTCCGAGAAGTAGGGTTCGACAGGCCAGGAATGTAGCCAATATTACATCCCAGATGTTAGATTGCCTTAGGTTAGCATATATAACGTTATGGACGCACGTAATGTTACCACCGAGGCGTAGGGTTCCAACACGCCTGAAATGTGGTAAAATGTTACATCCGAAATGTTAGGTTGCCTAAGATTAGGATATATACCGTTATAGACGCATGTAACGTTACCACCGGGACGTAGGGACCGACACGCCTGGAATGTTGTCAAATGTTACATCCGAAGTGTTAGGTTGCCTTAGGTTAGGATATATGACGTTAGAGACGTATATACTGTTCCCTCCGAGAAGTAGGGTTCGACAGGCAAGGAATGTTGTCAAATATTGCATCCGAGATGTTAGGTTGCCTTAGGTTAAGATATATAACGTTATAGACGCACGTAATGTTACCACCGAGGCGTAGGGTTCCAACACGCCTGAAATGTGGTAAAATGTTACATCCGAGACGTTAGGTTGCCTAAGATTAGGATATATACCGTTATAGACGCATGTAATGTTACAACCGAGACGTAGGGACCGACACGCCTGGAATGTTGTCAAATGTTACATCCGAGATGTTAGGTTGCATTAGGCTAGTATATATGACGTTATAGACGTATATGCTGTTCCCTCCCAGAAGTAGGGTTCGACAGGCCAGGAATGTTGTCAATTATTGCATCCGAGATGTTAGGTTGCCTTAGGTTAGGATATATAACGTTATAGACGAATGTAATGTTACCACCGAGACGTAGGGACCGACACGCCTGGAATGTTGTCAAATGTTACATCCGAGATGTTAGGTTGCCTTAGGTTAGGATATATGACGTTATAGACGTATATGCTGTTCCCTCCGAGAAGTAGGGTTCGACAGGCCAGGAATGTTGTCAAATATTGCATCCGAGATGTTAGGTTGCCTTAGGTTAGGATATATAACGTTATAGACGCATGTAATGTTACCACCGAGACGTAGGGACCGACACGCCTGGAATGTTTTCAAATGTTACATCCGGGATGTTACGTTGTCTCAGGTTAGGATATATGACGTTACAGACGTATATGCTGTTCCCTCCGAGAAGTAGGCTTCGACAGGCCAGGAATGTTGTCAAATATTGCATTCGAGATGTTAGGTTGCCTTAGATTAGGATATATACCGTTATAGACGTATATACTGTTGCCTCCGAGAAGTAGGGTTCGACAGGCCAGGAATATTGTCAAATATTGCATCCGATATGTTAGGTAGCCTTAGATAAGGATATACAACGTTATAGTCGCATATAATGTTCCCACCGAGAAGTAGGGTCCGACACGCCTGGAATGATGTAGAATATTACATCCGAGATGTCAGGTTGCCTTCGGTTAGGATATATAACGTTATAGACGTATATACTGTTCCCTCCGAGAAGTAGGGTTCGACAGGCCAGGAATGTTGTCAAATATTGCATCCGAGATGTTAGGTTGCCTTAGATTAGGATATATACCGTTATAGACGCGTGTAATGTTATCACCGAGACGTAGGGACCGACACGCCTGGAATGTTGTCTAATGTTACATCCGAGATGTCAGGTTGCCTTAGGTTAGGATATATAACATTATAGACGTATATACTGTTCCCTCCGAAAAGTAGGGTTCGACAGGCCAGGAATGTTGTCAAATATTGCATCCGAGATGTTAGGTTGCCTTAGATTAGGATGTACAACATTATAGACGCATATAATGTTCCCACCGAGAAGTAGGGTCCGACACGCCTGGAATGTTGTAGAATAATACATCCGAGATGTCAGGTTGCCTTAGGTTAGGATATATGACGTTATAGACGTATATGCTGTTCCCTCCGAGTAGTAGGGTTCGACAGGCCAGGAATGTTGTCAAATATTGCATCCGAGATGTTAGGTTGCCTTAGATTAGGATATATACCGTTATAGACGCATGTAATGTTACCACCGAGACGTAGGGACCGACACGCCTGGAATGTTGTCAAATGTTACATCCGAGATGTTAGGTTGCCTTAGGTTAGGATATATGACGTTATAGACGCATATACTGTTCCCTCCGAGAAGTAGTGTTCGACAGGCCAGGAATTTTGTCAAATATTGCATCCGAGATGTTAGGTTGCCTTAGGTTAGGATATATAACGTTATAGACGCATGTAATGTTACCACCGAGACGTAGGGACCGACACGCCTGGAATGTTGTCAAATGTTACATCCAAGATGTTAGGTTGCCTTAGGTTAGGATATATGACGTTATAGACGTATATGCTGTTCCCTCGGAGAAGTAGGGTTCGACAGGCCAGGAATGTTGTCAAATATTGCATCCGAGATGTTAGGTTGCCTTAGGTTAGAATATATAACGTTATAGACGCATGTAATGTTACCACCGAGACGTAGGGACCGACACGGCTGGAATGTTTTCAAATGTTACATCCGGGATGTTAGGTTGTCTCAGGTTAGGATATATGACGTTACAGACGTATATGCTGTTCCCTCCGAGAAGTAGGCTTCGACAGGCCAGGAATGTTGTCAAATATTGCATTCGAGATGTTAGGTTGCCTTAGATTAGGATATATACCGTTATAGACGTATATACTGTTGCCTCCGAGAAGTAGGGTTCGACAGGCCAGGAATGTTGTCAAATATTGCATCCGATATGTTAGGTTGCCTTAGATAAGGATATACAACGTTATAGACGCATATAATGTTCCCACCGAGAAGTAGGGTCCGACACGCCTGGAAGGTAGTAGAATATTACATCCGAGATGTTAGGTTGCCCTAGGTTAGGATATATAACGTTATAGACGTATATACTGTTCCCTCCGAGAAGTAGGGTTCGACAGGCCAGGAATGTTGTCAAATATTGCATCCGAGATGTTAGATTGCCTTAGATTACGATATCGACCGTTATAGACGCATGTAATATTCCCACCGAAAAGTATGCTCCGACACACCAGGAATGTTGTAAAATATTACGTCTGAGATGATAGGTTGCCTTAGATTATGATATACAACGTTATAGACGCATATAATGTTCCCACCGAGAAGTAGGGACGACACGCCTGGAATGTTGTCAAATATTACATACGAAATGTTAGGTTGCCTTAGATTAGGATATACAACGTTATAGACTCATATAATGTTCCCACCGAGAGGTAGGGTCCGACACGCCTGGAATGATGTAGAATATTACATCCGAGATGTCAGGTTGCCTTCGGTTAGGATATATAACGTTATAGACGTATATACTGTTCCCTCCCAGAAGTAGGGTTCGACAGGCCAGGAATGTTGTCAAATATTGCATCCGAGATGTTAGGTTGCCTTAGGTTAGGATATATAACGTTATAGACGCATGTAATGTTACCACCGAGACGTAGGGACCGACACGCCTGGAATGTTGTCAAATGTTACATCCGGGATGTTACTTTGTCTTAGGTTAGGATATATGACGTTACAGACGTATATGCTGATCCCTCCGAGAAGTAGGGTTCGACAGGCCAGGAATGTTGTCAAATATTGCATCCGAGATGTTAGGTTGCCTTAGATTAGGATATATACCGTTGTAGACGTATATACTGTTCCCTTAGGGAAGTAGGGTTCGATAGGCCAGGAATGTTGTCAAATATTGCATCCGAGATGTTAGGTTGCCTTAGATAAGGATATACAACGTTGTAGACGCATATAATGTTCCCACCGAGAAGTACGGTCCGACACGCCTGGAAGGTTGTAGAATATTACATCCGAGATGTTAGGTTGCCCTAGGTTAGGATATATAACGTTATAGGCGTATATACTGTTCTCTCCGAGAAGTAGGGTTCGACAGGCCAGGAATGTTGTCAAATATTGCATCCGAGATGTTAGATTGCCTTAGATTACGATATCGACCGTTATAGACGCATATAATATTCCCACCGAAAAGTATGCACCGACACGCCAGGAATATTGCAAAATATTACGTCTGAGATAATAGGTTGGCTTAGATTAGGATATACAACGTTATAGACTCATATAATGTTCCCACCGAGAGGTAGGGTCCGACACGCCTGGAATGATGTAGAATATTACATCCGAGATGTCAGGTTGCCTTCGGTTAGGATATATAACGTTATAGACGTATATACTGTTCCCTCCGAGAAGTAGGGTTCGACAGGCTAGGAATGTTGTCAAATATTGCATCCGAGATGTTAGGTTGCCTTAGGTTAGGATATATAACGTTATAGACGCATGTAACGTTACCACCGAGACGTAGGGACCGACACGCCTGGAATGTTGTCAAATGTTACATCCGAAATGTTAGGTTGCCTTAGGTTAGGATATATGACGTTATAGACGTATATACTGTTCCCTCCGAGAAGTAGGGTTCGACAGGCCAGGAATGTAGCCAATATTACATCCCAGATGTTAGATTGCCTTAGGTTAGCATATATAACGTTATGGACGCACGTAATGTTACCACCGAGGCGTAGGGTTCCAACACGCCTGAAATGTGGTAAAATGTTACATCCGAGATGTTAGGTTGCCTAAGATTAGGATATATACCGTTATAGACGCATGTAACGTTACCACCGAGACGTAGGGACCGACACGCCTGGAATGTTGTCAAATGTTACATCCGAAGTGTTAGGTTGCCTTAGGTTAGGATATATGACGTTAGAGACGTATATACTGTTCCCTCCGAGAAGTAGGGTTCGACAGGCAAGGAATGTTGTCAAATATTGCATCCGAGATGTTAGGTTGCCTTAGGTTAAGATATATAACGTTATAGACGCACGTAATGTTACCACCGAGGCGTGGGGTTCCAACACGCCTGAAATGTGGTAAAATGTTACATCCGAGACGTTAGGTTGCCTAAGATTAGGATATATACCGTTATAGACGCATGTAATGTTACCACCGAGACGTAGGGACCGACACGCCTGGAATGTTTTCAAATGTTACATCCGGTATGTTACGTTGTCTCAGGTTAGGATATATGACGTTACAGACGTATATGCTGTTCCCTCCGAGAAGTAGGGTTCGACAGGCCAGGAATGTTGTCAAATATTGCATCCGAGATGTTAGGTTGTTTAGGTTAGAATATATAACGTTATAGACGCATGTAATGTTACCACCGAGACGTAGGGACCGACACGGCTGGAATGTTTTCAAATGTTACATCCGGGATGTTAGGTTGTCTCAGGTTAGGATATATGACGTTACAGACGTATATGCTGTTCCCTCCGAGAAGTAGGCTTCGACAGGCCAGGAATGTTGTCAAATATTGCATTCGAGATGTTAGGTTGCCTTAGATTAGGATATATGCCGTTATAGACGTATATACTGTTGCCTCCGAGAAGTAGGGTTCGACAGGCCAGGAATATTGTCAAATATTGCATCCGATATGTTAGGTAGCCTTAGATAAGGATATACAACGTTATAGACGCATATAATGTTCCCACCGAGAAGTAGGGTCCGACACGCCTGGAATGATGTAGAATATTACATCCGAGATGTCAGGTTGCCTTCGGTTAGGATATATAACGTTATAGACGTATATACTGTTCCCTCCGAGAAGTTGGGTTCGACAGGCCAGGAATGTTGTCAAATATTGCATCCGGGATGTTAGGTTGCCTTAGATTAGGATATATACCGTTATAGACGCATGTAATGTTACCACCGAGACGTAGGGACCGACACGCCTGGAATGTTGTCAAATGTTACATCCGAGATGTTAGGTTGCCTTAGGTTAGGATATATGACGTTATAGACGCATATACTGTTCCCTCCGAGAAGTAGTGTTCGACAGGCCAGGAATTTTGTCAAATATTGCATCCGAGAAGTTAGGTTGCCTTAGGTTAGGATATATAACGTTATAGACGCATGTAATGTTACCACCGAGACGTAGGGACCGACACGCCTGGAATGTTGTCAAATGTTACATCCGAGATGTTAGGTTGCCTTAGGTTAGGATATATGACGCTATAGACGTATATACTGTTCCCTCCGAGAAGTAGGGTTCGACAGGCCAGGAATGTTGTCAAATATTGCATCCGAGATGTTAGGTTGCCTTAGGTTAGGATATATAACGTTATAGACGCATGTAATGTTACCACCGAGACGTAGGGACCGACACGCCTGGAATGTTTTCAAATGTTACATCCGGGATGTTACGTTGTCTCAGGTTAGGATATATGACGTTACAGACGTATATGCTGTTCCCTCCGAGAAGTAGGGTTCGACAGGCCAGGAATGTTGTCAAATATTGCATCCGAGATGTTAGGTTGCCTTAGGTTAGAATATATAACGTTATAGACGCATGTAATGTTACCACCGAGACGTAGGGACCGACACGGCTGGAATGTTTTCAAATGTTACATCCGGGATGTTAGGTTGTCTCAGGTTAGGATATATGACGTTACAGACGTATATGCTGTTCCCTCCGAGAAGTAGGCTTCGACAGGCCAGGAATGTTGTCAAATATTGCATTCGAGATGTTAGGTTGCCTTAGATTAGGATATATACCGTTATAGACGTATATACTGTTGCCTCCGAGAAGTAGGGTTCGACAGGCCAGGAATGTTGTCAAATATTGCATCCGAGATGTTAGGTTGCCTTAGATAAGGATATACAACGTTATAGACGCATATAATGTTCCCACCGAGAAGTAGGGTCCGACACGCCTGGAAGGTTGTAGAATATTACATCCGAGATGTTAGGTTGCCCTAGGTTAGGATATATAACGTTATAGACGTATATACTGTTCCCTCCGAGAATTAGGGTTCGACAGGCCAGGAATGTTGTCAAATATTGCATCCGAGATGTTAGATTGCCTTAGATTACGATATCGACCGTTATAGACGCATATAATATTCCCACCGAAAAGTATGCACCGACACGCCAGGAATATTGTAAAATATTACGTCTGAGATAATAGGTTGCCTTAGATTAGGATATACAACGTTATAGACTCATATAATGTTCCCACCAAGAGGTAGGGTCCGACACGCCTGGAATGATGTAGAATATTACATCCGAGATGTCAGGTTGCCTTAGGTTAGGATATATGACGTTACAGACGTATATACTGTTCCCTCCGAAAAGTAGGGTTCGACAGGCCAGGAATGTTGTCAAATATTGCATCCGAGATGTTAGGTTGCCTTAGGTTAGGATATATAACGTTATAGACGCATGTAATGTTACCACCGAGACGTAGGGACCGACACGCCTGGAATGTTGTCAAATGTTACATCCGAAATGTTAGGTTGCCTTAGGTTAGGATATATGACGTTATAGACGTATATACTGTTCCCTCCGAGAAGTAGGGTTCGACAGGCCAGGAATGTAGCCAATATTACATCCCACATGTTAGATTGCCTTAGATTACGATATCGACCGTTATAGACGCATATAATATTCCCATCGAAAAGTATGCTCCGACACACCAGGAATGATGTAAAATATTACGTCTGAGATGATAGGTTGCCTTAGATTATGATATACAACGTTATAGACGCATATAATGTTCCCACCGAGAAGTAGGGACGACACGCCTGGAATGTTGTCAAATATTACATACGAGATGTTAGGTGGCCTTAGGTTAAGATATATATAGTTATAGACGTATATACTGTTCCCTCCGAGAAGTAGGGTTCGACAGGCTAGGAATGTTGTCAAATATTGCATCCGAGATGTTAGGTTGCCTTAGATTAGGATATACAACGTTATAGACGCACGTAATGTTACCACCGAGACGTAGGGTTCCAACACGCCTGGAATGTTGTCAAGTGTTACATCCGAGATGTTAGGTTGCCTTAGGTTAGGATATATGACGTTACAGATGTATATACTGTTCCCTCCGAGAAGTAGGGTTCGACAGGCCAGGAATGTTGTAAAATATTACGTCTGAGATGATAGGTTGCCTTAGGTTATGATATATAACGTTATACACGCATGTAATGTTACCATCGAGACGTAGGGACCGACACGCCTGGAATGTTGTCAAATGTTACATCCGTGATGTAAGGTTGCCTTAGGTTAGGATATATGACGTTATACACGTATATACTGTTCCCTCCGAGAAGTAGGGTTCGACAGGCCAGGAATGTAGCCAATATTACATCCCAGATGTTAGATTGCCTTAGGTTAGCATATATAACGTTATGGACGCACGTAATGTTACCACCGAGGCGTAGGGTTCCAACACGCCTGAAATGTGGTAAAATGTTACATCCGAGATGTTAGGTTGCCTAAGATTAGGATATATTCCGTTATAGACGCATGTAACGTTACCACCGAGACGTAGGGACCGACACGCCTGGAATGTTGTCAAATGTTACATCCGAAGTGTTAGGTTGCATTAGGCTAGTATATATGACGTTATAGACGTATATGCTGTTCCCTCCGAGAAGTAGGGTTCGACAGGCAAGGAATGTTGTCAAATATTGCATCCGAGATGTTAGGTTGCCTTAGGTTAAGATATATAACGTTATAGACGCACGTAATGTTACCACCGAGGCGTAGGGTTCCAACACGCCTGAAATGTGGTAAAATGTTACATCCGAGACGTTAGGTTGCCTAAGATTAGGATATATACCGTTATAGACGCATGTAATGTTACCACCGAGACGTAGGGACCGACACGCCTGGAATGTTGTCAAATGTTACATCCGAGATGTTAGGTTGCATTAGGCTAGTATATATGACGTTATAGACGTATATGCTGTTCCCTCCCAGAAGTAGGGTTCGACAGGCCAGGAATGTTATCAAATATTGCATCCGAGATGTTAGGTTGCCTTAGGTTAGGATATATAACGTTATAGACGAATGTAATGTTACCACCGAGACGTAGGGACCGACACGCCTGGAATGTTGTCAAATGTTACATCCGAGATGTTAGGTTGCCTTAGGTTAGGATATATGACGTTATAGACGTATATGCTGTTCCCTCCGAGAAGTAGGGTTCGACAGGCCAGGAATGTTGTCAAATATTGCATCCGAGATGTTAGGTTGCCTTAGGTTAGGATATATAACGTTATAGACGCATGTAATGTTACCACCGAGACGTAGGGACCGACACGCCTGGAATGTTTTCAAATGTTACATCCGGGATGTTACGTTGTCTCAGGTTAGGATATATGACGTTACAGACGTATATGCTGTTCCCTCCGAGAAGTAGGGTTCGACAGGCCAGGAATGTTGTTAAATATTGCATCCGAGATGTTAGGTTGCCTTAGGTTAGAATATATAACGTTATAGACGCATGTAATGTTATCACCGAGACGTAGGGACCGACACGCCTGGAATGTTGTCTAATGTTACATCCGAGATGTCAGGTTGCCTTAGGTTAGGATATATAACATTATAGACGTATATACTGTTCCCTCCGAAAAGTAGGGTTCGACAGGCCAGGAATGTTGTCAAATATTGCATCCGAGATGTTAGGTTGCCTTAGATTAGGATGTACAACGTTATAGACGCATATAATGTTCCCACCGAGAAGTAGGGTCCGACACGCCTGGAATGTTGTAGAATAATACATCCGAGATGTCAGGTTGCCTTAGGTTAGGATATATAACGTTATAGACGTATATGCTGTTCCCTCCGAGTAGTAGGGTTCGACAGGCCAGGAATGTTGTCAAATATTGCATCCGAGATGTTAGGTTGCCTTAGATTAGGATATATACCGTTATAGACGCATGTAATGTTACCACCGAGACGTAGGGACCGACACGCCTGGAATGTTGTCAAATGTTACATCCGAGATGTTAGGTTGCCTTAGGTTAGGATATATGACGTTATAGACGCATATACTGTTCCCTCCGAGAAGTAGTGTTCGACAGGCCAGGAATTTTGTCAAATATTGCATCCGAGATGTTAGGTTGCCTTAGGTTAGGATATATAACGTTATAGACGCATGTAATGTTACCACCGAGACGTAGGGACCGACACGCCTGGAATGTTGTCAAATGTTACATCCGAGATGTTAGGTTGCATTAGGCTAGTATATATGACGTTATAGACGTATATGCTGTTCCCTCCCAGAAGTAGGGTTCGACAGGCCAGGAATGTTGTCAAATATTGCATCCGAGATGTTAGGTTGCCTTAGGTTAGGATATATAACGTTATAGACGAATGTAATGTTACCACCGAGACGTAGGGACCGACACGCCTGGAATGTTGTCAAATGTTACATCCGAGATGTTAGGTTGCCTTAGGTTAGGATATATGACGTTATAGACGTATATGCTGTTCCCTCCGAGAAGTAGGGTTCGACAGGCCAGGAATGTTGTCAAATATTGCATCCGAGATGTTAGGTTGCCTTAGGTTAGGATATATAACGTTATAGACGCATGCAATGTTACCACCGAGACGTAGGGACCGACACGCCTGGAATGTTTTCAAATGTTACATCCGGGATGTTACGTTGTCTCAGGTTAGGATATATGACGTTACAGACGTATATGCTGTTCCCTCCGAGAAGTAGGGTTCGACAGGCCAGGAATGTTGTCAAATATTGCATCCGAGATGTTAGGTTGCCTTAGGTTAGAATATATAACGTTATAGACGCATGTAATGTTACCACCGAGACGTAGGGACCGACACGGCTGGAATGTTTTCAAATGTTACATCCGGGATGTTAGGTTGTCTCAGGTTAGGATATATGACGTTACAGACGTATATGCTGTTCCCTCCGAGAAGTAGGCTTCGACAGGCCAGGAATGTTGTCAAATATTGCATTCGAGATGTTAGGTTGCCTTAGATTAGGATATATACCGTTATAGACGTATATACTGTTGCCTCCGAGAAGTAGGGTTCGACAGGCCAGGAATGTTGTCAAATATTGCATCCGAGATGTTAGGTTGCCTTAGATAAGGATATACAACGTTATAGATGCATATAATGTTCCCACCGAGAAGTAGGGTCCGACACGCCTGGAAGGTTGTAGAATATTACATCCGAGATGTTAGGTTGCCCTAGGTTAGGATATATAACGTTATAGACGTATATACTGTTCCCTCCGAGAATTAGGGTTCGACAGGCCAGGAATGTTGTCAAATATTGCATCCGAGATGTTAGATTGCCTTAGATTACGATATCGACCGTTATAGACGCATATAATATTCCCACCGAAAAGTATGCACCGACACGCCAGGAATATTGTAAAATATTACGTCTGAGATAATAGGTTGCCTTAGATTAGGATATACAACGTTATAGACTCATATAATGTTCCCACCGAGAGGTAGGGTCCGACACGCCTGGAATGATGTAGAATATTACATCCGAGATGTCAGGTTGCCTTAGGTTAGGATATATGACGTTACAGACGTATATACTGTTCCCTCCGAAAAGTAGGGTTCGACAGGCCAGGAATGTTGTCAAATATTGCATCCGAGATGTTAGGTTGCCTTAGGTTAGGATATATAACGTTATAGACGCATGTAACGTTACCACCGAGACGTAGGGACGGACACGCCTGGAATGTTGTCAAATGTTACATCCGAAGTGTTAGGTTGCCTTAGGTTAGGATATATGACGTTATAGACGTATATACTGTTCCCTGCGAGAAGTAGGGTTCGACAGGCCAGGAATGTAGCCAATATTACATCCCAGATGTTAGATTGCCTTAGATTACGATATCGACCGTTATAGACGCATATAATATTCCCACCGAAAAGTATGCTCCGACACACCAGGAATGTTGTAAAATATTACGTCTGAGATGATAGGTTGCCTTAGATTATGATATACAACGTTATAGACGCATATAATGTTCCCACCGAGAAGTAAGGACGACACGCCTGGAATGTTGCAAAAATTGCATCCGAGATGTTAGGTTGCCTTAGGTTAAGATATATAACGTTATAGACGCACGTAATGTTACCACCGAGGCGTAGGGTTCCAACACGCCTGAAATGTGGTAAAATGTTACATCCGAGACGTTAGGTTGGCTAAGATTAGGATATATACCGTTATAGACGCATGTAATGTTACCACCGAGACGTAGGGACCGACACGCCTGGAATGTTGTCAAATGTTACATCCGAGATGTTAGGTTGCATTAGGCTAGTATATATGACGTTATAGACGTATATGCTGTTCCCTTCCAGAAGTAGGGTTCGACAGGCCAGGAATGTTGTCAAATATTGCATCCGAGATGTTAGGTTGCCTTAGGTTAGGATATATAACGTTATAGACGAATGTAATGTTACCACCGAGACGTAGGGACCGACAAGCCTGGAATGTTGTCAAATGTTACATCCGAGATGTTAGGTTGCCTTAGGTTAGGATATATGACGTTATAGACGTATATACTGTTCCCTCCGAGAAGTAGGGTTCGACAGGCCAGGAATGTTGTCAAATATTGCATCCGAGATGTTAGGTTGCCTTAGGTTAAGATATATAACGTTATAGACGCACGTAATGTTACCACCGAGGCGTAGGGTTCCAACACGCCTGAAATGTGGTAAAATGTTACATCCGAGACGTTAGGTTGCCTAAGATTAGGATATATACCGTTATAGACGCATGTAATGTTACCACCGAGACGTAGGGACCGACACGCCTGGAATGTTGTCAAATGTTACATCCGAGATGTTAGGTTGCATTAGGCTAGTATATATGACGTTATAGACGTATATGCTGTTCCCTCCCAGAAGTAGGGTTCGACAGGCCAGGAATGTTGTCAAATATTGCATCCGAGATGTTAGGTTGCCTTAGGTTAGGATATATAACGTTATAGACGAATGTAATGTTACCACCGAGACGTAGGGACCGACAAGCCTGGAATGTTGTCAAATGTTACATCCGAAGTGTTAGGTTGCCTTAGGTTAGGATATATGACGTTATAGACGTATATACTGTTCCCTCCGAGAAGTAGGGTTCGACAGGCCAGGAATGTAGCCAATATTACATCCCAGATGTTAGATTGCCTTAGATTACGATATCGACCGTTATAGACGCATATAATATTCCCACCGAAAAGTATGCTCCGACACACCAGGAATGTTGTAAAATATTACGTCTGAGATGATAGGTTGCCTTAGATTATGATATACAACGTTATAGACGCATATAATGTTCCCACCGAGAAGTAGGGACGACACGCCTGGAATGTTGTCAAATATTGCATCCGAGATGTTAGGTTGCCTTAGATTAGGATATATACCGTTATAGACGCATGTAATGTTATCACCGAGACGTAGGGACCGACACGCCTGGAATGTTGTCTAATGTTACATCCGAGATGTCAGGTTGCCTTAGGTTAGGATATATAACATTATAGACGTATATACTCTTCCCTCCGAAAAGTAGGGTTCGACAGGCCAGGAATGTTGTCAAATATTGCATCCGAGATGTGAGGTTGCCTTAGATTAGGATGTACAACGTTATAGACGCATATAATGTTCCCAACGAGAAGTAGGGTCCGACACGCCTGGAATGTTGTAGAATAATACATCCGAGATGTCAGGTTGCCTTAGGTTAGGATATATAACGTTATAGACGTATATGCTGTTCCCTCCGAGTAGTAGGGTTCGACAGGCCAGGAATGTTGTCAAATATTGCATCCGAGATGTTAGGTTGCCTTAGGTTAGGATATATAACGTTATAGACGCATGTAATGTTACCACCGAGACGTAGGGACCGACACGGCTGGAATGTTTTCAAATGTTACATCCGGGATGTTAGGTTGTCTCAGGTTAGGATATATGACGTTACAGACGTATATGCTGTTCCCTCCGAGAAGTAGGCTTCGACAGGCCAGGAATGTTGTCAAATATTGCATTCGAGATGTTAGGTTGCCTTAGATAAGGATATACAACGTTATAGACGCATATAATGTTCCCACCGAGAAGTAGGGTCCGACACGCCTGGAAGGTTGTAGAATATTACATCCGAGATGTTAGGTTGCCCTAGGTTAGGATATATAACGTTATAGACGTATATACTGTTCCCTCCGAGAATTAGGGTTCGACAGGCCAGGAATGTTGTCAAATATTGCATCCGAGATGTTAGATTGCCTTAGATTACGATATCGACCGTTATAGACGCATATAATATTCCCACCGAAAAGTATGCACCGACACGCCAGGAATATTGTAAAATATTACGTCTGAGATAATAGGTTGCCTTAGATTAGGATATACAACGTTATAGACTCATATAATGTTCCCACCGAGAGGTAGGGTCCGACACGCCTGGAATGATGTAGAATATTACATCCGAGATGTCAGGTTGCCTTAGGTTAGGATATATGACCTTACAGACGTATATACTGTTTCCTCCGAAAAGTAGGGTTCGACAGGCCAGGAATGTTGTCAAATATTGCATCCGAGATGTTAGGTTGCCTTAGGTTAGGATATATAACGTTATAGACGCATGTAACGTTACCGCCGAGACGTAGGGACGGACACGCCTGGAATGTTGTCAAATGTTACATCCGAAGTGTTAGGTTGCCTTAGGTTAGGATATATGACGTTATAGACGTATATACTGTTCCCTCCGAGAAGTAGGGTTCGACAGGCCAGGAATGTAGCCAATATTACATCCCAGATGTTAGATTGCCTTAGATTACGATATCGACCGTTATAGACGCATATAATATTCCCACCGAAAAGTATGCACCGACACGCCAGGAATATTGTAAAATATTACGTTTGAGATAATAGGTTGCCTTAGATTAGGATATACAACGTTATAGACTCATATAATGTTCCCACCGAGAGGTAGGGTCCGACACGCCTGGAATGATGTAGAATATTACATCCGAGATGTCAGGTTGCCTTAGGTTAGGATATATGACGTTACAGACGTATATACTGTTCCCTCCGAAAAGTAGGGTTCGACAGGCCAGGAATGTTGTCAAATATTGCATCCGAGATGTTAGGTTGCCTTAGGTTAGGATATATAACGTTATAGACGCATGTAACGTTACCACCGAGACGTAGGGACGGACACGCCTGGAATGTTGTCAAATGTTACATCCGAAGTGTTAGGTTGCCTTAGGTTAGGATATATGACGTTATAGACGTATATACTGTTCCCTCCGAGAAGTAGGGTTCGACAGGCCAGGAATGTAGCCAATATTACATCCCAGATGTTAGATTGCCTTAGATTACGATATCGACCGTTATAGACGCATATAATATTCCCACCGAAAAGTATGCTCCGACACACCAGGAATGTTGTAAAATATTACGTCTGAGATGATAGGTTGCCTTAGATTATGATATACAACGTTATAGACGCATATAATGTTCCCACCGAGAAGTAAGGACGACACGCCTGGAATGTTGCAAAAATTGCATCCGAGATGTTAGGTTGCCTTAGGTTAAGATATATAACGTTATAGACGCACGTAATGTTACCACCGAGGCGTAGGGTTCCAACACGCCTGAAATGTGGTAAAATGTTACATCCGAGACGTTAGGTTGCCTAAGATTAGGATATATACCGTTATAGACGCATGTAATGTTACCACCGAGACGTAGGGACCGACACGCCTGGAATGTTGTCAAATGTTACATCCGAGATGTTAGGTTGCATTAGGCTAGTATATATGACGTTATAGACGTATATGCTGTTCCCTTCCAGAAGTAGGGTTCGACAGGCCAGGAATGTTGTCAAATATTGCATCCGAGATGTTAGGTTGCCTTAGGTTAGGATATATAACGTTATAGACGAATGTAATGTTACCACCGAGACGTAGGGACCGACAAGCCTGGAATGTTGTCAAATGTTACATCCGAGATGTTAGGTTGCCTTAGGTTAGGATATATGACGTTATAGACGTATATACTGTTCCCTCCGAGAAGTAGGGTTCGACAGGCCAGGAATGTTGTCAAATATTGCATCCGAGATGTTAGGTTGCCTTAGGTTAAGATATATAACGTTATAGACGCACGTAATGTTACCACCGAGCCGTAGGGTTCCAACACGCCTGAAATGTGGTAAAATGTTACATCCGAGACGTTAGGTTGCCTAAGATTAGGATATATACCGTTATAGACGCATGTAATGTTACCACCGAGACGTAGGGACCGACACGCCTGGAATGTTGTCAAATGTTACATCCGAGATGTTAGGTTGCATTAGGCTAGTATATATGACGTTATAGACGTATATGCTGTTCCCTCCCAGAAGTAGGGTTCGACAGGCCAGGAATGTTGTCAAATATTGCATCCGAGATGTTAGGTTGCCTTAGGTTAGGATATATAACGTTATAGACGAATGTAATGTTACCACCGAGACGTAGGGACCGACAAGCCTGGAATGTTGTCAAATGTTACATCCGAAGTGTTAGGTTGCCTTAGGTTAGGATATATGACGTTATAGACGTATATACTGTTCCCTCCGAGAAGTAGGGTTCGACAGGCCAGGAATGTAGCCAATATTACATCCCAGATGTTAGATTGCCTTAGATTACGATATCGACCGTTATAGACGCATATAATATTCCCACCGAAAAGTATGCTCCGACACACCAGGAATGTTGTAAAATATTACGTCTGAGATGATAGGTTGCCTTAGATTATGATATACAACGTTATAGACGCATATAATGTTCCCACCGAGAAGTAGGGACGACACGCCTGGAATGTTGTCAAATATTGCATCCGAGATGTTAGGTTGCCTTAGATTAGGATATATACCGTTATAGACGCATGTAATGTTATCACCGAGACGTAGGGACCGACACGCCTGGAATGTTGTCTAATGTTACATCCGAGATGTCAGGTTGCCTTAGGTTAGGATATATAACATTATAGACGTATATACTCTTCCCTCCGAAAAGTAGGGTTCGACAGGCCAGGAATGTTGTCAAATATTGCATCCGAGATGTGAGGTTGCCTTAGATTAGGATGTACAACGTTATAGACGCATATAATGTTCCCAACGAGAAGTAGGGTCCGACACGCCTGGAATGTTGTAGAATAATACATCCGAGATGTCAGGTTGCCTTAGGTTAGGATATATAACGTTATAGACGTATATGCTGTTCCCTCCGAGTAGTAGGGTTCGACAGGCCAGGAATGTTGTCAAATATTGCATCCGAGATGTTAGGTTGCCTTAGATTAGGATATATACCGTTATAGACGCATGTAATGTTACCACCGAGACGTAGGGACCGACACGCCTGGAATGTTGTCAAATGTTACATCCGAGATGTTAGGTTGCCTTAGGTTAGGATATATGACGTTATAGACGCATATACTGTTCCCTCCGAGAAGTAGTGTTCGACAGGCCAGGAATTTTGTCAAATATTGCATCCGAGATGTTAGGTTGCCTTAGGTTAGGATATATAACGTTATAGACGCATGTAATGTTACCACCGAGACGTAGGGACCGACACGCCTGGAATGTTGTCAAATGTTACATCCGAGATGTTAGGTTGCCTTAGGTTAGGATATATGACGCTATAGACGTATATACTGTTCCCTCCGAGAAGTAGGGTTCGACAGGCCAGGAATGTTGTCAAATATTGCATCCGAGATGTTAGGTTGTCTTAGGTTAGGATATATAACGGTATAGACGCATGTAATGTTACCACCGAGACGTAGGGACCGACACGCCTGGAATATTGTCAAATGTTACATCCGAGATGTTAGGTTGCCTTAGGTTAGGATATATGACGCTATAGACGTATATGCTGTTCCCTCCGAGAAGTAGGGTTCGACAGGCCAGGAATGTTGTCAAATATTGCATCCGAGATGTTAGGTTGCCTTAGGTTAGCATATATAACGTTATAGACGCACGTAATGTTACCACCGAGACGTAGGGACCGACACGCCTGGAATGTTGTCAAATGTTACATCCGAGATGTTAGGTTGCCTTAGGTTAGGATATATGACGCTATAGACGTATATACTGTTCCCTCCGAGAAGTAGGGTTCGACAGGCCAGGAATGTTGTCAAATATTGCATCCGAGATGTTAGGTTGCCTTAGATTAGGATGTACAACGTTATAGACGTATATGCTGTTCCCTCCGAGAAGTAGGGTTCGACAGGCCAGGAATGTTGTCAAATATTGCATCCGAGATGTTAGGTTGCCTTAGGTTAGCATATATAACGTTATAGACGCACGTAATGTTACCACCGAGACGTAGGGACCGACACGCCTGGAATGTTGTCAAATGTTACATCCGAGATGTTAGGTTGCCTAAGATTAGGATATATACCGTTATAGACGCATGTAATATTACCACCGAGACGTAGGGACCGACACGCCTGGAATGTTGTCAAATGTTACATCCGAGATGTTAGGTTGCATTAGGCTAGTATATATGACGTTATAGACGTATATGCTGTTCCCTCCCAGAAGTAGGGTTCGACAGGCCAGGAATGTTGTCAAATATTGCATCCGAGATGTTAGGTTGCCTTAGGTTAGGATATATAACGTTATAGACGAATGTAATGTTACCACCGAGACGTAGGGACCGACAAGCCTGGAATGTTGTCAAATGTTACATCCGAGATGTTAGGTTGCCTTAGGTTAGGATATATGACGTTATAGACGTATATACTGTTCCCTCCGAGAAGTAGGGTTCGACAGGCCAGGAATGTTGTCAAATATTGCATCCGATATGTTAGGTTGCCTTAGATTAGGATATATTCCGTTATAGACGTATATACTGTTCCCTCAGAGAAGTAGGGTTCGACAGGCCAGGAATGTTGTCAAATATTGCATCCGAGATGTTAGACTGCCTTAGATTACGATATCGACCGTTATAGACGCATATAATATTCCCACCGAAAAGTATGCACCGACACGCCAGGAATATTTTAAAATATTACGTCTGAGATAATAGGTTGCCTTAGATTAGGATATACAACGTTATAGACTCATATAATGTTCCCACCGAGAAGTAGGGTCCGACACGCCTGGAATGATGTAGAATATTACATCCGAGATGTCAGGTTGCCTTCGGTTAGGATATATAACGTTATAGACGTATATACTGTTCCCTCCGAGAAGTAGAGTTCGACAGGCCAGGAATGTTGTCAAATATTGCATTCGAGATGTTAGGTTGCCTTAGATTAGGATATATACCGTTATAGACGCATGTAATGTTATCACCGAGACGTAGGGACCGACACGCCTGGAATGTTGTCAAATGTTACATCCGAGATGTTAGGTTGCCTTAGGTTAGGATATATGACGTTATAGACGCATATACTGTTCCCTCCGAGAAGTAGTGTTCGACAGGCCAGGAATTTTGTCAAATATTGCATCCGAGATGTTAGGTTGCCTTAGGTTAGGATATATAACGTTATAGACGCATGTAATGTTACCACCGAGACGTAGGGACCGAGACGCCTGGAATGTTGTCAAATGTTACATCCGAGATGTTAGGTTGCCTTAGGTTAGGATATATGACGCTATAGACGTATATACTGTTCCCTCCGAGAAGTAGGGTTCGACAGGCCAGGAATGTTGTCAAATATTGCATCCTAGATATTAGGTTGTCTTAGGTTAGGATATATAACGGTATAGACGCATGTAATGTTACCACCGAGACGTAGGGACCGACACGCCTGGAATATTGTCAAATGTTACATCCGAGATGTTAGGTTGCCTTAGGTTAGGATATATGACGCTATAGACGTATATGCTGTTCCCTCCGAGAAGTAGGGTTCGACAGGCCAGGAATGTTGTCAAATATTGCATCCGAGATGTTAGGTTGCCTTAGGTTAGCATATATAACGTTATAGACGCACGTAATGTTACCACCGAGACGTAGGGACCGACACGCCTGGAATGTTGTCAAATGTTACATCCGAGATGTTAGGTTGCCTTAGGTTAGGATATATGACGCTATAGACGTATATACTGTTCCCTCCGAGAAGTAGGGTCGACAGGCCAGGAATGTTGTCAAATATTGCATCCGAGATGTTAGGTTGCCTTAGATTAGGATGTACAACGTTATAGACGTATATGCTGTTCCCTCCGAGAAGTAGGGTTCGACAGGCCAGGAATGTTGTCAAATATTGCATCCGAGATGTTAGGTTGCCTTAGGTTAGCATATATAACGTTATAGACGCACGTAATGTTACCACCGAGACGTAGGGACCGACACGCCTGGAATGTTGTCAAATGTTACATCCGAGATGTTAGGTTGCCTTAGGTTAGGATATATGACGCTATAGACGTATATACTGTTCCCTCCGAGAAGTAGGGTTCGACAGGCCAGGAATGTTGTCAAATATTGCATCCGAGATGTTAGGTTGCCTTAGATTAGGATGTACAACGTTATAGACGTATATGCTGTTCCCTCCGAGTAGTAGGGTTCGACAGGCGAGGAATATTGTCAAATATTGCATCCGAGATGTTAGGTTGCCTTAGATTAGGATATATACCGTTATAGACGCATGTAATGTTACCACCGAGACGTAGGGACCGACACGCCTGGAATGTTGTCAAATGTTACATCCGAGATGTTAGGTTGCCTCAGATTAGGATATACAACGTTATAGACGCATATAATGTTCCCACCGAGAAGTAGGGTCCGACACGCCTGGAATGTTGTAGAATAATACATCCGAGATGTCAGGTTGCCTTAGGTTAGGATATATAACATTATAGACGTATATACTTTTCCCTCCGAGAAGTAGGGTTCGACAGGCCAGGAATGTTGTCAAATGTTACATCCGAAGTGTTAGGTTGCCTTAGGTTAGGATATATACCGTTATAGACGCATGTAATGTTACCACCGAGACGTAGGGACCGACAAGCCTGGAATGTTGTCAAATGTTACATCCGAAGTGTTAGGTTGCCTTAGGTTAGGATATATACCGTTATAGACGTATATACTGTTGCCTCCGAGAAGTAGGGTTCGACAGGCCAGGAATATTGTCAAATATTGCATCCGATATGTTAGGTAGCCTTAGATAAGGATATACAACGTTATAGACGCATATAATGTTCCCACCGAGAAGTAGGGTCCGACACGCCTGGAATGATGTAGAATATTACATCCGAGATGTCAGGTTGCCTTCGGTCAGGATATATAACGTTATAGACGTATATACTGTTCCCTCCGAGAAGTAGGGTTCGACAGGCCAGGAATGTTGTCAAATATTGCATCCGAGATGTTAGGTTGCCTTAGGTTAGAATATATACCGTTATAGACGCATGTAATGTTATCACCGAGACGTAGGGACCGACACGCCTGGAATGTTGTCTAATGTTACATCCGAGATGTCAGGTTGCCTTAGGTTAGGATATATAACATTATAGACGTATATACTGTTCCCTCCGAAAAGTAGGGTTCGACAGGCCAGGAATGTTGTCAAATATTGCATCCGAGATGTTAGGTTGCCTTAGATTAGGATATATACCGTTATAGACGTATATACTGTTGCCTCCGAGAAGTAGGGTTCGACAGGCCAGGAATGTTGTCAAATATTGCATCCGAGATGTTAGGTTGCCTTAGATAAGGATATACAACGTTATAGACGCATATAATGTTCCCACCGAGAAGTAGGGTCCGACACGCCTGGAAGGTTGTAGAATATTACATCCGAGATGTTAGGTTGCCCTAGGTTAGGATATATAACGTTATAGACGTATATACTGTTCCCTCCGAGAATTAGGGTTCGACAGGCCAGGAATGTTGTCAAATATTGCATCCGAGATGTTAGATTGCCTTAGATTACGATATCGACCGTTATAGACGCATATAATATTCCCACCGAAAAGTATGCACCGACACGCCAGGAATATTGTAAAATATTACGTCTGAGATAATAGGGTGCCTTAGATTATGATATACAACGTTATAGACTCATATAATGTTCCCACCGAGAGGTAGGGTCCGACACGCCTGGAATGATGTAGAATATTACATCCGAGATGTCAGGTTGCCTTAGGTTAGGATATATGACGTTACAGACGTATATACTGTTCCCTCCGAAAAGTAGGGTTCGACAGGCCAGGAATGTTGTCAAATATTGCATCCGAGATGTTAGGTTGCCTTAGGTTAGGATATATAACGTTATAGACGCATGTAACGTTACCGCCGAGACGTAGGGACGGACACGCCTGGAATGTTGTCAAATGTTACATCCGAAGTGTTAGGTTGCCTTAGGTTAGGATATATGACGTTATAGACGTATATACTGTTCCCTCCGAGAAGTAGGGTTCGACAGGCCAGGAATGTAGCCAATATTACATCCCAGATGTTAGATTGCCTTAGATTACGATATCGACCGTTATAGACGCATATAATATTCCCACCGAAAAGTATGCACCGACACGCCAGGAATATTGTAAAATATTACGTCTGAGATAATAGGTTGCCTTAGATTAGGATATACAACGTTATAGACTCATATAATGTTCCCACCGAGAGGTAGGGTCCGACACGCCTGGAATGATGTAGAATATTACATCCGAGATGTCAGGTTGCCTTAGGTTAGGATATATGACGTTACAGACGTATATACTGTTCCCTCCGAAAAGTAGGGTTCGACAGGCCAGGAATGTTGTCAAATATTGCATCCGAGATGTTAGGTTGCCTTAGGTTAGGATATATAACGTTATAGACGCATGTAACGTTACCACCGAGACGTAGGGACGGACACGCCTGGAATGTTGTCAAATGTTACATCCGAAGTGTTAGGTTGCCTTAGGTTAGGATATATGACGTTATAGACGTATATACTGTTCCCTCCGAGAAGTAGGGTTCGACAGGCCAGGAATGTAGCCAATATTACATCCCAGATGTTAGATTGCCTTAGATTACGATATCGACCGTTATAGACGCATATAATATTCCCACCGAAAAGTATGCTCCGACACACCAGGAATGTTGTAAAATATTACGTCTGAGATGATAGGTTGCCTTAGATTATGATATACAACGTTATAGACGCATATAATGTTCCCACCGAGAAGTAAGGACGACACGCCTGGAATGTTGCAAAAATTGCATCCGAGATGTTAGGTTGCCTTAGGTTAAGATATATAACGTTATAGACGCACGTAATGTTACCACCGAGGCGTAGGGTTCCAACACGCCTGAAATGTGGTAAAATGTTACATCCGAGACGTTAGGTTGCCTAAGATTAGGATATATACCGTTATAGACGCATGTAATGTTACCACCGAGACGTAGGGACCGACACGCCTGGAATGTTGTCAAATGTTACATCCGAGATGTTAGGTTGCATTAGGCTAGTATATATGACGTTATAGACGTATATGCTGTTCCCTCCCAGAAGTAGGGTTCGACAGGCCAGGAATGTTGTCAAATATTGCATCCGAGATGTTAGGTTGCCTTAGGTTAGGATATATAACGTTATAGACGAATGTAATGTTACCACCGAGACGTAGGGACCGACAAGCCTGGAATGTTGTCAAATGTTACATCCGAGATGTTAGGTTGCCTTAGGTTAGGATATATGACGTTATAGACGTATATACTGTTCCCTCCGAGAAGTAGGGTTCGACAGGCCAGGAATGTTGTCAAATATTGCATCCGAGATGTTAGGTTGCCTTAGGTTAAGATATATAACGTTATAGACGCACGTAATGTTACCACCGAGGCGTAGGGTTCCAACACGCCTGAAATGTGGTAAAATGTTACATCCGAGACGTTAGGTTGCCTAAGATTAGGATATATACCGTTATAGACGCATGTAATGTTACCACCGAGACGTAGGGACCGACACGCCTGGAATGTTGTCAAATGTTACATCCGAGATGTTAGGTTGCATTAGGCTAGTATATATGACGTTATAGACGTATATGCTGTTCCCTCCCAGAAGTAGGGTTCGACAGGCCAGGAATGTTGTCAAATATTGCATCCGAGATGTTAGGTTGCCTTAGGTTAGGATATATAACGTTATAGACGAATGTAATGTTACCACCGAGACGTAGGGACCGACAAGCCTGGAATGTTGTCAAATGTTACATCCGAAGTGTTAGGTTGCCTTAGGTTAGGATATATGACGTTATAGACGTATATACTGTTCCCTCCGAGAAGTAGGGTTCGACAGGCCAGGAATGTAGCCAATATTACATCCCAGATGTTAGATTGCCTTAGATTACGATATCGACCGTTATAGACGCATATAATATTCCCACCGAAAAGTATGCTCCGACACACCAGGAATGTTGTAAAATATTACGTCTGAGATGATAGGTTGCCTTAGATTATGATATACAACGTTATAGACGCATATAATGTTCCCACCGAGAAGTAGGGACGACACGCCTGGAATGTTGTCAAATATTGCATCCGAGATGTTAGGTTGCCTTAGATTAGGATATATACCGTTATAGACGCATGTAATGTTATCACCGAGACGTAGGGACCGACACGCCTGGAATGTTGTCTAATGTTACATCCGAGATGTCAGGTTGCCTTAGGTTAGGATATATAACATTATAGACGTATATACTCTTCCCTCCGAAAAGTAGGGTTCGACAGGCCAGGAATGTTGTCAAATATTGCATCCGAGATGTGAGGTTGCCTTAGATTAGGATGTACAACGTTATAGACGCATATAATGTTCCCAACGAGAAGTAGGGTCCGACACGCCTGGAATGTTGTAGAATAATACATCCGAGATGTCAGGTTGCCTTAGGTTAGGATATATAACGTTATAGACGTATATGCTGTTCCCTCCGAGTAGTAGGGTTCGACAGGCCAGGAATGTTGTCAAATATTGCATCCGAGATGTTAGGTTGCCTTAGATTAGGATATATACCGTTATAGACGCATGTAATGTTACCACCGAGACGTAGGGACCGACACGCCTGGAATGTTGTCAAATGTTACATCCGAGATGTTAGGTTGCCTTAGGTTAGGATATATGACGTTATAGACGCATATACTGTTCCCTCCGAGAAGTAGTGTTCGACAGGCCAGGAATTTTGTCAAATATTGCATCAGAGATGTTAGGTTGCCTTAGGTTAGGATATATAACGTTATAGACGCATGTAATGTTACCACCGAGACGTAGGGACCGACACGCCTGGAATGTTGTCAAATGTTACATCCGAGATGTTAGGTTGCCTTAGGTTAGGATATATGACGCTATAGACGTATATACTGTTCCCTCCGAGAAGTAGGGTTCGACAGGCCAGGAATGTTGTCAAATATTGCATCCGAGATGTTAGGTTGTCTTAGGTTAGGATATATAACGGTATAGACGCATGTAATGTTACCACCGAGACGTAGGGACCGACACGCCTGGAATATTGTCAAATGTTACATCCGAGATGTTAGGTTGCCTTAGGTTAGGATATATGACGCTATAGACGTATATGCTGTTCCCTCCGAGAAGTAGGGTTCGACAGGCCAGGAATGTTGTCAAATATTGCATCCGAGATGTTAGGTTGCCTTAGGTTAGCATATATAACGTTATAGACGCACGTAATGTTACCACCGAGACGTAGGGACCGACACGCCTGGAATGTTGTCAAATGTTACATCCGAGATGTTAGGTTGCCTTAGGTTAGGATATATGACGCTATAGACGTATATACTGTTCCCTCCGAGAAGTAGGGTTCGACAGGCCAGGAATGTTGTCAAATATTGCATCCGAGATGTTAGGTTGCCTTAGATTAGGATGTACAACGTTATAGACGTATATGCTGTTCCCTCCGAGTAGTAGGGTTCGACAGGCGCGGAATATTGTCAAATATTGCATCCGAGATGTTAGGTTGCCTTAGATTAGGATATATACCGTTATAGACGCATGTAATGTTACCACCGAGACGTAGGGACCGACACGCCTGGAATGTTGTCAAATGTTACATCCGAGATGTTAGGTTGCCTCAGATTAGGATATACAACGTTATAGACGCATATAATGTTCCCACCGAGAAGTAGGGTCCGACACGCCTGGAATGTTGTAGAATAATACATCCGAGATGTCAGGTTGCCTTAGGTTAGGATATATAACATTATAGACGTATATACTTTTCCCTCCGAGAAGTAGGGTTCGACAGGCCAGGAATGTTGTCAAATATTGCATCCGAGATGTTAGGTTGCCTTAGGTTAAGATATATAACGTTATAGACGCACGTAATGTTACCACCGAGGCGTAGGGTTCCAACACGCCTGAAATGTGGTAAAATGTTACATCCGAGACGTTAGGCTGCCTAAGATTAGGATATATACCGTTATAGACGCATGTAATGTTACCACCGAGACGTAGGGACCGACAAGCCTGGAATGTTGTCAAATGTTACATCCGAAGTGTTAGGTTGCCTTAGGTTAGGATATATGACGTTATAGACGTATATACTGTTCCCTCCGAGAAGTAGGGTTCGACAGGCCAGGAATGTAGCCAATATTACATCCCAGATGTTAGATTGCCTTAGATTACGATATCGACCGTTATAGACGCATATAATATTCCCACCGAAAAGTATGCTCCGACACACCAGGAATGTTGTAAAATATTACGTCTGAGATGATAGGTTGCCTTAGATTATGATATACAACGTTATAGACGCATATAATGTTCCCACCGAGAAGTAGGGACGACACGCCTGGAATGTTGTCAAATATTGCATCCGAGATGTTAGGTTGCCTTAGGTTAAGATATATAACGTTATAGACGCACGTAATGTTACCACCGAGGTGTAGGGTTCCAACACGCCTGAAATGTGGTAAAATGTTACATCCGAGACGTTAGGTTGCCTAAGATTAGGATATATACCGTTATAGACGCATGTAATATTACCACCGAGACGTAGGGACCGACACGCCTGGAATGTTGTCAAATGTTACATCCGAGATGTTAGGTTGCATTAGGCTAGTATATATGACGTTATAGACGTATATGCTGTTCCCTCCCAGAAGTAGGGTTCGACAGGCCAGGAATGTTGTCAAATATTGCATCCGAGATGTTAGGTTGCCTTAGGTTAGGATATATAACGTTATAGACGAATGTAATGTTACCACCGAGACGTAGGGACCGACAAGCCTGGAATGTTGTCAAATGTTACATCCGAAGTGTTAGGTTGCCTTAGGTTAGGATATATGACGTTATAGACGTATATACTGTTCCCTCCGAGAAGTAGGGTTCGACAGGCCAGGAATGTAGCCAATATTACATCCCAGATGTTAGATTGCCTTAGATTACGATATCGACCGTTATAGACGCATATAATATTCCCACCGAAAAGTATGCTCCGACACACCAGGAATGTTGTAAAATATTACGTCTGAGATGATAGGTTGCCTTAGATTATGATATACAACGTTATAGACGCATATAATGTTCCCACCGAGAAGTAGGGACGACACGCCTGGAATGTTGTCAAATATTGCATCCGAGATGTTAGGTTGCCTTAGATTAGGATATATACCGTTATAGACGCATGTAATGTTATCACCGAGACGTAGGGACCGACACGCCTGGAATGTTGTCTAATGTTACATCCGAGATGTCAGGTTGCCTTAGGTTAGGATATATAACATTATAGACGTATATACTCCTCCCTCCGAAAAGTAGGGTTCGACAGGCCAGGAATGTTGTCAAATATTGCATCCGAGATGTTAGGTTGCCTTAGATTAGGATGTACAACGTTATAGACGCATATAATGTTCCCAACGAGAAGTAGGGTCCGACACGCCTGGAATGTTGTAGAATAATACATCCGAGATGTCAGGTTGCCTTAGGTTAGGATATATAACGTTATAGACGTATATGCTGTTCCCTCCGAGTAGTAGGGTTCGACAGGCCAGGAATGTTGTCAAATATTGCATCCGAGATGTTAGGTTGCCTTAGATTAGGATATATACCGTTATAGACGCATGTAATGTTACCACCGAGACGTAGGGACCGACACGCCTGGAATGTTGTCAAATGTTACATCCGAGATGTTAGGTTGCCTTAGGTTAGGATATATGACGTTATAGACGCATATACTGTTCCCTCCGAGAAGTAGTGTTCGACAGGCCAGGAATTTTGTCAAATATTGCATCCGAGATGTTAGGTTGTCTTAGGTTAGGATATATAACGTTATAGACGCATGTAATGTTACCACCGAGACGTAGGGACCGACACGACTGGAATGTTGTCAAATGTTACATCCGAGATGTTAGGTTGCCTTAGGTTAGGATATATGACGCTATAGACGTATATACTGTTCCCTCCGAGAAGTAGGGTTCGACAGGCCAGGAATGTTGTCAAATATTGCATCCGAGATGTTAGGTTGTCTTAGGTTAGGATATATAACGGTATAGACGCATGTAATGTTACCACCGAGACGTAGGGACCGACACGCCTGGAATATTGTCAAATGTTACATCCGAGATGTTAGGTTGCCTTAGGTTAGGATATATGACGCTATAGACGTATATGCTGTTCCCTCCGAGAAGTAGGGTTCGACAGGCCAGGAATGTTGTCAAATATTGCATCCGAGATGTTAGGTTGCCTTAGGTTAGCATATATAACGTTATAGACGCACGTAATGTTACCACCGAGACGTAGGGACCGACACGCCTGGAATGTTGTCAAATGTTACATCCGAGATGTTAGGTTGCCTTAGGTTAGGATATATGACGCTATAGACGTATATACTGTTCCCTCCGAGAAGTAGGGTCGACAGGCCAGGAATGTTGTCAAATATTGCATCCGAGATGTTAGGTTGCCTTAGATTAGGATGTACAACGTTATAGACGTATATGCTGTTCCCTCCGAGAAGTAGGGTTCGACAGGCCAGGAATGTTGTCAAATATTGCATCCGAGATGTTAGGTTGCCTTAGGTTAGCATATATAACGTTATAGACGCACGTAATGTTACCACCGAGACGTAGGGACCGACACGCCTGGAATGTTGTCAAATGTTACATCCGAGATGTTAGGTTGCCTTAGGTTAGGATATATGACGCTATAGACGTATATACTGTTCCCTCCGAGAAGTAGGGTTCGACAGGCCAGGAATGTTGTCAAATATTGCATCCGAGATGTTAGGTTGCCTTAGATTAGGATGTACAACGTTATAGACGTATATGCTGTTCCCTCCGAGTAGTAGGGTTCGACAGGCGAGGAATATTGTCAAATATTGCATCCGAGATGTTAGGTTGCCTTAGATTAGGATATATACCGTTATAGACGCATGTAATGTTACCACCGAGACGTAGGGACCGACACGCCTGGAATGTTGTCAAATGTTACATCCGAGATGTTAGGTTGCCTCAGATTAGGATATACAACGTTATAGACGCATATAATGTTCCCACCGAGAAGTAGGGTCCGACACGCCTGGAATGTTGTAGAATAATACATCCGAGATGTCAGGTTGCCTTAGGTTAGGATATATGACGTTATAGACGTATATACTGTTCCCTCCGAGAAGTAGGGTTCGACAGGCCAGGAATGTAGCCAATATTACATCCCAGATGTTAGATTGCCTTAGATTACGATATCGACCGTTATAGACGCATATAATATTCCCACCGAAAAGTATGCTCCGACACACCAGGAATGTTGTAAAATATTACGTCTGAGATGATAGGTTGCCTTAGATTATGATATACAACGTTATAGACGCATATAATGTTCCCACCGAGAAGTAGGGACGACACGCCTGGAATGTTGTCAAATATTGCATCCGAGATGTTAGGTTGCCTTAGGTTAAGATATATAACGTTATAGACGCACGTAATGTTACCACCGAGGCGTAGGGTTCCAACACGCCTGAAATGTGGTAAAATGTTACATCCGAGACGTTAGGTTGCCTAAGATTAGGATATATACCGTTATAGACGCATGTAATATTACCACCGAGACGTAGGGACCGACACGCCTGGAATGTTGTCAAATGTTACATCCGAGATGTTAGGTTGCATTAGGCTAGTATATATGACGTTATAGACGTATATGCTGTTCCCTCCCAGAAGTAGGGTTCGACAGGCCAGGAATGTTGTCAAATATTGCATCCGAGATGTTAGGTTGCCTTAGGTTAGGATATATAACGTTATAGACGAATGTAATGTTACCACCGAGACGTAGGGACCGACAAGCCTGGAATGTTGTCAAATGTTACATCCGAGATGTTAGGTTGCCTTAGGTTAGGATATATGACGTTATAGACGTATATACTGTTCCCTCCGAGAAGTAGGGTTCGACAGGCCAGGAATGTTGTCAAATATTGCATCCGAGATGTTAGGTTGCCTTAGATTAGGATATATTCCGTTATAGACGTATATACTGTTCCCTCAGAGAAGTAGGGTTCGACAGGCCAGGAATGTTGTCAAATATTGCATCCGAGATGTTAGACTGCCTTAGATTACGATATCGACCGTTATAGACGCATATAATATTCCCACCGAAAAGTATGCACCGACACGCCAGGAATATTTTAAAATATTACGTCTGAGATAATAGGTTGCCTTAGATTAGGATATACAACGTTATAGACTCATATAATGTTCCCACCGAGAAGTAGGGTCCGACACGCCTGGAATGATGTAGAATATTACATCCGAGATGTCAGGTTGCCTTCGGTTAGGATATATAACGTTATAGACGTATATACTGTTCCCTCCGAGAAGTAGGGTTCGACAGGCCAGGAATGTTGTCAAATATTGCATCCGAGATGTTAGGTTGCCTTAGATTAGGATATATACCGTTATAGACGCATGTAATGTTATCACCGAGACGTAGGGACCGACACGCCTGGAATGTTGTCTAATGTTACATCCGATATGTCAGGTTGCCTTAGGTTAGGATATATAACATTATAGACGTATATACTGTTCCCTCCGAAAAGTAGGGTTCGACAGGCCAGGAATGTTGTCAAATATTGCATCCGAGATGTTAGGTTGCCTTAGGTTAAGATATATAACGTTATAGACGCACGTAATGTTACCACCGAGGCGTAGGGTTCCAACACGCCTGAAATGTGGTAAAATGTTACATCCGAGACGTTAGGTTGCCTAAGATTAGGATATATACCGTTATAGACGCATGTAATGTTACCACCGAGACGTAGGGACCGACACGCCTGGAATGTTGTCAAATGTTACATCCGAGATGTTAGGTTGCATTAGGCTAGTATATATGACGTTATAGACGTATATGCTGTTCCCTCCCAGAAGTAGGGTTCGACAGGCCAGGAATGTTGTCAAATATTGCATCCGAGATGTTAGGTTGCCTTAGGTTAGGATATATAACGTTATAGACGAATGTAATGTTACCACCGAGACGTAGGGACCGACAAGCCTGGAATGTTGTCAAATGTTACATCCGAAGTGTTAGGTTGCCTTAGGTTAGGATATATGACGTTATAGACGTATATACTGTTCCCTCCGAGAAGTAGGGTTCGACAGGCCAGGAATGTAGCCAATATTACATCCCAGATGTTAGATTGCCTTAGATTACGATATCGACCGTTATAGACGCATATAATATTCCCACCGAAAAGTATGCTCCGACACACCAGGAATGTTGTAAAATATTACGTCTGAGATGATAGGTTGCCTTAGATTATGATATACAACGTTATAGACGCATATAATGTTCCCACCGAGAAGTAGGGACGACACGCCTGGAATGTTGTCAAATATTGCATCCGAGATGTTAGGTTGCCTTAGATTAGGATATATACCGTTATAGACGCATGTAATGTTATCACCGAGACGTAGGGACCGACACGCCTGGAATGTTGTCTAATGTTACATCCGAGATGTCAGGTTGCCTTAGGTTAGGATATATAACATTATAGACGTATATACTCCTCCCTCCGAAAAGTAGGGTTCGACAGGCCAGGAATGTTGTCAAATATTGCATCCGAGATGTTAGGTTGCCTTAGATTAGGATGTACAACGTTATAGACGCATATAATGTTCCCAACGAGAAGTAGGGTCCGACACGCCTGGAATGTTGTAGAATAATACATCCGAGATGTCAGGTTGCCTTAGGTTAGGATATATAACGTTATAGACGTATATGCTGTTCCCTCCGAGTAGTAGGGTTCGACAGGCCAGGAATGTTGTCAAATATTGCATCCGAGATGTTAGGTTGCCTTAGATTAGGATATATACCGTTATAGACGCATGTAATGTTACCACCGAGACGTAGGGACCGACACGCCTGGAATGTTGTCAAATGTTACATCCGAGATGTTAGGTTGCCTTAGGTTAGGATATATGACGTTATAGACGCATATACTGTTCCCTCCGAGAAGTAGTGTTCGACAGGCCAGGAATTTTGTCAAATATTGCATCCGAGATGTTAGGTTGTCTTAGGTTAGGATATATAACGTTATAGACGCATGTAATGTTACCACCGAGACGTAGGGACCGACACGACTGGAATGTTGTCAAATGTTACATCCGAGATGTTAGGTTGCCTTAGGTTAGGATATATGACGCTATAGACGTATATACTGTTCCCTCCGAGAAGTAGGGTTCGACAGGCCAGGAATGTTGTCAAATATTGCATCCGAGATGTTAGGTTGTCTTAGGTTAGGATATATAACGGTATAGACGCATGTAATGTTACCACCGAGACGTAGGGACCGACACGCCTGGAATATTGTCAAATGTTACATCCGAGATGTTAGGTTGCCTTAGGTTAGGATATATGACGCTATAGACGTATATGCTGTTCCCTCCGAGAAGTAGGGTTCGACAGGCCAGGAATGTTGTCAAATATTGCATCCGAGATGTTAGGTTGCCTTAGGTTAGCATATATAACGTTATAGACGCACGTAATGTTACCACCGAGACGTAGGGACCGACACGCCTGGAATGTTGTCAAATGTTACATCCGAGATGTTAGGTTGCCTTAGGTTAGGATATATGACGCTATAGACGTATATACTGTTCCCTCCGAGAAGTAGGGTTCGACAGGCCAGGAATGTTGTCAAATATTGCATCCGAGATGTTAGGTTGCCTTAGATTAGGATGTACAACGTTATAGACGTATATGCTGTTCCCTCCGAGAAGTAGGGTTCGACAGGCCAGGAATGTTGTCAAATATTGCATCCGAGATGTTAGGTTGCCTTAGGTTAGCATATATAACGTTATAGACGCACGTAATGTTACCACCGAGACGTAGGGACCGACACGCCTGGAATGTTGTCAAATGTTACATCCGAGATGTTAGGTTGCCTTAGGTTAGGATATATGACGCTATAGACGTATATACTGTTCCCTCCGAGAAGTAGGGTTCGACAGGCCAGGAATGTTGTCAAATATTGCATCCGAGATGTTAGGTTGCCTTAGATTAGGATGTACAACGTTATAGACGTATATGCTGTTCCCTCCGAGTAGTAGGGTTCGACAGGCGAGGAATATTGTCAAATATTGCATCCGAGATGTTAGGTTGCCTTAGATTAGGATATATACCGTTATAGACGCATGTAATGTTACCACCGAGACGTAGGGACCGACACGCCTGGAATGTTGTCAAATGTTACATCCGAGATGTTAGGTTGCCTCAGATTAGGATATACAACGTTATAGACGCATATAATGTTCCCACCGAGAAGTAGGGTCCGACACGCCTGGAATGTTGTAGAATAATACATCCGAGATGTCAGGTTGCCTTAGGTTAGGATATATAACATTATAGACGTATATACTTTTCCCTCCGAGAAGTAGGGTTCGACAGGCCAGGAATGTTGTCAAATATTGCATCCGAGATGTTAGGTTGCCTTAGATTAGGATATATACCGTTATAGACGCATGTAATGTTACCACCCAGACGTAGGGACCGACACGCCTGGAATGTTGTCAAATGTAACATCCGAGATGTTAGGTTGCCTTAGGTTAGGATATATGACGTTATAGACGTATATGCTGTTCCCTCCGAGAAGTAGGGTTCGACAGGCAAGGAATGTTGTCAAATATTGCATCCGAGATGTTAGGTTGCCTTAGGTTAGGATATATAACGGTATAGACGCATGTAATGTTACCACCGAGACGTAGGGACCGACACGCCTGGAATGTTGTCAAATGTTACATCCGAGATGTTAGGTTGCCATAGGTTAGAATATATGACGTTATAGACGTATATACTGTTCCCGCCGAGAAGTAGGGTCCGACACGCTAGAAATGTTGTCAAATGTTACATCCGAGTTGTTAGGTTGCCTTAGATTAGGATATATACCGTTATAGATGCATGCAATGTTACCACCGAGACGTAGGGACCGACACGACTGGAATGTTGTCAAATGTTACATCCGAGATGTTAGGTTGCCTTAAGTTAGCATATATAACGTTATAGACGCACGTAATGTTACCACCGAGACGTAGGGACCGACACGCCTGGAATGTTGTCAAATGTTACATCCGAGATGTTAGGTTGCCTTAGGTTAGGATATATAACGTTATAGACGCATGTAATGTTACCACCGAGACGTAGGGACCGACACGCCTGGAATGTTGTCAAATGTTACATCCGAGATGTTAGGTTGCCTTAGGTTAGGATATATGACGCTATAGACGTATATACTGTTCCCTCCGAGAAGTAGGGTTCGACAGGCCAGGAATGTTGTCAAATATTGCATCCGAGATGTTAGGTTGTCTTAGGTTAGGATATATAACGGTATAGACGCATGTAATGTTACCACCGAGACGTAGGGACCGACACGCCTGGAATATTGTCAAATGTTACATCCGAGATGTTAGGTTGCCTTAGGTTAGGATATATGACGCTATAGACGTATATGCTGTTCCCTCCGAGAAGTAGGGTTCGACAGGCCAGGAATCTTGTCAAATATTGCATCCGAGATGTTAGGTTGCCTTAGGTTAGCATATATAACGTTATAGACGCACGTAATGTTACCACCGAGACGTAGGGACCGACACGCCTGGAATGTTGTCAAATGTTACATCCGAGATGTTAGGTTGCCTTAGGTTAGGATATATGACGCTATAGACGTATATACTGTTCCCTCCGAGAAGTAGGGTTCGACAGGCCAGGAATGTTGTCAAATATTGCATCCGAGATGTTAGGTTGCCTTAGATTAGGAAATATACCGTTATAGACGCATGTAATGTTATCACCGAGACGTAGGGACCGACACGCCTGGAATGTTGTCAAATGTTACATCCGAGATGTTAGGTTGCCTCAGGTTAGGATATATGACGTTATAGACGTATATGCTGTTCCCTCCGAGAAGTAGGGTTCGACAGGCCAGGAATGTTGTCAAATATTGCATCCGAGATGTTAGGTTGCCTTAGGTTAGGATATATAACGTTATAGACGCATGTAATGTTATCACCGAGACGTAGGGACCGACACGCCTGGAATGTTGTCAAATGTTACATCCGAGATGTTAGGTTGCCATAGGTTAGGATATATGACGTTATAGACGTATATACTGTTCCCGCCGAGAAGTAGGGTCCGACACGCTAGAAATGTTGTCAAATGTTACATCCGAGTTGTTAGGTTGCCTTAGGTTAGGATATATAACGTTATAGACGCATGTAATGTTACCACCGAGACGTAGGGACCGACACGATTGGAATGTTGTCAAATGTTACATCCGAGAAGTTAGGTTGCCTTAGATTAGGATATATACCGTTATAGACGCATGTAACGTTACCACCGAGACGTAGGGACCGACACGCCTGGAATGTTGTCAAATGTTACATCCGAGATGTTAGGTTGCCTTAGGTTAGGATATATAACGTTATAGACGTATATACTGTTCCCTCCGAGAAGTAGGGTTCGACAGGCCAGGAATGTTGTCAAATATTGCATCCGAGATGTTAGGTTGCCTAAGATTAGGATATATACCGTTATAGACGCATGTAATGTTACCACCGAGACGTAGGGACCGACACGCCTGGAATGTTGTCAAATGTTACATCCGAGATGTTAGGTTGCCTTAGGCTAGGATATACAACGTTATAGACGTATATACTGTTCCCTCCGAGAAGTAGGGTTCGACAGGCCAGGAATGTTGTCAAATATTGCATCCGAGATGTTAGGTTGCCTTAGATTAGGATATATAACGTTATAGACGCATGTAATGTTACCACCGAGACGTAGGGACCGACACGATTGGAATGTTGTCAAATGTTACATCCGAGATGTTAGGTTGCCATAGGTTAGGATATATGACGTTATAGACGTATATACTGTTCCCGCCGAGAAGTAGCTTCCGACACGCTAGAAATGATGTCAAATGTTACATCCGAGTTGTTAGGTTGCCTTAGATTAGGATATATACCGTTATAGACGCATGTAATGTTACCACCCAGACGTAGGGACCGACACGCCTGGAATGTTGTCAAATGTTACATCCGAGATGTTAGGTTGCCTTAGGTTAGGGTATATGACGTTATAGACGTATATGCTGTTCCCTCCGAGAAGTAGGGTTCGACACGCCTGGAATGTTGTCAAATGTTACATCCGAGATGTTAGGTTGCCTTAGGTTAGGATATATGACGTTATAGACGTATATGCTGTTCCCTCCGAGAAGTAGGGTTAGACAGGCCAGGAATGTTGTCAAATATTGCATCCGAGATGTTAGGTTGCCTTAGGTTAGGATATATAACGTTATAGACGCATGTAATGTTACCACCGAGACGTAGGGACCGACACGCCTAGAATGTTGTCAAATGTTACATCCGAGATGTTAGGTTGCCATACGTTAGGATATATGACGTTATAGACGTATATACTGTTCCCGCCGAGAAGTAGGGTCCGACACGCTAGAAATGTTGTCAAATGTTACATCCGAGTTGTTAGGTTGCCTTAGGTTAGGATATATAACGTTATGGACGCATGTAATGTTACCACCGAGACGTAGGGACCGACACGATTGGAATGTTGTCAAATGTTTCATCCGAGATGTTAGGTTGCCTTAGGTTAGGATATATAACGTTATAGACGTATATACTGTTCCCCCCGAGAAGTAGGGTTCGACAGGCCAGGAATGTTGTCAAATATTGCATCCGAGATGTTAGGTTGCCTAAGATTAGGATATATACCGTTATAAACGCATGTAATGTTACCACCGAGACGTAGGGCCCGACACGCCTGGAATGTTGTCAAATGTTACATCCGAGATGTTAGGTTGCCTTAGGCTAGGATATACAACGTTATAGACGTATATACTGTTCCCTCCGAGAAGTAGGGTTCGACAGGCCAGGAATGTTGTCAAATATTGCATCCGAGATGTTAGGTTGCCTTAGATTAGGATGTACAACGTTATAGACGTATATGCTGTTCCCTCCGAGTAGTAGGGTTCGACAGGCGAGGAATATTGTCAAATATTGCATCCGAGATGTTAGGTTGCCTTAGATTAGGATATATACCGTTATAGACGCATGTAATGTTACCACCGAGACGTAGGGACCGACACGCCTGGAATGTTGTCAAATGTTACGTCCGAGATGTTAGGTTGCCTTAGGTTAGCATATATAACGTTATAGACGCATGTAATGTTACCACCGAGACGTAGGGACCGACACGCCTGGAATGTTGTCAAATGTTACATCCAAGATGTTAGGTTGCCTTAGGTTAGGATATATGACGCTATAGACGTATATACTGTTCCCTCCGAGAAGTAGGGTTCGACAGGCCAGGAATGTTGTCAAATATTGCATCCGAGATGTTAGGTTGCCTTAGATTAGGATGTACAACGTTATAGACGTATATGCTGTTCCCTCCGAGTAGTAGGGTTCGACAGGCGAGGAATGTTGTCAAATATTGCATCCGAGATGTTAGGTTGCCTTAGATTAGGATATATACCGTTATAGACGCATGTAACGTTACCACCGAGACGTAGGGACCGACACGCCTGGAATGTTGTCAAATGTTACATCCAAGATGTTAGGTTGCCTTAGGTTAGGATATATGACGCTATAGACGTATATACTGTTCCCTTCGAGAAGTAGGGTTCGACAGGCCAGGAATGTTGTCAAATATTGCATCCGAGATGTTAGGTTGCCTTAGGTTAGGATATATGACGTTATAGACGTATATGCTGTTCCCTCCGAGTTGTAGGGTTCGACAGGCAAGGAATGTTGTCAAATATTGCATCCGAGAAGTTAGGTTGCCTTAGGTTAGGATATATAACGGTATAGACGCATGTAATGTTACCACCGAGACGTAGGGACCGACACGCCTGGAATGTTGTCAAATGTTACATCCGAGATGTTAGGTTGCCATAGGTTAGGATATATGACGTTATAGACGTATATACTGTTCCCGCCGAGAAGTAGGGTCCGACACGCTAGAAATGTTGTCAAATGTTACATCCGAGTTGTTAGGTTGCCTTAGATTAGGATATATACCGTTATAGACGCATGTAATGTTACCACCGAGACGTAGGGACCGACACGCCTGGAATGTTGTCAAATGTTACATCCGAGATGTTAGGTTGCCTTAGGTTAGGATATATGTCGTTATAGACGTATATGCTGTTCCCTCCGAGAAGTAGGGTTAGACAGGCCAGGAATGTTGTCAAATATTGCATCCGAGATGTTAGGTTGCCTTAGGTTAGGATATATAACGTTATAGACGCATGTAATGTTACCATCGAGACGTAGGGACCGACACGCCTAGAATGTTGTCAAATGTTACATCCGAGATGTTAGGTTGCCATACGTTAGGATATATGACGTTATAGACGTATATACTGTTCCCGCCGAGAAGTAGGGTCCGACACGCTAGAAATGTTGTCAAATGTTACATCCGAGTTGTTAGGTTGCCTTAGGTTAGGATATATAACGTTATGGACGCATGTAATGTTACCACCGAGACGTAGGGACCGACACGATTGGAATGTTGTCAAATGTTTCATCCGAGATGTTAGGTTGCCTTAGGTTAGGATATATAACGTTATAGACGTATATACTGTTCCCCCCGAGAAGTAGGGTTCGACAGGCCAGGAATGTTGTCAAATATTGCATCCGAGATGTTAGGTTGCCTTAGGTTAGCATATATAACGTTATAGACGCACGTAATATTACCACCGAGACGTAGGGACCGACACGCCTGGAATGTTGTCAAATGTTACATCCGAAATGTTAGGTTGCCTTAGGTTAGGATATATGACGCTATAGACGTATATACTGTTCCCTCCGAGAAGTAGGGTTCGACAGGCCAGGAATGTTGTCAAATATTGCATCCGAGATGTTAGGTTGCCTTAGATTAGGATGTACAACGTTATAGACGTATATGCTGTTCCCTCCGAGTAGTAGGGTTCGACAGGCGAGGAATATTGTCAAATATTGCATCCGAGATGTTAGGTTGCCTTAGATTAGGATATATACCGTTATAGACGCATGTAATGTTACCACCGAGACGTAGGGACCGACACGCCTGGAATGTTGTCAAATGTTACGTCCGAGATGTTAGGTTGCCTTAGGTTAGCATATATAACGTTATAGACGCATGTAATGTTACCACCGAGACGTAGGGACCGACACGCCTGGAATGTTGTCAAATGTTACATCCAAGATGTTAGGTTGCCTTAGGTTAGGATATATGACGCTATAGACGTATATACTGTTCCCTCCGAGAAGTAGGGTTCGACAGGCCAGGAATGTTGTCAAATATTGCATCCGAGATGTTAGGTTGCCTTAGATTAGGATGTACAACGTTATAGACGTATATGCTGTTCCCTCCGAGTAGTAGGGTTCGACAGGCGAGGAATGTTGTCAAATATTGCATCCGAGATGTTAGGTTGCCTTAGATTAGGATATATACCGTTATAGACGCATGTAACGTTACCACCGAGACGTAGGGACCGACACGCCTGGAATGTTGTCAAATGTTACATCCAAGATGTTAGGTTGCCTTAGGTTAGGATATATGACGCTATAGACGTATATACTGTTCCCTCCGAGAAGTAGGGTTCGACAGGCCAGGAATGTTGTCAAATATTGCATCCGAGATGTTAGGTTGCCTTAGGTTAGGATATATGACGTTATAGACGTATATGCTGTTCCCTCCGAGTTGTAGGGTTCGACAGGCAAGGAATGTTGTCAAATATTGCATCCGAGAAGTTAGGTTGCCTTAGGTTAGGATATATAACGGTATAGACGCATGTAATGTTACCACCGAGACGTAGGGACCGACACGCCTGGAATGTTGTCAAATGTTACATCCGAGATGTTAGGTTGCCATAGGTTAGGATATATGACGTTATAGACGTATATACTGTTCCCGCCGAGAAGTAGGGTTCGACAGGCCAGGAATGTTGTCAAATATTGCATCCGAGATGCGTAGGTTGCCTTAGATTAGGATATATACCGTTATAGACGCATGTAATGTTACCACCCAGACGTAGGGACCGACACGCCTGGAATGTTGTCAAATGTTACATCCGAGATGTTAGGTTGCCTTAGGTTAGGATATATGACGTTATAGACGTATATGCTGTTCCCTCCGAGAAGTAGGGTTAGACAGGCCAGGAATGTTGTCAAATATTGCATCCGAGATGTTAGGTTGCCTTAGGTTAGGATATATAACGTTATAGACGCATGTAATGTTACCATCGAGACGTAGGGACCGACACGCCTAGAATGTTGTCAAATGTTACATCCGAGATGTTAGGTTGCCATACGTTAGGATATATGACGTTATAGACGTATATACTGTTCCCGCCGAGAAGTAGGGTCCGACACGCTAGAAATGTTGTCAAATGTTACATCCGAGTTGTTAGGTTGCCTTAGGTTAGGATATATAACGTTATGGACGCATGTAATGTTACCACCGAGACGTAGGGACCGACACGATTGGAATGTTGTCAAATGTTTCATCCGAGATGTTAGGTTGCCTTAGGTTAGGATATATAACGTTATAGACGTATATACTGTTCCCCCCGAGAAGTAGGGTTCGACAGGCCAGGAATGTTGTCAAATATTGCATCCGAGATGTTAGGTTGCCTTAGGTTAGCATATATAACGTTATAGACGCACGTAATATTACCACCGAGACGTAGGGACCGACACGCCTGGAATGTTGTCAAATGTTACATCCGAAATGTTAGGTTGCCTTAGGTTAGGATATATGACGCTATAGACGTATATACTGTTCCCTCCGAGAAGTAGGGTTCGACAGGCCAGGAATGTTGTCAAATATTGCATCCGAGATGTTAGGTTGCCTTAGATTAGGATGTACAACGTTATAGACGTATATGCTGTTCCCTCCGAGTAGTAGGGTTCGACAGGCGAGGAATATTGTCAAATATTGCATCCGAGATGTTAGGTTGCCTTAGATTAGGATATATACCGTTATAGACGCATGTAATGTTACCACCGAGACGTAGGGACCGACACGCCTGGAATGTTGTCAAATGTTACGTCCGAGATGTTAGGTTGCCTTAGGTTAGCATATATAACGTTATAGACGCATGTAATGTTACCACCGAGACGTAGGGACCGACACGCCTGGAATGTTGTCAAATGTTACATCCAAGATGTTAGGTTGCCTTAGGTTAGGATATATGACGCTATAGACGTATATACTGTTCCCTCCGAGAAGTAGGGTTCGACAGGCCAGGAATGTTGTCAAATATTGCATCCGAGATGTTAGGTTGCCTTAGATTAGGATGTACAACGTTATAGACGTATATGCTGTTCCCTCCGAGTAGTAGGGTTCGACAGGCGAGGAATGTTGTCAAATATTGCATCCGAGATGTTAGGTTGCCTTAGATTAGGATATATACCGTTATAGACGCATGTAACGTTACCACCGAGACGTAGGGACCGACACGCCTGGAATGTTGTCAAATGTTACATCCAAGATGTTAGGTTGCCTTAGGTTAGGATATATGACGCTATAGACGTATATACTGTTCCCTCCGAGAAGTAGGGTTCGACAGGCCAGGAATGTTGTCAAATATTGCATCCGAGATGTTAGGTTGCCTTAGGTTAGGATATATGACGTTATAGACGTATATGCTGTTCCCTCCGAGTTGTAGGGTTCGACAGGCAAGGAATGTTGTCAAATATTGCATCCGAGAAGTTAGGTTGCCTTAGGTTAGGATATATAACGGTATAGACGCATGTAATGTTACCACCGAGACGTAGGGACCGACACGCCTGGAATGTTGTCAAATGTTACATCCGAGATGTTAGGTTGCCATAGGTTAGGATATATGACGTTATAGACGTATATACTGTTCCCGCCGAGAAGTAGGGTTCGACAGGCCAGGAATGTTGTCAAATATTGCATCCGAGATGCGTAGGTTGCCTTAGATTAGGATATATACCGTTATAGACGCATGTAATGTTACCACCCAGACGTAGGGACCGACACGCCTGGAATGTTGTCAAATGTTACATCCGAGATGTTAGGTTGCCTTAGGTTAGGATATATGACGTTATAGACGTATATGCTGTTCCCTCCGAGAAGTAGGGTTAGACAGGCCAGGAATGTTGTCAAATATTGCATCCGAGATGTTAGGTTGCCTTAGGTTAGAATATATAACGTTATAGACGCATGTAATATTACCACCGAGACGTAGGGACCGACACGCCTAGAATGTTGTCAAATGTTACATCCGAGATGTTAGGTTGCCATACGTTAGGATATATGACGTTATAGACGTATATACTGTTCCCGCCGAGAAGTAGGGTCCGACACGCTAGAAATGTTGTCAAATGTTACATCCGAGTTGTTAGGTTGCCTTAGGTTAGGATATATAACGTTATGGACGCATGTAATGTTACCACCGAGACGTAGGGACCGACACGATTGGAATGTTGTCAAATGTTTCATCCGAGATGTTAGGTTGCCTTAGGTTAGGATATATAACGTTATAGACGTATATACTGTTCCCCCCGAGAAGTAGGGTTCGACAGGCCAGGAATGTTGTCAAATATTGCATCCGAGATGTTAGGTTGCCTAAGATTAGGATATATACCGTTATAAACGCATGTAATGTTACCACCGAGACGTAGGGCCCGACACGCCTGGAATGTTGTCAAATGTTACATCCGAGATGTTAGGTTGCCTTAGGCTAGGATATACAACGTTATAGACGTATATACTGTTCCCTCCGAGAAGTAGGGTTCGACAGGCCAGGAATGTTGTCAAATATTGCATCCGAGATGTTAGGTTGCCTTAGATTAGGATGTACAACGTTATAGACGTATATGCTGTTCCCTCCGAGTAGTAGGGTTCGACAGGCGAGGAATATTGTCAAATATTGCATCCGAGATGTTAGGTTGCCTTAGATTAGGATATATACCGTTATAGACGCATGTAATGTTACCACCGAGACGTAGGGACCGACACGCCTGGAATGTTGTCAAATGTTACGTCCGAGATGTTAGGTTGCCTTAGGTTAGCATATATAACGTTATAGACGCATGTAATGTTACCACCGAGACGTAGGGACCGACACGCCTGGAATGTTGTCAAATGTTACATCCAAGATGTTAGGTTGCCTTAGGTTAGGATATATGACGCTATAGACGTATATACTGTTCCCTCCGAGAAGTAGGGTTCGACAGGCCAGGAATGTTGTCAAATATTGCATCCGAGATGTTAGGTTGCCTTAGATTAGGATGTACAACGTTATAGACGTATATGCTGTTCCCTCCGAGTAGTAGGGTTCGACAGGGGAGGAATGTTGTCAAATATTGCATCCGAGAAGTTAGGTTGCCTTAGATTAGGATATATACCGTTATAGACGCATGTAACGTTACCACCGAGACGTAGGGACCGACACGCCTGGAATGTTGTCAAATGTTACATCCAAGATGTTAGGTTGCCTTAGGTTAGGATATATGACGCTATAGACGTATATAGTGTTCCCTCCGAGAAGTAGGGTTCGACAGGCCAGGAATGTTGTCAAATATTGCATCCGAGATGTTAGGTTGCCTTAGGTTAGGATATATGACGTTATAGACGTATATGCTGTTCCCTCCGAGTTGTAGGGTTCGACAGGCAAGGAATGTTGTCAAATATTGCATCCGAGAAGTTAGGTTGCCTTAGGTTAGGATATATAACGGTATAGACGCATGTAATGTTACCACCGAGACGTAGGGACCGACACGCCTGGAATGTTGTCAAATGTTACATCCGAGATGTTAGGTTGCCATAGGTTAGGATATATGACGTTATAGACGTATATACTGTTCCCGCCGAGAAGTAGGGTCCGACACGCTAGAAATGTTGTCAAATGTTACATCCGAGTTGTTAGGTTGCCTTAGATTAGGATATATACCGTTATAGACGCATGTAATGTTACCACCGAGACGTAGGGACCGACACGCCTGGAATGTTGTCAAATGTTACATCCGAGATGTTAGGTTGCCTTAGGTTAGGATATATGACGTTATAGACGTATATGCTGTTCCCTCCGAGAAGTAGGGTTAGACAGGCCAGGAATGTTGTCAAATATTGCATCCGAGATGTTAGGTTGCCTTAGGTTAGGATATATAACGTTATAGACGCATGTAATGTTACCATCGAGACGTAGGGACCGACACGCCTAGAATGTTGTCAAATGTTACATCCGAGATGTTAGGTTGCCATACGTTAGGATATATGACGTTATAGACGTATATACTGTTCCCCCCGAGAAGTAGGGTTCGACAGGCCAGGAATGTTGTCAAATATTGCATCCGAGATGTTAGGTTGCCTTAGGTTAGCATATATAACGTTATAGACGCACGTAATATTACCACCGAGACGTAGGGACCGACACGCCTGGAATGTTGTCAAATGTTACATCCGAAATGTTAGGTTGCCTTAGGTTAGGATATATGACGCTATAGACGTATATACTGTTCCCTCCGAGAAGTAGGGTTCGACAGGCCAGGAATGTTGTCAAATATTGCATCCGAGATGTTAGGTTGCCTTAGATTAGGAAATATACCGTTATAGACGCATGTAATGTTATCACCGAGACGTAGGGACCGACAGGCCTGGAATGTTGTCAAATGTTACATCCGAGATGTTAGGTTGCCTCAGGTTAGGATATATGACGTTATAGACGTATATGCTGTTCCCTCCGAGAAGTAGGGTTCGACAGGCCAGGAATGTTGTCAAATATTGCATCCGAGATGTTAGGTTGCCTTAGGTTAGGATATATAACGTTATAGACGCATGTAATGTTATCACCGAGACGTAGGGACCGACACGCCTGGAATGTTGTCAAATGTTACATCCGAGATGTTAGGTTGCCATAGGTTAGGATATATGACGTTATAGACGTATATACTGTTCCCGCCGAGAAGTAGGCTCCGACACGCTAGAAATGTTGTCAAATGTTACATCCGAGTTGTTAGGTTGCCTTAGGTTAGGATATATAACGTTATGGACGCATGTAATGTTACCACCGAGACGTAGGGACCGACACGATTGGAATGTTGTCAAATGTTTCATCCGAGATGTTAGGTTGCCTTAGGTTAGGATATATAACGTTATAGACGTATATACTGTTCCCCCCGAGAAGTAGGGTTCGACTGGCCAGGAATGTTGTCAAATATTGCATCCGAGATGTTAGGTTGCCTAAGATTAGGATATATACCGTTATAGACGCATGTAATGTTACCACCGAGACGTAGGGCCCGACACGCCTGGAATGTTGTCAAATGTTACATCCGAGATGTTAGGTTGCCTTAGGCTAGGATATACAACGTTATAGACGTATATACTGTTCCCTCCGAGAAGTAGGGTTCGACAGGCCAGGAATGTTGTCAAATATTGCATCCGAGATGTTAGGTTGCCTTAGATTAGGAAATATACCGTTATAGACGCATGTAATGTTATCACCGAGACGTAGGGACCGACACGCATGGAATGTTGTCAAATGTTACATCCGAGATGTTAGGTTGCCTTAGGTTAGGATATATGACGTTATAGACGTATATGCTGTTCCCTCCGAGAAGTAGGGTTCGACAGGCCAGGAATGTTGTCAAATATTGCATCCGAGATGTTAGGTTGCCTTAGATTAGGATGTACAACGTTATAGACGTATATGCTGTTCCCTCCGAGTAGTAGGGTTCGACAGGCGAGGAATGTTGTCAAATATTGCATCCGAGATGTTAGGTTGCCTTACATTAGGATATATACCGTTATAGACGCATGTAATGTTACCACCGAGACGTAGGGACCGACACGCCTGGAATGTTGTCAAATGTTACATCCGAGATGTTAGGTTGCCTCAGATTAGGATATACAACGTTATAGACGCATATAATGTTCCCACCGAGAAGTAGGGTCCGACACGCCTGGAATGTTGTAGAATAATACATCCGAGATGTCAGGTTGCCTTAGGTTAGGATATATAACATTATAGACGTATATACTGTTCCCTCCGAGAAGTAGGGTTCGACAGGCCAGGAATGTTGTCAAATATTGCATCCGAGATGTTAGGTTGCCTTAGATTAGGATATATACCGTTATAGACGCATGTAATGTTACCACCCAGACGTAGGGACCGACACGCCTGGAATATTGTCAAATGTTACATCCGAGATGTTAGGTTGCCTTAGGTTAGGATATATGACGTTATAGACGTATATGCTGTTCCCTCCGAGAAGTAGGGTTCGACAGGCAAGGAATGTTGTCAAATATTGCATCCGAGATGTTAGGTTGCCTTAGGTTAGGATATATAACGTTATAGACGTATATACTGTTCCCCCCGAGAAGTAGGGTTCGACAGGCCAGGAATGTTGTCAAATATTGCATCCGAGATGTTAGGTTGCCTTAGGTTAGCATATATAACGTTATAGACGCACGTAATATTACCACCGAGACGTAGGGACCGACACGCCTGGAATGTTGTCAAATGTTACATCCGAAATGTTAGGTTGCCTTAGGTTAGGATATATGACGCTATAGACGTATATACTGTTCCCTCCGAGAAGTAGGGTTCGACAGGCCAGGAATGTTGTCAAATATTGCATCCGAGATGTTAGGTTGCCTTAGATTAGGAAATATACCGTTATAGACGCATGTAATGTTATCACCGAGACGTAGGGACCGACACGCCTGGAATGTTGTCAAATGTTACATCCGAGATGTTAGGTTGCCTCAGGTTAGGATATATGACGTTATAGACGTATATGCTGTTCCCTCCGAGAAGTAGGGTTCGACAGGCCAGGAATGTTGTCAAATATTGCATCCGAGATGTTAGGTTGCCTTAGATTAGGATATATAACGTTATAGACGCATGTAATGTTACCACAGAGACGTAGGGACCGACACGATTGGAATGTTGTCAAATGTTACATCCGAGATGTTAGGTTGCCATAGGTTAGGATATATGACGTTATAGACGTATATACTGTTCCCGCCGAGAAGTAGCTTCCGACACGCTAGAAATGATGTCAAATGTTACATCCGAGTTGTTAGGTTGCCTTAGATTAGGATATATACCGTTATAGACGCATGTAATGTTACCACCCAGACGTAGGGACCGACACGCCTGGAATGTTGTCAAATGTTACATCCGAGATGTTAGGTTGCCTTAGGTTAGGATATATGACGTTATAGACGTATATGCTGTTCCCTCCGAGAAGTAGGGTTCGACACGCCTGGAATGTTGTCAAATGTTACATCCGAGATGTTAGGTTGCCTTAGGATAGGATATATGACGTTATAGACGTATATGCTGTTCCCTCCGAGAAGTAGGGTTAGACAGGCCAGGAATGTTGTCAAATATTGCATCCGAGATGTTAGGTTGCCTTAGGTTAGGATATATAACGTTATAGACGCATGTAATGTTACCACCGAGACGTAGGGACCGACACGCCTAGAATGTTGTCAAATGTTACATCCGAGATGTTAGGTTGCCATACGTTAGGATATATGACGTTATAGACGTATATACTGTTCCCGCCGAGAAGTAGGGTCCGACACGCTAGAAATGTTGTCAAATGTTACATCCGAGTTGTTAGGTTGCCTTAGGTTAGGATATATAACGTTATGGACGCATGTAATGTTACTACCGAGACGTAGGGACCGACACGATTGGAATGTTGTCAAATGTTTCATCCGAGATGTTAGGTTGCCTTAGGTTAGGATATATAACGTTATAGACGTATATACTGTTCCCCCCGAGAAGTAGGGTTCGACAGGCCAGGAATGTTGTCAAATATTGCATCCGAGATGTTAGGTTGCCTTAGGTTAGCATATATAACGTTATAGACGCACGTAATATTACCACCGAGACGTAGGGACCGACACGCCTGGAATGTTGTCAAATGTTACATCCGAAATGTTAGGTTGCCTTAGGTTAGGATATATGACGCTATAGACGTATATACTGTTCCCTCCGAGAAGTAGGGTTCGACAGGCCAGGAATGTTGTCAAATATTGCATCCGAGATGTTAGGTTGCCTTAGATTAGGAAATATACCGTTATAGACGCATGTAATGTTATCACCGAGACGTAGGGACCGACACGCCTGGAATGTTGTCAAATGTTACATCCGAGATGTTAGGTTGCCTCAGGTTAGGATATATGACGTTATAGACGTATATGCTGTTCCCTCCGAGAAGTAGGGTTCGACAGGCCAGGAATGTTGTCAAATATTGCATCCGAGATGTTAGGTTGCCTAAGATTAGGATATATACCGTTATAAACGCATGTAATGTTACCACCGAGACGTAGGGCCCGACACGCCTGGAATGTTGTCAAATGTTACATCCGAGATGTTAGGTTGCCTTAGGCTAGGATATACAACGTTATAGACGTATATACTGTTCCCTCCGAGAAGTAGGGTTCGACAGGCCAGGAATGTTGTCAAATATTGCATCCGAGATGTTAGGTTGCCTTAGATTAGGATGTACAACGTTATAGACGTATATGCTGTTCCCTCCGAGTAGTAGGGTTCGACAGGCGAGGAATATTGTCAAATATTGCATCCGAGATGTTAGGTTGCCTTAGATTAGGATATATACCGTTATAGACGCATGTAATGTTACCACCGAGACGTAGGGACCGACACGCCTGGAATGTTGTCAAATGTTACGTCCGAGATGTTAGGTTGCCTTAGGTTAGCATATATAACGTTATAGACGCATGTAATGTTACCACCGAGACGTAGGGACCGACACGCCTGGAATGTTGTCAAATGTTACATCCAAGATGTTAGGTTGCCTTAGGTTAGGATATATGACGCTATAGACGTATATACTGTTCCCTCCGAGAAGTAGGGTTCGACAGGCCAGGAATGTTGTCAAATATTGCATCCGAGATGTTAGGTTGCCTTAGATTAGGATGTACAACGTTATAGACGTATATGCTGTTCCCTCCGAGTAGTAGGGTTCGACAGGCGAGGAATGTTGTCAAATATTGCATCCGAGATGTTAGGTTGCCTTAGATTAGGATATATACCGTTATAGACGCATGTAACGTTACCACCGAGACGTAGGGACCGACACGCCTGGAATGTTGTCAAATGTTACATCCAAGATGTTAGGTTGCCTTAGGTTAGGATATATGACGTTATAGACGTATATACTGTTCCCGCCGAGAAGTAGGGTCCGACACGCTAGAAATGTTGTCAAATGTTACATCCGAGTTGTTAGGTTGCCTTAGGTTAGGATATATAACGTTATGGACGCATGTAATGTTACTACCGAGACGTAGGGACCGACACGATTGGAATGTTGTCAAATGTTTCATCCGAGATGTTAGGTTGCCTTAGGTTAGGATATATAACGTTATAGACGTATATACTGTTCCCCCCGAGAAGTAGGGTTCGACAGGCCAGGAATGTTGTCAAATATTGCATCCGAGATGTTAGGTTGCCTTAGGTTAGCATATATAACGTTATAGACGCACGTAATATTACCACCGAGACGTAGGGACCGACACGCCTGGAATGTTGTCAAATGTTACATCCGAAATGTTAGGTTGCCTTAGGTTAGGATATATGACGCTATAGACGTATATACTGTTCCCTCCGAGAAGTAGGGTTCGACAGGCCAGGAATGTTGTCAAATATTGCATCCGAGATGTTAGGTTGCCTTAGATTAGGAAATATACCGTTATAGACGCATGTAATGTTATCACCGAGACGTAGGGACCGACACGCCTGGAATGTTGTCAAATGTTACATCCGAGATGTTAGGTTGCCTCAGGTTAGGATATATGACGTTATAGACGTATATGCTGTTCCCTCCGAGAAGTAGGGTTCGACAGGCCAGGAATGTTGTCAAATATTGCATCCGAGATGTTAGGTTGCCTAAGATTAGGATATATACCGTTATAAACGCATGTAATGTTACCACCGAGACGTAGGGCCCGACACGCCTGGAATGTTGTCAAATGTTACATCCGAGATGTTAGGTTGCCTTAGGCTAGGATATACAACGTTATAGACGTATATACTGTTCCCTCCGAGAAGTAGGGTTCGACAGGCCAGGAATGTTGTCAAATATTGCATCCGAGATGTTAGGTTGCCTTAGATTAGGATGTACAACGTTATAGACGTATATGCTGTTCCCTCCGAGTAGTAGGGTTCGACAGGCGAGGAATATTGTCAAATATTGCATCCGAGATGTTAGGTTGCCTTAGATTAGGATATATACCGTTATAGACGCATGTAATGTTACCACCGAGACGTAGGGACCGACACGCCTGGAATGTTGTCAAATGTTACGTCCGAGATGTTAGGTTGCCTTAGGTTAGCATATATAACGTTATAGACGCATGTAATGTTACCACCGAGACGTAGGGACCGACACGCCTGGAATGTTGTCAAATGTTACATCCAAGATGTTAGGTTGCCTTAGGTTAGGATATATGACGCTATAGACGTATATACTGTTCCCTCCGAGAAGTAGGGTTCGACAGGCCAGGAATGTTGTCAAATATTGCATCCGAGATGTTAGGTTGCCTTAGATTAGGATGTACAACGTTATAGACGTATATGCTGTTCCCTCCGAGTAGTAGGGTTCGACAGGGGAGGAATGTTGTCAAATATTGCATCCGAGAAGTTAGGTTGCCTTAGATTAGGATATATACCGTTATAGACGCATGTAACGTTACCACCGAGACGTAGGGACCGACACGCCTGGAATGTTGTCAAATGTTACATCCAAGATGTTAGGTTGCCTTAGGTTAGGATATATGACGCTATAGACGTATATACTGTTCCCTCCGAGAAGTAGGGTTCGACAGGCCAGGAATGTTGTCAAATATTGCATCCGAGATGTTAGGTTGCCTTAGGTTAGGATATATGACGTTATAGACGTATTTGCTGTTCCCTCCGAGTTGTAGGGTTCGACAGGCAAGGAATGTTGTCAAATATTGCATCCGAGAAGTTAGGTTGCCTTAGGTTAGGATATATAACGGTATAGACGCATGTAATGTTACCACCGAGACGTAGGGACCGACACGCCTGGAATGTTGTCAAATGTTACATCCGAGATGTTAGGTTGCCATAGGTTAGGATATATGACGTTATAGACGTATATACTGTTCCCGCCGAGAAGTAGGGTCCGACACGCTAGAAATGTTGTCAAATGTTACATCCGAGTTGTTAGGTTGCCTTAGATTAGGATATATACCGTTATAGACGCATGTAATGTTACCACCGAGACGTAGGGACCGACACGCCTGGAATGTTGTCAAATGTTACATCCGAGATGTTAGGTTGCCTTAGGTTAGGATATATGACGCTATAGACGTATATACTGTTCCCTCCGAGAAGTAGGGTTCGACAGGCCAGGAATGTTGTCAAATATTGCATCCGAGATGTTAGGTTGCCTTAGGTTAGCATATATAACGTTATAGACGCACGTAATATTACCACCGAGACGTAGGGACCGACACGCCTGGAATGTTGTCAAATGTTACATCCGAAATGTTAGGTTGCCTTAGGTTAGGATATATGACGCTATAGACGTATATACTGTTCCCTCCGAGAAGTAGGGTTCGACAGGCCAGGAATGTTGTCAAATATTGCATCCGAGATGTTAGGTTGCCTTAGATTAGGAAATATACCGTTATAGACGCATGTAATGTTATCACCGAGACGTAGGGACCGACACGCCTGGAATGTTGTCAAATGTTACATCCGAGATGTTAGGTTGCCTCAGGTTAGGATATATAACGTTATAGACGTATATGCTGTTCCCTCCGAGAAGTAGGGTTCGACAGGCCAGGAATGTTGTCAAATATTGCATCCGAGATGTTAGGTTGCCTTAGGTTAGGATATATAACGTTATAGACGCATGTAATGTTATCACCGAGACGTAGGGACCGACACGCCTGGAATGTTGTCAAATGTTACATCCGAGATGTTAGGTTGCCATAGGTTAGGATATATGACGTTATAGACGTATATACTGTTCCCGCCGAGAAGTAGCTTCCGACACGCTAGAAATGATGTCAAATGTTACATCCGAGTTGTTAAGTTGCCTTAGATTAGGATATATACCGTTATAGACGCATGTAATGTTACCACCCAGACGTAGGGACCGACACGCCTGGAATGTTGTCAAATGTTACATCCGAGATGTTAGGTTGCCTTAGGTTAGGATATATGACGTTATAGACGTATATGCTGTTCCCTCCGAGAAGTAGGGTTAGACAGGCCAGGAATGTTGTCAAATATTGCATCCGAGATGTTAGGTTGCCTTAGGTTAGAATATATAACGTTATAGACGCATGTAATGTTACCACCGAGACGTAGGGACCGACACGCCTAGAATGTTGTCAAATGTTACATCCGAGATGTTAGGTTGCCATACGTTAGGATATATGACGTTATAGACGTATATACTGTTCCCGCCGAGAAGTAGGGTCCGACACGCTAGAAATGTTGTCAAATGTTACATCCGAGTTGTTAGGTTGCCTTAGGTTAGGATATATAACGTTATGGACGCATGTAATGTTACCACCGAGACGTAGGGACCGACACGATTGGAATGTTGTCAAATGTTTCATCCGAGATGTTAGGTTGCCTTAGGTTAGGATATATAACGTTATAGACGTATATACTGTTCCCCCCGAGAAGTAGGGTTCGACAGGCCAGGAATGTTGTCAAATATTGCATCCGAGATGTTAGGTTGCCTAAGATTAGGATATATACCGTTATAAACGCATGTAATGTTACCACCGAGACGTAGGGCCCGACACGCCTGGAATGTTGTCAAATGTTACATCCGAGATGTTAGGTTGCCTTAGGCTAGGATATACAACGTTATAGACGTATATACTGTTCCCTCCGAGAAGTAGGGTTCGACAGGCCAGGAATGTTGTCAAATATTGCATCCGAGATGTTAGGTTGCCTTAGATTAGGATGTACAACGTTATAGACGTATATGCTGTTCCCTCCGAGTAGTAGGGTTCGACAGGCGAGGAATATTGTCAAATATTGCATCCGAGATGTTAGGTTGCCTTAGATTAGGATATATACCGTTATAGACGCATGTAATGTTACCACCGAGACGTAGGGACCGACACGCCTGGAATGTTGTCAAATGTTACGTCCGAGATGTTAGGTTGCCTTAGATTAGGATATATACCGTTATAGACGCATGTAACGTTACCACCGAGACGTAGGGACCGACACGCCTGGAATGTTGTCAAATGTTACATCCAAGATGTTAGGTTGCCTTAGGTTAGGATATATGACGCTATAGACGTATATACTGTTCCCTCCGAGAAGTAGGGTTCGACAGGCCAGGAATGTTGTCAAATATTGCATCCGAGATGTTAGGTTGCCTTAGGTTAGGATATATGACGTTATAGACGTATATGCTGTTCCCTCCGAGTTGTAGGGTTCGACAGGCAAGGAATGTTGTCAAATATTGCATCCGAGAAGTTAGGTTGCCTTAGGTTAGGATATATAACGGTATAGACGCATGTAATGTTACCACCGAGACGTAGGGACCGACACGCCTGGAATGTTGTCAAATGTTACATCCGAGATGTTAGGTTGCCATAGGTTAGGATATATGACGTTATAGACGTATATACTGTTCCCGCCGAGAAGTAGGGTCCGACACGCTAGAAATGTTGTCAAATGTTACATCCGAGTTGTTAGGTTGCCTTAGATTAGGATATATACCGTTATAGACGCATGTAATGTTACCACCGAGACGTAGGGACCGACACGCCTGGAATGTTGTCAAATGTTACATCCGAGATGTTAGGTTGCCTTAGGTTAGGATATATGACGTTATAGACGTATATGCTGTTCCCTCCGAGAAGTAGGGTTAGACAGGCCAGGAATGTTGTCAAATATTGCATCCGAGATGTTAGGTTGCCTTAGGTTAGGATATATAACGTTATAGACGCATGTAATGTTACCATCGAGACGTAGGGACCGACACGCCTAGAATGTTGTCAAATGTTACATCCGAGATGTTAGGTTGCCATACGTTAGGATATATGACGTTATAGACGTATATACTGTTCCCGCCGAGAAGTAGGGTCCGACACGCTAGAAATGTTGTCAAATGTTACATCCGAGTTGTTAGGTTGCCTTAGGTTAGGATATATAACGTTATGGACGCATGTAATGTTACCACCGAGACGTAGGGACCGACACGATTGGAATGTTGTCAAATGTTTAATCCGAGATGTTAGGTTGCCTTAGGTTAGGATATATAACGTTATAGACGTATATACTGTTCCCCCCGAGAAGTAGGGTTCGACAGGCCAGGAATGTTGTCAAATATTGCATCCGAGATGTTAGGTTGCCTTAGGTTAGCATATATAACGTTATAGACGCACGTAATATTACCACCGAGACGTAGGGACCGACACGCCTGGAATGTTGTCAAATGTTACATCCGAAATGTTAGGTTGCCTTAGGTTAGGATATATGACGCTATAGACGTATATACTGTTCCCTCCGAGAAGTAGGGTTCGACAGGCCAGGAATGTTGTCAAATATTGCATCCGAGATGTTAGGTTGCCTTAGATTAGGAAATATACCGTTATAGACGCATGTAATGTTATCACCGAGACGTAGGGACCGACAGGCCTGGAATGTTGTCAAATGTTACATCCGAGATGTTAGGTTGCCTCAGGTTAGGATATATGACGTTATAGACGTATATGCTGTTCCCTCCGAGAAGTAGGGTTCGACAGGCCAGGAATGTTGTCAAATATTGCATCCGAGATGTTAGGTTGCCTTAGGTTAGGATATATAACGTTATAGACGCATGTAATGTTATCACCGAGACGTAGGGACCGACACGCCTGGAATGTTGTCAAATGTTACATCCGAGATGTTAGGTTGCCATAGGTTAGGATATATGACGTTATAGACGTATATACTGTTCCCGCCGAGAAGTAGGCTCCGACACGCTAGAAATGTTGTCAAATGTTACATCCGAGTTGTTAGGTTGCCTTAGGTTAGGATATATAACGTTATGGACGCATGTAATGTTACCACCGAGACGTAGGGACCGACACGATTGGAATGTTGTCAAATGTTTCATCCGAGATGTTAGGTTGCCTTAGGTTAGGATATATAACGTTATAGACGTATATACTGTTCCCCCCGAGAAGTAGGGTTCGACTGGCCAGGAATGTTGTCAAATATTGCATCCGAGATGTTAGGTTGCCTAAGATTAGGATATATACCGTTATAGACGCATGTAATGTTACCACCGAGACGTAGGGCCCGACACGCCTGGAATGTTGTCAAATGTTACATCCGAGATGTTAGGTTGCCTTAGGCTAGGATATACAACGTTATAGACGTATATACTGTTCCCTCCGAGAAGTAGGGTTCGACAGGCCAGGAATGTTGTCAAATATTGCATCCGAGATGTTAGGTTGCCTTAGATTAGGAAATATACCGTTATAGACGCATGTAATGTTATCACCGAGACGTAGGGACCGACACGCATGGAATGTTGTCAAATGTTACATCCGAGATGTTAGGTTGCCTTAGGTTAGGATATATGACGTTATAGACGTATATGCTGTTCCCTCCGAGAAGTAGGGTTCGACAGGCCAGGAATGTTGTCAAATATTGCATCCGAGATGTTAGGTTGCCTTACATTAGGATATATACCGTTATAGACGCATGTAATGTTACCACCGAGACGTAGGGACCGACACGCCTGGAATGTTGTCAAATGTTACATCCGAGATGTTAGGTTGCCTCAGATTAGGATATACAACGTTATAGACGCATATAATGTTCCCACCGAGAAGTAGGGTCCGACACGCCTGGAATGTTGTAGAATAATACATCCGAGATGTCAGGTTGCCTTAGGTTAGGATATATAACATTATAGACGTATATACTGTTCCCTCCGAGAAGTAGGGTTCGACAGGCCAGGAATGTTGTCAAATATTGCATCCGAGATGTTAGGTTGCCTTAGATTAGGATATATACCGTTATAGACGCATGTAATGTTACCACCCAGACGTAGGGACCGACACGCCTGGAATATTGTCAAATGTTACATCCGAGATGTTAGGTTGCCTTAGGTTAGGATATATGACGTTATAGACGTATATGCTGTTCCCTCCGAGAAGTAGGGTTCGACAGGCAAGGAATGTTGTCAAATATTGCATCCGAGATGTTAGGTTGCCTTAGGTTAGGATATATAACGTTATAGACGTATACACTGTTCCCCCCGAGAAGTAGGGTTCGACAGGCCAGGAATGTTGTCAAATATTGCATCCGAGATGTTAGGTTGCCTTAGGTTAGCATATATAACGTTATAGACGCACGTAATATTACCACCGAGACGTAGGGACCGACACGCCTGGAATGTTGTCAAATGTTACATCCGAAATGTTAGGTTGCCTTAGGTTAGGATATATGACGCTATAGACGTATATACTGTTCCCTCCGAGAAGTAGGGTTCGACAGGCCAGGAATGTTGTCAAATATTGCATCCGAGATGTTAGGTTGCCTTAGATTAGGAAATATACCGTTATAGACGCATGTAATGTTATCACCGAGACGTAGGGACCGACACGCCTGGAATGTTGTCAAATGTTACATCCGAGATGTTAGGTTGCCTCAGGTTAGGATATATGACGTTATAGACGTATATGCTGTTCCCTCCGAGAAGTAGGGTTCGACAGGCCAGGAATGTTGTCAAATATTGCATCCGAGATGTTAGGTTGCCTTAGATTAGGATATATAACGTTATAGACGCATGTAATGTTACCACCGAGACGTAGGGACCGACACGATTGGAATGTTGTCAAATGTTACATCCGAGATGTTAGGTTGCCATAGGTTAGGATATATGACGTTATAGACGTATATACTGTTCCCGCCGAGAAGTAGCTTCCGACACGCTAGAAATGATGTCAAATGTTACATCCGAGTTGTTAGGTTGCCTTAGATTAGGATATATACCGTTATAGACGCATGTAATGTTACCACCCAGACGTAGGGACCGACACGCCTGGAATGTTGTCAAATGTTACATCCGAGATGTTAGGTTGCCTTAGGTTAGGATATATGACGTTATAGACGTATATGCTGTTCCCTCCGAGAAGTAGGGTTCGACACGCCTGGAATGTTGTCAAATGTTACATCCGAGATGTTAGGTTGCCTTAGGATAGGATATATGACGTTATAGACGTATATGCTGTTCCCTCCGAGAAGTAGGGTTAGACAGGCCAGGAATGTTGTCAAATATTGCATCCGAGATGTTAGGTTGCCTTAGGTTAGGATATATAACGTTATAGACGCATGTAATGTTACCACCGAGACGTAGGGACCGACACGCCTAGAATGTTGTCAAATGTTACATCCGAGATGTTAGGTTGCCATACGTTAGGATATATGACGTTATAGACGTATATACTGTTCCCGCCGAGAAGTAGGGTCCGACACGCTAGAAATGTTGTCAAATGTTACATCCGAGTTGTTAGGTTGCCTTAGGTTAGGATATATAACGTTATGGACGCATGTAATGTTACTACCGAGACGTAGGGACCGACACGATTGGAATGTTGTCAAATGTTTCATCCGAGATGTTAGGTTGCCTTAGGTTAGGATATATAACGTTATAGACGTATATACTGTTCCCCCCGAGAAGTAGGGTTCGACAGGCCAGGAATGTTGTCAAATATTGCATCCGAGATGTTAGGTTGCCTAAGATTAGGATATATACCGTTATAAACGCATGTAATGTTACCACCGAGACGTAGGGCCCGACACGCCTGGAATGTTGTCAAATGTTACATCCGAGATGTTAGGTTGCCTTAGGCTAGGATATACAACGTTATAGACGTATATACTGTTCCCTCCGAGAAGTAGGGTTCGACAGGCCAGGAATGTTGTCAAATATTGCATCCGAGATGTTAGGTTGCCTTAGATTAGGATGTACAACGTTATAGACGTATATGCTGTTCCCTCCGAGTAGTAGGGTTCGACAGGCGAGGAATATTGTCAAATATTGCATCCGAGATGTTAGGTTGCCTTAGATTAGGATATATACCGTTATAGACGCATGTAATGTTACCACCGAGACGTAGGGACCGACACGCCTGGAATGTTGTCAAATGTTACGTCCGAGATGTTAGGTTGCCTTAGGTTAGCATATATAACGTTATAGACGCATGTAATGTTACCACCGAGACGTAGGGACCGACACGCCTGGAATGTTGTCAAATGTTACATCCAAGATGTTAGGTTGCCTTAGGTTAGGATATATGACGCTATAGACGTATATACTGTTCCCTCCGAGAAGTAGGGTTCGACAGGCCAGGAATGTTGTCAAATATTGCATCCGAGATGTTAGGTTGCCTTAGATTAGGATGTACAACGTTATAGACGTATATGCTGTTCCCTCCGAGTAGTAGGGTTCGACAGGGGAGGAATGTTGTCAAATATTGCATCCGAGAAGTTAGGTTGCCTTAGATTAGGATATATACCGTTATAGACGCATGTAACGTTACCACCGAGACGTAGGGACCGACACGCCTGGAATGTTGTCAAATGTTACATCCAAGATGTTAGGTTGCCTTAGGTTAGGATATATGACGCTATAGACGTATATACTGTTCCCTCCGAGAAGTAGGGTTCGACAGGCCAGGAATGTTGTCAAATATTGCATCCGAGATGTTAGGTTGCCTTAGGTTAGGATATATGACGTTATAGACGTATTTGCTGTTCCCTCCGAGTTGTAGGGTTCGACAGGCAAGGAATGTTGTCAAATATTGCATCCGAGAAGTTAGGTTGCCTTAGGTTAGGATATATAACGGTATAGACGCATGTAATGTTACCACCGAGACGTAGGGACCGACACGCCTGGAATGTTGTCAAATGTTACATCCGAGATGTTAGGTTGCCATAGGTTAGGATATATGACGTTATAGACGTATATACTGTTCCCGCCGAGAAGTAGGGTCCGACACGCTAGAAATGTTGTCAAATGTTACATCCGAGTTGTTAGGTTGCCTTAGATTAGGATATATACCGTTATAGACTCATGTAATGTTACCACCGAGACGTAGGGACCGACACGCCTGGAATGTTGTCAAATGTTACATCCGAGATGTTAGGTTGCCTTAGGTTAGGATATATGACGTTATAGACGTATATGCTGTTCCCTCCGAGAAGTAGGGTTAGACAGGCCAGGAATGTTGTCAAATATTGCATCCGAGATGTTAGGTTGCCTTAGGTTAGGATATATAACGTTATAGACGCATGTAATGTTACCATCGAGACGTAGGGACCGACACGCCTAGAATGTTGTCAAATGTTACATCCGAGATGTTAGGTTGCCATACGTTAGGATATATGACGTTATAGACGTATATACTGTTCCCGCCGAGAAGTAGGGTCCGACACGCTAGAAATGTTGTCAAATGTTACATCCGAGTTGTTAGGTTGCCTTAGGTTAGGATATATAACGTTATGGACGCATGTAATGTTACCACCGAGACGTAGGGACCGACACGATTGGAATGTTGTCAAATGTTTCATCCGAGATGTTAGGTTGCCTTAGGTTAGGATATATAACGTTATAGACGTATATACTGTTCCCCCCGAGAAGTAGGGTTCGACAGGCCAGGAATGTTGTCAAATATTGCATCCGAGATGTTAGGTTGCCTTAGGTTAGCATATATAACGTTATAGACGCACGTAATATTACCACCGAGACGTAGGGACCGACACGCCTGGAATGTTGTCAAATGTTACATCCGAAATGTTAGGTTGCCTTAGGTTAGGATATATGACGCTATAGACGTATATACTGTTCCCTCCGAGAAGTAGGGTTCGACAGGCCAGGAATGTTGTCAAATATTGCATCCGAGATGTTAGGTTGCCTTAGATTAGGAAATATACCGTTATAGACGCATGTAATGTTATCACCGAGACGTAGGGACCGACACGCCTGGAATGTTGTCAAATGTTACATCCGAGATGTTAGGTTGCCCTAGGCTAGGATATACAACGTTATAGACGTATATACTGTTCCCTCCGAGAAGTAGGGTTCGACAGGCCAGGAATGTTGTCAAATATTGCATCCGAGATGTTAGGTTGCCTTAGATTAGGAAATATACCGTTATAGACGCATGTAATGTTATCACCGAGACGTCGGGACCGACACGCATGGAATGTTGTCAAATGTTACATCCGAGATGTTAGGTTGCCTTAGGTTAGGATATATGACGTTATAGACGTATATGCTGTTCCCTCCGAGAAGTAGGGTTCGACAGGCCAGGAATGTTGTCAAATATTGCATCCGAGATGTTAGGTTGCCTTAGATTAGGATGTACAACGTTATAGACGTATATGCTGTTCCCTCCGAGTAGTAGGGTTCGACAGGCGAGGAATGTTGTCAAATATTGCATCCGAGATGTTAGGTTGCCTTACATTAGGATATATACCGTTATAGACGCATGTAATGTTACCACCGAGACGTAGGGACCGACACGCCTGGAATGTTGTCAAATGTTACATCCGAGATGTTAGGTTGCCTCAGATTAGGATATACAACGTTATAGACGCATATAATGTTCCCACCGAGAAGTAGGGTCCGACACGCCTGGAATGTTGTAGAATAATACATCCGAGATGTCAGGTTGCCTTAGGTTAGGATATATAACATTATAGACGTATATACTGTTCCCTCCGAGAAGTAGGGTTCGACAGGCCAGGAATGTTGTCAAATATTGCATCCGAGATGTTAGGTTGCCTTAGATTAGGATATATACCGTTATAGACGCATGTAATGTTACCACCCAGACGTAGGGACCGACACGCCTGGAATGTTGTCAAATGTTACATCCGAGATGTTAGGTTGCCTTAGGTTAGGATATATGACGTTATAGACGTATATGCTGTTCCCTCCGAGAAGTAGGGTTCGACAGGCAAGGAATGTTGTCAAATATTGCATCCGAGATGTTAGGTTGCCTTAGGTTAGGATATATAACGGTATAGACGCATGTAATGTTACCACCGAGACGTAGGGACCGACACGCCTGGAATGTTGTCAAATGTTACATCCGAGATGTTAGGTTGCCATAGGTTAGGATATATGACGTTATAGACGTATATACTGTTCCCGCCGAGAAGTAGCTTCCGACACGCTAGAAATGTTGTCAAATGTTACATCCGAGTTGTTAGGTTGCCTTAGATTAGGATATATACCGTTATAGACGCATGTAATGTTACCACCGAGACGTAGGGACCGACACGCCTGGAATGTTGTCAAATGTTACGTCCGAGATGTTAGGTTGCCTTAGGCTAGCATATATAACGTTATAGACGCACGTAATGTTACCACCGAGACGTAGGGACCGACACGCCTGGAATGTTGTCAAATGTTACATCCGAGATGTTAGGTTGCCTTAGGTTAGGATATATGACGCTATAGACGTATATACTGTTCCCTCCGAGAAGTAGGGTTCGACAGGCCAGGAATGTTGTCAAATATTGCATCCGAGATGTTAGGTTGCCTTAGATTAGGATGTACAACGTTATAGACGTATATGCTGTTCCCTCCGAGTAGTAGGGTTCGACAGGGGAGGAATGTTGTCAAATATTGCATCCGAGAAGTTAGGTTGCCTTAGATTAGGATATATACCGTTATAGACGCATGTAACGTTACCACCGAGACGTAGGGACCGACACGCCTGGAATGTTGTCAAATGTTACATCCAAGATGTTAGGTTGCCTTAGGTTAGGATATATGACGCTATAGACGTATATACTGTTCCCTCCGAGAAGTAGGGTTCGACAGGCCAGGAATGTTGTCAAATATTGCATCCGAGATGTTAGGTTGCCTTAGGTTAGGATATATGACGTTATAGACGTATTTGCTGTTCCCTCCGAGTTGTAGGGTTCGACAGGCAAGGAATGTTGTCAAATATTGCATCCGAGAAGTTAGGTTGCCTTAGGTTAGGATATATAACGGTATAGACGCATGTAATGTTACCACCGAGACGTAGGGACCGACACGCCTGGAATGTTGTCAAATGTTACATCCGAGATGTTAGGTTGCCATAGGTTAGGATATATGACGTTATAGACGTATATACTGTTCCCGCCGAGAAGTAGGGTCCGACACGCTAGAAATGTTGTCAAATGTTACATCCGAGTTGTTAGGTTGCCTTAGATTAGGATATATACCGTTATAGACGCATGTAATGTTACCACCGAGACGTAGGGACCGACACGCCTGGAATGTTGTCAAATGTTACATCCGAGATGTTAGGTTGCCTTAGGTTAGGATATATGACGTTATAGACGTATATGCTGTTCCCTCCGAGAAGTAGGGTTAGACAGGCCAGGAATGTTGTCAAATATTGCATCCGAGATGTTAGGTTGCCTTAGGTTAGGATATATAACGTTATAGACGCATGTAATGTTACCATCGAGACGTAGGGACCGACACGCCTAGAATGTTGTCAAATGTTACATCCGAGATGTTAGGTTGCCATACGTTAGGATATATGACGTTATAGACGTATATACTGTTCCCGCCGAGAAGTAGGGTCCGACACGCTAGAAATGTTGTCAAATGTTACATCCGAGTTGTTAGGTTGCCTTAGGTTAGGATATATAACGTTATGGACGCATGTAATGTTACCACCGAGACGTAGGGACCGACACGATTGGAATGTTGTCAAATGTTTCATCCGAGATGTTAGGTTGCCTTAGGTTAGGATATATAACGTTATAGACGTATATACTGTTCCCCCCGAGAAGTAGGGTTCGACAGGCCAGGAATGTTGTCAAATATTGCATCCGAGATGTTAGGTTGCCTTAGGTTAGCATATATAACGTTATAGACGCACGTAATATTACCACCGAGACGTAGGGACCGACACGCCTGGAATGTTGTCAAATGTTACATCCGAAATGTTAGGTTGCCTTAGGTTAGGATATATGACGCTATAGACGTATATACTGTTCCCTCCGAGAAGTAGGGTTCGACAGGCCAGGAATGTTGTCAAATATTGCATCCGAGATGTTAGGTTGCCTTAGATTAGGAAATATACCGTTATAGACGCATGTAATGTTATCACCGAGACGTAGGGACCGACACGCCTGGAATGTTGTCAAATGTTACATCCGAGATGTTAGGTTGCCCTAGGCTAGGATATACAACGTTATAGACGTATATACTGTTCCCTCCGAGAAGTAGGGTTCGACAGGCCAGGAATGTTGTCAAATATTGCATCCGAGATGTTAGGTTGCCTTAGATTAGGAAATATACCGTTATAGACGCATGTAATGTTATCACCGAGACGTAGGGACCGACACGCATGGAATGTTGTCAAATGTTACATCCGAGATGTTAGGTTGCCTTAGGTTAGGATATATGACGTTATAGACGTATATGCTGTTCCCTCCGAGAAGTAGGGTTCGACAGGCCAGGAATGTTGTCAAATATTGCATCCGAGATGTTAGGTTGCCTTAGATTAGGATGTACAACGTTATAGACGTATATGCTGTTCCCTCCGAGTAGTAGGGTTCGACAGGCGAGGAATGTTGTCAAATATTGCATCCGAGATGTTAGGTTGCCTTACATTAGGATATATACCGTTATAGACGCATGTAATGTTACCACCGAGACGTAGGGACCGACACGCCTGGAATGTTGTCAAATGTTACATCCGAGATGTTAGGTTGCCTCAGATTAGGATATACAACGTTATAGACGCATATAATGTTCCCACCGAGAAGTAGGGTCCGACACGCCTGGAATGTTGTAGAATAATACATCCGAGATGTCAGGTTGCCTTAGGTTAGGATATATAACATTATAGACGTATATACTGTTCCCTCCGAGAAGTAGGGTTCGACAGGCCAGGAATGTTGTCAAATATTGCATCCGAGATGTTAGGTTGCCTTAGATTAGGATATATACCGTTATAGACGCATGTAATGTTACCACCCAGACGTAGGGACCGACACGCCTGGAATGTTGTCAAATGTTACATCCGAGATGTTAGGTTGCCTTAGGTTAGGATATATGACGTTATAGACGTATATGCTGTTCCCTCCGAGAAGTAGGGTTCGACAGGCAAGGAATGTTGTCAAATATTGCATCCGAGATGTTAGGTTGCCTTAGGTTAGGATATATAACGGTATAGACGCATGTAATGTTACCACCGAGACGTAGGGACCGACACGCCTGGAATGTTGTCAAATGTTACATCCGAGATGTTAGGTTGCCATAGGTTAGGATATATGACGTTATAGACGTATATACTGTTCCCGCCGAGAAGTAGCTTCCGACACGCTAGAAATGTTGTCAAATGTTACATCCGAGTTGTTAGGTTGCCTTAGATTAGGATATATACCGTTATAGACGCATGTAATGTTACCACCGAGACGTAGGGACCGACACGCCTGGAATGTTGTCAAATGTTACGTCCGAGATGTTAGGTTGCCTTAGGCTAGCATATATAACGTTATAGACGCACGTAATGTTACCACCGAGACGTAGGGACCGACACGCCTGGAATGTTGTCAAATGTTACATCCGAGATGTTAGGTTGCCTTAGGTTAGGATATATGACGCTATAGACGTATATACTGTTCCCTCCGAGAAGTAGGGTTCGACAGGCCAGGAATGTTGTCAAATATTGCATCCGAGATGTTAGGTTGCCTTAGATTAGGATGTACAACGTTATAGACGTATATGCTGTTCCCTTCGAGTAGTAGGGTTCGACAGGCGAGGAATGTTGTAAAATATTGCATCCGAGATGTTAGGTTGCCTTAGATTAGGATATATACCGTTATAGACGCATGTAATGTTACCACCGAGACGTAGGGACCGACACGCATGGAAAGTTGTCAAATGTTACATCCGAGATGTTAGGTTGCCTCAGATTAGGATATACAACGTTATAGACGCATATAATGTTCCCACCGAGAAGTCGGGTCCGACACGCCTGGAATGTTGTAGAATAATACATCCGAAATGTCAGGTTGCCTTAGGTTAGGATATATAACAATATAGACGTATATACTGTTCCCTCCGAGAAGTAGGGTTCGACAGGCCAGGAATGTTGTCAAATATTGCATCCGAGATGTTAGGTTGCCTTAGATTAGGATATATACCGTTATAGACGTATATACTGTTCCCGCCGAGAAGTAGCTTCCGACACGCTAGAAATGTTGTCAAATGTTACATCCGAGTTGTTAGGTTGCCTTAGATTAGGATATATACCGTTATAGACGCATGTAATGTTACCACCGAGACGTAGGGACCGACACGCCTGGAATGTTGTCAAATGTTACGTCCGAGATGTTAGGTTGCCTTAGGTTAGCATATATAACGTTATAGACGCACGTAATGTTACCACCGAGACGTAGAGACCGACACGCCTGGAATGTTGTCAAATGTTACATCCGAGATGTTAGGTTGCCTTAGGTTAGGATATATGACGCTATAGACGTATATACTGTTCCCTCCGAGAAGTAGGGTTCGACAGGCCAGGAATGTTGTCAAATATTGCATCCGAGATGTTAGGTTGCCTTAGATTAGGATGTACAACGTTATAGACGTATATGCTGTTCCCTTCGAGTAGTATGGTTCGACAGGCGAGGAATGTTGTCAAATATTGCATCCGAGATGTTAGGTTGCCTTAGATTAGGATATATACCGTTATAGACGCGTGTAATGTTACCACCGAGACGTAGGGACCGACACGCCTGGAAAGTTGTCAAATGTTACATCCGAGATGTTAGGTTGCCTCAGATTAGGATATACAACGTTATAGACGCATATAATGTTCCCACCGAGAAGTCGGGTCCGACACGCCTGGAATGTTGTAGAATAATACATCCGAGATGTCAGGTTGCCTTAGGTTAGGATATATAACAATATAGACGTATATACTGTTCCCTCCGAGAAGTAGGGTTCGACAGGCCAGGAATGTTGTCAAATATTGCATCCGAGATGTTAGGTTGCCTTAGATTAGGATATATACCGTTATAGACGCATGTAATGTTACCACCCAGACGTAGGGACCGACACGCTTGGAATGTTGTCAAATGTTACATCCGAGATGTTAGGTTGCCGTAGTTTAGGATATATGACGTTATAGACGTATATGCTGTTCCCTCCGAGACGTAGGGTTCGACAGGCAAGGAATGTTGTCAAATATTGCATCCGAGATGTTAGGTTGCCTTAGGTTAGGATATATAACGTTATAGACGCATGTAATGTTACCACCGATACGTAGGGACCGACACGCCTGGAATGTTGTCAAATGTTACATCCGAGATGTTAGGTTGCCTTAGGTTAGGATATATGACGTTATAGACGCATATACTGTTCCCTCCGAGAAGTAGTGTTCGACAGGCCAGGAATTTTGTCAAATATTGCATCCGAGATGTTAGGTTGCCTTAGGTTAGGATATATAACGTTATAGACGCATGTAACGTTACCACCGAGACGTAGGGACCGACACGCCTGGAATGTTGTCAAATGTTACATCCGAGATGTTAGGTTGCCTTAGGTTAGGATATATAACGTTATAGACGTATATACTGTTCCCTCCGAGAAGTAGGGTTCGACAGGCCAGGAATGTTGTCAAATATTGCATCCGAGATGTTAGGTTGCCTAAGATTAGGATATATACCGTTATAGACGCATGTAATGTTACCACCGAGACGTAGGGACCGACACGCCTGGAATGTTGTCAAATGTTACATCCGAGATGTTAGGTTGCCTTAGGCTAGGATATACAACGTTATAGACGTATATACTGTTCCCTCCGAGAAGGAGGGTTCGACAGGCCAGGAATGTTGTCAAATATTGCATCCGAGATGTTAGGTTGCCTTAGATAAGGATGTACAACGTTATAGACGTATATGCTGTTCCCTCCGAGTAGTAGGGTTCGACAGGCGAGGAATATTGTCAAATATTGCATCCGAGATGTTAGGTTGCCTTAGGTTAGGATATATAACGTTATAGACGCATGTAATGTTACCACCGAGACGTAGGGACCGACGCGATTGGAATGTTGTCAAATGTTACATCCGAGAAGTTAGGTTGCCTTAGATTAGGATATATACCGTTATAGACGCATGTAACGTTACCACCGAGACGTAGGGACCGACACGCCTGGAATGTTGTCAAATGTTACATCCGAGATGTTAGGTTGCCTTAGGTTAGGATATATAACGTTATAGACGTATATACTGTTCCCTCCGAGAAGTAGGGTTCGACAGGCCAGGAATGTTGTCAAATATTGCATCCGAGATGTTAGGTTGCCTAAGATTAGGATATATACCGTTATAGACGCATGTAATGTTACCACCGAGACGTAGGGACCGACACGCCTGGAATGTTGTCAAATGTTACATCCGAGATGTTAGGTTGCCTTAGGCTAGGATATACAACGTTATAGACGTATATACTGTTCCCTCCGAGAAGGAGGGTTCGACAGGCCAGGAATGTTGTCAAATATTGCATCCGAGATGTTAGGTTGCCTTAGATAAGGATGTACAACGTTATAGACGTATATGCTGTTCCCTCCGAGTAGTAGGGTTCGACAGGCGAGGAATATTGTCAAATATTGCATCCGAGATGTTAGGTTGCCTTAGATTAGGATATATGACGTTATAGACGTATATACTGTTCCCGCCGAGAAGTAGGGTCCGACACGCTAGAAATGTTGTCAAATGTTGCATCCGAGATGTTAGGTTGCCTTAGGTTAGGATATATAACGTTATAGACGCATGTAATGTTACCACCGAGACGTAGGTACCGACGCGATTGGAATGTTGTCAAATGTTACATCCGAGAAGTTAGGTTGCCTTAGATTAGGATATATACCGTTATAGACGCATGTAACGTTACCACCGAGGCGTAGGGACCGACACGCCTGGAATGTTGTCAAATGTTACATCCGAGATGTTAGGTTGCCTTAGGTTAGGATATATAACGTTATAGACGTATATACTGTTCCCTCCGAGAAGTAGGGTTCGACAGGCCAGGAATGTTGTCAAATATTGCATCCGAGATGTTAGGTTGCCTAAGATTAGGATATATACCGTTATAGACGCATGTAATGTTACCACCGAGACGTAGGGACCGACACGCCTGGAATGTTGTCAAATGTTACATCCGAGATGTTAGGTTGCCTTAGGCTAGGATATACAACGTTATAGACGTATATACTGTTCCCTCCGAGAAGTAGGGTTCGACAGGCCAGGAATGTTGTCAAATATTTCATCCGAGATGTTAGGTTGCCTTAGGTTAGGATATATAACGTTATAGACGCATGTAATGTTACCACCGAGACGTAGGGACCGACACGCCTGGAATGTTGTCAAATGTTACATCCGAGATGTTAGGTTGCCATAGGTTAGGATATATGACGTTATAGACGTATATACTGTTCCCGCCGAGAAGTAGGGTCCGACACGCTAGAAATGTTGTCAAATGTTACATCCGAGTTGTTAGGTTGCCTTAGGTTAGGATATATAACGTTATGGACGCATGTAATGTTACCACCGAGACGTAGGGACCGACGCGATTGGAATGTTGTCAAATGTTACATCCGAGAAGTTAGGTTGCCTTAGATTAGGATATATACCGTTATAGACGCATGTAACGTTACCACCGAGACGTAGGGACCGACACGCCTGGAATGTTGTCAAATGTTACATCCAAGATGTTAGGTTGCCTTAGGTTAGGATATATGACGCTATAGACGTATATACTGTTCCCTCCGAGAAGTAGGGTTCGATAGGCCAGGAATGTTGTCAAATATTGCATCCGAGATGTTAGGTTGCCTTAGGTTAGGATATATGACGTTATAGACGTATATGCTGTTCCCTCCGAGAAGTAGGGTTCGACAGGCAAGGAATGTTGTCAAATATTGCATCCGAGAAGTTAGGTTGCCTTAGGTTAGGATATATAACGGTATAGACGCATGTAATGTTACCACCGAGACGTAGGGACCGACACGCCTGGAATGTTGTCAAATGTTACATCCGAGATGTTAGGTTGCCTTAGGTTAGGATATATGACGTTATAGACGTATATGCTGTTCCCTCCGAGAAGTAGGGTTAGACAGGCCAGGAATGTTGTCAAATATTGCATCCGAGATGTTAGGTTGCCTTAGGTTAGGATATATAACGTTATAGACGCATGTAATGTTACCACCGAGACGTAGGGACCGACACGCCTGGAATGTTGTCAAATGTTACATCCGAGATGTTAGGTTGCCATAGGTTAGGATATATGACGTTATAGACGTATATACTGTTCCCGCCGAGAAGTAGGGTCCGACACGCTAGAAATGTTGTCAAATGTTACATCCGAGTTGTTAGGTTGCCTTAGGTTAGGATATATAACGTTATGGACGCATGTAATGTTACCACCGAGACGTAGGGACCGACACGATTGGAATGTTGTCAAATGTTACATCCGAGAAGTTAGGTTGCCTTAGATTAGGATATATACCGTTATAGACGCATGTAACGTTACCACCGAGACGTAGGGACCGACACGCCTGGAATGTTGTCAAATGTTACATCCGAGATGTTAGGTTGCCTTAGGTTAGGATATATAACGTTATAGACGTATATACTGTTCCCTCCGAGAAGTAGGGTTCGACAGGCCAGGAATGTTGTCAAATATTGCATCCGAGATGTTAGGTTGCCTAAGATTAGGATATATACCGTTATAGACGCATGTAATGTTACCACCGAGACGTAGGGACCGACACGCCTGGAATGTTGTCAAATGTTACATCCGAGATGTTAGGTTGCCTTAGGCTAGGATATACAACGTTATAGACGTATATACTGTTCCCTCCGAGAAGTAGGGTTCGACAGGCCAGGAATGTTGTCAAATATTGCATCCGAGATGTTAGGTTGCCTTAGATTAGGAAATATACCGTTATAGACGCATGTAATGTTATCACCGAGACGTAGGGACCGACACGCATGGAATGTTGTCAAATGTTACATCCGAGATGTTAGGTTGCCTTAGGTTAGGATATATGACGCTATAGACGTATATACTGTTCCCTCCGAGAAGTAGGTTTCGACAGGCCAGGAATGTTGTCAAATATTGCATCCGAGATGTTAGGTTGCCTTAGATTAGGATGTACAACGTTATAGACGTATATGCTGTTCCCTTCGAGTAGTAGGGTTCGACAGGCGAGGAATGTTGTCAAATATTGCATCCGAGATGTTAGGTTGCCTTAGGTTAGGATATATAACGGTATAGACGCATGTAATGTTACCACCGAGACGTAGGGACCGACACGCCTGGAATGTTGTCAAATGTTACATCCGAGATGTTAGGTTGCCATAGGTTAGGATATATGACGTTATAGACGTATATACTGTTCCCTCCGAGAAGTAGGGTTCGACAGGCCAGGAATGTTTTTAAATATTGCATCCGAGATGTTAGGTTGCCTTAGATTAGGATGTACAACTTTATAGACGTATATGCTGTTCCCTTCGAGTAGTAGGGTTCGACAGGCGAGGAATGTCGTCAAATATTGCATCCGAGATGTTAGGTTGCCTTAGATTAGGATATATACCGTTATAGACGCATGTAATGTTACCACCGAGACGTAGGGACCGACACGCCTGGAATGTTGTCAAATGTTACATCCGAGATGTTAGGTTGCCTTAGGTTAGGATATATAACAATATAGACGTATATACTGTTCCCTCCGAGAAGTAGGGTTCGACAGGCCAGGAATGTTGTCAAATATTGCATCCGAGATGTTAGGTTGCCTTAGATTAGGATATATACCGTTATAGACGCAAGTAATGTTACCACCCAGACGTAGGGACCGACACGCTTGGAATGTTGTCAAATGTTACATCCGAGATGTTAGGTTGCCTTAGGTTAGGATATATGACGTTATAGACGTATATGCTGTTCCCTCCGAGACGTAGGGTTCGACAGGCAAGGAATGTTGTCAAATATTGCATCCGAGATGTTAGGTTGCCTTAGGTTAGGATATATAACGGTATAGACGCATGTAATGTTACCACCGAGACGTAGGGACCGACACGCCTGGAATGTTGTCAAATGTTACATCCGAGATGTTAGGTTGCCTCAGATTAGGATATACAACGTTATAGACGCATATAATGTTCCCACCGAGAAGTAGGGTCCGACACGCCTGGAATGTTGTAGAATAATACATCCGAGATGTCAGGTTGCCTTAGGTTAGGATATATGACGTTATAGACGTATATGCTGTTCCCTCCGAGAAGTAGGGTTAGACAGGCCAGGAATGTTGTCAAATATTGCATCCGAGATGTTAGGTTGCCTTAGGTTAGGATATATAACGTTATAGACGCATGTAATGTTACCACCGAGACGTAGGGACCGACGCGATTGGAATGTTGTCAAATGTTACATCCGAGAAGTTAGGTTGCCTTAGATTAGGATATATACCGTTATAGACGCATGTAACGTTACCACCGAGACGTAGGGACCGACACGCCTGGAATGTTGTCAAATGTTACATCCGAGATGTTAGGTTGCCTTAGGTTAGGATATATAACGTTATAGACGTATATACTGTTCCCTCCGAGAAGTAGGGTTCGACAGGCCAGGAATGTTGTCAAATTTTGCATCCGAGATGTTAGGTTGCCTAAGATTAGGATATATACCGTTATAGACGCATGTAATGTTACCACCGAGACGTAGGGACCGACACGCCTGGAATGTTGTCAAATGTTACATCCGAGATGTTAGGTTGCCTTAGGCTAGGATATACAACGTTATAGACGTATATACTGTTCCCTCCGAGAAGGAGGGTTCGACAGGCCAGGAATGTTGTCAAATATTGCATCCGAGATGTTAGGTTGCCTTAGATAAGGATGTACAACGTTATAGACGTATATGCTGTTCCCTCCGAGTAGTAGGGTTCGACAGGCGAGGAATATTGTCAAATATTGCATCCGAGATGTTAGGTTGCCTTAGATTAGGATATATGACGTTATAGACGTATATACTGTTCCCGCCGAGAAGTAGGGTCCGACACGCTAGAAATGTTGTCAAATGTTGCATCCGAGTTGTTAGGTTGCCTTAGATTAAGATATATACCGTTATAGACGCATGTAATGTTACCACCGAGACGTAGGGACCGACACGCCTGGAATGTTGTCAAATGTTACATCCGAGATGTTAGGTTGCCTTAGGTTAGGATATATGACGTTATAGACGTATATGCTGTTCCCTCCGAGAAGTAGGGTTAGACAGGCCAGGAATGTTGTCAAATATTGCATCCGAGATGTTAGGTTGCCTTAGGTTAGGATATATAACGTTATAGACGCATGTAATGTTACCACCGAGACGTAGGGACCGACACGCCTGGAATGTTGTCAAATGTTACATCCGAGATGTTAGGTTGCCTTAGGCTAGGATATACAACGTTATAGACGTATATACTGTTCCCTCCGAGAAGTAGGGTTCGACAGGCCAGGAATGTTGTCAAATATTGCATCCGAGATGTTAGGTTGCCTTAGATTAGGATGTACAACGTTATAGACGTATATGCTGTTCCCTCCGAGTAGTAGAGTTCGACAGGCGAGGAATATTGTCAAATATTGCATCCGAGAAGTTAGGTTGCCTTAGATTAGGATATATACCGTTATAGACGCATGTAACGTTACCACCGAGACGTAGGGACCGACACGCCTGGAATGTTGTCAAATGTTACATCCAAGATGTTAGGTTGCCTTAGGTTAGGATATATGACGCTATAGACGTATATACTGTTCCCTCCGAGAAGTAGGGTTCGACAGGCCAGGAATGTTGTCAAATATTGCATCCGAGATGTTAGGTTGCCTTAGGTTAGGATATATGACGTTATAGACGTATATGCTGTTCCCTCCGAGAAGTAGGGTTCGACAGGCAAGGAATGTTGTCAAATATTGCATCCGAGAAGTTAGGTTGCCTTAGGTTAGGATATATAACGGTATAGACGCATGTAATGTTACCACCGAGACGTAGGGACCGACACGCCTGGAATGTTGTCAAATGTTACATCCGAGATGTTAGGTTGCCTTAGGTTAGGATATATGACGTTATAGACGTATATGCTGTTCCCTCCGAGAAGTAGGGTTAGACAGGCCAGGAATGTTGTCAAATATTGCATCCGAGATGTTAGGTTGCCTTAGGTTAGGATATATAACGTTATAGACGCATGTAATGTTACCACCGAGACGTAGGGACCGACACGCCTGGAATGTTGTCAAATGTTACATCCGAGATGTTAGGTTGCCATAGGTTAGGATATATGACGTTATAGACGTATATACTGTTCCCGCCGAGAAGTAGGGTCCGACACGCTAGAAATGTTGTCAAATGTTACATCCGAGTTGTTAGGTTGCCTTAGGTTAGGATATATAACGTTATGGACGCATGTAATGTTACCACCGAGACGTAGGGACCGACACGATTGGAATGTTGTCAAATGTTACATCCGAGAAGTTAGGTTGCCTTAGATTAGGATATATACCGTTATAGACGCATGTAACGTTACCACCGAGACGTAGGGACCGACACGCCTGGAATGTTGTCAAATGTTACATCCGAGATGTTAGGTTGCCTTAGGTTAGGATATATAACGTTATAGACGTATATACTGTTCCCTCCGAGAAGTAGGGTTCGACAGGCCAGGAATGTTGTCAAATATTGCATCCGAGATGTTAGGTTGCCTAAGATTAGGATATATACCGTTATAGACGCATGTAATGTTACCACCGAGACGTAGGGACCGACACGCCTGGAATGTTGTCAAATGTTACATCCGAGATGTTAGGTTGCCTTAGGCTAGGATATACAACGTTATAGACGTATATACTGTTCCCTCCGAGAAGTAGGGTTCGACAGGCCAGGAATGTTGTCAAATATTGCATCCGAGATGTTAGGTTGCCTTAGATTAGGAAATATACCGTTATAGACGCATGTAATGTTATCACCGAGACGTAGGGACCGACACGCATGGAATGTTGTCAAATGTTACATCCGAGATGTTAGGTTGCCTTAGGTTAGGATATATGACGCTATAGACGTATATACTGTTCCCTCCGAGAAGTAGGGTTCGACAGGCCAGGAATGTTGTCAAATATTGCATCCGAGATGTTAGGTTGCCTTAGATTAGGATGTACAACTTTATAGACGTATATGCTGTTCCCTTCGAGTAGTAGGGTTCGACAGGCGAGGAATGTCGTCAAATATTGCATCCGAGATGTTAGGTTGCCTTAGATTAGGATATATACCGTTATAGACGCATGTAATGTTACCACCGAGACGTAGGGACCGACACGCCTGGAATGTTGTCAAATGTTACATCCGAGATGTTAGGTTGCCTTAGGTTAGGATATATAACAATATAGACGTATATACTGTTCCCTCCGAGAAGTAGGGTTCGACAGGCCAGGAATGTTGTCAAATATTGCATCCGAGATGTTAGGTTGCCTTAGATTAGGATATATACCGTTATAGACGCAAGTAATGTTACCACCCAGACGTAGGGACCGACACGCTTGGAATGTTGTCAAATGTTACATCCGAGATGTTAGGTTGCCTTAGGTTAGGATATATGACGTTATAGACGTATATGCTGTTCCCTCCGAGACGTAGGGTTCGACAGGCAAGGAATGTTGTCAAATATTGCATCCGAGATGTTAGGTTGCCTTAGGTTAGGATATATAACGGTATAGACGCATGTAATGTTACCACCGAGACGTAGGGACCGACACGCCTGGAATGTTGTCAAATGTTACATCCGAGATGTTAGGTTGCCTCAGATTAGGATATACAACGTTATAGACGCATATAATGTTCCCACCGAGAAGTAGGGTCCGACACGCCTGGAATGTTGTAGAATAATACATCCGAGATGTCAGGTTGCCTTAGGTTAGGATATATAACAATATAGACGTATATACTGTTCCCTCCGAGAAGTAGGGTTCGACAGGCCAGGAATGTTGTCAAATATTGCATCCGAGATGTTAGGTTGCCTTAGGTTAGGATATATAACGGTATAGACACATGTAATGTTACCACCGAGACGTAGGGACCGACACGCCTGGAATGTTGTCAAATGTTACATCCGAGATGTTAGGTTGCCATAGGTTAGGATATATGACGTTATAGACGTATATACTGTTCCCGCCGAGAAGTAGGGTCCGACACGCTAGAAATGTTGTCAAATGTTACATCCGAGTTGTTAGGTTGCCTTAGATTAGGATATATACCGTTATAGACGCATGTAATGTTACCACCGAGACGTAGGGACCGACACGCCTGGAATGTTGTCAAATGTTACATTCGAGATGTTAGGTTGCCTTAGGTTAGGATATATGACGTTATAGACGTATATGCTGTTCCCTCCGAGAAGTAGCGTTCGACAGGCCAGGAATGTTGTCAAATATTGCATCCGAGATGTTAGGTTGCCTTAGGTTAGGATATATAACGTTATAGACGCATGTAATGTTACCACCGAGACGTAGGGACCGACACGCCTGGAATGTTGTCAAATGTTACATCCGAGATGTTAGGTTGCCTTAGGTTAGGATATATAACGTTATAGACGTATATACTGTTCCCTCCGAGAAGTAGGGTTCGACAGGCCAGGAGTGTTGTCAAATATTGCATCCGAGATGTTAGATTGCCTTAGATTAGGATATATACCGTTATAGACGCATGTAATGTTACCACCGAGACGTAGGGACCGACACGCCTGGAATGTTGTCAAATGTTACATCCGAGATGTTAGGTTGCCTTAGGTTAGGATATATGACGTTATAGACGCATATACTGTTCCCTCCGAGAAGTAGTGTTCGACAGGCCAGGAATTTTGTCAAATATTGCATCCGAGATGTTAGGTTGCCTTAGGTTAGGATATATAACGTTATAGACGCATGTAATGTTACCACCGAGACGTAGGGACCGACACGCCTGGAATGTTGTCAAATGTTACATCCAAGATGTTAGGTTGCCTTAGGTTAGGATATATGACGCTATAGACGTATATACTGTTCCCTCCGAGAAGTAGGGTTCGACAGGCCAGGAATGTTGTCAAATATTGCATCCGAGATGTTAGGTTGCCTTAGATTAGGATATATACCGTTATAGACGCATGTAATGTTACCACCCAGACGTAGGGAGCGACACGCCTGGAATGTTATCAAATGTTACATCCGAGATGTTAGGTTGCCTTAGGTTAGGATATATGACGTTATAGACGTATATACTGTTCCCTCCGAGAAGTAGGGTTCGACAGGCCAGGAATGTTGTCAAATATTGCATCCGAGGTGTTAGGTTGCCTTAGATTAGGATATATACCGTTATAGACGCATGTAATGTTACCACCCAGACGTGGGGACCGACACGCTTGGAATGTTGTCAAATGTTACATCCGAGAGGTTAGGTTGCCTTAGGTTAGAATATATGACGTTATAGAAGTATATGCTGTTCCCTCCGAGAAGTAGGGTTCGACAGGCAAGGAATGTTGTCAAATATTGCATCCGAGATGTTAGGTTGCCTTAGGTTAGGATATATAACGGTATAGACGCATGTAATGTTACCACCGAGACGTAGGGACCGACACGCCTGGAATGTTGTCAAATGTTACATCCGAGATGTTAGGTTGCCTTAGGTTAGGATATATGACGCTATAGACGTATATGCTGTTCCCTCCGAGAAGTAGGGTTCGACAGGCCAGGAATGTTGTCAAATATTGCATCCGAGATGTTAGGTTGCCTTAAGTTAGGATATATAACGTTATAGACGCATGTAATGTTACCACCGAGACGTAGGGACCGACACGCCTGGAATGTTGTCAAATGTTACATCCGAGATGTTAGGTTGCCTTAGGCTAGGATATATGACGTTACAGACGTATATACTGTTCCCTCCGAGAAGTAGGGTTCGACAGGCCAGGAATGTTGTCAAATATTGCATCCGAGATGTTAGGTTGCCTTAGATTATGATATATACCGTTATAGACGTATATACTGTTCCCTCCGAGAAGTAGGGTTCGACAGGCCAGGAATGTTGTCAAATATTGCATCCGAGATGTTAGGTTGCCTTAGGTTAGGATATATAACGTTATAGACGCATATAATGTTCCCACCGAGAAGTAGGGTCCGACACGCCTGGAATGTTGTCAAATGTTACATCCGAGATGTTAGGTTGCCTCAGATTAGGATATACAACGTTATAGACGCATATAATGTTCCCACCGAGAAGTAGGGTCCGACGCGCCTGGAATGTTGTAGAATAATACATCCGAGATGTCAGGTTGCCTTAGGTTAGGATATATACCGTTATAGACGCATGTAATGTTACCACCGAGACGTAGGGACCGACACGCCTGGAATGTTGTCAAATGTTACATCCGAGATGTTAGGTTGCCTTAGGTTAGGATATATGACGTTATAGACGCATATACTGTTCCCTCCGAGAAGTAGTGTTCGACAGGCCAGGAATTTTGTCAAATATTGCATCCGAGATGTTAGGTTGCCTTAGGTTAGGATATATAACGTTATAGACGCATGTAATGTTACCACCGAGACGTAGGGACCGACACGCCTGGAATGTTGTCAAATGTTACATCCGAGATGTTAGGTTGCCTTAGGTTAGGATATATGACGCTATAGACGTATATACTGTTCCCTCCGAGAAGTAGGGTTCGACAGGCCAGGAATGTTGTCAAATATTGCATCCGAGATGTTAGGTTGCCTTAGATTAGGATATATACCGTTATAGACGCATGTAATGTTACCACCCAGACGTAGGGACCGACACGCCTGGAATGTTGTCAAATGTTACATCCGAGATGTTAGGTTGCCTTAGGTTAGGATATATGACGTTATAGACGTATATGCTGTTCCCTCCGAGAAGTAGGGTTCGATAGGCAAGGAATGTTGTCAACTATTGCATCCGAGATATTAGGTTGCCTTAGGTTAGCATATATAACGTTATAGACGCACGTAATGTTACCACCGAGACGTAGGGACCGACACGCCTGGAATGTTGTCAAATGTTACATCCGAGATGTTAGGTTGCCTTAGGTTAGGATATATGACGCTATAGACGTATATACTGTTCCCTCCGAGAAGTAGGGTTCGACAGGCCAGGAATGTTGTCAAATATTGCATCCGAGATGTTAGGTTGCCTTAGATTAGGATGTATAACGTTATAGACGTATATGCTGTTCCCTCCGAGAAGTAGGGTTCGACAGGCAAGGAATGTTGTCAAATATTGCATCCGAGATGTTAGGTTGCCTTAGGTTAGGATATATAACGGTATAGACGCATGTAATGTTACCACCGAGACGTAGGGACCGACACGCCTGGAATGTTGTCAAATGTTACATCCGAGATGTTAGGTTGCCATAGGTTAGGATATATGACGTTATAGACGTATATACTGTTCCCGCCGAGAAGTAGGGTCCGACACGCTAGAAATGTTGTCAAATGTTACATCCGAGTTGTTAGGTTGCCTTAGGTTAGGATATATAACGTTATAGACGCATGTAATGTTACCACCGAGACGTAGGGACCGACACGATTGGAATGTTGTCAAATGTTACATCCGAGAAGTTAGGTTGCCTTAGATTAGGATATATACCGTTATAGACGCATGTAATGTTACCACCGAGAGGTAGGGACCGACACGCCTGGAATGTTGTCAAATGTTACATCCCAGATGTTAGGTTGCCTTAGGTTAGGATATATAACGTTATAGACGTATATACTGTTCCCTCCGAGAAGTAGGCTTCGACAGGCCAGGAATGTTGTCAAATATTGCATCCGAGGTGTTAGGTTGCCTTAGATTAGGATATATACCGTTATAGACGCATGTAATGTTACCACCCAGACGTGGGGACCGACACGCTTGGAATGTTGTCAAATGTTACATCCGAGAGGTTAGGTTGCCTTAGGTTAGAATATATGACGTTATAGAAGTATATGCTGTTCCCTCCGAGAAGTAGGGTTCGACAGGCAAGGAATGTTGTCAAATATTGCATCCGAGATGTTAGGTTGCCTTAGGTTAGGATATATAACGGTATAGACGCATGTAAGGTTACCACCGAGACGTAGGGACCGACACGCCTGGAATGTTGTCAAATGTTACATCCGAGATGTTAGGTTGCCTTAGGTTAGGATATATGACGCTATAGACGTATATGCTGTTCCCTCCGAGAAGTAGGGTTCGACAGGCCAGGAATGTTGTCAAATATTGCATCCGAGATGTTAGGTTGCCTTAAGTTAGGATATATAACGTTATAGACGCATGTAATGTTACCACGGAGACGTAGGGACCGACACGCCTGGAATGTTGTCAAATGTTACATCCGAGATGTTAGGTTGCCTTAGGTTAGGATATATGACGTTATGGACGCATATACTGTTCCCTCCGAGAAGTAGTGTTCGACAGGCCAGGAATTTTGTCAAATATTGCATCCGAGATGTTAGGTTGCCTTAGGTTAGGATATATAACGTTATAGACGCATGTAATGTTACCACCGAGACGTAGGGACCGACACGCCTGGAATGTTGTCAAATGTTACATCCGAGATGTTAGGTTGCCTTAGGTCAGGATATATGACGCTATAGACGTATATACTGTTCCCTCCGAGAAGTAGGGTTCGACAGGCCAGGAATGTTGTCAAATATTGCATCCGAGATGTTAGGTTGCCTTAGATTAGGATATATACCGTTATAGACGCATGTAATGTTACCACCCAGACGTAGGGACCGACACGCCTGGAATGTTATCAAATGTTACATCCGAGATGTTAGGTTGCCTTAGGTTAGGATATATGACGTTATAGACGTATATGCTGTTCCCTCCGAGAAGTAGGGTTCGACAGGCAAGGAATGTTGTCAACTATTGCATCCGAGATATTAGGTTGCCTTAGGTTAGCATATATAACGTTATAGACGCACGTAATGTTACCACCGAGACGTAGGGACCGACACGCCTGGAATGTTGTCAAATGTTACATCCGAGATGTTAGGTTGCCTTAGGTTAGGATATATGACGCTATAGACGTATATACTGTTCCCTCCGAGAAGTAGGGTTCGACAGGCCAGGAATGTTGTCAAATATTGCATCCGAGATGTTAGGTTGCCTTAGATTAGGATGTATAACGTTATAGACGTATATGCTGTTCCCTCCGAGTAGTAGGGTTCGACAGGCGAGGAATGTTGTCAAATATTGGATCCGAGATGTTAGGTTGCCTTAGATTAGGATATATACCGTTATAGACGCATGTAATGTTACCACCGAGACGTAGGGACCGACACGCCTGGAATGTTGTCAAATGTTACATCCGAGATGTTAGGTTGCCTCAGATTAGGATATACAACGTTATAGACGCATATAATGTTCCCACCGAGAAGTAGGGTCCGACACGCCTGGAATGTTGTAGAATAATACATCCGAGATGTCAGTTTGCCTTAGGTTAGGATATATAACATTATAGACGTATATACTGTTCCCTCCGAGAAGTAGGGTTCGACAGGCCAGGAATGTTGTCAAATATTGCATCCGAGATGTTAGGTTGCCTCACATTAGGATATACAACGTTATAGACGCATATAATGTTCCCACCGAGAAGTAGGGTCCGACACGCCTGGAATGTTGTAGAATAATACATCCGAGATGTCAGGTTGCCTTAGGTTAGGATATATAACATTATAGACGTATATACTGTTCCCTCCGAGAAGTAGGGTTCGACAGGCCAGGAATGTTGTCAAATATTGCATCCGAGATGTTAGGTTGCCTTAGATTAGGATATATACCGTTATAGACGCATGTAATGTTACCACCCAGACGTAGGGACCGACACGCCTGGAATGTTGTCAAATGTTACACCCGAGATGTTAGGTTGCCTTAGGTTAGGATATATGACGTTATAGACGTATATGCTGTTCCCTCCGAGCAGTAGGGTTCGACAGGCAAGGAATGTTGTCAAATATTGCATCCGAGATGTTAGGTTGCCTTAGGTTAGGATATATAACGGTATAGACGCATGTAATGTTACCACCGAGACGTAGGGACCGACACGCCTGGAATGTTGTCAAATGTTACATCCGAGATGTTAGGTTGCCATAGGTTAGGATATATGACGTTATAGACGCATATACTGTTCCCTCCGAGAAGTAGTGCCCGACAGGCCAGGAATTTTGTCAAATATTGCATCCGAGATGTTAGGTTGCCTTAGATTAGGATGTATAACGTTATAGACGTATATGCTGTTCCCTCCGAGTAGTAGGGTTCGACAGGCGAGGAATGTTGTCAAATATTGCATCCGAGATGTTAGGTTGCCTTAGATTAGGATATATACCGTTATAGACGCATGTAATGTTACCACCGAGACGTAGGGACCGACACGCCTGGAATGTTGTCAAATGTTACATCCGAGATGTTAGGTTGCCTCAGATTAGGATATACAACGTTATAGACGCATATAATGTTCCCACCGAGAAGTAGGGTACGACACGCCTGGAATGTTGTCAAATATTGCATCCGAGATGTTAGGTTGCCTTAGGTTAGGATATATAACGGTATAGACGCATGTAATGTTACCACCGAGACGTAGGGACCGACACGCCTGGAATGTTGTCAAATGTTACATCCGAGATGTTAGGTTGCCTTAGGTTAGGATATATGACGTTATAGACGTATATGCTGTTCCCTCCGAGAAGTAGGGTTCGACAGGCAAGGAATGTTGTCAACTATTGCATCCGAGATATTAGGTTGCCTTAGGTTAGCATATATAACGTTATAGACGCACGTAATGTTACCACCGAGACGTAGGGACCGACACGCCTGGAATGTTGTCAAATGTTACATCCGAGATGTTAGGTTGCCTTAGGTTAGGATATATGACGCTATAGACGTATATACTGTTCCCTCCGAGAAGTAGGGTTCGACAGGCCAGGAATGTTGTCAAATATTGCATCCGAGATGTTAGGTTGCCTTAGATTAGGATGTATAACGTTATAGACGTATATGCTGTTCCCTCCGAGTAGTAGGGTTCGACAGGCGAGGAATGTTGTCAAATATTGCATCCGAGATGTTAGGTTGCCTTAGATTAGGATATATACCGTTATAGACGCATGTAATGTTACCACCGAGACGTAGGGACCGACACGCCTGGAATGTTGTCAAATGTTACATCCGAGATGTTAGGTTGCCTCAGATTAGGATATACAACGTTATAGACGCATATAATGTTCCCACCGAGAAGTAGGGTCCGACACGCCTGGAATGTTGTAGAATAATACATCCGAGATGTCAGTTTGCCTTAGGTTAGGATATATAACATTATAGACGTATATACTGTTCCCTCCGAGAAGTAGGGTTCGACAGGCCAGGAATGTTGTCAAATATTGCATCCGAGATGTTAGGTTGCCTCAGATTAGGATATACAACGTTATAGACGCATATAATATTCCCACCGAGAAGTAGGGTCCGACACGCCTGGAATGTTGTAGAATAATACATCCGAGATGTCAGGTTGCCTTAGGTTAGGATATATAACATTATAGACGTATATACTGTTCCCTCCGAGAAGTAGGGTTCGACAGGCCAGGAATGTTGTCAAATATTGCATCCGAGATGTTAGGTTGCCTTAGATTAGGATATATACCGTTATAAACGCATGTAATGTTACCACCCAGACGTAGGGACCGACACGCCTGGAATGTTGTCAAATGTTACACCCGAGATGTTAGGTTGCCTTAGGTTAGGATATATGACGTTATAGACGTACATGCTGTTCCCTCCGAGCAGTAGGGTTCGACAGGCAAGGAATGTTGTCAAATATTGCATCCGAGATGTTAGGTTGCCTTAGGTTAGGATAAATAACGGTATAGACGCATGTAATGTTACCACCGAGACGTAGGGACCGACACGCCTGGAATGTTGTCAAATGTTACCTCCGAGATGTTAGGTTGCCATAGGTTAGGATATATGACGTTATAGACGTATATACTGTTCCCGCCGAGAAGTAGGGTCCGACACGCTAGAAATGTTGTCAAATGTTACATCCGAGTTGTTAGGTTGCCTTAGGTTAGGATATATAACGTTATAGACGCATGTAATGTTACCACCGAGACGTAGGGACCGACACGCCTGGAATGTTGTCAAATGTTACATCCGAGATGTTAGGTTGCCTTAGGTTAGGATATATGACGTTATAGACGTATATGCTGTTCCCTCCGAGAAGTAGGGTTCGACAGGCAAGGAATGTTGTCAACTATTGCATCCGAGATATTAGGTTGCCTTAGGTTAGCATATATAACGTTATAGACGCACGTAATGTTACCACCGAGACGTAGGGACCGACACGCCTGGAATGTTGTCAAATGTTACATCCGAGATGTTAGGTTGCCTTAGGTTAGGATATATGACGCTATAGACGTATATACTGTTCCCTCCGAGAAGTAGGGTTCGACAGGCCAGGAATGTTGTCAAATATTGCATCCGAGATGTTAGGTTGCCTTAGATTAGGATGTATAACGTTATAGACGTATATGCTGTTCCCTCCGAGTAGTAGGGTTCGACAGGCGAGGAATGTTGTCAAATATTGCATCCGAGATGTTAGGTTGCCTTAGATTAGGATATATACCGTTATAGACGCATGTAATGTTACCACCGAGACGTAGGGACCGACACGCCTGGAATGTTGTCAAATGTTACATCCGAGATGTTAGGTTGCCTCAGATTAGGATATACAACGTTATAGACGCATATAATGTTCCCACCGAGAAGTAGGGTCCGACACGCCTGGAATGTTGTAGAATAATACATCCGAGATGTCAGTTTGCCTTAGGTTAGGATATATAACATTATAGACGTATATACTGTTCCCTCCGAGAAGTAGGGTTCGACAGGCCAGGAATGTTGTCAAATATTGCATCCGAGATGTTAGGTTGCCTCAGATTAGGATATACAACGTTATAGACGCATATAATATTCCCACCGAGAAGTAGGGTCCGACACGCCTGGAATGTTGTAGAATAATACATCCGAGATGTCAGGTTGCCTTAGGTTAGGATATATAACATTATAGACGTATATACTGTTCCCTCCGAGAAGTAGGGTTCGACAGGCCAGGAATGTTGTCAAATATTGCATCCGAGATGTTAGGTTGCCTTAGATTAGGATATATACCGTTATAAACGCATGTAATGTTACCACCCAGACGTAGGGACCGACACGCCTGGAATGTTGTCAAATGTTACACCCGAGATGTTAGGTTGCCTTAGGTTAGGATATATGACGTTATAGACGTACATGCTGTTCCCTCCGAGCAGTAGGGTTCGACAGGCAAGGAATGTTGTCAAATATTGCATCCGAGATGTTAGGTTGCCTTAGGTTAGGATATATAACGGTATAGACGCATGTAATGTTACCACCGAGACGTAGGGACCGACACGCCTGGAATGTTGTCAAATGTTACATCCGAGATGTTAGGTTGCCATAGGTTAGGATATATTACGTTATAGACGTATATACTGTTCCCGCCGAGAAGTAGGGTCCGACACGCTAGAAATGTTGTCAAATGTTACATCCGAGTTGTTAGGTTGCCTTAGGTTAGGATATATAACGTTATAGACGCATGTAATGTTACCACCGAGACGTAGGGACCGACACGATTGGAATGTTGTCAAATGTTACATCCGAGAAGTTAGGTTGCCTTAGATTAGGATATATACCGTTATAGACGCATGTAATGTTACCACCGAGACGTAGGGACCGACACGCCTGGAATGTTGTCAAATGTTACATCCGAGATGTTAGGTTGCCTTAGGTTAGGATATATGACGTTATAGACGCATATACTGTTCCCTCCGAGAAGTAGTGCTCGACAGGCCAGGAATTTTGTCAAATATTGCATCCGAGATGTTAGGTTGCCTTAGATTAGGATGTATAACGTTATAGACGTATATGCTGTTCCCTCCGAGTAGTAGGGTTCGACAGGCGAGGAATGTTGTCAAATATTGCATCCGAGATGTTAGGTTGCCGTAGATTAGGATATATACCGTTATAGACGCATGTAATGTTACCACCGAGACGTAGGGACCGACACGCCTGGAATGTTGTCAAATGTTACATCCGAGATGTTAGGTTGCCTCAGATTAGGATATACAACGTTATACACGCATATAATGTTCCCACCGAGAAGTAGGGTCCGACACGCCTGGAATGTTGTAGAATAATACATCCGAGATGTCAGTTTGCCTTAGGTTAGGATATATAACATTATAGACGTATATACTGTTCCCTCCGAGAAGTAGGGTTCGACAGGCCAGGAATGTTGTCAAATATTGCATCCGAGATGTTAGGTTGCCTCAGATTAGGATATACAACGTTATAGACGCATATAATGTTCCCACCGAGAAGTAGGGTCCGACACGCCTGGAATGTTGTAGAATAATACATCCGAGATGTCAGGATGCCTTAGGTTAGGATATATAACATTATAGACGTATATACTGTTCCCTCCGAGAAGTAGGGTTCGACAGGCCAGGAATGTTGTCAAATATTGCATCCGAGATGTTAGGTTGCCTTAGATTAGGATATATACCGTTATAGACGCATGTAATGTTACCACCCAGACGTAGGGACCGACACGCCTGGAATGTTGTCAAATGTTACACCCGAGATGTTAGGTTGCCTTAGGTTAGGATATATAACGTTATAGACGTATATACTGTTCCCTCCGAGAAGTCGGGTTCGACAGGCCAGGAATGTTGTCAAATATTGCATCCGAGATGTTAGGTTGCCTTAGATTAGGATATATACCGTTATAGACGCATGTAATGTTACCACCGAGACGTAGGGACCAACACGCCTGGAATGTTGCCAAATGTTACATCCGAGATGTTAGGTTGCCTTAGGTTAGGATATATGACGTTATAGACGCATATACTGTTCCCTCCGAGAAGTAGTGCTCGACAGGCCAGGAATTTTGTCAAATATTGCATCCGAGATGTTAGGTTGCCTTAGGTTAGGATATATAACGGTATAGACGCATGTAATGTTACCACCGAGACGTAGGGACCGACACGCCTGGAATGTTGTCAAATGTTACATCCGAGATGTTAGGTTGCCTCAGATTAGGATATACAACGTTATAGACGCATATAATGTTCCCACCGAGAAGTAGGGTCCGACACGCCTGGAATGTTGTAGAATAATACATCCGAGATGTCAGGTTGCCTTAGGTTAGGATATATAACATTATAGATGTATATACTGTTCCCTCCGAGAAGTAGGGTTCGACAGGCCAGGAATGTTGTCAAATATTGCATCCGAGATGTTAGGTTGCCTTAAGTTAGGATATATAACGTTATAGACGCATGTAATGTTACCACCGAGACGTAGGGACCGACACGCCTGGAATGTTGTCAAATGTTACATCCGAGATGTTAGGTTGCCTTAGGCTAGGATATATGACGTTACAGACGTATATACTGTTCCCTCCGAGAAGTAGGGTTCGACAGGCCAGGAATGTTGTCAAATATTGCATCCGAGATGTTAGGTTGCCTTAGATTATGATATATACCGTTATAGACGTATATACTGCTCCCTCCGAGAAGTAGGGTTCGACAGGCCAGGAATGTTGTCAAATATTGCATCCGAGATGTTAGGTTGCCTTAGGTTAGGATATATAACGTTATAGACGCATATAATGTTCCCACCGAGAAGTAGGGTCCGACACGCCTGGAATGTTGTCAAATATTACATACGAGATGTTAGGTGGCCTTAGGTTAAGATATATATAGTTATAGACGCATGTAATGTTACCACCGAGACGTAGGGTCCGACACGCCTGGAATGTGGTAAAATGTTACATCCGAGATGTTAGGTTGCCTAAGATTAGGATATATACCGTTATAGACGCATGTAATGTTCCCTCCGAGAAGTAGGGTTCGACAGGCCAGGAATGTTGTCAAATATTGCATCCGAGATGTTAGGTTGCCTTAGGTTAGGATATATAACGTTATAGACGCATATAATGTTACCACCGAGACGTAGGGACCGACACGCCTGGAATGTTGTCAAATGTTACATCCGAGATGTTAGGTTGCCTTAGGCTAGGATATACAACGTTATAGACGTATATACTGTTCCCTACGAGAAGTAGGGTTCGACAGGCCAGGAATGTTGTCAAATATTGCATCCGAGATGTTAGGTTGCCTTAGATTAGGAAATATACCGTTATAGACGCATGTAATGTTATCACCGAGACGTAGGGACCGACACGCATGGGATGTTGTCAAATGTTACATCCGAGATGTTAGGTTGCCTTAGGTTAGGATATATAACGTTATAGACGTATATGCTGTTCCCTCCGAGAAGTAGGGTTCGACAGGCCAGGAATGTTGTCAAATATTGCATCCGAGATGTTAGGTTGCCTTAGGTTAGCATATATAACGTTATAGACGCACGTAATGTTACCACCGAGACGTAGGGACCGACACGCCTGGAATGTTGTCAAATGTTACATCCGAGATATTAGGTTGCCTTAGGTTAGGATATATGACGCTATAGACGTATATACTGTTCCCTCCGAGAAGTAGGGTTCGACAGGCCAGGAATGTTGTCAAATATTGCATCCGAGATGTTAGGTTGCCTTAGATTAGGATGTACAACGTTATAGACGTATATGCTGTTCCCTCCGAGTAGTAGGGTTCGACAGGCGAGGAATGTTGTCAAATATTGCATCCGAGATGTTAGGTTGCCTTAGATTAAGATATATACCGTTATAGACGCATGTAATGTTACCACCGAGACGTAGGGACCGACACGCCTGGAATGTTGTCAAATGTTACATCCGAGATGTTAGGTTGCCTCAGATTAGGATATACAACGTTATAGACGCATATAATGTTCCCACCGAGAAGTAGGGTCCGACACGCCTGGAATGTTGTAGAGTAATACATCCGAGATGTCAGGTTGCCTTAGGTTAGGATATATACCGTTATAGACGCATGTAATGTTACCACCGAGACGTAGGGACCGACACGCCTGGAATGTTGTCAAATGTTACATCCGAGATGTTAGGTTGCCTTAGGTTAGGATATATGACGTTATAGACGCATATACTGTTCCCTCCGAGAAGTAGTGTTCGACAGGCCAGGAATTTTGTCAAATATTGCATCCGAGATGTTAGGTTGCCTTAGGTTAGGATATATAACGTTATAGACGCATGTAATGTTACCACCGAGACGTAGGGACCGACACGCCTGTAATGTTGTCAAATGTTACATCCGAGATGTTAGGTTGCCTTAGGTTAGGATATATGACGCTATAGACGTATATACTGTTCCCTCCGAGAAGTAGGGTTCGACAGGCCAGGAATGTTGTCAAATATTGCATCCGAGATGTTAGGTTGCCTTAGATTAGGATATATACCGTTATAGACGCATGTAATGTTACCACCCAGACGTAGGGACCGACACGCCTGGTATGTTGTCAAATGTTACATCCGAGATGTTAGGTTGCCTTAGGTTAGGATATATGACGTTATAGACGTATATGCTGTTCCCTCCGAGAAGTAGGGTTCGACAGGCAAGGAATGTTGTCAACTATTGCATCCGAGATATTAGGTTGCCTTAGGTTAGCATATATAACGTTATAGACGCACGTAATGTTACCACCGAGACGTAGGGACCGACACGCCTGGAATGTTGTCAAATGTTACATCCGAGATGTTAGGTTGCCTTAGGTTAGGATATATGACGCTATAGACGTATATACTGTTCCCTCCGAGAAGTAGGGTTCGACAGGCCAGGAATGTTGTCAAATATTGCATCCGAGATGTTAGGTTGCCTTAGATTAGGATGTATAACGTTATAGACGTATATGCTGTTCCCTCCGAGTAGTAGGGTTCGACAGGCGAGGAATGTTGTCAAATATTGCATCCGAGATGTTAGGTTGCCTTAGATTAGGATATATACCGTTATAGACGCATGTAATGTTACCACCGAGACGTAGGGACCGACACGCCTGGAATGTTGTCAAATGTTACATCCGAGATGTTAGGTTGCCTCAGATTAGGATATACAACGTTATAGACGCATATAATGTTCCCACCGAGAAGTAGGGTCCGACACGCCTGGAATGTTGTAGAATAATACATCCGAGATGTCAGTTTGCCTTAGGTTAGGATATATAACATTATAGACGTATATACTGTTCCCTCCGAGAAGTAGGGTTCGACAGACCAGGAATGTTGTCAAATATTGCATCCGAGATGTTAGGTTGCCTCAGATTAGGATATACAACGTTATAGACGCATATAATGTTCCCACCGAGAAGTAGGGTCCGACACGCCTGGAATGTTGTAGAATAATACATCCGAGATGTCAGGTTGCCTTAGGTTAGGATATATAACATTATAGACGTATATACTGTTCCCTCCGAGAAGTAGGGTTCGACAGGCCAGGAATGTTGTCAAATATTGCATCCGAGATGTTAGGTTGCCTTAGATTAGGATATATACCGTTATAGACGCATGTAATGTTACCACCCAGACGTAGGGACCGACACGCCTGGAATGTTGTCAAATGTTACACCCGAGATGTTAGGTTGCCTTAGGTTAGGATATATGACGTTATAGACGTATATGCTGTTCCCTCCGAGCAGTAGGGTTCGACAGGCAAGGAATGTTGTCAAATATTGCATCCGAGATGTTAGGTTGCCTTAGGTTAGGATATATAACGGTATAGACGCATGTAATGTTACCACCGAGACGTAGGGACCGACACGCCTGGAATGTTGTCAAATGTTACATCCGAGATGTTAGGTTGCCATAGGTTAGGATATATGACGTTATAGACGTATATACTGTTCCCGCCGAGAAGTAGGGTCCGACACGCTAGAAATGTTGTCAAATGTTACATCCGAGTTGTTAGGTTGCCTTAGGTTAGGATATATAACGTTATAGACGCATGTAATGTTACCACCGAGACGTAGGGACCGACACGATTGGAATGTTGTCAAATGTTACATCCGAGATGTTAGGTTGCCTTAGGCTAGGATATATGACGTTACAGACGTATATACTGTTCCCTCCGAGAAGTAGGGTTCGACAGGCCAGGAATGTTGTCAAATATTGCATCCGAGATGTTAGGTTGCCTTAGATTATGATATATACCGTTATAGACGTATATACTGCTCCCTCCGAGAAGTAGGGTTCGACAGGCCAGGAATGTTGTCAAATATTGCATCCGAGATGTTAGGTTGCCTTAGGTTAGGATATATAACGGTATAGACGCATGTAATGTTATCACCGAGACGTAGGGACCGACACGCCTGGAATGTTGTCAAATGTTACATCCGAGATGTTAGGTTGCCTCAGATTAGGATATACAACGTTATAGACGCATATAATGTTCCCACCGAGAAGTAGGGTCCGACACGCCTGGAATGTTGTAGACTAATACATCCGAGATGTCAGGTTGCCTTAGGTTAGGATATATAACATTATAGACGTATATACTGTTCCCTCCGAGAAGTAGGGTTCGACAGGCCAGGAATGTTGTCAAATATTGCATCCGAGATGTTAGGTTGCCTTAGATTAGGAAATATACCGTTATAGACGCATGTAATGTTATCACCGAGACGTAGGGACCGACACGCATGGAATGTTGTCAAATGTTACATCCGAGATGTTAGGTTGCCTTAGGTTAGGATATATGACGTTATAGACGTATATGCTGTTCCCTCCGAGAAGTAGGGTTCGACAGGCCAGGAATGTTGTCAAATGTTGCATCCGAGATGTTAGGTTGCCTTAGGTTAGGATATATGACGTTATAGACGTATATGCTGTTCCCTCCGAGAAGTAGGGTTCGACAGGCCAGGAATGTTGTCAAATATTGCATCCGAGATGTTAGGTTGCCTTAGATTAGGATGTACAACGTTATAGACGTATATGCTGTTCCCTCCGCGTAGTAGGGTTCGACAGGCGAGGAATGTTGTCAAATATTGCATCCGAGATGTTAGGTTGCCTTAGATTAGGATATGTACCGTTATAGACGCATCTAATGTTACCACCGAGACGTAGGGACCGACACGCCTGGAATGTTGTCAAATGTTACATCCGAGATGTTAGGTTGCCTCAGATTAGGATATACAACGTTATAGACGCATATAATGTTCCCACCGAGAAGTAGGGTCCGACACGCCTGGAATGTTGTAGAATAATACATCCGAGATGTCAGGTTGCCTTAGGTTAGGATATATAACATTATAGACGTATATACTGTTCCCTCCCAGAAGTAGGGTTCGACAGGCCAGAAATGTTGTCAAATATTGCATCCGAGATGTTAGGTTGCCTTAGATTAGGATATATACCGTTATAGACGCATGTAATGTTACCACCCAGACGTGGGGACCGACACGCTTGGAATGTTGTCAAATGTTACATCCGAGAGGTTAGGTTGCCTTAGGTTAGAATATATGACGTTATAGACGTATATGCTGTTCCCTCCGAGAAGTAGGGTTCGACAGGCAAGGAATGTTGTCAAATATTGCATCCGAGATGTTAGGTTGCCTTAGGTTAGGATATATAACGGTATAGACGCATGTAATGTTACCACCGAGACGTAGGGACCGACACGCCTGGAATGTTGTCAAATGTTACATCCGAGATGTTAGGTTACCATAGATTAGGATATATGACGTTATAGACGTATATACTGTTCCCGCCGAGAAGTAGGGTCCGACACGCTAGAAATGTTGTCAAATGTTACATCCGAGTTGTTAGGTTGCCTTAGATTAGGATATATACCGTTATAGACGCATGTAATGTTACCACCGAGACGTAGGGACCGACAAGATTGGAATGTTGTCAAATGTTACATCCGAGAAGTTAGGTTGCCTTAGATTAGGATATATACCGTTATAGACGCATGTAATGTTACCACCGAGACGTAGGGACCGACACGCCTGGAATGTTGTCAAATGTTACATCCGAGATGTTAGGTTGCCTCAGATTAGGATATACAACGTTATAGACGCATATAATGTTCCCACCGAGAAGTAGGGTCCGACACGCCTGGAATGTTGTAGACTAATACATCCGAGATGTCAGGTTGCCTTAGGTTAGGATATATAACATTATAGACGTATATACTGTTCCCTCCGAGAAGTAGGGTTCGACAGGCCAGGAATGTTGTCAAATATTGCATCCGAGATGTTAGGTTGCCTTAGATTAGGAAATATACCGTTATAGACGCATGTAATGTTATCACCGAGACGTAGGGACCGACACGCATGGAATGTTGTCAAATGTTACATCCGAGATGTTAGGTTGCCTTAGGTTAGGATATATGACGTTATAGACGTATATGCTGTTCCCTCCGAGAAGTAGGGTTCGACAGGCCAGGAATGTTGTCAAATGTTGCATCCGAGATGTTAGGTTGCCTTAGGTTAGGATATATAACGTTATAGACGCATATAATGTTTCCACCGAGAAGTAGGGTCCGACACGCCTGGAATGTTGTCAAATATTACATACGAGATGTTAGGTGGCCTTAGGTTAAGATATATATAGTTATAGACGCATGTAATGTTACCACCGAGACGTAGGGTCCGACACGCCTGGAATGTGGTAAAATGTTACATCCGAGATGTTAGGTTGCCTTAGATTAGGAAATATACCGTTATAGACGCATGTAATGTTATCACCGAGACGTAGGGACCGACACGCATGGAATGTTGTCAAATGTTACATCCGAGATGTTAGGTTGCCTTAGGTTAGGATATATGACGTTATAGACGTATATGCTGTTCCCTCCGAGAAGTAGGGTTCGACAGGCCAGGAATGTTGTCAAATATTGCATCCGAGATGTTAGGTTGCCTTAGATTAGGATGTACAACGTTATAGACGTATATGCTGTTCCCTCCGAGTAGTAGGGTTCGACAGGCGAGGAATGTTGTCAAATATTGCATCCGAGATGTTAGGTTGCCTTAGATTAGGATATGTACCGTTATAGACGCATCTAATGTTACCACCGAGACGTAGGGACCGACACGCCTGGAATGTTGTCAAATGTTACATCCGAGATGTTAGGTTGCCTCAGATTAGGATATACAACGTTATAGACGCATATAATGTTCCCACCGAGAAGTAGGGTCCGACACGCCTGGAATGTTGTAGAATAATACATCCGAGATGTCAGGTTGCCTTAGGTTAGGATATATAACATTATAGACGTATATACTGTTCCCTCCGAGAAGTAGGGTTCGACAGGCCAGGAATGTTGTCAAATATTGCATCCGAGATGTTAGGTTGCCTTAGATTAGGAAATATACCGTTATAGACGCATGTAATGTTATCACCGAGACGTAGGGACCGACACGCATGGAATGTTGTCAAATGTTACATCCGAGATGTTAGGTTGCATTAGGTTAGGATATATGACGTTATAGACGTATATGCTGTTCCCTCCGAGAAGTAGGGTTCGACAGGCCAGGAATGTTGTCAAATGTTGCATCCGAGATTTTAGGTTGCCTTAGGTTAGGATATATAACGTTATAGACGCATATAATGTTTCCACCGAGAAGTAGGGTCCGACACGCCTGGAATGTTGTCAAATATTACATACGAGATGTTAGGTGGCCTTAGGTTAAGATATATATAGTTATAGACGCATGTAATGTTACCACCGAGACGTAGGGTCCGACACGCCTGGAATGTGGTAAAATGTTACATCCGAGATGTTAGGTTGCCTAAGATTAGGATATATACCGTTATAGACGCATGTAATGTTACCACCGAGACGTAGGGACCGACACGCCTGGAATGTTGTCAAATGTTACATCCGAGATTTTAGGTTGCCTTAGGCTAGGATATACAACGTTATAGACGTATATACTGTTCCCTCCGAGAAGTAGGGTTCGACAGGCCAGGAATGTTGTCAGATATTGCATCCGAGATGTTAGGTTGCCTTAGATTAGGAAATATACCGTTATAGACGCATGTAATGTTATCACCGAGACGTAGGGACCGACACGCATGGAATGTTGTTAAATGTTACATCCGAGATGTTAGGTTGCCTTAGGTTAGGATATATGACGTTATAGGCGTATATGCTGTTCCCTCCGAGAAGTAGGGTTCGACAGGCCAGGAATGTTGTCAAATATTGCATCCGAGATGTTAGGTTGTCTTAGGTTAGGATATATAACGGTATAGACGCATGTAATGTTATCACCGAGACGTAGGGACCGACACGCCTGGAATGTTGTCAAATGTTACATCCGAGATGTTAGGTTGCCTCAGATTAGGATATACAACGTTATAGACGCATATAATGTTCCCACCGAGAAGTAGGGTCCGACACGCCTGGAATGTTGTAGACTAATACATCCGAGATGTCAGGTTGCCTTAGGTTAGGATATATAACATTATAGACGTATATACTGTTCCCTCCGAGAAGTAGGGTTCGACAGGCCAGGAATGTTGTCAAATATTGCATCCGAGATGTTAGGTTGCCTTAGATTAGGAAATATACCGTTATAGACGCATGTAATGTTATCACCGAGACGTAGGGACCGACACGCATGGAATGTTGTCAAATGTTACATCCGAGATGTTAGGTTGCATTAGGTTAGGATATATGACGTTATAGACGTATATGCTGTTCCCTCCGAGAAGTAGGGTTCGACAGGCCAGGAATGTTGTCAAATGTTGCATCCGAGATTTTAGGTTGCCTTAGGTTAGGATATATAACGTTATAGACGCATATAATGTTTCCACCGAGAAGTAGGGTCCGACACGCCTGGAATGTTGTCAAATATTACATACGAGATGTTAGGTGGCCTTAGGTTAAGATATATATAGTTATAGACGCATGTAATGTTACCACCGAGACGTAGGGTCCGACACGCCTGGAATGTGGTAAAATGTTACATCCGAGATGTTAGGTTGCCTAAGATTAGGATATATACCGTTATAGACGCATGTAATGTTACCACCGAGACGTAGGGACCGACACGCCTGGAATGTTGTCAAATGTTACATCCGAGATTTTAGGTTGCCTTAGGCTAGGATATACAACGTTATAGACGTATATACTGTTCCCTCCGAGAAGTAGGGTTCGACAGGCCAGGAATGTTGTCAGATATTGCATCCGAGATGTTAGGTTGCCTTAGATTAGGAAATATACCGTTATAGACGCATGTAATGTTATCACCGAGACGTAGGGACCGACACGCATGGAATGTTGTCAAATGTTGCATCCGAGATGTTAGGTTGCCTTAGGTTAGGATATATGACGTTATAGACGTATATGCTGTTCCCTCCGAGAAGTAGGGTTCGACAGGCCAGGAATGTTGTCAAATATTGCATCCGAGATGTTAGGTTGCCTTAGATTAGGATGTACAACGTTATAGACGTATATGCTGTTCCCTCCGAGTAGTAGGGTTCGACAGGCGAGGAATGTTGTCAAATATTGCATCCGAGATGTTAGGTTGCCTTAGATTAGGATATGTACCGTTATAGACGCATCTAATGTTACCACCGAGACGTAGGGACCGACACGCCTGGAATGTTGTCAAATGTTACATCCGAGATGTTAGGTTGCCTCAGATTAGGATATACAACGTTATAGACGCATATAATGTTCCCACCGAGAAGTAGGGTCCGACACGCCTGGAATGTTGTAGAATAATACATCCGAGATGTCAGGTTGCCTTAGGTTAGGATATATAACATTATAGACGTATATACTGTTCCCTCCCAGAAGTAGGGTTCGACAGGCCAGGAATGTTGTCAAATATTGCATCCGAGATGTTAGGTTGCCTTAGATTAGGATATATACCGTTATAGACGCATGTAATGTTACCACCCAGACGTGGGGACCGACACGCTTGGAATGTTGTCAAATGTTACATCCGAGATGTTAGGTTGCCATAGGTTAGGATATATGACGTTATAGACGTATATACTGTTCCCGCCGAGAAGTAGGGTCCGACACGCTAGAAATGTTGTCAAATGTTACATCCGAGTTGTTAGGTTGCCTTAGGTTAGGATATATAACGTTATAGACGCATGTAATGTTACCACCGAGACGTAGGGACCGACAAGATTGGAATGTTGTCAAATGTTACATCCGAGAAGTTAGGTTGCCTTAGATTAGGATATATACCGTTATAGACGCATGTAATGTTACCACCGAGACGTAGGGACCGACACGCCTGGAATGTTGTCAAATGTTACATCCCAGATGTTAGGTTGCCTAAGGTTAGGATATATGACGCTATAGACGTATATACTGTTCCCTCCGAGAAGTAGGGTTCGACAGGCCAGGAATGTTGTCAAATATTGCATCCGAGATGTTAGGTTGTCTTAGGTTAGGATATATAACGGTATAGACGCATGTAATGTTATCACCGAGACGTAGGGACCGACACGCCTGGAATGTTGTCAAATGTTACATCCGAGATGTTAGGTTGCCTCAGATTAGGATATACAACGTTATAGACGCATATAATGTTCCCACCGAGAAGTAGGGTCCGACACGCCTGGAATGTTGTAGACTAATACATCCGAGATGTCAGGTTGCCTTAGGTTAGGATATATAACATTATAGACGTATATACTGTTCCCTCCGAGAAGTAGGGTTCGACAGGCCAGGAATGTTGTCAAATATTGCATCCGAGATGTTAGGTTGCCTTAGATTAGGAAATATACCGTTATAGACGCATGTAATGTTATCACCGAGACGTAGGGACCGACACGCATGGAATGTTGTCAAATGTTACATCCGAGATGTTAGGTTGCCTTAGGTTAGGATATATGACGTTATAGACGTATATGCTGTTCCCTCCGAGAAGTAGGGTTCGACAGGCCAGGAATGTTGTCAAATGTTGCATCCGAGATGTTAGGTTGCCTTAGGTTAGGATATATGACGTTATAGACGTATATGCTGTTCCCTCCGAGAAGTAGGGTTCGACAGGCCAGGAATGTTGTCAAATATTGCATCCGAGATGTTAGGTTGCCTTAGATTAGGATGTACAACGTTATAGACGTATATGCTGTTCCCTCCGAGTAGTAGGGTTCGACAGGCGAGGAATGTTGTCAAATATTGCATCCGAGATGTTAGGTTGCCTTAGATTAGGATATGTACCGTTATAGACGCATCTAATGTTACCACCGAGACGTAGGGACCGACACGCCTGGAATGTTGTCAAATGTTACATCCGAGATGTTAGGTTGCCTCAGATTAGGATATACAACGTTATAGACGCATATAATGTTCCCACCGAGAAGTAGGGTCCGACACGCCTGGAATGTTGTAGAATAATACATCCGAGATGTCAGGTTGCCTTAGGTTAGGATATATAACATTATAGACGTATATACTGTTCCCTCCCAGAAGTAGGGTTCGACAGGCCAGAAATGTTGTCAAATATTGCATCCGAGATGTTAGGTTGCCTTAGATTAGGATATATACCGTTATAGACGCATGTAATATTACCACCCAGACGTGGGGACCGACACGCTTGGAATGTTGTCAAATGTTACATCCGAGAGGTTAGGTTGCCTTAGGTTAGAATATATGACGTTATAGACGTATATGCTGTTCCCTCCGAGAAGTAGGGTTCGACAGGCAAGGAATGTTGTCAAATATTGCATCCGAGATGTTAGGTTGCCTTAGGTTAGGATATATAACGGTATAGACGCATGTAATGTTACCACCGAGACGTAGGGACCGACACGCCTGGAATGTTGTCAAATGTTACATCCGAGATGTTAGGTTACCATAGATTAGGATATATGACGTTATAGACGTATATACTGTTCCCGCCGAGAAGTAGGGTCCGACACGCTAGAAATGTTGTCAAATGTTACATCCGAGTTGTTAGGTTGCCTTAGATTAGGATATATACCGTTATAGACGCATGTAATGTTACCACCGAGACGTAGGGACCGACAAGATTGGAATGTTGTCAAATGTTACATCCGAGAAGTTAGGTTGCCTTAGATTAGGATATATACCGTTATAGACGCATGTAATGTTACCACCGAGACGTAGGGACCGACACGCCTGGAATGTTGTCAAATGTTACATCCGAGATGTTAGGTTGCCTCAGATTAGGATATACAACGTTATAGACGCATATAATGTTCCCACCGAGAAGTAGGGTCCGACACGCCTGGAATGTTGTAGACTAATACATCCGAGATGTCAGGTTGCCTTAGGTTAGGATATATAACATTATAGACGTATATACTGTTCCCTCCGAGAAGTAGGGTTCGACAGGCCAGGAATGTTGTCAAATATTGCATCCGAGATGTTAGGTTGCCTTAGATTAGGAAATATACCGTTATAGACGCATGTAATGTTATCACCGAGACGTAGGGACCGACACGCATGGAATGTTGTCAAATGTTACATCCGAGATGTTAGGTTGCCTTAGGTTAGGATATATGACGTTATAGACGTATATGCTGTTCCCTCCGAGAAGTAGGGTTCGACAGGCCAGGAATGTTGTCAAATGTTGCATCCGAGATGTTAGGTTGCCTTAGGTTAGGATATATAACGTTATAGACGCATATAATGTTTCCACCGAGAAGTAGGGTCCGACACGCCTGGAATGTTGTCAAATATTACATACGAGATGTTAGGTGGCCTTAGGTTAAGATATATATAGTTATAGACGCATGTAATGTTACCACCGAGACGTAGGGTCCGACACGCCTGGAATGTGGTAAAATGTTACATCCGAGATGTTAGGTTGCCTTAGATTAGGAAATATACCGTTATAGACGCATGTAATGTTATCACCGAGACGTAGGGACCGACACGCATGGAATGTTGTCAAATGTTACATCCGAGATGTTAGGTTGCCTTAGGTTAGGATATATGACGTTATAGACGTATATGCTGTTCCCTCCGAGAAGTAGGGTTCGACAGGCCAGGAATGTTGTCAAATATTGCATCCGAGATGTTAGGTTGCCTTAGATTAGGATGTACAACGTTATAGACGTATATGCTGTTCCCTCCGAGTAGTAGGGTTCGACAGGCGAGGAATGTTGTCAAATATTGCATCCGAGATGTTAGGTTGCCTTAGATTAGGATATGTACCGTTATAGACGCATCTAATGTTACCACCGAGACGTAGGGACCGACACGCCTGGAATGTTGTCAAATGTTACATCCGAGATGTTAGGTTGCCTCAGATTAGGATATACAACGTTATAGACGCATATAATGTTCCCACCGAGAAGTAGGGTCCGACACGCCTGGAATGTTGTAGAATAATACATCCGAGATGTCAGGTTGCCTTAGGTTAGGATATATAACATTATAGACGTATATACTGTTCCCTCCGAGAAGTAGGGTTCGACAGGCCAGGAATGTTGTCAAATATTGCATCCGAGATGTTAGGTTGCCTTAGATTAGGAAATATACCGTTATAGACGCATGTAATGTTATCACCGAGACGTAGGGACCGACACGCATGGAATGTTGTCAAATGTTACATCCGAGATGTTAGGTTGCATTAGGTTAGGATATATGACGTTATAGACGTATATGCTGTTCCCTCCGAGAAGTAGGGTTCGACAGGCCAGGAATGTTGTCAAATGTTGCATCCGAGATTTTAGGTTGCCTTAGGTTAGGATATATAACGTTATAGACGCATATAATGTTTCCACCGAGAAGTAGGGTCCGACACGCCTGGAATGTTGTCAAATATTACATACGAGATGTTAGGTGGCCTTAGGTTAAGATATATATAGTTATAGACGCATGTAATGTTACCACCGAGACGTAGGGTCCGACACGCCTGGAATGTGGTAAAATGTTACATCCGAGATGTTAGGTTGCCTAAGATTAGGATATATACCGTTATAGACGCATGTAATGTTACCACCGAGACGTAGGGACCGACACGCCTGGAATGTTGTCAAATGTTACATCCGAGATTTTAGGTTGCCTTAGGCTAGGATATACAACGTTATAGACGTATATACTGTTCCCTCCGAGAAGTAGGGTTCGACAGGCCAGGAATGTTGTCAGATATTGCATCCGAGATGTTAGGTTGCCTTAGATTAGGAAATATACCGTTACAGACGCATGTAATGTTATCACCGAGACGTAGGGACCGACACGCCTGGAATGTTGTCAAATGTTACATCCGAGATGTTAGGTTGCCTCAGATTAGGATATACAACGTTATAGACGCATATAATGTTCCCACCGAGAAGTAGGGTCCGACACGCCTGGAATGTTGTAGACTAATACATCCGAGATGTCAGGTTGCCTTAGGTTAGGATATATAACATTATAGACGTATATACTGTTCCCTCCGAGAAGTAGGGTTCGACAGGCCAGGAATGTTGTCAAATATTGCATCCGAGATGTTAGGTTGCCTTAGATTAGGAAATATACCGTTATAGACGCATGTAATGTTATCACCGAGACGTAGGGACCGACACGCATGGAATGTTGTCAAATGTTACATCCGAGATGTTAGGTTGCATTAGGTTAGGATATATGACGTTATAGACGTATATGCTGTTCCCTCCGAGAAGTAGGGTTCGACAGGCCAGGAATGTTGTCAAATGTTGCATCCGAGATTTTAGGTTGCCTTAGGTTAGGATATATAACGTTATAGACGCATATAATGTTTCCACCGAGAAGTAGGGTCCGACACGCCTGGAATGTTGTCAAATATTACATACGAGATGTTAGGTGGCCTTAGGTTAAGATATATATAGTTATAGACGCATGTAATGTTACCACCGAGACGTAGGGTCCGACACGCCTGGAATGTGGTAAAATGTTACATCCGAGATGTTAGGTTGCCTAAGATTAGGATATATACCGTTATAGACGCATGTAATGTTACCACCGAGACGTAGGGACCGACACGCCTGGAATGTTGTCAAATGTTACATCCGAGATTTTAGGTTGCCTTAGGCTAGGATATACAACGTTATAGACGTATATACTGTTCCCTCCGAGAAGTAGGGTTCGACAGGCCAGGAATGTTGTCAGATATTGCATCCGAGATGTTAGGTTGCCTTAGATTAGGAAATATACCGTTATAGACGCATGTAATGTTATCACCGAGACGTAGGGACCGACACGCATGGAATGTTGTCAAATGTTGCATCCGAGATGTTAGGTTGCCTTAGGTTAGGATATATGACGTTATAGACGTATATGCTGTTCCCTCCGAGAAGTAGGGTTCGACAGGCCAGGAATGTTGTCAAATATTGCATCCGAGATGTTAGGTTGCCTTAGATTAGGATGTACAACGTTATAGACGTATATGCTGTTCCCTCCGAGTAGTAGGGTTCGACAGGCGAGGAATGTTGTCAAATATTGCATCCGAGATGTTAGGTTGCCTTAGATTAGGATATGTACCGTTATAGACGCATCTAATGTTACCACCGAGACGTAGGGACCGACACGCCTGGAATGTTGTCAAATGTTACATCCGAGATGTTAGGTTGCCTCAGATTAGGATATACAACGTTATAGACGCATATAATGTTCCCACCGAGAAGTAGGGTCCGACACGCCTGGAATGTTGTAGAATAATACATCCGAGATGTCAGGTTGCCTTAGGTTAGGATATATAACATTATAGACGTATATACTGTTCCCTCCCAGAAGTAGGGTTCGGCAGGCCAGAAATGTTGTCAAATATTGCATCCGAGATGTTAGGTTGCCTTAGATTAGGATATATACCGTTATAGACGCATGTAATGTTACCACCCAGACGTGGGGACCGACACGCTTGGAATGTTGTCAAATGTTACATCCGAGAGGTTAGGTTGCCTTAGGTTAGAATATATGACGTTATAGACGTATATGCTGTTCCCTCCGAGAAGTAGGGTTCGACAGGCCAGGAATGTTGTCAAATATTGCATCCGAGATGTTAGGTTGCCTTAGATTAGGATGTACAACGTTATAGACGTATATGCTGTTCCCTCCGAGTAGTAGGGTTCGACAGGCGAGGAATGTTGTCAAATATTGCATCCGAGATGTTAGGTTGCCTTAGATTAGGATATGTACCGTTATAGACGCATCTAATGTTACCACCGAGACGTAGGGACCGACACGCCTGGAATGTTGTCAAATGTTACATCCGAGATGTTAGGTTGCCTCAGATTAGGATATACAACGTTATAGACGCATATAATGTTCCCACCGAGAAGTAGGGTCCGACACGCCTGGAATGTTGTAGAATAATACATCCGAGATGTCAGGTTGCCTTAGGTTAGGATATATGACGTTATAGACGTATATGCTGTTCCCTCCGAGATGTAGGGTTCGACAGGCCAGGAATGTTGTCAAATGTTGCATCCGAGATGTTAGGTTGCCTTAGGTTAGGATATATAACGTTATAGACGCAAATAATGTTTCCACCGAGAAGTAGGGTCCGAAATGCCTGGAATGTTGTCAAATATTACATACGAGATGTTAGGTGGCCTTAGGTTAAGATATATATAGTTATAGACGCATGTAATGTTACCACCGAGACGTAGGGTCCGACACGCCTGGAATGTGGTAAAATGTTACATCCGAGATGTTAGGTTGCCTTAGATTAGGAAATATACCGTTATAGACGCATGTAATGTTATCACCGAGACGTAGGGACCGACACGCATGGAATGTTGTCAAATGTTACATCCGAGATGTTAGGTTGCCTTAGGTTAGGATATATGACGTTATAGACGTATATGCTGTTCCCTCCGAGAAGTAGGGTTCGACAGGCCAGGAATGTTGTCAAATATTGCATCCGAGATGTTAGGTTGCCTTAGATTAGGATGTACAACGTTATAGACGTATATGCTGTTCCCTCCGAGTAGTAGGGTTCGACAGGCGAGGAATGTTGTCAAATATTGCATCCGAGATGTTAGGTTGCCTTAGATTAGGATATGTACCGTTATAGACGCATCTAATGTTACCACCGAGACGTAGGGACCGACACGCCTGGAATGTTGTCAAATGTTACATCCGAGATGTTAGGTTGCCTCAGATTAGGATATACAACGTTATAGACGCATATAATGTTCCCACCGAGAAGTAGGGTCCGACACGCCTGGAATGTTGTAGAATAATACATCCGAGATGTCAGGTTGCCTTAGGTTAGGATATATAACATTATAGACGTATATACTGTTCCCTCCCAGAAGTAGGGTTCGACAGGCCAGGAATGTTGTCAAATATTGCATCCGAGATGTTAGGTTGCCTTAGATTAGGATATATACCGTTATAGACGCATGTAATGTTACCACCCAGACGTGGGGACCGACACGCTTGGAATGTTGTCAAATGTTACATCCGAGAGGTTAGGTTGCCTTAGGTTAGAATATATGACGTTATAGACGTATATGCTGTTCCCTCTGAGAAGTAGGGTTCGACAGGCCAGGAATGTTGTCAAATATTGCATCCGAGATGTTAGGTTGCCTTAGGTTAGCATATATAACGTTATAGACGCACGTAATGTTACCACCGAGACGTAGGGACCGACACGCCTGGAATGTTGTCAAATGTTACATCCGAGATGTTAGGTTGCCTTAGGTTAGGATATATGACGCTATAGACGTATATACTGTTCCCTCCGAGAAGTAGGGTTCGACAGGCCAGGAATGTTGTCAAATATTGCATCCGAGATGTTAGGTTGCCTTAGATTAGGATGTACAACGTTATAGACGTATATGCTGTTCCCTCCGACTAGTAGGGTTCGACAGGCGAGGAATGTTGTCAAATATTGCATCCGAGATGTTAGGTTGCCTTAGATTAGGATATATACCGTTATAGACGCATCTAATGTTACCACCGTGACGTAGGGACCGACACGCCTGGAATGTTGTCAAATGTTACATCCGAGATGTTAGGTTGCCTCAGATTAGGATATACAACGTTATAGACGCATATAATGTTCCCACCGAGAAGTAGGGTCCGACACGCCTGGAATGTTGTAGAATAATACATCCGAGACGTCAGGTTGCCTTAGGTTAGGATATATAACATTATAGACGTATATACTGTTCCCTCCGAGAAGTAGGGTTCGACAGGCCAGGAATGTTGTCAAATATTGCATCCGAGATGTTAGGTTGCCTTGGATTAGGATATATACCGTTATAGACGCATGTAATGTTACCACCCAGACGTGGGGACCGACACGCTTGGAATGTTGTCAAATGTTACATCCGAGAGGTTAGGTTGCCTTAGGTTAGAATATATGACGTTATAGACGTATATGCTGTTCCCTCCGAGAAGTAGGGTTCGACAGGCAAGGAATGTTGTCAAATATTGCATCCGAGATGTTAGGTTGCCTTAGGTTAGGATATATAACGGTATAGACGCATGTAATGTTACCACCGAGACGTAGGGACCGACACGCCTGGAATGTTGTCAAATGTTACATCCGAGATGTTAGGTTACAATAGGTTAGGATATATGACGTTATAGACGTATATACTGTTCCCGCCGAGAAGTAGGGTCCGACACGCTAGAAATGTTGTCAAATGTTACATCCGAGTTGTTAGGTTGCCTTAGATTAGGATATATACCGTTATAGACGCATGTAATGTTACCACCGAGACGTAGGGACCGACACGCCTGGAATGTTGTCAAATGTTACATCCGAGATGTTAGGTTGCCTTAGGTTAGGATATATGACGTTATAGACGTATATGCTGTTCCCTCCGAGAAGTAGGGTTCGACAGGCCAGGAATGTTGTCAAATATTGCATCCGAGGTGTTAGGTTGCCTTAGGTTAGGATATATAACGTTATAGACGCATGTAATGTTACCACCGTGACGTAGGGACCGACACGCCTGGAATGTTGTCAAATGTTACATCCGAGATGTTAGGTTGCCATAGGTTAGGATATATGACGTTATAGACGTATATACTGTTCCCGCCGAGAAGTAGGGTCCGACACGCTAGAAATGTTGTCAAATGTTACATCCGAGTTGTTAGGTTGCCTTAGGTTAGGATATATAACGTTATAGACGCATGTAATGTTACCACCGAGACGTAGGGACCGACACGATTGGAATGTTGTCAAATGTTACATCCGAGAAGTTAGGTTGCCTTAGATTAGGATATATACCGTTATAGACGCATGTAATGTTACCACCGAGACGTAGGGACCGACACGCCTGGAATGTTGTCAAATGTTACATCCGAGATGTTAGGTTACCTTAGGTTAGGATATATAACGTTATAGACGTATATACTGTTCCCTCCGAGAAGTAGGGTTCGACAGGCCAGGAATGTTGTCAAATATTGCATCCGAGATGTTAGGTTGCCTTAGATTAGGATATATACCGTTATAGAAGCATGTAATGTTACCACCGAGACGTAGGGACCGACACGCCTGGAATGTTGTCAAATGTTACATCCGAGATGTTAGGTTGCCTTAGGTTAGGATATATGACGCTATAGACGTATATACTGTTCCCTCCGAGAAGTAGGGTCCGACAGGCCAGGAATGTTGTCAAATATTGCATCCGAGATGTTAGGTTGCCTTAGATTAGGATGTACAACGTTATAGACGTATATGCTGTTCCCTCCGAGTAGTAGGGTTCGACAGGCGAGGAATGTTGTCAAATATTGCATCCGAGATGTTAGGTTGCCTTAGATTAGGATATATACCGTTATAGACGCATCTAATGTTACCACCGTGACGTAGGGACCGACACGCCTGGAATGTTGTCAAATGTTACATCCGAGATGTTAGGTTGCCTCAGATTAGGATATACAACGTTATAGACGCATATAATGTTCCCACCGAGAAGTAGGGTCCGACACGCCTGGAATGTTGTAGAATAATACATCCGAGACGTCAGGTTGCCTTAGGTTAGGATATATAACATTATAGACGTATATACTGTTCCCTCCGAGAAGTAGGGTTCGACAGGCCAGGAATGTTGTCAAATATTGCATCCGAGATGTTAGGTTGCCTTGGATTAGGATATATACCGTTATAGACGCATGTAATGTTACCACCCAGACGTGGGGACCGACACGCTTGGAATGTTGTCAAATGTTACATCCGAGAGGTTAGGTTGCCTTAGGTTAGAATATATGACGTTATAGACGTATATGCTGTTCCCTCCGAGAAGTAGGGTTCGACAGGCAAGGAATGTTGTCAAATATTGCATCCGAGATGTTAGGTTGCCTTAGGTTAGGATATATAACGGTATAGACGCATGTAATGTTACCACCGAGACGTAGTGACCGACACGCCTGGAATGTTGTCAAATGTTACATCCGAGATGTTAGGTTACAATAGGTTAGGATATATGACGTTATAGACGTATATACTGTTCCCGCCGAGAAGTAGGGTCCGACACGCTAGAAATGTTGTCAAATGTTACATCCGAGTTGTTAGGTTGCCTTAGATTAGGATATATACCGTTATAGACGCATGTAATGTTACCACCGAGACGTAGGGACCGACACGCCTGGAATGTTGTCAAATGTTACATCCGAGATGTTAGGTTGCCTTAGGTTAGGATATATGACGTTATAGACGTATATGCTGTTCCCTCCGAGAAGTAGGGTTCGACAGGCCAGGAATGTTGTCAAATATTGCATCCGAGGTGTTAGGTTGCCTTAGGTTAGGATATATAACGTTATAGACGCATGTAATGTTACCACCGTGACGTAGGGACCGACACGCCTGGAATGTTGTCAAATGTTACATCCGAGATGTTAGGTTGCCATAGGTTAGGATATATGACGTTATAGACGTATATACTGTTCCCGCCGAGAAGTAGGGTCCGACACGCTAGAAATGTTGTCAAATGTTACATCCGAGTTGTTAGGTTGCCTTAGGTTAGGATATATAACGTTATAGACGCATGTAATGTTACCACCGAGACGTAGGGACCGACACGATTGGAATGTTGTCAAATGTTACATCCGAGAAGTTAGGTTGCCTTAGATTAGGATATATACCGTTATAGACGCATGTAATGTTACCACCGAGACGTAGGGACCGACACGCCTGGAATGTTGTCAAATGTTACATCCGAGATGTTAGGTTACCTTAGGTTAGGATATATAACGTTATAGACGTATATACTGTTCCCTCCGAGAAGTAGGGTTCGACAGGCCAGGAATGTTGTCAAATATTGCATCCGAGATGTTAGGTTGCCTTAGATTAGGATATATACCGTTATAGACGCATGTAATGTTACCACCGAGACGTAGGGACCGACACGCCTGGAATGTTGTCAAATGTTACATCCGAGATGTTAGGTTGCCTTAGGTTAGGATATATGACGTTATAGACGTATATGCTGTTCCCTCCGAGAAGTAGGGTTCGACAGGCAAGGAATGTTGTCAAATATTGCATCCGAGATGTTAGGTTGCCTTAGGTTAGCATATATAACGTTATAGACGCACGTAATGTTACCACCGAGACGTAGGGACCGACACGCCTGGAATGTTGTCAAATGTTACATCCGAGATGTTAGGTTGCCTTAGGTTAGGATATATGACGCTATAGACGTATATACTGTTCCCTCCGAGAAGTAGGGTTCGACAGGCCAGGAATGTTGTCAAATATTGCATCCGAGATATTAGGTTGCCTTAGATTAGGATGTACAACGTTATAGACGTATATGCTGTTCCCTCCGAGTAGTAGGGTTCGACAGGCGAGGAATGTTGTCAAATATTGCATCGGAGATGTTAGGTTGCCTTAGATTAGGATATATACCGTTATAGATGCGTGTAATGTTACCACCGAGACGTAGGGACCGACACGCCTGGAATGTTGTCAAATGTTACATCCGAGATGTTAGGTTGCCTCAGATTAGGATATACCACGTTATAGACGCATATAATGTTCCCACCGAGAAGTAGGGTCCGACACGCCTGGAATGTTGTAGAATAATACATCCGAGATGTCAGGTTGCCTTAGGTTAGGATATATAACATTATAGACGTATATACTGTTCCCTCCGAGAAGTAGGGTTCGACAGGCCAGGAATGTTGTCAAATATTGCATCCGAGATGTTAGGTTGCCTTAGATTAGGATATATACCGTTATAGACGCATGTAATGTTACCACCCAGACGCGGGGACCGACACGCTTGGAATGTTGTCAAATGTTACATCCGAGAGGTTAGGTTGCCTTAGGTTAGAATATATGACGTTATAGACGTATATGCTGTTCCCTCCGAGAAGTAGGGTTCGACAGGCAAGGAATGTTGTCAAATATTGCATCCGAGATGTTAGGTTGCCTTAGGTTAGGATATATAACGGTATAGACGCATGTAATGTTACCACCGAGACGTAGGGACCGACACGCCTGGAATGTTGTCAAATGTTACATCCGAGATGTTAGGTTGCCATAGGTTAGGATATATGACGTTATAGACGTATATACTGTTCCCGCCGAGAAGTAGGGTTCGACAGGCCAGGAATGTTGTCAAATATTGCATCCGAGATGTTAGGTTGCCTTAGGTTAGCATATATAACGTTATAGACGCACGTAATGTTACCACCGAGACGTAGGGACCGACACGCCTGGAATGTTGTCAAATGTTACATCCGAGATGTTAGGTTGCCTTAGGTTAGGATATATGACGCTATAGACGTATATACTGTTCCCTCCGAGAAGTAGGGTTCGACAGGCCAGGAATGTTGTCAAATATTGCATCCGAGATATTAGGTTGCCTTAGATTAGGATGTACAACGTTATAGACGTATATGCTGTTCCCTCCGAGTAGTAGGGTTCGACAGGCGAGGAATGTTGTCAAATATTGCATCGGAGATGTTAGGTTGCCTTAGATTAGGATATATACCGTTATAGATGCGTGTAATGTTACCACCGAGACGTAGGGACCGACACGCCTGGAATGTTGTCAAATGTTACATCCGAGATGTTAGGTTGCCTTAGGTTAGGATATATAACGTTATAGACGTATATACTGTTCCCTCCGAGAAGTAGGGTTCGACAGGCCAGGAATGTTGTCAAATATTGCATCCGAGATGTTAGGTTGCCTTAGATTACGATATATACCGTTATAGACGCATGTAATGTTACCACCGAGACGTAGGGACCGACACGCCTGGAATGTTGTCAAATGTTACATCCGAGATGTTAGGTTGCCTTAGGTTAGGATATATGGCGTTATAGACGTATATGCTGTTCCCTCCGAGAAGTAGGGTTCGACAGGCACGGAATGTTGTCAAATATTGCATCCGAGATGTTAGGTTGCCTTAGGTTAGCATATATAACGTTATAGACGCACGTAATGTTACCACCGAGACGTAGGGACCGACACGCCTGGAATGTTGTCAAATGTTACATCCGAGATGTTAGGTTGCCTTAGGTTAGGATATATGACGCTATAGACGTATATACTGTTCCCTCCGAGAAGTAGGGTTCGACAGGCCAGGAATGTTGTCAAATATTGCATCCGAGATGTTAGGTTGCCTTAGATTAGGATGTACAACGTTATAGACGTATATGCTGTTCCCTCCGAGTAGTAGGGTTCGACAGGCGAGGAATGTTGTCAAATATTGCATCCGAGATGTTAGGTTGCCTTAGATTAGGATATATACCGTTATAGACGCATGTAATGTTACCACCGAGACGTAGGGACCGACACGCCTGGAATGTTGTCAAATGTTACATCCGAGATGTTAGGTTGCCTCAGATTAGGATATACAACGTTATAGACGCATATAATGTTCCCACCGAGAAGTAGGGTCCGACACGCCTGGAATGTTGTAGAATAATACATCCGAGATGTCAGGTTGCCTTAGGTTAGGATATATAACATTATAGACGTATATACTGCTCCCTCCGAGAAGTAGGGTTCGACAGGCAAGGAATGTTGTCAAATATTGCATCCGAGATGTTAGGTTGCCTTAGATTAGGATATATACCGTTATAGACGCATGTAATGTTACCACCGAGACGTAGGGACCGACACGCCTGGAATGTTGTCAAATGTTACATCCGAGATGTTAGGTTGCCATAGGTTAGGATATATGACGTTATAGACGTATATACTGTTCCCGCCGAGAAGTAGCTTCCGACACGCTAGAAATGTTGTCAAATGTTACATCCGAGTTGTTAGGTTGCCTTAGATAAGGATATATACCGTTATAGACGCATGTAATGTTACCACCGAGACGTAGGGACCGACACGCCTGGAATGTTGTCAAATGTTACATCCGAGATGTTAGGTTGCCTTAGGTTAGCATATATAACGTTATAGACGCACGTAATGTTACCACCGAGACGTAGGGACCGACACTCCTGGAATGTTGTCAAATGTTACATCCGAGATGTTAGGTTGCCTTAGGTTAGGATATATGACGCTATAGACGTATATACTGTTCCCTCCGAGAAGTAGGGTTCGACAGGCCAGGAATGTTGTCAAATATTGCATCCGAGATGTTAGGTTGCCTTAGATTAGGATGTACAACGTTATAGACGTATATGCTGTTCCCTCCGAGTAGTAGGGTTCGACAGGCGAGGAATGTTGCCAAATATTGCATCCGAGATGTTAGGTTGCCTTAGATTAGGATATATACCGTTATAGATGCATGTAATGTTACCGCCGAGACGTAAGGACCGACACGCCTGGAATGTTGTCAAATGTTACATCCGAGATGTTAGGTTGCCTCAGATTAGGATATACAACGTTATAGACACATATAATGTTCCCACCGAGAAGTAGGGTCCGACACGCCTGGAATGTTGTAGAATAATACATCCGAGATGTCAGGTTGCCTTAGGTTAGGATATATAACATTATAGACGTATATACTGTTCCCTCCGAGAAGTAGGGTTCGACAGGCCAGGAATGTTGTCAAATATTGCATCCGAGATGTTAGGTTGCCTTAAATTAGGATATATACCGTTATAGACGCATGTAATGTTACCACCCAGACGTGGGGACCGACACGCTTGGAATGTTGTCAAATGTTACATCCGAGAGGTTAGGTTGCCTTAGGTTAGAATATATGACGTTATAGACGTATATGCTGTTCCCTCCGAGAAGTAGGGTTCGACAGGCAAGGAATGTTGTCAAATATTGCATCCGAGATGTTAGGTTGCCTTAGGTTAGGATATATAACGGTATAGACGCATGTAATGTTACCACCGAGAAGTAGGGACCGACACTCCTGGAATGTTGTCAAATGTTACATCCGAGATGTTAGGTTGCCTTAGGTTAGGATATATGACGTTATAGACGTATATGCTGTTCCCTCCGAGAAGTAGGGTTCGACAGGCAAGGAATGTTGTCAAATATTGCATCCGAGATGTTAGGTTGCCTTAGATTAGGATATATACCGTTATAGATGCATGTAATGTTACCACCGAGACGTAAGGACCGACACGCCTGGAATGTTGTCAAATGTTACATCCGAGATGTTAGGTTGCCTCAGATTAGGATATACAACGTTATAGACACATATAATGTTCCCACCGAGAAGTAGGGTCCGACACGCCTGGAATGTTGTAGAATAATACATCCGAGATGTCAGGTTGCCTTAGGTTAGGATATATAACATTATAGACGTATATACTGTTCCCTCCGAGAAGTAGGGTTCGACAGGCCAGGAATGTTGTCAAATATTGCATCCGAGATGTTAGGTTGCCTTAAATTAGGATATATACCGTTATAGACGCATGTAATGTTACCACCCAGACGTGGGGACCGACACGCTTGGAATGTTGTCAAATGTTACATCCGAGAGGTTAGGTTGCCTTAGGTTAGAATATATGACGTTATAGACGTATATGCTGTTCCCTCCGAGAAGTAGGGTTCGACAGGCAAGGAATGTTGTCAAATATTGCATCCGAGATGTTAGGTTGCCTTAGGTTAGGATATATAACGGTATAGACGCATGTAATGTTACCACCGAGACGTAGGGACCGACACTCCTGGAATGTTGTCAAATGTTACATCCGAGATGTTAGGTTGCCTTAGGTTAGGATATATGACGTTATAGACGTATATGCTGTTCCCTCCGAGAAGTAGGGTTCGACAGGCAAGGAATGTTGTCAAATATTGCATCCGAGATGTTAGGTTGCCTTAGATTAGGATATATACCGTTATAGATGCATGTAATGTTACCACCGAGACGTAAGGACCGACACGCCTGGAATGTTGTCAAATGTTACATCCGAGATGTTAGGTTGCCTCAGATTAGGATATACAACGTTATAGACACATATAATGTTCCCACCGAGAAGTAGGGTCCGACACGCCTGGAATGTTGTAGAATAATACATCCGAGATGTCAGGTTGCCTTAGGTTAGGATATATAACATTATAGACGTATATACTGTTCCCTCCGAGAAGTAGGGTTCGACAGGCCAGGAATGTTGTCAAATATTGCATCCGAGATGTTAGGTTGCCTTAAATTAGGATATATACCGTTATAGACGCATGTAATGTTACCACCCAGACGTGGGGACCGACACGCTTGGAATGTTGTCAAATGTTACATCCGAGAGGTTAGGTTGCCTTAGGTTAGAATATATGACGTTATAGACGTATATGCTGTTCCCTCCGAGAAGTAGGGTTCGACAGGCAAGGAATGTTGTCAAATATTGCATCCGAGATGTTAGGTTGCCTTAGGTTAGGATATATAACGGTATAGACGCATGTAATGTTACCACCGAGACGTAGGGACCGACACTCCTGGAATGTTGTCAAATGTTACATCCGAGAAGTTAGGTTGCCTTAGGTTAGGATATATGACGTTATAGACGTATATGCTGTTCCCTCCGAGAAGTAGGGTTCGACAGGCAAGGAATGTTGTCAAATATTGCATCCGAGATGTTAGGTTGCCTTAGATTAGGATGTACAACGTTATAGACGTATATGCTGTTCCCTCCGAGTAGTAGGGTTCGACAGGCGAGGAATGTTGTCAAATATTGCATCCGAAATGTTAGGTTGCCTTAGATTTGGATATATACCGTTATCGACGCATGTAATGTTACCACCGAGACGTAGGGACCGACACGCCTGGAATGTTGTCAAATGTTACATCCGAGATGTTAGGTTGCCTCAGATTAGGATATACAACGTTATAGACGCATATAATGTTCCCACCGAGAAGTAGGGTCCGACACGCCTGGAATGTTGTAGAATAATACATCCGAGATGTCAGGTTGCCTTAGGTTAGGATATATAACATTATAGACGTATATACTGTTCCCTCCGAGAAGTAGGGTTCGACAGGCAAGGAATGTTGTCAAATATTGCATCCGAGATGTTAGGTTGCCTTAGATTAGGATATATACCGTTATAGACGCATGTAATGTTACCACCGAGACGTAGGGACCGACACGCCTGGAATGTTGTCAAATGTTACATCCGAGATGTTAGGTTGCCATAGGTTAGGATATATGACGTTATAGACGTATATACTGTTCCCGCCGAGAAGTAGCTTCCGACACGCTAGAAATGTTGTCAAATGTTACATCCGAGTTGTTAGGTTGCCTTAGATAAGGATATATACCGTTATAGACGCATGTAATGTTACCACCGAGACGTAGGGACCGACACGCTTGGAATGTTGTCAAATGTTACATCCGAGATGTTAGGTTGCCTTAGGTTAGCATATATAACGTTATAGACGCACGTAATGTTACCACCGAGACGTAGGGACCGACACGCCTGGAATGTTGTCAAATGTTACATCCGAGATGTTAGGTTGCCTTAGGTTAGGATATATGACGCTATAGACGTATATACTGTTCCCTCCGAGAAGTAGGGTTCGACAGGCCAGGAATGTTGTCAAATATTGCATCCGAGATATTAGGTTGCCTTAGATTAGCATGTACAACGTTATAGACGTATATGCTGTTCCCTCCGAGTAGTAGGGTTCGACAGGCGAGGAATGTTGTCAAATATTGCATCGGAGATGTTAGGTTGCCTTAGATTAGGATATATACCGTTATAGACGCATGTAATGTTACCACCGAGACGTAGGGACCGACACGCCTGGAATGTTGTCAAATGTTACATCCGAGATGTTATGTTGCCTCAGATTAGGATATACCACGTTATAGACGCATATAATGTTCCCACCGAGAAGTAGGGTCCGACACGCCTGGAATGTTGTAGAATAATACATCCGAGATGTCAGGTTGCCTTAGGTTAGGATATATAACATTATAGACGTATATACTATTCCCTCCGAGAAGTAGGGTTCGACAGGCCAGGAATGTTGTCAAATATTGCATCCGAGATGTTAGGTTGCCTTAGATTAGGATATATACCGTTATAGACGCATGTAATGTTACCACCCAGACGTGGGGACCGACACGCTTGGAATGTTGTCAAATGTTACATCCGAGAGGTTAGGTTGCCTTAGGTTAGAATATATGACGTTATAGACGTATATGCTGTTCCCTCCGAGAAGTAGGGTTCGACAGGCAAGGAATGTTGTCAAATATTGCATCCGAGATGTTAGGTTGCCTTAGGTTAGGATATATAACGGTATAGACGCATGTAATGTTACCACCGAGACGTAGGGACCGACACGCCTGGAATGTTGTCAAATGTTACATCCGAGATGTTAGGTTGCCATAGGTTAGGATATATGACGTTATAGACGTATATACTGTTCCCGCCGAGAAGTAGGGTCCGACACGCTAGAAATGTTGTCAAATATTGCATCCGAGATGTTAGGTTGCCTTAGATTAGGATATATACCGTTATAGACGCATGTAATGTTACCACCGAGACGTAGGGACCGACACGCCTGGAATGTTGTCAAATGTTACATCCGAGATGTTAGGTTGCCTTAGGTTAGGATATATGACGTTATAGACGTATATGCTGTTCCCTCCGAGAAGTAGGGTTCGACAGGCCAGGAATGTTGTCAAATATTGCATCCGAGATGTTAGGTTGCCTTAGGTTAGGATATATAGCGTTATAGACGCATGTAATGTTACCACCGAGACGTAGGGACCGACACGCCTGGAATGTTGTCAAATGTTACATCCGAGATGTTAGGTTGCCTTAGGTTAGGATATATGACGTTATAGACGTATATGCTGTTCCCTCCGAGAAGTAGGGTTCGACAGGCAAGGAATGTTGTCAAATATTGCATCCGAGATGTTAGGTTGCCTTAGATTAGGATGTACAACGTTATAGACGTATATGCTGTTCCCTCCGAGTAGTAGGGTTCGACAGGTGAGGAATGTTGTCAAATATTGCATCCGAGATGTTAGGTTGCCTTAGATTAGGATATATACCGTTATAGACGCATGTAATGTTACCACCGAGACGTAGGGACCGACACGCCTGGAATGTTGTCAAATGTTACATCCGAGATGTTAGGTTGCCTCAGATTAGGATATACAACGTTATAGACGCACATAATGTTCCCACCGAGAAGTAGGGTCCGACACGCCTGGAATGTTGTAGAATAATACATCCGAGATGTCAGGTTGCCTTAGGTTAGGATATATAACATTATAGACGTATATACTGTTCCCTCCGAGAAGTAGGGTTCGACAGGCAAGGAATGTTGTTAAATATTGCATCCGAGATGTTAGGTTGCCTTAGATTAGGATATATACCGTTATAGATGCATGTAATGTTACCACCGAGACGTAAGGACCGACACGCCTGGAATGTTGTCAAATGTTACATCCGAGATGTTAGGTTGCCTCAGATTAGGATATACAACGTTATAGACACATATAATGTTCCCACCGAGAAGTAGGGTCCGACACGCCTGGAATGTTGTAGAATAATACATCCGAGATGTCAGGTTGCCTTAGGTTAGGATATATAACATTATAGACGTATATACTGTTCCCTCCGAGAAGTAGGGTTCGACAGGCCAGGAATGTTGTCAAATATTGCATCCGAGATGTTAGGTTGCCTTAAATTAGGATATATACCGTTATAGACGCATGTAATGTTACCACCCAGACGTGGGGACCGACACGCTTGGAATGTTGTCAAATGTTACATCCGAGAGGTTAGGTTGCCTTAGGTTAGAATATATGACGTTATAGACGTATATGCTGTTCCCTCCGAGAAGTAGGGTTCGACAGGCCAGGAATGTTGTCAAATATTGCATCCGAGATGTTAGGTTGCCTTAGGTTAGGATATATAGCGTTATAGACGCATGTAATGTTACCACCGAGACGTAGGGACCGACACGCCTGGAATGTTGTCAAATGTTACATCCGAGATGTTAGGTTGCCTTAGGTTAGGATATATGACGTTATAGACGTATATGCTGTTCCCTCCGAGAAGTAGGGTTCGACAGGCAAGGAATGTTGTCAAATATTGCATCCGAGATGTTAGGTTGCCTTAGATTAGGATGTACAACGTTATAGACGTATATGCTGTTCCCTCCGAGTAGTAGGGTTCGACAGGTGAGGAATGTTGTCAAATATTGCATCCGAGATGTTAGGTTGCCTTAGATTAGGATATATACCGTTATAGACGCATGTAATGTTACCACCGAGACGTAGGGACCGACACGCCTGGAATGTTGTCAAATGTTACATCCGAGATGTTAGGTTGCCTCAGATTAGGATATACAACGTTATAGACGCACATAATGTTCCCACCGAGAAGTAGGGTCCGACACGCCTGGAATGTTGTAGAATAATACATCCGAGATGTCAGGTTGCCTTAGGTTAGGATATATAACATTATAGACGTATATACTGTTCCCTCCGAGAAGTAGGGTTCGACAGGCAAGGAATGTTGTTAAATATTGCATCCGAGATGTTAGGTTGCCTTAGATTAGGATATATACCGTTATAGACGCATGTAATGTTACCACCGAGACGTAGGGACCGACACGCCTGGAATGTTGTCAAATGTTACATCCGAGATGTTAGGTTGCCATAGGTTAGGATATATGACGTTATAGACGTATATACTGTTCCCGCCGAGAAGTAGCTTCCGACACGCTAGAAATGTTGTCAAATGTTACATCCGAGTTGTTAGGTTGCCTTAGATAAGGATATATACCGTTATAGACGCATGTAATGTTACCACCGAGACGTAGGGACCGACACGCCTGGAATGTTGTCAAATGTTACATCCGAGATGTTAGGTTGCCTTAGGTTAGCATATATAACGTTATAGACGCACGTAATGTTACCACCGAGACGTAGGGACCGACACTCCTGGAATGTTGTCAAATGTTACATCCGAGATGTTAGGTTGCCTTAGGTTAGGATATATGACGCTATAGACGTATATACTGTTCCCTCCGAGAAGTAGGGTTCGACAGGCCAGGAATGTTGTCAAATATTGCATCCGAGATGTTAGGTTGCCTTAGATTAGGATGTACAACGTTATAGACGTATATGCTGTTCCCTCCGAGTAGTAGGGTTCGACAGGCGAGGAATGTTGCCAAATATTGCATCCGAGATGTTAGGTTGCCTTAGATTAGGATATATACCGTTATAGATGCATGTAATGTTACCGCCGAGACGTAAGGACCGACACGCCTGGAATGTTGTCAAATGTTACATCCGAGATGTTAGGTTGCCTCAGATTAGGATATACAACGTTATAGACACATATAATGTTCCCACCGAGAAGTAGGGTCCGACACGCCTGGAATGTTGTAGAATAATACATCCGAGATGTCAGGTTGCCTTAGGTTAGGATATATAACATTATAGACGTATATACTGTTCCCTCCGAGAAGTAGGGTTCGACAGGCCAGGAATGTTGTCAAATATTGCATCCGAGATGTTAGGTTGCCTTAAATTAGGATATATACCGTTATAGACGCATGTAATGTTACCACCCAGACGTGGGGACCGACACGCTTGGAATGTTGTCAAATGTTACATCCGAGAGGTTAGGTTGCCTTAGGTTAGAATATATGACGTTATAGACGTATATGCTGTTCCCTCCGAGAAGTAGGGTTCGACAGGCAAGGAATGTTGTCAAATATTGCATCCGAGATGTTAGGTTGCCTTAGGTTAGGATATATAACGGTATAGACGCATGTAATGTTACCACCGAGACGTAGGGACCGACACTCCTGGAATGTTGTCAAATGTTACATCCGAGATGTTAGGTTGCCTTAGGTTAGGATATATGACGTTATAGACGTATATGCTGTTCCCTCCGAGAAGTAGGGTTCGACAGGCAAGGAATGTTGTCAAATATTGCATCCGAGATGTTAGGTTGCCTTAGATTAGGATATATACCGTTATAGATGCATGTAATGTTACCACCGAGACGTAAGGACCGACACGCCTGGAATGTTGTCAAATGTTACATCCGAGATGTTAGGTTGCCTCAGATTAGGATATACAACGTTATAGACACATATAATGTTCCCACCGAGAAGTAGGGTCCGACACGCCTGGAATGTTGTAGAATAATACATCCGAGATGTCAGGTTGCCTTAGGTTAGGATATATAACATTATAGACGTATATACTGTTCCCTCCGAGAAGTAGGGTTCGACAGGCCAGGAATGTTGTCAAATATTGCATCCGAGATGTTAGGTTGCCTTAAATTAGGATATATACCGTTATAGACGCATGTAATGTTACCACCCAGACGTGGGGACCGACACGCTTGGAATGTTGTCAAATGTTACATCCGAGAGGTTAGGTTGCCTTAGGTTAGAATATATGACGTTATAGACGTATATGCTGTTCCCTCCGAGAAGTAGGGTTCGACAGGCAAGGAATGTTGTCAAATATTGCATCCGAGATGTTAGGTTGCCTTAGGTTAGGATATATAACGGTATAGACGCATGTAATGTTACCACCGAGACGTAGGGACCGACACTCCTGGAATGTTGTCAAATGTTACATCCGAGATGTTAGGTTGCCTTAGGTTAGGATATATGACGTTATAGACGTATATGCTGTTCCCTCCGAGAAGTAGGGTTCGACAGGCAAGGAATGTTGTCAAATATTGCATCCGAGATGTTAGGTTGCCTTAGATTAGGATGTACAACGTTATAGACGTATATGCTGTTCCCTCCGAGTAGTAGGGTTCGACAGGCGAGGAATGTTGTCAAATATTGCATCCGAAATGTTAGGTTGCCTTAGATTTGGATATATACCGTTATCGACGCATGTAATGTTACCACCGAGACGTAGGGACCGACACGCCTGGAATGTTGTCAAATGTTACATCCGAGATGTTAGGTTGCCTCAGATTAGGATATACAACGTTATAGACGCATATAATGTTCCCACCGAGAAGTAGGGTCCGACACGCCTGGAATGTTGTAGAATAATACATCCGAGATGTCAGGTTGCCTTAGGTTAGGATATATAACATTATAGACGTATATACTGTTCCCTCCGAGAAGTAGGGTTCGACAGGCAAGGAATGTTGTCAAATATTGCATCCGAGATGTTAGGTTGCCTTAGATTAGGATATATACCGTTATAGACGCATGTAATGTTACCACCGAGACGTAGGGACCGACACGCCTGGAATGTTGTCAAATGTTACATCCGAGATGTTAGGTTGCCATAGGTTAGGATATATGACGTTATAGACGTATATACTGTTCCCGCCGAGAAGTAGCTTCCGACACGCTAGAAATGTTGTCAAATGTTACATCCGAGTTGTTAGGTTGCCTTAGATAAGGATATATACCGTTATAGACGCATGTAATGTTACCACCGAGACGTAGGGACCGACACGCTTGGAATGTTGTCAAATGTTACATCCGAGATGTTAGGTTGCCTTAGGTTAGCATATATAACGTTATAGACGCACGTAATGTTACCACCGAGACGTAGGGACCGACACGCCTGGAATGTTGTCAAATGTTACATCCGAGATGTTAGGTTGCCTTAGGTTAGGATATATGACGCTATAGACGTATATACTGTTCCCTCCGAGAAGTAGGGTTCGACAGGCCAGGAATGTTGTCAAATATTGCATCCGAGATATTAGGTTGCCTTAGATTAGCATGTACAACGTTATAGACGTATATGCTGTTCCCTCCGAGTAGTAGGGTTCGACAGGCGAGGAATGTTGTCAAATATTGCATCGGAGATGTTAGGTTGCCTTAGATTAGGATATATACCGTTATAGACGCATGTAATGTTACCACCGAGACGTAGGGACCGACACGCCTGGAATGTTGTCAAATGTTACATCCGAGATGTTATGTTGCCTCAGATTAGGATATACCACGTTATAGACGCATATAATGTTCCCACCGAGAAGTAGGGTCCGACACGCCTGGAATGTTGTAGAATAATACATCCGAGATGTCAGGTTGCCTTAGGTTAGGATATATAACATTATAGACGTATATACTATTCCCTCCGAGAAGTAGGGTTCGACAGGCCAGGAATGTTGTCAAATATTGCATCCGAGATGTTAGGTTGCCTTAGATTAGGATATATACCGTTATAGACGCATGTAATGTTACCACCCAGACGTGGGGACCGACACGCTTGGAATGTTGTCAAATGTTACATCCGAGAGGTTAGGTTGCCTTAGGTTAGAATATATGACGTTATAGACGTATATGCTGTTCCCTCCGAGAAGTAGGGTTCGACAGGCAAGGAATGTTGTCAAATATTGCATCCGAGATGTTAGGTTGCCTTAGGTTAGGATATATAACGGTATAGACGCATGTAATGTTACCACCGAGACGTAGGGACCGACACGCCTGGAATGTTGTCAAATGTTACATCCGAGATGTTAGGTTGCCATAGGTTAGGATATATGACGTTATAGACGTATATACTGTTCCCGCCGAGAAGTAGGGTCCGACACGCTAGAAATGTTGTCAAATATTGCATCCGAGATGTTAGGTTGCCTTAGATTAGGATATATACCGTTATAGACGCATGTAATGTTACCACCGAGACGTAGGGACCGACACGCCTGGAATGTTGTCAAATGTTACATCCGAGATGTTAGGTTGCCTTAGGTTAGGATATATGACGTTATAGACGTATATGCTGTTCCCTCCGAGAAGTAGGGTTCGACAGGCCAGGAATGTTGTCAAATATTGCATCCGAGATGTTAGGTTGCCTTAGGTTAGGATATATAGCGTTATAGACGCATGTAATGTTACCACCGAGACGTAGGGACCGACACGCCTGGAATGTTGTCAAATGTTACATCCGAGATGTTAGGTTGCCTTAGGTTAGGATATATGACGTTATAGACGTATATGCTGTTCCCTCCGAGAAGTAGGGTTCGACAGGCAAGGAATGTTGTCAAATATTGCATCCGAGATGTTAGGTTGCCTTAGATTAGGATGTACAACGTTATAGACGTATATGCTGTTCCCTCCGAGTAGTAGGGTTCGACAGGTGAGGAATGTTGTCAAATATTGCATCCGAGATGTTAGGTTGCCTTAGATTAGGATATATACCGTTATAGACGCATGTAATGTTACCACCGAGACGTAGGGACCGACACGCTTGGAATGTTGTCAAATGTTACATCCGAGAGGTTAGGTTGCCTTAGGTTAGAATATATGACGTTATAGACGTATATGCTGTTCCCTCCGAGAAGTAGGGTTCGACAGGCAAGGAATGTTGTCAAATATTGCATCCGAGATGTTAGGTTGCCTTAGATTAGGATATATACCGTTATAGATGCATGTAATGTTACCACCGAGACGTAAGGACCGACACGCCTGGAATGTTGTCAAATGTTACATCCGAGATGTTAGGTTGCCTCAGATTAGGATATACAACGTTATAGACACATATAATGTTCCCACCGAGAAGTAGGGTCCGACACGCCTGGAATGTTGTAGAATAATACATCCGAGATGTCAGGTTGCCTTAGGTTAGGATATATAACATTATAGACGTATATACTGTTCCCTCCGAGAAGTAGGGTTCGACAGGCCAGGAATGTTGTCAAATATTGCATCCGAGATGTTAGGTTGCCTTAAATTAGGATATATACCGTTATAGACGCATGTAATGTTACCACCCAGACGTGGGGACCGACACGCTTGGAATGTTGTCAAATGTTACATCCGAGAGGTTAGGTTGCCTTAGGTTAGAATATATGACGTTATAGACGTATATGCTGTTCCCTCCGAGAAGTAGGGTTCGACAGGCAAGGAATGTTGTCAAATATTGCATCCGAGATGTTAGGTTGCCTTAGGTTAGGATATATAACGGTATAGACGCATGTAATGTTACCACCGAGACGTAGGGACCGACACTCCTGGAATGTTGTCAAATGTTACATCCGAGATGTTAGGTTGCCTTAGGTTAGGATATATGACGTTATAGACGTATATGCTGTTCCCTCCGAGAAGTAGGGTTCGACAGGCAAGGAATGTTGTCAAATATTGCATCCGAGATGTTAGGTTGCCTTAGATTAGGATGTACAACGTTATAGACGTATATGCTGTTCCCTCCGAGTAGTAGGGTTCGACAGGCGAGGAATGTTGTCAAATATTGCATCCGAAATGTTAGGTTGCCTTAGATTTGGATATATACCGTTATCGACGCATGTAATGTTACCACCGAGACGTAGGGACCGACACGCCTGGAATGTTGTCAAATGTTACATCCGAGATGTTAGGTTGCCTCAGATTAGGATATACAACGTTATAGACGCATATAATGTTCCCACCGAGAAGTAGGGTCCGACACGCCTGGAATGTTGTAGAATAATACATCCGAGATGTCAGGTTGCCTTAGGTTAGGATATATAACATTATAGACGTATATACTGTTCCCTCCGAGAAGTAGGGTTCGACAGGCAAGGAATGTTGTCAAATATTGCATCCGAGATGTTAGGTTGCCTTAGATTAGGATATATACCGTTATAGACGCATGTAATGTTACCACCGAGACGTAGGGACCGACACGCCTGGAATGTTGTCAAATGTTACATCCGAGATGTTAGGTTGCCATAGGTTAGGATATATGACGTTATAGACGTATATACTGTTCCCGCCGAGAAGTAGCTTCCGACACGCTAGAAATGTTGTCAAATGTTACATCCGAGTTGTTAGGTTGCCTTAGATAAGGATATATACCGTTATAGACGCATGTAATGTTACCACCGAGACGTAGGGACCGACACGCTTGGAATGTTGTCAAATGTTACATCCGAGATGTTAGGTTGCCTTAGGTTAGCATATATAACGTTATAGACGCACGTAATGTTACCACCGAGACGTAGGGACCGACACGCCTGGAATGTTGTCAAATGTTACATCCGAGATGTTAGGTTGCCTTAGGTTAGGATATATGACGCTATAGACGTATATACTGTTCCCTCCGAGAAGTAGGGTTCGACAGGCCAGGAATGTTGTCAAATATTGCATCCGAGATATTAGGTTGCCTTAGATTAGCATGTACAACGTTATAGACGTATATGCTGTTCCCTCCGAGTAGTAGGGTTCGACAGGCGAGGAATGTTGTCAAATATTGCATCGGAGATGTTAGGTTGCCTTAGATTAGGATATATACCGTTATAGACGCATGTAATGTTACCACCGAGACGTAGGGACCGACACGCCTGGAATGTTGTCAAATGTTACATCCGAGATGTTATGTTGCCTCAGATTAGGATATACCACGTTATAGACGCATATAATGTTCCCACCGAGAAGTAGGGTCCGACACGCCTGGAATGTTGTAGAATAATACATCCGAGATGTCAGGTTGCCTTAGGTTAGGATATATAACATTATAGACGTATATACTGTTCCCTCCGAGAAGTAGGGTTCGACAGGCCAGGAATGTTGTCAAATATTGCATCCGAGATGTTAGGTTGCCTTAGATTAGGATATATACCGTTATAGACGCATGTAATGTTACCACCCAGACGTGGGGACCGACACGCTTGGAATGTTGTCAAATGTTACATCCGAGAGGTTAGGTTGCCTTAGGTTAGAATATATGACGTTATAGACGTATATGCTGTTCCCTCCGAGAAGTAGGGTTCGACAGGCAAGGAATGTTGTCAAATATTGCATCCGAGATGTTAGGTTGCCTTAGGTTAGGATATATAACGGTATAGACGCATGTAATGTTACCACCGAGACGTAGGGACCGACACGCCTGGAATGTTGTCAAATGTTACATCCGAGATGTTAGGTTGCCATAGGTTAGGATATATGACGTTATAGACGTATATACTGTTCCCGCCGAGAAGTAGGGTCCGACACGCTAGAAATGTTGTCAAATATTGCATCCGAGATGTTAGGTTGCCTTAGATTAGGATATATACCGTTATAGACGCATGTAATGTTACCACCGAGACGTAGGGACCGACACGCCTGGAATGTTGTCAAATGTTACATCCGAGATGTTAGGTTGCCTTAGGTTAGGATATATGACGTTATAGACGTATATGCTGTTCCCTCCGAGAAGTAGGGTTCGACAGGCCAGGAATGTTGTCAAATATTGCATCCGAGATGTTAGGTTGCCTTAGGTTAGGATATATAGCGTTATAGACGCATGTAATGTTACCACCGAGACGTAGGGACCGACACGCCTGGAATGTTGTCAAATGTTACATCCGAGATGTTAGGTTGCCTTAGGTTAGGATATATGACGTTATAGACGTATATGCTGTTCCCTCCGAGAAGTAGGGTTCGACAGGCAAGGAATGTTGTCAAATATTGCATCCGAGATGTTAGGTTGCCTTAGATTAGGATGTACAACGTTATAGACGTTTATGCTGTTCCCTCCGAGTAGTAGGGTTCGACAGGTGAGGAATGTTGTCAAATATTGCATCCGAGATGTTAGGTTGCCTTAGATTAGGATATATACCGTTATAGACGCATGTAATGTTACCACCGAGACGTAGGGACCGACACGCCTGGAATGTTGTCAAATGTTACATCCGAGATGTTAGGTTGCCTCAGATTAGGATATACAACGTTATAGACGCATATAATGTTCCCACCGAGAAGTAGGGTCCGACACGCCTGGAATGTTGTAGAATAATACATCCGAGATGTCAGGTTGCCTTAGGTTAGGATATATAACATTATAGACGTATATACTGTTCCCTCCGAGAAGTAGGGTTCGACAGGCAAGGAATGTTGTTAAATATTGCATCCGAGATGTTAGGTTGCCTTAGATTAGGATATATACCGTTATAGACGCATGTAATGTTACCACCGAGACGTAGGGACCGACACGCCTGGAATGTTGTCAAATGTTACATCCGAGATGTTAGGTTGCCATAGGTTAGGATATATGACGTTATAGACGTATATACTGTTACCGCCGAGAAGTAGCTTCCGACACGCTAGAAATGTTGTCAAATGTTACATCCGAGTTGTTAGGTTGCCTTAGATAAGGATATATACCGTTATAGACGCATGTAATGTTACCACCGAGACGTAGGGACCGACACGCCTGGAATGTTGTCAAATGTTACATCCGAGATGTTAGGTTGCCTTAGGTTAGCATATATAACGTTATAGACGCACGTAATGTTACCACCGAGACGTAGGGACCGACACTCCTGGAATGTTGTCAAATGTTACATCCGAGATGTTAGGTTGCCTTAGGTTAGGATATATGACGCTATAGACGTATATACTGTTCCCTCCGAGAAGTAGGGTTCGACAGGCCAGGAATGTTGTCAAATATTGCATCCGAGATGTTAGGTTGCCTTAGATTAGGATGTACAACGTTATAGACGTATATGCTGTTCCCTCCGAGTAGTAGGGTTCGACAGGCGAGGAATGTTGTCAAATATTGCATCCGAGATGTTAGGTTGCCTTAGATTAGGATATATACCGTTATAGACGCATGTAATGTTACCACCGAGACGTAGGGACCGACACGCCTGGAATGTTGTCAAATGTTACATCCGAGATGTTAGGTTGCCTCAGATTAGGATATACAACGTTATAGACGCATATAATGTTCCCACCGAGAAGTAGGGTCCGACACGCCTGGAATGTTGTAGAATAATACATCCCAGATGTCAGGTTGCCTTAGGTTAGGATATATAACATTATAGACGTATATACTGTTCCCTCCGAGAAGTAGGGTTCGACAGGCCAGGAATGTTGTCAAATATTGCATCCGAGATGTTAGGTTGCCTTAAATTAGGATATATACCGTTATAGACGCATGTAATGTTACCACCCAGACGTGGGGACCGACACGCTTGGAATGTTGTCAAATGTTACATCCGAGAGGTTAGGTTGCCTTAGGTTAGAATATATGACGTTATAGACGTATATGCTGTTCCCTCCGAGAAGTAGGGTTCGACAGGCAAGGAATGTTGTCAAATATTGCATCCGAGATGTTAGGTTGCCTTAGGTTAGGATATATAACGGTATAGACGCATGTAATGTTACCACCGAGACGTAGGGACCGACACTCCTGGAATGTTGTCAAATGTTACATCCGAGATGTTAGGTTGCCTTAGGTTAGGATATATGACGTTATAGACGTATATGCTGTTCCCTCCGAGAAGTAGGGTTCGACAGGCAAGGAATGTTGTCAAATATTGCATCCGAGATGTTAGGTTGCCTTAGGTTAGCATATATAACGTTATAGACGCACGTATTGTTACCACCGAGACGTAGGGACCGACACGCCTGGAATGTTGTCAAATGTTACATCCGAGATGTTAGGTTGCCTTAGGTTAGCATATATAACGTTATAGACGCACGTAATGTTACCACCGAGACGTAGGGACTGACACGCCTGGAATGTTGTCAAATGTTACATCCGAGATGTTAGGTTGCCTTAGGTTAGGATATATGACGCTATAGACGTATATACTGTTCCCTCCGAGAAGTAGGGTTCGACAGGCCAGGAATGTTGTCAAATATTGCGTCCGAGATGTTAGGTTGCCTTAGATTAGGATGTACAACGTTATAGACGTATATGCTGTTCCCTCCGAGTAGTAGGGTTCGACAGGCGAGGAATGTTGTCAAATATTGCATCCGAGATGTTAGGTTGCCTTAGATTAGGATATATAACGGTATAGACGCATGTAATGTTACCACCGAGACGTAGGGACCGACACGCCTGGAATGTTGTCAAATGTTACATCCGAGATGTTAGGTTGCCTTAGGTTAGCATATATAACGTTATAGACGCACGTAATGTTACCACCGAGACGTAGGGACCGACACGCCTGGAATGTTGTCAAATGTTACATCCGAGATGTTAGGTTGCCTTAGGTTAGGATATATAACGTTATAGACGTATATACTGTTCCCTCCGAGAAGTAGGGTTCGACAGGCCAGGAATGTTGTCAAATATTGCATCCGAGATGTTAGGTTGCCTTAGATTAGGATATATACCGTTATAGACGCATGTAATGTTACCACCGAGACGTAGGGACCGACACGCCTGGAATGTTGTCAAATGTTACATCCGAGATGTTAGGTTGCCTTAAGTTAGGATATATGACGTTATAGACGTATATGCTGTTCCCTCCGAGAAGTAGGGTTCGACAGGCAAGGAATGTTGTCAAATATTGCATCCGAGATGTTAGGTTGCCTTAGGTTAGCATATATAACGTTATAGACGCACGTAATGTTACCACCGAGACGTAGGGACCGACACGCCTGGAATGTTGTCAATGTTACATCCGAGATGTTAGGTTGCCGTAGGTTAGGATATATGACGCTATAGACGTATATACTGTTCCCTCCGAGAAGTAGGGTTCGACAGGCCAGGAATGTTGTCAAATATTGCATCCGAGATGTTAGGTTGCCTTAGATTAGGATGTACAACGTTATAGACGTATATGCTGTTCCCTCCGAGTAGTAGGGTTCGACAGGCGAGGAATGTTGACAAATATTGCATGCGAGATGTTAGGTTGCCTTAGATTAGGATATATACCGTTATAGACGCATGTAATGTTACCACCGAGACGTAGGGACCGACACGCCTGGAATGTTGTCAAATGTTACATCCGAGATGTTAGGTTGCCTCAGATTAGGATATACAACGTTATAGACGCATATAATGTTCCCACCGAGAAGTAGGGTCGACACGCCTGGAATGTTGTAGAATAATACATCCGAGATGTCAGGTTGCCTTAGGTTAGGATATATAACATTATAGACGTATATACTGTTCCCTCCGAGAAGTAGGGTTCGACAGGCAAGGAATGTTGTCAAATATTGCATCCGAGATGTTAGGTTGCCTTAGATTAGGATATATACCGTTATAGACGCATGTAATGTTACCACCGAGACGTAGGGACCGACACGCCTGGAATGTTGTCAAATGTTACATCCGAGATGTTAGGTTGCCTTAGGTTAGGATATATGACGTTATAGACGTATATGCTGTTCCCTCCGAGAAGTAGGGTTCGACAGGCCAGGAATGTTGTCAAATATTGCATCCGAGATGTTAGGTTGCCTTAGGTTAGAATATATAACGTTATAGACGCATGTAATGTTACCACCGAGACGTAGGGACCGACACGCCTGGAATGTTGTCAAATGTTACATCCGAGATGTTAGGTTGCCTTAGGTTAGGATATATGACGTTATAGACGTATATGCTGTTCCCTCCGAGAAGTAGGGTTCGACAGGCCAGGAATGTTGTCAAATATTGCATCCGAGATGTTAGGTTGCCTTAGGTTAGGATATATAACGTTATAGTCGCACGTAATGTTACCACCGAGATGTAGGGACCGACACGCCTGGAATGTTGTGAAATGTTACATCCGAGATGTTAGGTTGCCTTAGGTTAGGATATATGACGTTAAAGACGTATATGCTGTTCCCTCCGAGAAGTAGGGTTCGACAGGCCAGGAATGTTGTCAAATATTGCATCCGAGATGTTAGGTTGCCTTAGGTTAGGATATATAACGTTATAGACGCATGTAATGTTACCACCGAGACGTAGGGACCGACACGCCTGGAATGTTGTCAAATGTTACATCCGAGATGTTAGGTTGCCTTAGGTTAGGATATATTACGTTATAGACGTATATGCTGTTCCCTCCGAGAAGTAGGGTTCGACAGGCCAGGAATGTTGTCAAATATTGCATCCGAGATGTTAGGTTGCCTTAGGTTAGGATATATAACGTCATAGACGCACGTAATGTTACCACCGAGACGTAGGGACCAACACGTTTGGAATGTTGTCAAATGTTACATCCGAGAAGTTAGGTTGCCTTAGATTAGGATATATACCGTTATAGACGCATGTAATGTTACCACCGAGACGTAGGGACCGACACGCCTGGAATGTTGTCAAATGTTACATCCGAGATGTTAGGTTGCCTTAGGTTAGGATATATAACGTTATAGACGTATATACTGTTCCCTCCGAGAAGTAGGGTTCCACAGGCCAGGAATGTTGTCAAATATTGCATCCGAGATGTTAGGTTGCCTTAGATTAGGATATATACCGTTATAGACGCATGTAATGTTACCACCGAGACGTAGGGACCGACACGATTGGAATGTTGTCAAATGTTACATCCGAGAAGTTAGGTTGCCTTAGATTAGGATATATACCGTTATAGACGCATGTAATGTTACCACCGAGACGTAGGGACCGACACGCCTGGAATGTTGTCAAATGTTACATCCGAGATGTTAGGTTGCCTTAGGTTAGGATATATAACGTTATAGACGTATATACTGTTCCCTCCGAGAAGTAGGGTTCGACAGGCCAGGAATGTTGTCAATGTTACATCCGAGATGTTAGGTTGCCTTAGGTTAGGATATATGACGCTATAGACGTATATACTGTTCCCTCCGAGAAGTAGGGTTCGACAGGCCAGGAATGTTGTCAAATATTGCATCCGAGATGTTAGGTTGCCTTAGATTAGGATGTACAACGTTATAGACGTATATGCTGTTCCCTCCGAGTAGTAGGGTTCGACAGGCGAGGAGTGTTGTCAAATATTGCATCCGAGATGTTAGGTTGCCTTAGATTAGGATATATACCGTTATAGACGCATGTAATGTTACCACCGAGACGTAGGGACCGACACGCCTGGTATGTTGTCAAATGTTACATCCGAGATGTTAGGTTGCCTTAGGTTAGGACATATGACGTTATAGACGTATATGCTGTTCCCTCCGAGAAGTAGGGTTCGACAGGCAAGGAATGTTGTCAAATATTGCAACCGAGATGTTAGGTTGCCTTAGGTTAGCATATATAACGTTATAGACGCACGTAATGTTACCACCGAGACGTAGGGACCGACACGCCTGGAATGTTGTCAATGTTACATCCGAGATGTTAGGTTGCCGTAGGTTAGGATATATGACGCTATAGACGTATATACTGTTCCCTCCGAGAAGTAGGGTTCGACAGGCCAGGAATGTTGTCAAATATTGCATCCGAGATGTTAGGTTGCCTTAGATTAGGATGTACAACGTTATAGACGTATATGCTGTTCCCTCCGAGTAGTAGGGTTCGACAGGCGAGGAATGTTGACAAATATTGCATGCGAGATGTTAGGTTGCCTTAGATTAGGATATATACCGTTATAGACGCATGTAATGTTACCACCGAGACGTAGGGACCGACACGCCTGGAATGTTGTCAAATGTTACATCCGAGATGTTAGGTTGCCTCAGATTAGGATATACAACGTTATAGACGCATATAATGTTCCCACCGAGAAGTAGGGTCGACACGCCTGGAATGTTGTAGAATAATACATCCGAGATGTCAGGTTGCCTTAGGTTAGGATATATAACATTATAGACGTATATACTGTTCCCTCCGAGAAGTAGGGTTCGACAGGCAAGGAATGTTGTCAAATATTGCATCCGAGATGTTAGGTTGCCTTAGATTAGGATATATACCGTTATAGACGCATGTAATGTTACCACCGAGACGTAGGGACCGACACGCCTGGAATGTTGTCAAATGTTACATCCGAGATGTTAGGTTGCCTCAGATTAGGATATACAACGTTATAGACGCATATAATGTTCCCACCGAGAAGTAGGGTCGACACGCCTGGAATGTTGTAGAATAATACATCCGAGATGTCAGGTTGCCTTAGGTTAGGATATATATCATTATAGACGTATATACTGTTCCCTCCGAGAAGTAGGGTTCGACAGGCAAGGAATGTTGTCAAATATTGCATCCGAGATGTTAGGTTGCCTTAGATTAGGATATATACCGTTATAGACGCATGTAATGTTACCACCGAGACGTAGGGACCGACACGCCTGGAATGTTGTCAAATGTTACATCCGAGATGTTAGGTTGCCTTAGGTTAGGATATATGACGTTATAGACGTATATGCTGTTCCCTCCGAGAAGTAGGGTTCGACAGGCCAGGAATGTTGTCAAATATTGCATCCGAGATGTTAGGTTGCCTTAGGTTAGGATATATAACGTTATAGACGCATGTAATGTTACCACCGAGACGTAGGGACCGACACGCCTGGAATGTTGTCAAATGTTACATCCGAGATGTTAGGTTGCCTTAGGTTAGGATATATGACGTTATAGACGTATATGCTGTTCCCTCCGAGAAGTAGGGTTCGACAGGCCAGGAATGTTGTCAAATATTGCATCCGAGATGTTAGGTTGCCTTAGATTAGGATGTACAACGTTATAGACGTATATGCTGTTCCCTCCGAGTAGTAGGGTTCGACAGGCGAGGAATGTTGTCAAATATTGCATCCGAGATGTTAGGTTGCCTTAGATTAGGATATATACCGTTATAGACGCATGTAATGTTACCACCGAGACGTAGGGACCGACACGCCTGGTATGTTGTCAAATGTTACATCCGAGATGTTAGGTTGCCTTAGGTTAGGACATATGACGTTATAGACGTATATGCTGTTCCCTCCGAGAAGTAGGGTTCGACAGGCCAGGAATGTTGTCAAATATTGCATCCGAGATGTTAGGTTGCCTTAGGTTAGGATATATAACGTTATAGACGCACGTAATGTTACCACCGAGACGTAGGGACCGACACGCCTGGAATGTTGTCAAATGTTACATCCGAGATGTTAGGTTGCCATAGGTTAGGATATATGACGTTATAGACGTATATACTGTTCCCGCCGAGAAGTAGGGTCCGACACGCTAGAAATGTTGTCAAATGTTACATCCGAGTTGTTAGGTTGCCTTAGGTTAGGATATATAACGTTATAGACGCATGTAATGTTACCACCGAGACGTAGGGACCGACACGATTGGAATGTTGTCAAATGTTACATCCGAGAAGTTAGGTTGCCTTAGATTAGGATATATACCGTTATAGACGCATGTAATGTTACCACCGAGACGTAGGGACCGACACGCCTGGAATGTTGTCAAATGTTACATCCGAGATGTTAGGTTGCCTTAGGTTAGGATATATAACGTTATAGACGTATATACTGTTCCCTCCGAGAAGTAGGGTTCGACAGGCCAGGAATGTTGTCAAATATTGCATCCGAGATGTTAGGTTGCCTTAGATTAGGATATATACCGTTATAGACGCATGTAATGTTACCACCGAGACGTAGGGACCGACACGCCTGGAATGTTGTCAAATGTTACATCCGAGATGTTAGGTTGCCTTAGGTTAGGATATATGACGTTATAGACGTATATGCTGTTCCCTCCGAGAAGTAGGGTTCGACAGGCAAGGAATGTTGTCAAATATTGCATCCGAGATGTTAGGTTGCCTTAGGTTAGCATATATAACGTTATAGACGCACGTAATGTTACCACCGAGACGTAGGGACCGACACGCCTGGAATGTTGTCAATGTTACATCCGAGATGTTAGGTTGCCGTAGGTTAGGATATATGACGCTATAGACGTATATACTGTTCCCTCCGAGAAGTAGGGTTCGACAGGCCAGGAATGTTGTCAAATATTGCATCCGAGATGTTAGGTTGCCTTAGATTAGGATGTACAACGTTATAGACGTATATGCTGTTCCCTCCGAGTAGTAGGGTTCGACAGGCGAGGAATGTTGTCAAATATTGCATCCGAGATGTTAGGTTGCCTTAGATTAGGATATATACCGTTATAGACGCATGTAATGTTACCACCGAGACGTAGGGACCGACACGCCTGGAATGTTGTCAAATGTTACATCCGAGATGTTAGGTTGCCTCAGATTAGGATATACAATGTTATAGACGCATATAATGTTCCCACCGAGAAGTAGGGTCGACACGCCTGGAATGTTGTAGAATAATACATCCGAGATGTCAGGTTGCCTTAGGTTAGGATATATAACATTATAGACGTATATACTGTTCCCTCCGAGAAGTAGGGTTCGACAGGCAAGGAATGTTGTCAAATATTGCATCCGAGATGTTAGGTTGCCTTAGATTAGGATATATACCGTTATAGACGCATGTAATGTTACCACCGAGACGTAGGGACCGACACGCCTGGAATGTTGTCAAATGTTACATCCGAGATGTTAGGTTGCCTTAGGTTAGGATATATAACATTATAGACGTATATACTGTTCCCTCCGAGAAGTAGGGTTCGACAGGCAAGGAATGTTGTCAAATATTGCATCCGAGATGTTAGGTTGCCTTAGATTAGGATATATACCGTTATAGACGCATGTAATGTTACCACCGAGACGTAGGGACCGACACGCCTGGAATGTTGTCAAATGTTACATCCGAGATGTTAGGTTGCCTTAGGTTAGGATATATGACGTTATAGACGTATATGCTGTTCCCTCCGAGAAGTAGGTTTCGACAGGCCAGGAATGTTGTCAAATATTGCATCCGAGATGTTAGGTTGCCTTAGGTTAGGATATATAACGTTATAGACGCATGTAATGTGACCACCGAGACGTAGGGACCGACACGCCTGGAATGTTGTCAAATGTTACATCCGAGATGTTAGGTTGCCTTAGGTTAGGATATATGACGTTATAGACGTATATGCTGTTCCCTCCGAGAAGTAGGGTTCGACAGGCCAGGAATGTTGTCAAATATTGCATCCGAGATGTTAGGTTGCCTTAGGTTAGGATATATAACGTTATAGACGCATGTAATGTGACCACCGAGACGTAGGGACCGACACGCCTGGAATGTTGTCAAATGTTACATCCGAGATGTTAGGTTGCCTTAGGTTAGGATATATGACGTTATAGACGTATATGCTGTTCCCTCCGAGAAGTAGGGTTCGACAGGCCAGGAATGTTGTCAAATATTGCATCCGAGATGTTAGGTTGCCTTAGGTTAGGATATATAACGTTATAGACGCACGTAATGTTACCACCGAGATGTAGGGACCGACACGCCTGGAATGTTGTCAAATGTTACATCCGAGATGTTAGGTTGCCTTAGGTTAGGATATATGACGTTATAGACGTATATGCTGTTCCCTCCGAGAAGTAGGGTTCGACAGGCCAGGAATGTTGTCAAATATTGCATCCGAGATGTTAGGTTGCCTTAGGTTAGGATATATAACGTTATAGACGCATGTAATGTTACCACCGAGACGTAGGGACCGACACGCCTGGAATGTTGTCAAATGTTACATCCGAGATGTTAGGTTGCCTTAGGTTAGGATATATGACGTTATAGACGTATATGCTGTTCCCTCCGAGAAGTAGGGTTCGACAGGCCAGGAATGTTGTCAAATATTGCATCCGAGATGTTAGGTTGCCTTAGATTAGGATGTACAACGTTATAGACGTATATGCTGTTCCCTCCGAGTAGTAGGGTTCGACAGGCGAGGAATGTTGTCAAATATTGCATCCGAGATGTTAGGTTGCCTTAGATTAGGATATATACCGTTATAGACGCATGTAATGTTACCACCGAGACGTAGGGACCAACACGTTTGGAATGTTGTCAAATGTTACATCCGAGAAGTTAGGTTGCCTTAGATTAGGATATATACCGTTATAGACGCATGTAATGTTACCACCGAGACGTAGGGACCGACACGCCTGGAATGTTGTCAAATGTTACATCCGAGATGTTAGGTTGCCTTAGGTTAGGATATACAACGTTATAGACGTATATACTGTTCCCTCCGAGAAGTAGGGTTCGACAGGCCAGGAATGTTGTCAAATATTGCATCCGAGATGTTAGGTTGCCTTAGATTAGGATATATACCGTTATAGACGCATGTAATGTTACCACCGAGACGTAGGGACCGACACGCCTGGAATGTTGTCAAATGTTACATCCGAGATGTTAGGTTGCCTTAGGTTAGGATATATGACGTTATAGACGTATATGCTGTTCCCTCCGAGAAGTAGGGTTCGACAGGAAAGGAATGTTGTCAAATATTGCATCCGAGATGTTAGGTTGCCTTAGGTTAGCATATATAACGTTATAGACGCACGTAATGTTACCACCGAGTCGTAGGGACCGACACGCCTGGAATGTTGTCAATGTTACATCCGAGATGTTAGGTTGCCTTAGGTTAGGATATATGACGCTATAGACGTATATACTGTTCCCTCCGAGAAGTAGGGTTCGACAGGCCAGGAATGTTGTCAAATATTGCATCCGAGATGTTAGGTTGCCTTAGATTAGGATGTACAACGTTATAGACGTATATGCTGTTCCCTCCGAGTAGTAGGGTTCGACAGGCGAGGAATGTTGTCAAATATTGCATCCGAGATGTTAGGTTGCCTTAGATTAGGATATATACCGTTATAGACGCATGTAATGTTACCACCGAGACGTAGGGACCGACACGCCTGGAATGTTGTCAAATGTTACATCCGAGATGTTAGGTTGCCTCAGATTAGGATATACAACGTTATAGACGCATATAATGTTCCCACCGAGAAGTAGGGTCGACACGCCTGGAATGTTGTAGAATAATACATCCGAGATGTCAGGTTGCCTTAGGTTAGGATATATAACATTATAGACGTATATACTGTTCCCTCCGAGAAGTAGGGTTCGACAGGCAAGGAATGTTGTCAAATATTGCATCCGAGATGTTAGGTTGCCTTAGATTAGGATATATACCGTTATAGACGCATGTAATGTTACCACCGAGACGTAGGGACCGACACGCCTGGAATGTTGTCAAATGTTACATCCGAGATGTTAGGTTGCCTTAGGTTAGGATATATGACGTTATAGACGTATATGCTGTTCCCTCCGAGAAGTAGGGTTCGACAGGCCAGGAATGTTGTCAAATATTGCATCCGAGATGTTAGGTTGCCTTAGGTTAGGATATATAACGTTATAGACGCATGTAATGTGACCACCGAGACGTAGGGACCGACACGCCTGGAATGTTGTCAAATGTTACATCCGAGATGTTAGGTTGCCTTAGGTTAGGATATATGACGTTATAGACGTATATGCTGTTCCCTCCGAGAAGTAGGGTTCGACAGGCCAGGAATGTTGTCAAATATTGCATCCGAGATGTTAGGTTGCCTTAGGTTAGGATATATAACGTTATAGACGCACGTAATGTTACCACCGAGATGTAGGGACCGACACGCCTGGAATGTTGTCAAATGTTACATCCGAGATGTTAGGTTGCCTTAGGTTAGGATATATGACGTTATAGACGTATATGCTGTTCCCTCCGAGAAGTAGGGTTCGACAGGCCAGGAATGTTGTGAAATATTGCATCCGAGATGTTAGGTTGCCTTAGGTTAGGATATATAACGTTATAGACGCATGTAATGTTACCACCGAGACGTAGGGACCGACACGCCTGGAATGTTGTCAAATGTTACATCCGAGATGTTAGGTTGCCTTAGGTTAGGATATATGACGTTATAGACGTATATGCTGTTCCCTCCGAGAAGTAGGGTTCGACAGGCCAGGAATGTTGTCAAATATTGCATCCGAGATGTTAGGTTGCCTTAGGTTAGGATATATAACGTTATAGACGCACGTAATGTTACCACCGAGACGTAGGGACCGACACGCCTGGAATGTTGTCAAATGTTACATCCGAGATGTCAGGTTGCCATAGGTTAGGATATATGACGTTATAGACGTATATACTGTTCCCGCCGAGAAGTAGGGTCCGACACGCCTGGAATGTTGTCAAATGTTACATCCGAGATGTTAGGTTGCCTTAGGTTAGGATATATAACGTTATAGACGCATGTAATGTTACCACCGAGACGTAGGGACCAACACGTTTGGAATGTTGTCAAATGTTACATCCGAGAAGTTAGGTTGCCTTAGATTAGGATATATACCGTTATAGACGCATGTAATGTTACCACCGAGACGTAGGGACCGACACGCCTGGAATGTTGTCAAATGTTACATCCGAGATGTTAGGTTGCCTTAGGTTAGGATATATAACGTTATAGACGTATATACTGTTCCCTCCGAGAAGTAGGGTTCGACAGGCCAGGAATGTTGTCAAATATTGCATCCGAGATGTTAGGTTGCCTTAGATTAGGATATATACCGTTATAGACGCATGTAATGTTACCACCGAGACGTAGGGACCCACACGCCTGGAATGTTGTCAAATGTTACATCCGAGATGTTAGGTTGCCTTAGGTTAGGATATATGACGTTATAGACGTATATGCTGTTCCCTCCGAGAAGTAGGGTTCGACAGGCAAGGAATGTTGTCAAATATTGCATCCGAGATGTTAGGTTGCCTTAGGTTAGCATATATAACGTTATAGACGCACGTAATGTTACCACCGAGACGTAGGGACCGACACGCCTGGAATGTTGTCAATGTTACATCCGAGATTTTAGGTTGCCTTAGGTTAGGATATATGACGCTATAGACGTATATACTGTTCCCTCCGAGAAGTAGGGTTCGACAGGCCAGGAATGTTGTCAAATATTGCATCCGAGATGTTAGGTTGCCTTAGATTAGGATGTACAACGTTATAGACGTATATGCTGTTCCCTCCGAGTAGTAGGGTTCGACAGGCGAGGAATGTTGTCAAATATTGCATCCGAGATGTTAGGTTGCCTTAGATTAGGATATATACCGTTATAGACGCATGTAATGTTACCACCGAGACGTAGGGACCGACACGCCTGGAATGTTGTCAAATGTTACATCCGAGATGTTAGGTTGCCTCAGATTAGGATATACAACGTTATAGACGCATATAATGTTCCCACCGAGAAGTAGGGTCGACACGCCTGGAATGTTGTAGAATAATACATCCGAGATGTCAGGTTGCCTTAGGTTAGGATATATAACATTATAGACGTATATACTGTTCCCTCCGAGAAGTAGGGTTCGACAGGCAAGGAATGTTGTCAAATATTGCATCCGAGATGTTAGGTTGCCTTAGATTAGGATATATACCGTTATAGACGCATGTAATGTTACCACCGAGACGTAGGGACCGACACGCCTGGAATGTTGTCAAATGTTACATCCGAGATGTTAGGTTGCCATAGGTTAGGATATATGACGTTATAGACGTATATACTGTTCCCGCCGAGAAGTAGGGTCCGACACGCTAGAAATGTTGTCAAATGTTACATCCGAGTTGTTAGGTTGCCTCAGGTTAGGATATATAACGTTATAGACGCATGTAATGTTACCACCGAGACGTAGGGACCAACACGTTTGGAATGTTGTCAAATGTTACATCCGAGAAGTTAGGTTGCCTTAGATTAGGATATATACCGTTATAGACGCATGTAATGTTACCACCGAGACGTAGGGACCGACACGCCTGGAATGTTGTCAAATGTTACATCCGAGATGTTAGGTTGCCTTAGGTTAGGATATATAACGTTATAGACGTATATACTGTTCCCTCCGAGAAGTAGGGTTCGACAGGCCAGGAATGTTGTCAAATATTGCATCCGAGATGTTAGGTTGCCTTAGATTAGGATATATACCGTTATAGACGCATGTAATGTTACCACCGAGACGTAGGGACCGACACGCCTGGAATGTTGTCAAATGTTACATCCGAGATGTTAGGTTGCCTTAGGTTAGGATATATGACGTTATAGACGTATATGCTGTTCCCTCCGAGAAGTAGGGTTCGACAGGCCAGGAATGTTGTCAAATATTGCATCCGAGATGTTAGGTTGCCTTAGATTAGGATGTACAACGTTATAGACGTATATGCTGTTCCCTCCGAGTAGTAGGGTTCGACAGGCGAGGAATGTTGTCAAATATTGCATCCGAGATGTTAGGTTGCCTTAGATTAGGATATATACCGTTATAGACGCATGTAATGTTACCACCGAGACGTAGGGACCGACACGCCTGGAATGTTGTCAAATGTTACATCCGAGATGTTAGGTTGCCTCAGATTAGGATATACAACGTTATAGACGCATATAATGTTCCCACCGAGAAGTAGGGTCGACACGCCTGGAATGTTGTAGAATAATACATCCGAGATGTCAGGTTGCCTTAGGTTAGGATATATAACATTATAGACGTATATACTGTTCCCTCCGAGAAGTAGGGTTCGACAGGCAAGGAATGTTGTCAAATATTGCATCCGAGATGTTAGGTTGCCTTAGATTAGGATATATACCGTTATAGACGCATGTAATGTTACCACCGAGACGTAGGGACCGACACGCCTGGAATGTTGTCAAATGTTACATCCGAGATGTTAGGTTGCCATAGGTTAGGATATATGACGTTATAGACGTATATACTGTTCCCGCCGAGAAGTAGGGTCCGACACGCTAGAAATGTTGTCAAATGTTACATCCGAGTTGTTAGGTTGCCTTAGGTTAGGATATATAACGTTATAGACGCATGTAATGTTACCACCGAGACGTAGGGACCAACACGTTTGGAATGTTGTCAAATGTTACATCCGAGAAGTTAGGTTGCCTTAGATTAGGATATATACCGTTATAGACGCATGTAATGTTACCACCGAGACGTAGGGACCGACACGCCTGGAATGTTGTCAAATGTTACATCCGAGATGTTAGGTTGCCTTAGGTTAGGATATATAACGTTATAGACGTATATACTGTTCCCTCCGAGAAGTAGGGTTCGACAGGCCAGGAATGTTGTCAAATATTGCATCCGAGATGTTAGGTTGCCTTAGATTAGGATATATACCGTTATAGACGCATGTAATGTTACCACCGAGACGTAGGGACCGACACGCCTGGAATGTTGTCAAATGTTACATCCGAGATGTTAGGTTGCCTTAGGTTAGGATATATGACGTTATAGACGTATATGCTGTTCCCTCCGAGAAGTAGGGTTCGACAGGCAAGGAATGTTGTCAAATATTGCATCCGAGATGTTAGGTTGCCTTAGGTTAGCATATATAACGTTATAGACGCACGTAATGTTACCACCGAGACGTAGGGACCGACACGCCTGGAATGTTGTCAATGTTACATCCGAGATGTTAGGTTGCCTTAGGTTAGGATATATGACGCTATAGACGTATATACTGTTCCCTCCGAGAAGTAGGGTTCGACAGGCCAGGAATGTTGTCAAATATTGCATCCGAGATGTTAGGTTGCCTTAGATTAGGATGTACAACGTTATAGACGTATATGCTGTTCCCTCCGAGTAGTAGGGTTCGACAGGCGAGGAATGTTGTCAAATATTGCATCCGAGATGTTAGGTTGCCTTAGATTAGGATATATACCGTTATAGACGCATGTAATGTTACCACCGAGACGTAGGGACCGACACGCCTGGAATGTTGTCAAATGTTACATCCGAGATGTTAGGTTGCCTCAGATTAGGATATACAACGTTATAGACGCATATAATGTTCCCACCGAGAAGTAGGGTCGACACGCCTGGAATGTTGTAGGATAATACATCCGAGATGTCAGGTTGCCTTAGGTTAGGATATATAACATTATAGACGTATATACTGTTCCCTCCGAGAAGTAGGGTTCGACAGGCAAGGAATGTTGTCAAATATTGCATCCGAGATGTTAGGTTGCCTTAGATTAGGATATATACCGTTATAGACGCATGTAATGTTACCACCGAGACGTAGGGACCGACACGCCTGGAATGTTGTCAAATGTTACATCCGAGATGTTAGGTTGCCTTAGGTTAGGATATATGACGTTATAGACGTATATGCTGTTCCCTCCGAGAAGTAGGGTTCGACAGGCCAGGAATGTTGTCAAATATTGCATCCGAGATGTTAGGTTGCCTTAGGTTAGGATATATAACGTTATAGACGCACGTAATGTTACCACCGAGACGTAGGGACCGACACGCCTGGAATGTTGTCAAATGTTACATCCGAGATGTCAGGTTGCCATAGGTTAGGATATATGACGTTATAGACGTATATACTGTTCCCGCCGAGAAGTAGGGTCCGACACGCCTGGAATGTTGTCAAATGTTACATCCGAGATGTTAGGTTGCCTTAGGTTAGGATATATAACGTTATAGACGCATGTAATGTTACCACCGAGACGTAGGGACCAACACGTTTGGAATGTTGTCAAATGTTACATCCGAGAAGTTAGGTTGCCTTAGATTAGGATATATACCGTTATAGACGCATGTAATGTTACCACCGAGACGTAGGGACCGACACGCCTGGAATGTTGTCAAATGTTACATCCGAGATGTTAGGTTGCCTTAGGTTAGGATATATAACGTTATAGACGTATATACTGTTCCCTCCGAGAAGTAGGGTTCGACAGGCCAGGAATGTTGTCAAATATTGCATCCGAGATGTTAGGTTGCCTTAGATTAGGATATATACCGTTATAGACGCATGTAATGTTACCACCGAGACGTAGGGACCCACACGCCTGGAATGTTGTCAAATGTTACATCCGAGATGTTAGGTTGCCTTAGGTTAGGATATATGACGTTATAGACGTATATGCTGTTCCCTCCGAGAAGTAGGGTTCGACAGGCAAGGAATGTTGTCAAATATTGCATCCGAGATGTTAGGTTGCCTTAGGTTAGCATATATAACGTTATAGACGCACGTAATGTTACCACCGAGACGTAGGGACCGACACGCCTGGAATGTTGTCAATGTTACATCCGAGATTTTAGGTTGCCTTAGGTTAGGATATATGACGCTATAGACGTATATACTGTTCCCTCCGAGAAGTAGGGTTCGACAGGCCAGGAATGTTGTCAAATATTGCATCCGAGATGTTAGGTTGCCTTAGATTAGGATGTACAACGTTATAGACGTATATGCTGTTCCCTCCGAGTAGTAGGGTTCGACAGGCGAGGAATGTTGTCAAATATTGCATCCGAGATGTTAGGTTGCCTTAGATTAGGATATATACCGTTATAGACGCATGTAATGTTACCACCGAGACGTAGGGACCGACACGCCTGGAATGTTGTCAAATGTTACATCCGAGATGTTAGGTTGCCTCAGATTAGGATATACAACGTTATAGACGCATATAATGTTCCCACCGAGAAGTAGGGTCGACACGCCTGGAATGTTGTAGAATAATACATCCGAGATGTCAGGTTGCCTTAGGTTAGGATATATAACATTATAGACGTATATACTGTTCCCTCCGAGAAGTAGGGTTCGACAGGCAAGGAATGTTGTCAAATATTGCATCCGAGATGTTAGGTTGCCTTAGATTAGGATATATACCGTTATAGACGCATGTAATGTTACCACCGAGACGTAGGGACCGACACGCCTGGAATGTTGTCAAATGTTACATCCGAGATGTTAGGTTGCCATAGGTTAGGATATATGACGTTATAGACGTATATACTGTTCCCGCCGAGAAGTAGGGTCCGACACGCTAGAAATGTTGTCAAATGTTACATCCGAGTTGTTAGGTTGCCTCAGGTTAGGATATATAACGTTATAGACGCATGTAATGTTACCACCGAGACGTAGGGACCAACACGTTTGGAATGTTGTCAAATGTTACATCCGAGAAGTTAGGTTGCCTTAGATTAGGATATATACCGTTATAGACGCATGTAATGTTACCACCGAGACGTAGGGACCGACACGCCTGGAATGTTGTCAAATGTTACATCCGAGATGTTAGGTTGCCTTAGGTTAGGATATATAACGTTATAGACGTATATACTGTTCCCTCCGAGAAGTAGGGTTCGACAGGCCAGGAATGTTGTCAAATATTGCATCCGAGATGTTAGGTTGCCTTAGATTAGGATATATACCGTTATAGACGCATGTAATGTTACCACCGAGACGTAGGGACCGACACGCCTGGAATGTTGTCAAATGTTACATCCGAGATGTTAGGTTGCCTTAGGTTAGGATATATGACGTTATAGACGTATATGCTGTTCCCTCCGAGAAGTAGGGTTCGACAGGCCAGGAATGTTGTCAAATATTGCATCCGAGATGTTAGGTTGCCTTAGATTAGGATGTACAACGTTATAGACGTATATGCTGTTCCCTCCGAGTAGTAGGGTTCGACAGGCGAGGAATGTTGTCAAATATTGCATCCGAGATGTTAGGTTGCCTTAGATTAGGATATATACCGTTATAGACGCATGTAATGTTACCACCGAGACGTAGGGACCGACACGCCTGGAATGTTGTCAAATGTTACATCCGAGATGTTAGGTTGCCTCAGATTAGGATATACAACGTTATAGACGCATATAATGTTCCCACCGAGAAGTAGGGTCGACACGCCTGGAATGTTGTAGAATAATACATCCGAGATGTCAGGTTGCCTTAGGTTAGGATATATAACATTATAGACGTATATACTGTTCCCTCCGAGAAGTAGGGTTCGACAGGCAAGGAATGTTGTCAAATATTGCATCCGAGATGTTAGGTTGCCTTAGATTAGGATATATACCGTTATAGACGCATGTAATGTTACCACCGAGACGTAGGGACCGACACGCCTGGAATGTTGTCAAATGTTACATCCGAGATGTTAGGTTGCCATAGGTTAGGATATATGACGTTATAGACGTATATACTGTTCCCGCCGAGAAGTAGGGTCCGACACGCTAGAAATGTTGTCAAATGTTACATCCGAGTTGTTAGGTTGCCTTAGGTTAGGATATATAACGTTATAGACGCATGTAATGTTACCACCGAGACGTAGGGACCAACACGTTTGGAATGTTGTCAAATGTTACATCCGAGAAGTTAGGTTGCCTTAGATTAGGATATATACCGTTATAGACGCATGTAATGTTACCACCGAGACGTAGGGACCGACACGCCTGGAATGTTGTCAAATGTTACATCCGAGATGTTAGGTTGCCTTAGGTTAGGATATATAACGTTATAGACGTATATACTGTTCCCTCCGAGAAGTAGGGTTCGACAGGCCAGGAATGTTGTCAAATATTGCATCCGAGATGTTAGGTTGCCTTAGATTAGGATATATACCGTTATAGACGCATGTAATGTTACCACCGAGACGTAGGGACCGACACGCCTGGAATGTTGTCAAATGTTACATCCGAGATGTTAGGTTGCCTTAGGTTAGGATATATGACGTTATAGACGTATATGCTGTTCCCTCCGAGAAGTAGGGTTCGACAGGCAAGGAATGTTGTCAAATATTGCATCCGAGATGTTAGGTTGCCTTAGGTTAGCATATATAACGTTATAGACGCACGTAATGTTACCACCGAGACGTAGGGACCGACACGCCTGGAATGTTGTCAATGTTACATCCGAGATGTTAGGTTGCCTTAGGTTAGGATATATGACGCTATAGACGTATATACTGTTCCCTCCGAGAAGTAGGGTTCGACAGGCCAGGAATGTTGTCAAATATTGCATCCGAGATGTTAGGTTGCCTTAGATTAGGATGTACAACGTTATAGACGTATATGCTGTTCCCTCCGAGTAGTAGGGTTCGACAGGCGAGGAATGTTGTCAAATATTGCATCCGAGATGTTAGGTTGCCTTAGATTAGGATATATACCGTTATAGACGCATGTAATGTTACCACCGAGACGTAGGGACCGACACGCCTGGAATGTTGTCAAATGTTACATCCGAGATGTTAGGTTGCCTCAGATTAGGATATACAACGTTATAGACGCATATAATGTTCCCACCGAGAAGTAGGGTCGACACGCCTGGAATGTTGTAGGATAATACATCCGAGATGTCAGGTTGCCTTAGGTTAGGATATATAACATTATAGACGTATATACTGTTCCCTCCGAGAAGTAGGGTTCGACAGGCAAGGAATGTTGTCAAATATTGCATCCGAGATGTTAGGTTGCCTTAGATTAGGATATATACCGTTATAGACGCATGTAATGTTACCACCGAGACGTAGGGACCGACACGCCTGGAATGTTGTCAAATGTTACATCCGAGATGTTAGGTTGCCATAGGTTAGGATATATGACGTTATAGACGTATATACTGTTCCCGCCGAGAAGTAGGGTCCGACACGCTAGAAATGTTGTCAAATGTTACATCCGAGTTGTTAGGTTGCCTTAGGTTAGGATATATAACGTTATAGACGCATGTAATGTTACCACCGAGACGTAGGGACCAACACGTTTGGAATGTTGTCAAATGTTACATCCGAGAAGTTAGGTTGCCTTAGATTAGGATATATACCGTTATAGACGCATGTAATGTTACCACCGAGACGTAGGGACCGACACGCCTGGAATGTTGTCAAATGTTACATCCGAGATGTTAGGTTGCCTTAGGTTAGGATATATAACGTTATAGACGTATATACTGTTCCCTCCGAGAAGTAGGGTTCGACAGGCCAGGAATGTTGTCAAATATTGCATCCGAGATGTTAGGTTGCCTTAGATTAGGATATATACCGTTATAGACGCATGTAATGTTACCACCGAGACGTAGGGACCGACACGCCTGGAATGTTGTCAAATGTTACATCCGAGATGTTAGGTTGCCTTAGGTTAGGATATATGACGCTATAGACGTATATACTGTTCCCTCCGAGAAGTAGGGTTCGACAGGCCAGGAATGTTGTAGAATAATACATCCGAGATGTCAGGTTGCCTTAGGTTAGGATATATAACATTATAGACGTATATACTGTTCCCTCCGAGAAGTAGGGTTCGACAGGCAAGGAATGTTGTCAAATATTGCATCCGAGATGTTAGGTTGCCTTAGATTAGGATATATACCGTTATAGACGCATGTAATGTTACCACCGAGACGTAGGGACCGACACGCCTGGAATGTTGTCAAATGTTACATCCGAGATGTTAGGTTGCCATAGGTTAGGATATATGACGTTATAGACGTATATACTGTTCCCGCCGAGAAGTAGGGTCCGACACGCTAGAAATGTTGTCAAATGTTACATCCGAGTTGTTAGGTTGCCTTAGGTTAGGATATATAACGTTATAGACGCATGTAATGTTACCACCGAGACGTAGGGACCAACACGTTTGGAATGTTGTCAAATGTTACATCCGAGAAGTTAGGTTGCCTTAGATTAGGATATATACCGTTATAGACGCATGTAATGTTACCACCGAGACGTAGGGACCGACACGCCTGGAATGTTGTCAAATGTTACATCCGAGATGTTAGGTTGCCTTAGGTTAGGATATATAACGTTATAGACGTATATACTGTTCCCTCCGAGAAGTAGGGTTCGACAGGCCAGGAATGTTGTCAAATATTGCATCCGAGATGTTAGGTTGCCTTAGATTAGGATATATACCGTTATAGACGCATGTAATGTTACCACCGAGACGTAGGGACCGACACGCCTGGAATGTTGTCAAATGTTACATCCGAGATGTTAGGTTGCCTTAGGTTAGGATATATGACGTTATAGACGTATATGCTGTTCCCTCCGAGAAGTAGGGTTCGACAGGCAAGGAATGTTGTCAAATATTGCATCCGAGATGTTAGGTTGCCTTAGATTAGGATATATGTCGTTATAGACGTATATGCTGTTCCCTCCGAGAAGTAGGGTTCGACAGGCCAGGAACGTTGTCAAATATTGCATCCGAGGTGTTAGGTTGCCTTAGGTTAGGATATATGACGCTATAGACGTATATACTGTTCCCTCCGAGAAGTAGGGTTCGACAGGCCAGGAATGTTGTCAAATATTGCATCCGAGATGTTAGGTTGCCTTAGATTAGGATGTACAACGTTATAGACGTATATGCTGTTCCCTCCGAGTAGTAGGGTTCGACAGGCGAGGAATGTTGTCAAATATTGCATCCGAGATGTTAGGTTGCCTTAGATTAGGATATATACCGTTATAGACGCATGTAATGTTACCACCGAGACGTAGGGACCGACACGCCTGGAATGTTGTCAAATGTTACATCCGAGATGTTAGGTTGCCTTAGGTTAGGATATATGACGTTATAGACGTATATGCTGTTCCCTCCGAGAAGTAGGGTTCGACAGGCTAGGAATGTTGTCAAATATTGCATCCGAGATGTTAGGTTGCCTTAGGTTAGGATATATAACGTTATAGACGCACGTAATGTTACCACCGAGATGTAGGGACCGACACGCCTGGAATGTTGTCAAATGTTACATCCGAGATGTTAGGTTGCCTTAGGTTAGGATATATGACGTTATAGACGTATATGCTGTTCCCTCCGAGAAGTAGGGTTCGACAGGCCAGGAATGTTGTCAAATATTGCATCCGAGATGTTAGGTTGCCTTAGGTTAGGATATATAACGTTATAGACGCATGTAATGTTACCACCGAGACGTAGGGACCGACACGCCTGGAATGTTGTCAAATGTTACATCCGAGATGTTAGGTTGCCTTAGGTTAGGATATATGACGTTATAGACGTATATGCTGTTCCCTCCGAGAAGTAGGGTTCGACAGGCCAGGAATGTTGTCAAATATTGCATCCGAGATGTTAGGTTGCCTTAGGTTAGGATATATAACGTTATAGACGCACGTAATGTTACCACCGAGACGTAGGGACCGACACGCCTGGAATGTTGTCAAATGTTACATCCGAGATGTTAGGTTGCCATAGGTTAGGATATATGACGTTATAGACGTATATACTGTTCCCGCCGAGAAGTAGGGTCCGACACGCTAGAAATGTTGTCAAATGTTACATCCGAGTTGTTAGGTTGCCTTAGGTTAGGATATATAACGTTATAGACGCATGTAATGTTACCACCGAGACGTAGGGACCAACACGTTTGGAATGTTGTCAAATGTTACATCCGAGAAGTTAGGTTGCCTTAGATTAGGATATATACCGTTATAGACGCATGTAATGTTACCACCGAGACGTAGGGACCGACACGCCTGGAATGTTGTCAAATGTTACATCCGAGATGTTAGGTTGCCTTAGGTTAGGATATATAACGTTATAGACGTATATACTGTTCCCTCCGAGAAGTAGGGTTCGACAGGCCAGGAATGTTGTCAAATATTGCATCCGAGATGTTAGGTTGCCTTAGATTAGGATATATACCGTTATAGACGCATGTAATGTTACCACCGAGACGTAGGGACCGACACGCCTGGAATGTTGTCAAATGTTACATCCGAGATGTTAGGTTGCCTTAGGTTAGGATATATGACGTTATAGACGTATATACTGTTCCCTCCGAGAAGTAGGGTTCGACAGGCCAGGAATGTTGTAGAATAATACATCCGAGATGTCAGGTTGCCTTAGGTTAGGATATATAACATTATAGACGTATATACTGTTCCCTCCGAGAAGTAGGGTTCGACAGGCAAGGAATGTTGTCAAATATTGCATCCGAGATGTTAGGTTGCCTTAGATTAGGATATATACCGTTATAGACGCATGTAATGTTACCACCGAGACGTAGGGACCGACACGCCTGGAATGTTGTCAAATGTTACATCCGAGATGTTAGGTTGCCATAGGTTAGGATATATGACGTTATAGACGTATATACTGTTCCCGCCGAGAAGTAGGGTCCGACACGCTAGAAATGTTGTCAAATGTTACATCCGAGTTGTTAGGTTGCCTTAGGTTAGGATATATAACGTTATAGACGCATGTAATGTTACCACCGAGACGTAGGGACCAACACGTTTGGAATGTTGTCAAATGTTACATCCGAGAAGTTAGGTTGCCTTAGATTAGGATATATACCGTTATAGACGCATGTAATGTTACCACCGAGACGTAGGGACCGACACGCCTGGAATGTTGTCAAATGTTACATCCGAGATGTTAGGTTGCCTTAGGTTAGGATATATAACGTTATAGACGTATATACTGTTCCCTCCGAGAAGTAGGGTTCGACAGGCCAGGAATGTTGTCAAATATTGCATCCGAGATGTTAGGTTGCCTTAGATTAGGATATATACCGTTATAGACGCATGTAATGTTACCACCGAGACGTAGGGACCGACACGCCTGGAATGTTGTCAAATGTTACATCCGAGATGTTAGGTTGCCTTAGGTTAGGATATATGACGTTATAGACGTATATGCTGTTCCCTCCGAGAAGTAGGGTTCGACAGGCAAGGAATGTTGTCACATATTGCATCCGAGATGTTAGGTTGCCTTAGATTAGGATATATGTCGTTATAGACGTATATGCTGTTCCCTCCGAGAAGTAGGGTTCGACAGGCCAGGAACGTTGTCAAATATTGCATCCGAGGTGTTAGGTTGCCTTAGGTTAGGATATATGACGCTATAGACGTATATACTGTTCCCTCCGAGAAGTAGGGTTCGACAGGCCAGGAATGTTGTCAAATATTGCATCCGAGATGTTAGGTTGCCTTAGATTAGGATGTACAACGTTATAGACGTATATGCTGTTCCCTCCGAGTAGTAGGGTTCGACAGGCGAGGAATGTTGTCAAATATTGCATCCGAGATGTTAGGTTGCCTTAGATTAGGATATATACCGTTATAGACGCATGTAATGTTACCACCGAGACGTAGGGACCGACACGCCTGGAATGTTGTCAAATGTTACATCCGAGATGTTAGGTTGCCTTAGGTTAGGATATATGACGTTATAGACGTATATGCTGTTCCCTCCGAGAAGTAGGGTTCGACAGGCTAGGAATGTTGTCAAATATTGCATCCGAGATGTTAGGTTGCCTTAGGTTAGGATATATAACGTTATAGACGCACGTAATGTTACCACCGAGATGTAGGGACCGACACGCCTGGAATGTTGTCAAATGTTACATCCGAGATGTTAGGTTGCCTTAGGTTAGGATATATGACGTTATAGACGTATATGCTGTTCCCTCCGAGAAGTAGGGTTCGACAGGCCAGGAATGTTGTCAAATATTGCATCCGAGATGTTAGGTTGCCTTAGGTTAGGATATATAACGTTATAGACGCATGTAATGTTACCACCGAGACGTAGGGACCGACACGCCTGGAATGTTGTCAAATGTTACATCCGAGATGTTAGGTTGCCTTAGGTTAGGATATATGACGTTATAGACGTATATGCTGTTCCCTCCGAGAAGTAGGGTTCGACAGGCCAGGAATGTTGTCAAATATTGCATCCGAGATGTTAGGTTGCCTTAGGTTAGGATATATAACGTTATAGACGCACGTAATGTTACCACCGAGACGTAGGGACCGACACGCCTGGAATGTTGTCAAATGTTACATCCGAGATGTTAGGTTGCCATAGGTTAGGATATATGACGTTATAGACGTATATACTGTTCCCGCCGAGAAGTAGGGTCCGACACGCTAGAAATGTTGTCAAATGTTACATCCGAGTTGTTAGGTTGCCTTAGGTTAGGATATATAACGTTATAGACGCATGTAATGTTACCACCGAGACGTAGGGACCAACACGTTTGGAATGTTGTCAAATGTTACATCCGAGAAGTTAGGTTGCCTTAGATTAGGATATATACCGTTATAGACGCATGTAATGTTACCACCGAGACGTAGGGACCGACACGCCTGGAATGTTGTCAAATGTTACATCCGAGATGTTAGGTTGCCTTAGGTTAGAATATATAACGTTATAGACGTATATACTGTTCCCTCCGAGAAGTAGGGTTCGACAGGCCAGGAATGTTGTCAAATATTGCATCCGAGATGTTAGGTTGCCTTAGATTAGGATATATACCGTTATAGACGCATGTAATGTTACCACCGAGACGTAGGGACCGACACGCCTGGAATGTTGTCAAATGTTACATCCGAGATGTTAGGTTGCCTTAGGTTAGGATATATGACGTTATAGACGTATATGCTGTTCCCTCCGAGAAGTAGGGTTCGACAGGCAAGGAATGTTGTCAAATATTGCATCCGAGATGTTAGGTTGCCTTAGGTTAGCATATATAACGTTATAGACGCACGTAATGTTACCACCGAGACGTAGGGACCGACACGCCTGGAATGTTGTCAATGTTACATCCGAGATGTTAGGTTGCCTTAGGTTAGGATATATGACGCTATAGACGTATATACTGTTCCCTCCGAGAAGTAGGGTTCGACAGGCCAGGAATGTTGTCAAATATTGCATCCGAGATGTTAGGTTGCCTTAGATTAGGATGTACAACGTTATAGACGTATATGCTGTTCCCTCCGAGTAGTAGGGTTCGACAGGCGAGGAATGTTGTCAAATATTGCATCCGAGATGTTAGGTTGCCTTAGATTAGGATATATACCGTTATAGACGCATGTAATGTTACCACCGAGACGTAGGGACCGACACGCCTGGAATGTTGTCAAATGTTACATCCGAGATGTTAGGTTGCCTCAGATTAGGATATACAACGTTATAGACGCATATAATGTTCCCACCGAGAAGTAGGGTCGACACGCCTGGAATGTTGTAGAATAATACATCCGAGATGTCAGGTTGCCTTAGGTTAGGATATATAACATTATAGACGTATATACTGTTCCCTCCGAGAAGTAGGGTTCGACAGGCAAGGAATGTTGTCAAATATTGCATCCGAGATGTTAGGTTGCCTTAGATTAGGATATATACCGTTATAGACGCATGTAATGTTACCACTGAGACGTAGGGACCGACACGCCTGGAATGTTGTCAAATGTTACATCCGAGATGTTAGGTTGCCATAGGTTAGGATATATGACGTTATAGACGTATATACTGTTCCCGCCGAGAAGTAGGGTCCGACACGCTAGAAATGTTGTCAAATGTTACATCCGAGTTGTTAGGTTGCCTTAGGTTAGGATATATAACGTTATAGACGCATGTAATGTTACCACCGTGACGTAGGGACCGACACGCCTGGAATGTTGTCAAATGTTACATCCGAGAAGTTAGGTTGCCTTAGATTAGGATATATACCGTTATAGACGCATGTAATGTTACCACCGAGACGTAGGGACCGACACGCCTGGAATGTTGTCAAATGTTACATCCGAGATGTTAGGTTGCCTTAGGTTAGGATATATAACGTTATAGACGTATATACTGTTCCCTCCGAGAAGTAGGGTTCGACAGGCCAGGAATGTTGTCAAATATTGCATCCGAGATGTTAGGTTGCCTTAGATTAGGATATATACCGTTATAGACGCATGTAATGTTACCACCGAGACGTAGGGACCGACACGCCTGGAATGTTGTCAAATGTTACATCCGAGATGTTAGGTTGCCTTAGGTTAGGATATATGACGCTATAGACGTATATACTGTTCCCTCCGAGAAGTAGGGTTCGACAGGCCAGGAATGTTGTCAAATATTGCATCCGAGATGTTAGGTTGCCTTAGATTAGGATGTACAACGTTATAGACGTATATGCTGTTCCCTCCGAGTAGTAGGGTTCGACAGGCGAGGAATGTTGTCAAATGTTGCATCCGAGATGTTAGGTTGCCTTAGATTAGGATATATACCGTTATAGACGCATGTAATGTTACCACCGAGACGTAGGGACCGACACGCCTGGAATGTTGTCAAATGTTACATCCGAGATGTTAGGTTGCCATAGGTTAGGATATATGACGTTATAGACGTATATACTGTTTCCGCCGAGAAGTAGGGTCCGACACGCTAGAAATGTTGTCAAATATTGCATCCGAGGTGTTAGGTTGCCTCAGATTAGGATATACAACGTTATAGACGCATATAATGTTCCCACCGAGAAGTAGGGTCGACACGCCTGGAATGTTGTAGAATAATACATCCGAGATGTCAGGTTGCCTTAGGTTAGGATATATAACATTATAGACGTATATACTGTTCCCTCCGAGAAGTAGGGTTCGACAGGCAAGGAATGTTGTCAAATATTGCATCCGAGATGTTAGGTTGCCTTAGATTAGGATATATACCGTTATAGACGCATGTAATGTTACCACCGAGACGTAGGGACCGACACGCCTGGAATGTTGTCAAATGTTACATCCGAGATGTTAGGTTGCCATAGGTTAGGATATATGACGTTATAGACGTATATACTGTTCCCGCCGAGAAGTAGCTTCCGACACGCTAGAAATGTTGTCAAATGTTACATCCGAGTTGTTAGGTTGCCTTAGATTAGGATATATACCGTTATAGACGCATGTAATGTTACCACCGAGACGTAGGGACCGACACGCCTGGAATGTTGTCAAATGTTACATCCGAGATGTTAGGTTGCCTTAGGTTAGCATATATAACGTTATAGACGCACCTAATGTTACCCCTGAGACGTAGGGTCCGACACGCCTGGAATCTTGTCAAATGTTACATCCGAGATGTTAGGTTGCCTTAGGTTAGGATATATGACGCTATAGACGTACATACTGTTCCCTCCGAGAAATAGGGTTCGACAGGCCAGGAATGTTGTCAAATATTGCATCCGAGATGTTAGGTTGCCTTAGATTAGGATGTACAACGTTATAGACGTATATGCTGTTCCCTCCGAGTAGTAGGGTTCGACAGGCGAGGAATGTTGTCAAATATTGCATCCGAGATGTTAGGTTGTCTTAGGTTAGGATATATAACGGTATAGACGCATGTAATGTTACCACCGAGACGTAGGGACCGACACGCCTGGAATGTTGTCAAATGTTATATCCGAGATGTTAGGTTGCCTTAGGTTAGCATATATAACGTTATAGACGCACGTAATGTTACCACCGAGAAGTAGGGTCCGACACGCCTCGAATGTTGTAGAATAATACATCCGAGATGTCAGGCTGCCTTAGGTTAGGATATATAACATTATAGACGTATATACTGTTCCCTCCGAGAAGTAGGGTTCGACAGGCCAGGAATGTTGTCAAATATTGCATCCGAGATGTTAGGTTGCCTTAGATTAGGATATATACCGTTATAGACGCATGTAATGTTACCACCCAGACGTGGGGACCGACACGCTTGGAATGTTGTCAAATGTTACATCCGGGAGGTTAGGTTGCCTTAGGTTAGAATATATGACGTTATAGACGTATATGCTGTTCCCTCCGAGAAGTAGGGTTCGACAGGCAAGGAATGTTGTCAAATATTGCATCCGAGATGTTAGGTTGCCTTAGGTTAGGATATATAACGGTATAGACGCATGTAATGTTACCACCGAGACGTAGGGACCGACACGCCTGGAATGTTGTCAAATGTTACATCCGAGATGTTAGGTTGCCATAGGTTAGGATATATGACGTTATAGACGTATATACTGTTCCCGCCGAGAAGTAGCTTCCGACACGCTAGAAATGTTGTCAAATGTTACATCCGAGTTGTTAGGTTGCCTTAGATTAGGATATATACCGTTATAGACGCATGTAATGTTACCACCGAGAGGTAGGGACCGACACGCCTGGAATGTTGTCAAATGTTACATCCGAGATGTTAGGTTGCCATAGGTTAGGATATATGACGTTATAGACGTATATACTGTTCCCGCCGAGAAGTAGGGTCCGACACGCTAGAAATGTTGTCAAATGTTACATCCGAGTTGTTAGGTTGCCTTAGGTTAGGATATATAACGTTATAGACGCATGTAATGTTACCACCGAGACGTAGGGACCGACACGATTGGAATGTTGTCAAATGTGACATCCGAGAAGTTAGGTTGCCTTAGATTAGGATATATACCGTTATAGACGCATGTAATGTTACCACCGAGACGTAGGGACCGACACGCCTGGAATGTTGTCAAATGTTACATCCGAGATGTTAGGTTGCCTTAGGTTAGGATATATGACGTTATAGACGTATATGCTGTTCCCTCCGAGAAGTAGGGTTCGACAGGCAAGGAATGTTGTCAAATATTGCATCCGAGATGTTAGGTTGCCTTAGGTTAGCATATATAACGTTATAGACGCACGTAATGTTACCACCGAGACGTAGGGACCGACACGCCTGGAATGTTGTCAAATGTTACATCTGAGATGTTAGGTTGCCTTAGGTTAGGATATATGACGCTATAGACGTATATACTGTTCCCTCCGAGAAGTAGGGTTCGACAGGCCAGGAATGTTGTCAAATATTGCATCCGAGATGTTAGGTTGCCTTAGATTAGGATGTACAACGTTATAGATGTATATGCTGTTCCCTCCGAGTAGTAGGGTTCGACAGGCGAGGAATGTTGTCGAATATTGCATCCGAGATGTTAGGTTGCCTTAGATTAGGATATATACCGTTATAGACGCATGTAATGTTACCACCGAGACGTAGGGACCGACACGCCTGGAATGTTGTCAAATGTTACATCCGAGATGTTAGGTTGCCGTAGGTTAGGATATATGACGTTATAGACGTATATACTGTTCCCGCCGAGAAGTAGCTTCCGACACGCTAGAAATGTTGTCAAATGTTACATCCGAGTTGTTAGGTTGCCTTAGATTAGGATATATACCGTTATAGACGCATGTAATGTTACCACCGAGACGTAGGGACCGACACGCCTGGAATGTTGTCAAATGTTACATCCGAGATGTTAGGTTGCCATAGGTTAGCATATATAACGTTATAGACGCACGTAATGTTACCACCGAGACGTAGGAACCGACACGCCTGGAATGTTGTCAAATGTTACATCCGAGATGTTAGGTTGCCTTAGGTTAGGATATATGACGCTATAGACGTATATACTGTTCCCTCCGAGAAGTAGGGTTCGACAGGCCAGGAATGTTGTCAAATATTGCATCCGAGATGTTAGGTTGCCTTAGATTAGGATGTACAACGTTATAGACGTATATGCTGTTCCCTCCGAGTAGTAGGGTGCGACAGGCGAGGAATGTTGTCAAATATTGCATCCGAGATGTTAGGTTGCCTTAGATTAGGATATATACCGTTATAGACGCATGTAATGTAACCACCGAGACGTAGGGACCGACACGCCTGGAATGTTGTCAAATGTTACATCCGAGATGTTAGGTTGCCTCAGATTACGATATACAACGTTATAGGCGCATATAATGTTCCCACCGAGAAGTAGGGTCCGACACGCTTGGAATGTTGTAGAATAATACATCCGAGATGTCAGGTTGCCTTAGGTTGGGATATATAACATTATAGACGTATATACTGTTCCCTCCGAGAAGTAGGGTTCGACAGGCCAGGAATGTTGTCAAATATTGCATCCGAGATGTTAGGTTGCCTTAGATTAGGATATATACCGTTATAGACGCATGTAATGTTACCACCCAGACGTGGGGACCGACACGCTTGGAATGTTGTCAAATGTTACATCCGAGAGGTTAGGTTGCCTTAGGTTAGAATATATGACGTTATAGACGTATATGCTGTTCCCTCCGAGAAGTAGGGTTCGACAGGCAAGGAATGTTGTCAAATATTGCATCCGAGATGTTAGGTTGCCTTAGGCTAGGATATATAACGGTATAGACGCATGTAATGTTACCACCGAGACGTAGGGACCGACACGCCTGGAATGTTGTCAAATGTTACATCCGAGATGTTAGGTTGCCATAGGTTAGGATATATGACGTTATAGACGTATATACTGTTCCCGCCGAGAAGTAGCTTCCGACACGCTAGAAATGTTGTCAAATGTTACATCCGAGTTGTTAGGTTGCCTTAGATTAGGATATATACCGTTATAGACGCATGTAATGTTACCACCGAGACGTAGGGACCGACACGCCTGGAATGTTGTCAAATGTTACATCCGAGATGTTAGGTTGCCATAGGTTAGGATATATGACGTTATAGACGTATATACTGTTCCCGCCGAGAAGTAGGGTCCGACACGCTAGAAATGTTGTCAAATGTTACATCCGAGTTGTTAGGTTGCCTTAGGTTAGGATATATAACGTTATAGACGCATGTAATGTTACCACCGAGACGTAGGGACCGACACGATTGGAATGTTGTCAAATGTTACATCCGAGAAGTTAGGTTGCCTTAGATTAGGATATATACCGTTATAGACGCATGTAATGTTACCACCGAGACGTAGGGACCGACACGCCTGGAATGTTGTGAAATGTTACATCCGAGATGTTAGGTTGCCTTAGGTTAGGATATATGACGTTATAGACGTATATGCTGTTCCCTCCGAGAAGTAGGGTTCGACAGGCAAGGAATGTTGTCAAATATTGCATCCGAGATGTTAGGTTGCCTTAGGTTAGCATATATAACGTTATAGACGCACGTAATGTTACCACCGAGACGTAGGGACCGACACGCCTGGAATGTTGTCAAATGTTACATCTGAGATGTTAGGTTGCCTTAGGTTAGGATATATGACGCTATAGACGTATATACTGTTCCCTCCGAGAAGTAGGGTTCGACAGGCCAGGAATGTTGTCAAATATTGCATCCGAGATGTTAGGTTGCCTTAGATTAGGATGTACAACGTTATAGATGTATATGCTGTTCCCTCCGAGTAGTAGGGTTCGACAGGCGAGGAATGTTGTCGAATATTGCATCCGAGATGTTAGGTTGCCTTAGATTAGGATATATACCGTTATAGACGCATGTAATGTTACCACCGAGACGTAGGGACCGACACGCCTGGAATGTTGTCAAATGTTACATCCGAGATGTTAGGTTGCCATAGGTTAGGATATATGACGTTATAGACGTATATACTGTTCCCGCCGAGAAGTAGCTTCCGACACGCTAGAAATGTTGTCAAATGTTACATCCGAGTTGTTAGGTTGCCTTAGATTAGGATATATACCGTTATAGACGCATGTAATGTTACCACCGAGACGTAGGGACCGACACGCCTGGAATGTTGTCAAATGTTACATCCGAGATGTTAGGTTGCCATAGGTTAGCATATATAACGTTATAGACGCACGTAATGTTACCACCGAGACGTAGGGACCGACACGCCTGGAATGTTGTCAAATGTTACATCCGAGATGTTAGGTTGCCTTAGGTTAGGATATATGACGCTATAGACGTATATACTGTTCCCTCCGAGAAGTAGGGTTCGACAGGCCAGGAATGTTGTCAAATATTGCATCCGAGATGTTAGGTTGCCTTAGATTAGGATGTACAACGTTATAGACGTATATGCTGTTCCCTCCGAGTAGTAGGGTGCGACAGGCGAGGAATGTTGTCAAATATTGCATCCGAGATGTTAGGTTGCCTTAGATTAGGATATATACCGTTATAGACGCATGTAATGTAACCACCGAGACGTAGGGACCGACACGCCTGGAATGTTGTCAAATGTTACATCCGAGATGTTAGGTTGCCTCAGATTAGGATATACAACGTTATAGGCGCATATAATGTTCCCACCGAGAAGTAGGGTCCGACACGCTTGGAATGTTGTAGAATAATACATCCGAGATGTCAGGTTGCCTTAGGTTGGGATATATAACATTATAGACGTATATACCGTTCCCTCCGAGAAGTAGGGTTCGACAGGCCAGGAATGTTGTCAAATATTGCATCCGAGATGTTAGGTTGCCTTTGGTCAGGATATATGACGCTATAGACGTATATACTGTTCCCTCCGAGAAGTAGCTTCCGACACGCTAGAAATGTTGTCAAATGTTACATCCGAGTTGTTAGGTTGCCTTAGATTAGGATATATACCGTTATAGACGCATGTAATGTTACCACCGAGACGTAGGGACCGACACGCCTGGAATGTTGTCAAATGTTACATCCGAGATGTTAGGTTGCCTTAGGTTAGCATATATAACGTTATAGACGCACGTAATGTTACCACCGAGAAGTAGGGTCCGACACGCCTGGATTGTTGTAGAATAATACATCCGAGATGTCAGGTTGCCTTAGGTTAGGAAATATAACATTATAGACGTATATACTGTTCCCTCCGAGAAGTAGGGTTCGGCAGGCCAGGAATGTTGTCAAATATTGCATCCGAGATGTTAGGTTGCCTTAGATTAGGATATATACCGTTATAGACGCATGTAATGTTACCACCCAGACGTGGGGACCGACACGCTTGGAATGTTGTCAAATGTTACATCCGAGAGGTTAGGTTGCCTTAGGTTAGAATATATGACGTTATATACGTATATGCTGTTCCCTCCGAGAAGTAGGGTTCGACAGGCAAGTAATGTTGTCAAATATTGCATCCGAGATGTTAGGTTGCCTTAGGTTAGGATATATAACGGTATAGACGCATGTAATGTTACCACCGAGACGTAGGGACCGACACGCCTGGAATGTTGTCAAATGTTACATCCGAGATGTTAGGTTGCCATAGGTTAGGATATATGACGTTATAGACGTATATACTATTCCCGCCGAGAAGTAGGGTCCGACACGCTAGAAATGTTGTCAAATGTTACATCCGAGTTGTTAGGTTGCCTTAGATTAGGATATATACCGTTATAGACGCATGTAATATTACCACCGAGACGTAGGGACCGACACGCCTGGAATGTTGTCAAATGTTACATCCGAGATGTTAGGTTGCCTTAGGTTAGGATATATGACGTTATAGACGTATATGCTGTTCCCTCCGAGAAGTAGGGTTCGACAGGCCAGGAATGTTGTCAAATATTGCATCCGAGATGTTAGGTTGCCTTAGGTTAGGATATATAACGTTATAGACGCATGTAATGTTACCACCGAGACGTAGGGACCGACACGCCTGGAATGTTGTCAAATGTTACATCCGAGATGTTAGGTTGCCATAGGTTAGAATATATGACGTTATATACGTATATGCTGTTCCCTCCGAGAAGTAGGGTTCGACAGGCAAGGAATGTTGTCAAATATTGCATGCGAGATGTTAGGTTGCCTTAGGTTAGGATATATAACGGTATAGACGCATGTAATGTTACCACCGAGACGTAGGGACCGACACGCCTGGAATGTTGTCAAATGTTACATCCGAGATGTTAGGTTGCCATAGGTTAGGATATATGACGTTATAGACGTATATACTATTCCCGCCGAGAAGTAGGGTCCGACACGCTAGAAATGTTGTCAAATGTTACATCCGAGTTGTTAGGTTGCCTTAGATTAGGATATATACCGTTATAGACGCATGTAATGTTACCACCGAGACGTAGGGACCGACACGCCTGGAATGTTGTCAAATATTACATCCGAGATGTTAGGTTGCCTTAGGTTAGGATATATGACGTTATAGACGTATATGCTGTTCCCTCCGAGAAGTAGGGTTCGACGGGCCAGGAATGTTGTCAAATATTGCATCCGAGATGTTAGGTTGCCTTAGGTTAGGATATATAACGTTATAGACGCATGTAATGTTACCACCGAGACGTAGGGACCGACACGCCTGGAATGTTGTCAAATGTTACATCCGAGATGTTAGGTTGCCATAGGTTAGGATATATGACGTTATAGACGTATATACTGTTCCCGCCGAGAAGTAGGGTCCGACACGCTAGAAATGTTGTCAAATGTTACATCCGAGTTGTTAGGTTGCCTTAGGTGAGGATATATAACGTTATAGACGAATGTAATGTTACCACCGAGACGTAGGGACCGACACGATTGGAATGTTGTCAAATGTTACATCCGAGAAGTTAGGTTGCCTTAGATTAGGATATATACCGTTATAGACGCATGTAATGTTACCACCGAGACGTAGGGACCGACACGCCTGGAATGTTGTCAAATCTTACATCCGAGATGTTAGGTTGCCTTAGGTTAGGATATATGACGTTATAGACGTATATGCTGTTCCCTCCGAGAAATAGGGTTCGGCAGGCAAGGAATGTTGTCAAATATTGCATCCGAGATGTTAGGTTGCCTTAGGTTAGCATATATAACGTTATAGACGCACGTAATGTTACCACCGAGACGTAGGGACCGACACGCCTGGAATGTTGTCAAATGTTACATCCGAGATGTTAGGTTGCCTTAGGTTAGGATATATGACGCTATAGACGTATATACTGTTCCCTCCGAGAAGTAGGGTTCGACAGGCCAGGAATGTTGTCAAATATTGCATCCGAGATGTTAGGTTGCCTTAGATTAGGATGTACAACGTTATAGACGTATATGCTGTTCCCTCCGAGTAGTAGGGTTCGACAGGCGAGGAATGTTGTCAAATATTGCATCCGAGATGTTAGGTTGCCTTAGATTAGGATATATACCGTTATAGACGCATGTAATGTTACCACCGAGACGTAGGGACCGACACGCCTGGAATGTTGTCAAATGTTACATCCGAGATGTTAGGTTGCCTCAGATTAGGATATACAACGTTATAGACGCATATAATTTTCCCACCGAGAAGTAGGGTCCGACACGCCTGGAATGTTGTAGAATAATACATCTGAGATGTCAGGTTGCCTTAGGTTAGGATATATAACATTATAGACGTATATACTGTTCCCTCCGAGAAGTAGGGTTCGACAGGCAAGGAATGTTGTCAAATATTGCATCCGAGATGTTAGGTTGCCTTAGATTAGGATATATACCGTTATAGACGCATGTAATGTTACCACCGAGACGTAGGGACCGACACGCCTGGAATGTTGTCAAATGTTACATCCGAGATGTTAGGTTGCCATAGGTTAGGATATATGACGTTATAGACGTATATACTGTTCCCGCCGAGAAGTAGGGTCCGACACGCTAGAAATGTTGTCAAATGTTACATCCGAGTTGTTAGGTTGCCTTAGGTTAGGATATATAACGTTATAGACGCATGTAATGTTACCACCGAGACGTAGGGACCGACACGATTGGAATGTTGTCAAATGTTACATCCGAGAAGTTAGGTTGCCTTAGATTAGGATATATACCGTTATAGACGCATGTAATGTTACCACCGAGACGTAGGGACCGACACGCCTGGAATGTTGTCAAATGTTACATCCGAGATGTTAGGTTGCCTTAGGTTAGGATATATGACGTTATAGACGTATATGCTGTTCCCTCCGAGAAGTAGGGTTCGACAGGCAAGGAATGTTGTCAAATATTGCATCCGAGATGTTAGGTTGCCTTAGGTTAGCATATATAACATTATAGACGCACGTAATGTTACCACCGAGACGTAGGGACCGACACGCCTGGAATGTTGTCAAATGTTACATCCGAGATGTTAGGTTGCCTTAGGTTAGGATATATGACGCTATAGACGTATATACTGTTCCCTCCGATAAGTAGGGTTCGACAGGCCAGGAATGTTGTCAAATATTGCATCCGAGATGTTAGGTTGCCTTAGATTAGGATGTACAACGTTATAGACGTATATGCTGTTCCCTCCGAGTAGTAGGGTTCGACAGGCGAGGAATGTTGTCAAATATTGCATCCGAGATGTTAGGTTGCCTTAGGTTAGGATATATAACGGTATAGACGCATGTAATGTTACCACCGAGACGTAGGGACCGACACGCCTGGAATGTTGTCAAATGTTACATCCGAGATGTTAGGTTGCCATAGGTTAGGATATATGACGTTATAGACGTATATGCTATTCCCGCCGAGAAGTAGGGTCCGACACGCTAGAAATGTTGTCAAATGTTACATCCGAGTTGTTAGGTTGCCTTAGATTAGGATATATACCGTTATAGACGCATGTAATGTTACCACCGAGACGTAGGGACCGACACGCCTGGAATGTTGTCAAATGTTACATCCGAGATGTTAGGTTGCCTTAGGTTAGGATATATGACGTTATAGACGTATATGCTGTTCCCTCCGAGAAGTAGGTTTCGAAAGGCCAGGAATGTTGTCAAATATTGCATCCGAGATGTTAGGTTGCCTTAGGTTAGGATATATAACGTTATAGACGCATGTAATGTTACCACCGAGACGTAGGGACCGACACGCCTGGAATGTTGTCAAATGTTACATCCGAGATGTTAGGTTGCCATAGGTTAGGATATATGACGTTATAGACGTATATACTGTTCCCGCCGAGAAGTAGCTTCCGACACGCTAGAAATGTTGTCAAATGTTACATCCGAGTTGTTAGGTTGCCTTAGATTAGGATATATACCGTTATAGACGCATGTAATGTTACCACCGAGACGTAGGGACCGACACGCCTGGAATGTTGTCAAATGTTACATCCGAGATGTTAGGTTGCCTCAGATTAGGATATATGACGCTATAGACGTATATACTGTTCCCTCCGAGAAGTAGGGTTCGACAGGCCAGGAATGTTGTCAAATATTGCATCCGAGATGTTAGGTTGCCTTAGATTAGGATGTACAACGTTATAGACGTATATGCTGTTCCCTCCGAGTAGTAGGGTTCGACAGGCGAGGAATGTTGTCAAATATTGCATCCGAGATGTTAGGTTGCCTTAGGTTAGGATATATAACGGTATAGACGCATGTAATGTTACCACCGAGACGTAGGGACCGACACGCCTGGAATGTTGTCAAATGTTACATCCGAGATGTTAGGTTGCCATAGGTTAGGATATATGACGTTATAGACGTATATGCTATTCCCGCCGAGAAGTAGGGTCCGACACGCTAGAAATGTTGTCAAATGTTACATCCGAGTTGTTAGGTTGCCTTAGATTAGGATATATACCGTTATAGACGCATGTAATGTTACCACCGAGACGTAGGGACCGACACGCCTGGAATGTTGTCAAATGTTACATCCGAGATGTTAGGTTGCCTTAGGTTAGGATATATGACGTTATAGACGTATATGCTGTTCCCTCCGAGAAGTAGGGTTCGACAGGCCAGGAATGTTGTCAAATATTGCATCCGAGATGTTAGGTTGCCTTAGGTTAGGATATATAACGTAATAGACGCATGTAATGTTACCACCGAGACGTAGGGACCGACACGCCTGGAATGTTGTCAAATGTTACATCCGAGATGTTAGGTTGCCTTAGATTAGGATATATACCGTTATAGACGCATGTAATGTTACCACCGAGACGTAGGGACCGACACGCCTGGAATGTTGTGAAATGTTACATCCGAGATGTTAGGTTGCCTTAGGTTAGGATATATGACGTTATAGACGTATATGCTGTTCCCTCCGAGAAGTAGGGTTCGACAGGCAAGGAATGTTGTCAAATATTGCATCCGAGATGTTAGGTTGCCTTAGGTTAGCATATATAACGTTATAGACGCACGTAATGTTACCACCGAGACGTAGGGACCGACACGCCTGGAATGTTGTCAAATGTTACATCTGAGATGTTAGGTTGCCTTAGGTTAGGATATATGACGCTATAGACGTATATACTGTTCCCTCCGAGAAGTAGGGTTCGACAGGCCAGGAATGTTGTCAAATATTGCATCCGAGATGTTAGGTTGCCTTAGATTAGGATGTACAACGTTATAGATGTATATGCTGTTCCCTCCGAGTAGTAGGGTTCGACAGGCGAGGAATGTTGTCGAATATTGCATCCGAGATGTTAGGTTGCCTTAGATTAGGATATATACCGTTATAGACGCATGTAATGTTACCACCGAGACGTAGGGACCGACACGCCTGGAATGTTGTCAAATGTTACATCCGAGATGTTAGGTTGCCATAGGTTAGGATATATGACGTTATAGACGTATATACTGTTCCCGCCGAGAAGTAGCTTCCGACACGCTAGAAATGTTGTCAAATGTTACATCCGAGTTGTTAGGTTGCCTTAGATTAGGATATATACCGTTATAGACGCATGTAATGTTACCACCGAGACGTAGGGACCGACACGCCTGGAATGTTGTCAAATGTTACATCCGAGATGTTAGGTTGCCATAGGTTAGCATATATAACGTTATAGACGCACGTAATGTTACCACCGAGACGTAGGGACCGACACGCCTGGAATGTTGTCAAATGTTACGTCCGAGATGTTAGGTTGCCTTAGGTTAGGATATATGACGCTATAGACGTATATACTGTTCCCTCCGAGAAGTAGGGTTCGACAGGCCAGGAATGTTGTCAAATATTGCATCCGAGATGTTAGGTTGCCTTAGATTAGGATGTACAACGTTATAGACGTATATGCTGTTCCCTCCGAGTAGTAGGGTGCGACAGGCGAGGAATGTTGTCAAATATTGCATCCGAGATGTTAGGTTGCCTTAGATTAGGATATATACCGTTATAGACGCATGTAATGTAACCACCGAGACGTAGGGACCGACACGCCTGGAATGTTGTCAAATGTTACATCCGAGATGTTAGGTTGCCTCAGATTAGGATATACAACGTTATAGGCGCATATAATGTTCCCACCGAGAAGTAGGGTCCGACACGCTTGGAATGTTGTAGAATAATACATCCGAGATGTCAGGTTGCCTTAGGTTGGGATATATAACATTATAGACGTATATACCGTTCCCTCCGAGAAGTAGGGTTCGACAGGCCAGGAATGTTGTCAAATATTGCATCCGAGATGTTAGGTTGCCTTTGGTCAGGATATATGACGCTATAGACGTATATACTGTTCCCTCCGAGAAGTAGCTTCCGACACGCTAGAAATGTTGTCAAATGTTACATCCGAGTTGTTAGGTTGCCTTAGATTAGGATATATACCGTTATAGACGCATGTAATGTTACCACCGAGACGTAGGGACCGACACGCCTGGAATGTTGTCAAATGTTACATCCGAGATGTTAGGTTGCCTTAGGTTAGCATATATAACGTTATAGACGCACGTAATGTTACCACCGAGAAGTAGGGTCCGACACGCCTGGATTGTTGTAGAATAATACATCCGAGATGTCAGGTTGCCTTAGGTTAGGAAATATAACATTATAGACGTATATACTGTTCCCTCCGAGAAGTAGGGTTCGGCAGGCCAGGAATGTTGTCAAATATTGCATCCGAGATGTTAGGTTGCCTTAGATTAGGATATATACCGTTATAGACGCATGTAATGTTACCACCCAGACGTGGGGACCGACACGCTTGGAATGTTGTCAAATGTTACATCCGAGAGGTTAGGTTGCCTTAGGTTAGAATATATGACGTTATATACGTATATGCTGTTCCCTCCGAGAAGTAGGGTTCGACAGGCAAGTAATGTTGTCAAATATTGCATCCGAGATGTTAGGTTGCCTTAGGTTAGGATATATAACGGTATAGACGCATGTAATGTTACCACCGAGACGTAGGGACCGACACGCCTGGAATGTTGTCAAATGTTACATCCGAGATGTTAGGTTGCCATAGGTTAGGATATATGACGTTATAGACGTATATACTATTCCCGCCGAGAAGTAGGGTCCGACACGCTAGAAATGTTGTCAAATGTTACATCCGAGTTGTTAGGTTGCCTTAGATTAGGATATATACCGTTATAGACGCATGTAATATTACCACCGAGACGTAGGGACCGACACGCCTGGAATGTTGTCAAATGTTACATCCGAGATGTTAGGTTGCCTTAGGTTAGGATATATGACGTTATAGACGTATATGCTGTTCCCTCCGAGAAGTAGGGTTCGACAGGCCAGGAATGTTGTCAAATATTGCATCCGAGATGTTAGGTTGCCTTAGGTTAGGATATATAACGTTATAGACGCATGTAATGTTACCACCGAGACGTAGGGACCGACACGCCTGGAATGTTGTCAAATGTTACATCCGAGATGTTAGGTTGCCATAGGTTAGAATATATGACGTTATATACGTATATGCTGTTCCCTCCGAGAAGTAGGGTTCGACAGGCAAGGAATGTTGTCAAATATTGCATGCGAGATGTTAGGTTGCCTTAGGTTAGGATATATAACGGTATAGACGCATGTAATGTTACCACCGAGACGTAGGGACCGACACGCCTGGAATGTTGTCAAATGTTACATCCGAGATGTTAGGTTGCCATAGGTTAGGATATATGACGTTATAGACGTATATACTATTCCCGCCGAGAAGTAGGGTCCGACACGCTAGAAATGTTGTCAAATGTTACATCCGAGTTGTTAGGTTGCCTTAGATTAGGATATATACCGTTATAGACGCATGTAATGTTACCACCGAGACGTAGGGACCGACACGCCTGGAATGTTGTCAAATATTACATCCGAGATGTTAGGTTGCCTTAGGTTAGGATATATGACGTTATAGACGTATATGCTGTTCCCTCCGAGAAGTAGGGTTCGACGGGCCAGGAATGTTGTCAAATATTGCATCCGAGATGTTAGGTTGCCTTAGGTTAGGATATATAACGTTATAGACGCATGTAATGTTACCACCGAGACGTAGGGACCGACACGCCTGGAATGTTGTCAAATGTTACATCCGAGATGTTAGGTTGCCATAGGTTAGGATATATGACGTTATAGACGTATATACTGTTCCCGCCGAGAAGTAGGGTCCGACACGCTAGAAATGTTGTCAAATGTTACATCCGAGTTGTTAGGTTGCCTTAGGTGAGGATATATAACGTTATAGACGAATGTAATGTTACCACCGAGACGTAGGGACCGACACGATTGGAATGTTGTCAAATGTTACATCCGAGAAGTTAGGTTGCCTTAGATTAGGATATATACCGTTATAGACGCATGTAATGTTACCACCGAGACGTAGGGACCGACACGCCTGGAATGTTGTCAAATCTTACATCCGAGATGTTAGGTTGCCTTAGGTTAGGATATATGACGTTATAGACGTATATGCTGTTCCCTCCGAGAAATAGGGTTCGGCAGGCAAGGAATGTTGTCAAATATTGCATCCGAGATGTTAGGTTGCCTTAGGTTAGCATATATAACGTTATAGACGCACGTAATGTTACCACCGAGACGTAGGGACCGACACGCCTGGAATGTTGTCAAATGTTACATCCGAGATGTTAGGTTGCCTTAGGTTAGGATATATGACGCTATAGACGTATATACTGTTCCCTCCGAGAAGTAGGGTTCGACAGGCCAGGAATGTTGTCAAATATTGCATCCGAGATGTTAGGTTGCCTTAGATTAGGATGTACAACGTTATAGACGTATATGCTGTTCCCTCCGAGTAGTAGGGTTCGACAGGCGAGGAATGTTGTCAAATATTGCATCCGAGATGTTAGGTTGCCTTAGATTAGGATATATACCGTTATAGACGCATGTAATGTTACCACCGAGACGTAGGGACCGACACGCCTGGAATGTTGTCAAATGTTACATCCGAGATGTTAGGTTGCCTCAGATTAGGATATACAACGTTATAGACGCATATAATTTTCCCACCGAGAAGTAGGGTCCGACACGCCTGGAATGTTGTAGAATAATACATCTGAGATGTCAGGTTGCCTTAGGTTAGGATATATAACATTATAGACGTATATACTGTTCCCTCCGAGAAGTAGGGTTCGACAGGCAAGGAATGTTGTCAAATATTGCATCCGAGATGTTAGGTTGCCTTAGATTAGGATATATACCGTTATAGACGCATGTAATGTTACCACCGAGACGTAGGGACCGACACGCCTGGAATGTTGTCAAATGTTACATCCGAGATGTTAGGTTGCCATAGGTTAGGATATATGACGTTATAGACGTATATACTGTTCCCGCCGAGAAGTAGGGTCCGACACGCTAGAAATGTTGTCAAATGTTACATCCGAGTTGTTAGGTTGCCTTAGGTTAGGATATATAACGTTATAGACGCATGTAATGTTACCACCGAGACGTAGGGACCGACACGATTGGAATGTTGTCAAATGTTACATCCGAGAAGTTAGGTTGCCTTAGATTAGGATATATACCGTTATAGACGCATGTAATGTTACCACCGAGACGTAGGGACCGACACGCCTGGAATGTTGTCAAATGTTACATCCGAGATGTTAGGTTGCCTTAGGTTAGGATATATGACGTTATAGACGTATATGCTGTTCCCTCCGAGAAGTAGGGTTCGACAGGCAAGGAATGTTGTCAAATATTGCATCCGAGATGTTAGGTTGCCTTAGGTTAGCATATATAACATTATAGACGCACGTAATGTTACCACCGAGACGTAGGGACCGACACGCCTGGAATGTTGTCAAATGTTACATCCGAGATGTTAGGTTGCCTTAGGTTAGGATATATGACGCTATAGACGTATATACTGTTCCCTCCGATAAGTAGGGTTCGACAGGCCAGGAATGTTGTCAAATATTGCATCCGAGATGTTAGGTTGCCTTAGATTAGGATGTACAACGTTATAGACGTATATGCTGTTCCCTCCGAGTAGTAGGGTTCGACAGGCGAGGAATGTTGTCAAATATTGCATCCGAGATGTTAGGTTGCCTTAGGTTAGGATATATAACGGTATAGACGCATGTAATGTTACCACCGAGACGTAGGGACCGACACGCCTGGAATGTTGTCAAATGTTACATCCGAGATGTTAGGTTGCCATAGGTTAGGATATATGACGTTATAGACGTATATGCTATTCCCGCCGAGAAGTAGGGTCCGACACGCTAGAAATGTTGTCAAATGTTACATCCGAGTTGTTAGGTTGCCTTAGATTAGGATATATACCGTTATAGACGCATGTAATGTTACCACCGAGACGTAGGGACCGACACGCCTGGAATGTTGTCAAATGTTACATCCGAGATGTTAGGTTGCCTTAGGTTAGGATATATGACGTTATAGACGTATATGCTGTTCCCTCCGAGAAGTAGGTTTCGAAAGGCCAGGAATGTTGTCAAATATTGCATCCGAGATGTTAGGTTGCCTTAGGTTAGGATATATAACGTTATAGACGCATGTAATGTTACCACCGAGACGTAGGGACCGACACGCCTGGAATGTTGTCAAATGTTACATCCGAGATGTTAGGTTGCCATAGGTTAGGATATATGACGTTATAGACGTATATACTGTTCCCGCCGAGAAGTAGCTTCCGACACGCTAGAAATGTTGTCAAATGTTACATCCGAGTTGTTAGGTTGCCTTAGATTAGGATATATACCGTTATAGACGCATGTAATGTTACCACCGAGACGTAGGGACCGACACGCCTGGAATGTTGTCAAATGTTACATCCGAGATGTTAGGTTGCCTCAGATTAGGATATATGACGCTATAGACGTATATACTGTTCCCTCCGAGAAGTAGGGTTCGACAGGCCAGGAATGTTGTCAAATATTGCATCCGAGATGTTAGGTTGCCTTAGATTAGGATGTACAACGTTATAGACGTATATGCTGTTCCCTCCGAGTAGTAGGGTTCGACAGGCGAGGAATGTTGTCAAATATTGCATCCGAGATGTTAGGTTGCCTTAGGTTAGGATATATAACGGTATAGACGCATGTAATGTTACCACCGAGACGTAGGGACCGACACGCCTGGAATGTTGTCAAATGTTACATCCGAGATGTTAGGTTGCCATAGGTTAGGATATATGACGTTATAGACGTATATGCTATTCCCGCCGAGAAATAGGGTCCGACACGCTAGAAATGTTGTCAAATGTTACATCCGAGTTGTTAGGTTGCCTTAGATTAGGATATATACCGTTATAGACGCATGTAATGTTACCACCGAGACGTAGGGACCGACACGCCTGGAATGTTGTCAAATGTTACATCCGAGATGTTAGGTTGCCTTAGGTTAGGATATATGACGTTATAGACGTATATGCTGTTCCCTCCGAGAAGTAGGGTTCGACAGGCCAGGAATGTTGTCAAATATTGCATCCGAGATGTTAGGTTGCCTTAGGTTAGGATATATAACGTAATAGACGCATGTAATGTTACCACCGAGACGTAGGGACCGACACGCCTGGAATGTTGTCAAATGTTACATCCGAGATGTTAGGTTGCCATAGGTTAGGATATATGACGTTATAGACGTATATACTGTTCCCGCCGAGAAGTAGCTTCCGACACGCTAGAAATGTTGTCAAATGTTACATCCGAGTTGTTAGGTTGCCTTAGATTAGGATATATACCGTTATAGACGCATGTAATGTTACCACCGAGACGTAGGGACCGACACGCTTGGAATGTTGTCAAATGTTACATCCGAGATGTTAGGTTGCCTTAGGTTAGCATATATAACATTATAGACGCACGTAATGTTACCACCGAGACGTAGGGACCGACACGCCTGGAATGTTGTCAAATGTTACATCCGAGATGTTAGGTTGCCTTAGGTTAGGATATATGACGCTATAGACGTATATACTGTTCCCTCCGAGAAGTAGGGTTCGACAGGCCAGGAATGTTGTCAAACATTGCATCCGAGATGTTAGGTTGCCTTAGATTAGGATGTACAACGTTATAGACGTATATGCTGTTCCCTCCGAGTAGTAGGGTTCAACAGGCGAGGAATGTTGTCAAATATTGCATCCGAGATGTTAGGTTGCCTTAGATTAGGATATATACCGTTATAGACGCATGTAATGTTACCACCGAGACGTAGGGACCGACACGCCTGGAATGTTGTCAAATGTTACATCCGAGTTGTTAGGTTGCCTTAGATTAGGATATATACCGTTATAGACGCATGTAATGTTACCACCGAGACGTAGGGACCGACACGCCTGGAATGTTGTCAAATGTTACATCCGAGATGTTAGGTTGCCTTAGGTTAGGATATATGACGTTATAGACGTATATGCTGTTCCCTCCGAGAAGTAGGGTTCGAAAGGCCAGGAATGTTGTCAAATATTGCATCCGAGATGTTAGGTTGCCTTAGGTTAGGATATATAACGTTATAGACGCATGTAATGTTACCACCGAGACGTAGGGACCGACACGCCTGGAATGTTGTCAAATGTTACATCCGAGATGTTAGGTTGCCATAGGTTAGGATATATGACGTTATAGACGTATATACTGTTCCCGCCGAGAAGTAGCTTCCGACACGCTAGAAATGTTGTCAAATGTTACATCCGAGTTGTTAGGTTGCCTTAGATTAGGATATATACCGTTATAGACGCATGTAATGTTACCACCGAGACGTAGGGACCGACACGCCTGGAATGTTGTCAAATGTTACATCCGAGATGTTAGGTTGCCTTAGGTTAGCATATATAACGTTATAGACGCACGTAATGTTACCACCGAGACGTAGGGACCGACACGCCTGGAATGTTGTCAAATGTTACATCCGAGATGTTAGGTTGCCTTAGGTTAGGACATATGACGCTATAGACGTATATACTGTTCCCTCCGAGAAGTAGGGTTCGACAGGCAAGGAATGTTGTCAAATATTGCATCCGAGATGTTAGGTTGCCTTAGGTTAGCATATATAACGTTATAGACGCACGTAATGTTACCACCGAGACGTAGGGACCGACACGCCTGGAATGTTGTCAAATGTTACATCCGAGATGTTAGGTTGCCTTAGGTTAGGATATATGACGCTATAGACGTATATACTGTTCCCTCCGAGAAGTAGGGTTCGACAGGCCAGGAATGTTGTCAAATATTGCATCCGAGATGTTAGGTTGCCTTAGATTAGGATGTACAACGTTATAGACGTATATGCTGTTCCCTCCGAGTAGTAGGGATCGACAGGCGAGGAATGTTGTCAAATATTGCATCCGAGATGTTAGGTTGCCTTAGATTAGGATATATACCGTTATAGACGCATGTAATGTTACCACCGAGACGTAGGGACCGACACGCCTGGAATGTTGTCAAATGTTACATCCGAGATGTTAGGTTGCCATAGGTTAGGATATATGACGTTATAGACGTATATACTGTTCCCGCCGAGAAGTAGCTTCCGACACGCTAGAAATGTTGTCAAATGTTACATCCGAGTTGTTAGGTTGCCTTAGATTAGGATATATACCGTTATAGACGCATGTAATGTTACCACCGAGACGTAGGGACCGACACGCCTGGAATGTTGTCAAATGTTACATCCGAGATGTTAGGTTGCCATAGGTTAGCATATATAACGTTATAGACGCACGTAATGTTACCACCGAGACGTAGGGACCGACACGCCTGGAATGTTGTCAAATGTTACATCCGAGATGTTAGGTTGCCTTAGGTTAGGATATATGACGCTATAGACGTATATACTGTTCCCTCCGAGAAGTAGGGTTCGACAGGCAAGGAATGTTGTCAAATATTGCATCCGAGATGTTAGGTTGCCTTAGGTTAGGATATATAACGGTATAGACGCATGTAATGTTACCACCGAGACGTAGGGACCGACACGCCTGGAATGTTGTCAAATGTTACATCCGAGATGTTAGGTTGCCATAGGTTAGGATATATGACGTTATAGACGTATATGCTATTCCCGCCGAGAAGTAGGGTCCGACACGCTAGAAATGTTGTCAAATGTTACATCCGAGTTGTTAGGTTGCCTTAGATTAGGATATATACCGTTATAGACGCATGTAATGTTACCACCGAGACGTAGGGACCGACACGCCTGGAATGTTGTCAAATGTTACATCCGAGATGTTAGGTTGCCTTAGGTTAGGATATATGACGTTATAGACGTATATGCTGTTCCCTCCGAGAAGTAGGGTTCGACAGGCCAGGAATGTTGTCAAATATTGCATCCGAGATGTTAGGTTGCCTTAGATTAGGATATATACCGTTATAGACGCATGTAATGTTACCACCGAGACGTAGGGACCGACACGCCTGGAATGTTGTCAAATGTTACATCCGAGATGTTAGGTTGCCATAGGTTAGGATATATGACGTTATAGACGTATATACTGTTCCCGCCGAGAAGTAGCTTCCGACACGCTAGAAATGTTGCCAAATGTTACATCCGAGTTGTTAGGTTGCCTTAGATTAGGATATATACCGTTATAGACGCATGTAATGTTACCACCGAGACGTAGGGACCGACACGCCTGGAATGTTGTCAAATGTTACATCCGAGATGTTAGGTTGCCTTAGGTTAGCATATATAACGTTATAGACGCACGTAATGTTACCACCGAGACGTAGGGACCGACACGCCTGGAATGTTGTCAAATGTTACATCCGAGATGTTAGGTTGCCTTAGGTTAGGATATATGACGCTATAGACGTATATACTGTTCCCTCCGAGAAGTAGGGTTCGACAGGCAAGGAATGTTGTCAAATATTGCATCCGAGATGTTAGGTTGCCTTAGGTTAGCATATATAACGTTATAGACGCACGTAATGTTACCACCGAGACGTAGGGACCGACACGCCTGGAATGTTGTCAAATGTTACATCCGAGATGTTAGGTTGCCTTAGGTTAGGATATATGACGCTATAGACGTATATACTGTTCCCTCCGAGAAGTAGGGTTCGACAGGCCAGGAATGTTGTCAAATATTGCATCCGAGATGTTAGGTTGCCTTAGATTAGGATGTACAACGTTATAGACGTATATGCTGTTCCCTCCGAGTAGTAGGGATCGACAGGCGAGGAATGTTGTCAAATATTGCATCCGAGATGTTAGGTTGCCTTAGATTAGGATATATACCGTTATAGACGCATGTAATGTTACCACCGAGACGTAGGGACCGACACGCCTGGAATGTTGTCAAATGTTACATCCGAGATGTTAGGTTGCCATAGGTTAGGATATATGACGTTATAGACGTATATACTGTTCCCGCCGAGAAGTAGCTTCCGACACGCTAGAAATGTTGTCAAATGTTACATCCGAGTTGTTAGGTTGCCTTAGATTAGGATATATACCGTTATAGACGCATGTAATGTTACCACCGAGACGTAGGGACCGACACGCCTGGAATGTTGTCAAATGTTACATCCGAGATGTTAGGTTGCCATAGGTTAGCATATATAACGTTATAGACGCACGTAATGTTACCACCGAGACGTAGGGACCGACACGCCTGGAATGTTGTCAAATGTTACATCCGAGATGTTAGGTTGCCTTAGGTTAGGATATATGACGCTATAGACGTATATACTGTTCCCTCCGAGAAGTAGGGTTCGACAGGCAAGGAATGTTGTCAAATATTGCATCCGAGATGTTAGGTTGCCTTAGGTTAGGATATATAACGGTATAGACGCATGTAATGTTACCACCGAGACGTAGGGACCGACACGCCTGGAATGTTGTCAAATGTTACATCCGAGATGTTAGGTTGCCATAGGTTAGGATATATGACGTTATAGACGTATATGCTATTCCCGCCGAGAAGTAGGGTCCGACACGCTAGAAATGTTGTCAAATGTTACATCCGAGTTGTTAGGTTGCCTTAGATTAGGATATATACCGTTATAGACGCATGTAATGTTACCACCGAGACGTAGGGACCGACACGCCTGGAATGTTGTCAAATGTTACATCCGAGATGTTAGGTTGCCTTTGGTTAGGATATATGACGTTATAGACGTATATGCTGTTCCCTCCGAGAAGTAGGGTTCGACAGGCCAGGAATGTTGTCAAATATTGCATCCGAGATGTTAGGTTGCCTTAGATTAGGATATATACCGTTATAGACGCATGTAATGTTACCACCGAGACGTAGGGACCGACACGCCTGGAATGTTGTCAAATGTTACATGCGAGATGTTAGGTTGCCATAGGTAAGGATATATGACGTTATAGACGTATATACTGTTCCCGCCGAGAAGTAGCTTCCGACACGCTAGAAATGTTGCCAAATGTTACATCCGAGTTGTTAGGTTGCCTTAGATTAGGATATATACCGTTATAGACGCATGTAATGTTACCACCGAGACGTAGGGACCGACACGCCTGGAATGTTGTCAAATGTTACATCCGAGATGTTAGGTTGCCTTAGGTTAGCATATATAACGTTATAGACGCACGTAATGTTACCACCGAGACGTAGGGACCGACACGCCTGGAATGTTGTCAAATGTTACATCCGAGATGTTAGGTTGCCTTAGGTTAGGATATATGACGCTATAGACGTATATACTGTTCCCTCCGAGAAGTAGGGTTCGACAGGCCAGGAATGTTGTCAAATATTGCATCCGAGATGTTAGGTTGCCTTAGATTAGGATGTACAACGTTATAGACGTATATGCTGTTCCCTCCGAGTAGTAGGGTTCGACAGGCGAGGAATGTTGTCAAATATTGCATCCGAGATGTTAGGTTGCCTTAGATTAGGATATATACCGTTATAGACGCATGTAATGTTACCACCGAGACGTAGGGACCGACACGCCTGGAATGTTGTCAAATGTTACATCCGAGATGTTAGGTTGCCTCAGATTAGGATATACAACGTTATAGACGCATATAATGTTCCCACCGAGAAGTAGGGTCCGACACTCCTGGAATGTTGTAGAATAATACATCCGAGATGTCAGGTTGCCTTAGGTTAGGATATATAACATTATAGACGTATATACTGTTCCCTCCGAGAAGTAGGGTTCGACAGGCCAGGAATGTTGTCAAATATTAAATCCGAGATGTTAGGTTGCCTTAGATTAGGATATATACCGTTATAGACGCATGTAATGTTACCACCCAGACGTGGGGACCGACACGCTTGGAATGTTGTCAAATGTTACATCCGAGAGGTTAGGTTGCCTTAGGTTAGAATATATGACGTTATAGACGTATATGCTGTTCCCTCCGAGAAGTAGGGTTCGACAGGCAAGGAATGTTGTCAAATATTGCATCCGAGATGTTAGGTTGCCTTAGGTTAGGATATATAACGTTATAGACGCATGTAATGTTACCACCGAGACGTAGGGACCGACACGCCTGGAATGTTGTCAAATGTTACATCCGAGATGTTAGGTTGCCTTAGGTTAGGATATATGACGTTATAGACGTATATGCTGTTCCCTCCGAGAAGTAGGGTTCGACAGGCCAGGAATGTTGTCAAATATTGCATCCGAGATGTTAGGTTGCCTTAGGTTAGGATATATAACGTTATAGACGCATGTAATGTTACCACCGAGACGTAGGGACCGACACGCCTGGAATGTTGTCAAATGTTACATCAGAGATGTTAGGTTGCCATAGGTTAGGATATATGACGTTATAGACGTATATACTGTTCCCGCCGAGAAGTAGGGTCCGACACGCTAGAAATGTTGTCAAATGTTACATCCGAGTTGTTAGGTTGCCTTAGGTTAGGATATATAACGTTATAGACGCATGGAATGTTACCACCGAGACGTAGGGACCGACACGATTGGAATGTTGTCAAATGTTACATCCGAGAAGTTAGGTTGCCTTAGATTAGGATATATACCGTTATAGACGCATGTAATGTTACCACCGAGACGTAGGGACCGACACGCCTGGAATGTTGTCAAATGTTAAATCCGAGATGTTAGGTTGCCTTAGGTTAGGATATATGACGTTATAGACGTATATGCTGTTCCCTCCGAGAAGTAGGGTTCGACAGGCAAGGAATGTTGTCAAATATTGCATCCGAGATGTTAGGTTGCCTTAGGTTAGCATATATAACGTTATAGACGCACGTAATGTTACCACCGAGACGTAGGGACCGACACGCCTGGAATGTTGTCAAATGTTACATCCGAGATGTTAGGTTGCCTTAGGTTAGGATATATGACGCTATAGACGTATATACTGTTCCCTCCGAGAAGTAGGGTTCGACAGGCCAGGAATGTTGTCAAATATTGCATCCGAGATGTTAGGTTGCCTTAGATTAGGATGTACAACGTTATAGACGTATATGCTGTTCCCTCCGAGTAGTAGGGTTCGACAGGCGAGGAATGTTGTCAAATATTGCATCCGAGATGTTAGGTTGCCTTAGATTAGGATATATACCGTTATAGACGCATGTAATGTTACCACCGAGAGGTAGGGACCGACACGCCTGGAATGTTGTCAAATGTTACATCCGAGATGTTAGGTTGCCATAGGTTAGGATATATGACGTTATAGACGTATATACTGTTCCCGCCGAGAAGTAGCTTCCGACACGCTAGAAATGTTGTCAAATGTTACATCCGAGTTGTTAGGTTGCCTTAGATTAGGATATATACCGTTATAGACGCATGTAATGTTACCACCGAGACGTAGGGACCGACACGCCTGGAATGTTGTCAAATGTTACATCCGAGATGTTAGGTTGCCTTGGGTTAGCATACATAACGTTATAGACGCACGTAATGTTACCACCGAGACGTAGGGACCGACACGCCTGGAATGTTGTCAAATGTTACATCCGAGATGTTAGGTTGCCTTAGGTTAGGATATATGACGCTATAGACGTATATACTGTTCCCTCCGAGAAGTAGGGTTCGACAGGCCAGGAATGTTGTCAAATATTGCATCCGAGATGTTAGGTTGCCTTAGATTAGGATGTACAACGTTATAGACGTATATGCTGTTCCCTCCGAGTAGTAGGGTTCGACAGGCGAGGAATGTTGTCAAATATTGCATCCGAGATGTTAGGTTGCCTTAGATTAGGATATATAACGGTATAGACGCATGTAATGTTACCACCGAGACGTAGGGACCGACACGCCTGGAATGTTGTCAAATGTTACATCCGAGATGTTAGGTTGCCATAGGTTAGGATATATGACGTTATAGACGTATATACTGTTCCCGCCGAGAAGTAGGGTCCGACACGCTAGAAATGTTGTCAAATATTGCATCCGAGATGTTAGGTTGCCTTAGATTAGGATATATACCGTTATAGACACATGTAATGTTACCACCGAGACGTAGGAACCGACACGCCTGGAATGTTGTCAAATGTTACATCCGAGATGTTAGGTTGCCTTAGGTTAGGATATATGACGTTATAGACGTATATGCTGTTCCCTCCGAGAAGTAGGGTTCGACAGGCCAGGAATGGTGTCAAATATTGCATCCGAGATGTTAGGTTGCCTTAGGTTAGGATATATAACGTTATAGACGCATGTAATGTTACCACCGAGACGTAGGGACCGACACGCCTGGAATGTTGTCAAATGTTACATCCGAGATGTTAGGTTGCCTTAGGATAGGATATATGACGCTATAGACGTATATACTGTTCCCTCCGAGAAGTACGGTTTGACAGGCCAGGAATGTTGTCAAATATTGCATCCGAGATGTTAGGTTGCCTTAGATTAGGATGTACAACGTTATAGACGTATATGCTGTTCCCTCCGAGTAGTAGGGTTCGACAGGCGAGGAATGTTGTCAAATATTGCATCCGAGATGTTAGGTTGCCTTAGATTAGGATATATACCGTTATAGACGCATGTAATGTTACCACCGAGACGTAGGGACCGACACGCCTGGAATGTTGTCAAATGTTACATCCGAGATGTTAGGTTGCCTCAGATTAGGATATACAACGTTATAGACGCATATAATGTTCCCACCGAGAAGTAGGGTCCGACACGCCTGGAATGTTGTAGAATAATACATCCGAGATGTCAGGTTGCCTTAGGTTAGGATATATAACATTATAGACGTATATACTGTTCCCTCCGAGAAGTAGGGTTCGACAGGCCAGGAATGTTGTCAAATATTGCATCCGAGATGTTAGGTTGCCTTAGATTAGGATATATACCGTTATAGACGCATGTAATGTTACCACCCAGACGTGGGGACCGACACGCTTGGAATGTTGTCAAATGTTACATCCGAGAGGTTAGGTTGCCTTAGGTTAGAATATATGACGTTATAGACGTATATGCTGTTCCCTCCGAGAAGTAGGGTTCTACAGGCAAGGAATGTTGTCAAATATTGCATCCGAGATGTTAGGTTGCCTTAGGTTAGGATATATAACGGTATAGACGCATGTAATGTTACCACCGAGACGTAGGGACCGACACACCTGGAATGTTGTCAAATGTTACATCCGAGATGTTAGGTTGTCATAGGTTAGGATATATGACGTTATAGACGTATATACTGTTCCCGCCGAGAAGTAGGGTCCGACACGCTAGAAATGTTGTCAAATATTGCATCCGAGATGTTAGGTTGCCTTAGATTAGGATATATACCGTTATAGACACATGTAATGTTACCACCGAGACGTAGGGACCGACACGCCTGGAATGTTGTCAAATGTTACATCCGAGATGTTAGGTTGCCTTAGGTTAGGATATATGACGTTATAGACGTATATGCTGTTCCCTCCGAGAAGTAGGGTTCGACAGGCCAGGAATGGTGTCAAATATTGCATCCGAGATGTTAGGTTGCCTTAGGTTAGGATATATAACGTTATAGACGCATGTAATGTTACCACCGAGACGTAGGGACCGACACGCCTGGAATGTTGTCAAATGTTACATCCGAGATGTTAGGTTGCCTTAGGTTAGGATATATGACGCTATAGACGTATATACTGTTCCCTCCGAGAAGTACGGTTCGACAGGCCAGGAATGTTGTCAAATATTGCATCCGAGATGTTAGGTTGTCTTAGGTTAGGATATATAACGGTATAGACGTATATGCTGTTCCCTCCGAGTAGTAGGGTTCGACAGGCGAGGAATGTTGTCAAATATTGCATCCGAGATGTTAGGTTGCCTTAGATTAGGATATATACCGTTATAGACGCATGTAATGTTACCACCGAGACGTAGGGACCGACACGCCTGGAATGTTGTCAAATGTTACATCCGAGATGTTAGGTTGCCTCAGATTAGGATATACAACGTTATAGACGCATATAATGTTCCCACCGAGAAGTAGGGTCCGACACGCCTGGAATGTTGTAGAATAATACATCCGAGATGTCAGGTTGCCTTAGGTTAGGATATATAACATTATAGACGTATATACTGTTCCCTCCGAGATGTAGGGTTCGACAGCCCAGGAATGTTGTCAAATATTGCATCCGAGATGTTAGGTTGCCTTAGATTAGGATATATACCGTTATAGACGCACGTAATGTTACCACCGAGACGTAGGGACCGACACGCCTGGAATGTTGTCAAATGTTACATCCGAGATGTTAGGTTGCCTTAGGTTAGGATATATGACGCTATAGACGTATATACTGTTCCCTCCGAGAAGCAGGGTTCGACAGGCCAGGAATGTTGTCAAATATTGCATCCGAGATGTTAGGTTGCCTTAGATTAGGATGTACAACGTTATAGACGTATATGCTGTTCCCTCCGAGTAGTAGGGTTCGACAGGCGAGGAATGTTGTCAAATATTGCATCCGAGATGTTAGGTTGCCTTAGATTAGGATATATACCGTTATAGACGCATGTAATGTTACCACCGAGACGTAGGGACCGACACGCCTGGAATGTTGTCAAATGTTACATCCGAGATGTTAGGTTGCCTCAGATTAGGATATACAACGTTATAGACGCATATAATGTTCCCACCGAGAAGTAGGGTCCGACACGCCTGGAATGTTGTAGAATAATACATCCGAGATGTCAGGTTGCCTTAGGTTAGGATATATAACATTATAGACGTATATACTGTTCCCTCTGAGAAGTAGGGTTCGACAGGCCAGGAATGTTGTCAAATATTGCATCCGAGATGTTAGGTTGCCTTAGATTAGGATATATACCGTTATAGACGCATGTAATGTTACCACCCAGACGTGGGGACCGACACGCTTGGAATGTTGTCAAATGTTACATCCGAGAGGTTAGGTTGCCTTAGGTTAGAATATATGACGTTATAGACGTATATGCTGTTCCCGCCGAGAAGTAGCTTCCGACACGCTAGAAATGTTGTCAAATGTTACATCCGAGTTGTTAGGTTGCCTTAGATTAGGATATATACCGTTATAGACGCATGTAATGTTACCACCGAGACGTAGGGACCGACACGCCTGGAATGTTGTCAAATGTTACATCCGAGATGTTAGGTTGCCTTAGGTTAGCATATATAACGTTATAGACGCACGTAATGTTACCACCGAGACGTAGGGACCGACACGCCTGGAATGTTGTCAAATGTTACATCCGAGATGTTAGGTTGCCTTAGGTTAGGATATATGACGCTATAGACGTATATACTGTTCCCTCCGAGAAGTAGGGTTCGACAGGCCAGGAATGTTGTCAAATATTGCATCCGAGATGTTAGGTTGCCTTAGATTAGGATGTACAACGTTATAGACGTATATGCTGTTCCCTCCGAGTAGTAGGGTTCGACAGGCGAGGAATGTTGTCAAATATTGCATCCGAGATGTTAGGTTGCCTTAGATTAGGATATATACCGTTATAGACGCATGTAATGTTACCACCGAGACGTAGGGACCGACACGCCTGGAATGTTGTCAAATGTTACATCCGAGATGTTAGGTTGCCTTAGGTTAGGATATATGACGCTATAGACGTATATACTGTTCCCTCCGAGAAGCAGGGTTCGACAGGCCAGGAATGTTGTCAAATATTGCATCCGAGATGTTAGGTTGCCTTAGGCTAGGATATATGACGTTATAGATGTATATGCTGTTCCCTCCGAGAAGTAGGGTTCGACAGGCCAGGAGTGTTGTCAAATATGGCATCCGAGATGTTAGGTTGCCTTAGGTTAGGATATATAACGTTATAGACGTACATACTGTTCCCTCCGAGAAGTAGGGTTCGACAGGCAAGGAATGTTGTCAAATATTGCATCCGAGATGTTAGATTGCCTTAGATTACGATATCGACCGTTATGGACGCATATAATATTCCCACCGAAAAGCATGCACCGACACGCGAGGAATATTGTAAAATATTACGTCTGAGATAATAGGTTGCCTTAGATTAGGATATACAACGTTATAGACTCATATAATGTTCCCACCGAGAAGTAGGGTCCGACACGCCTTGAATGCTGTAGAATATTACATCCGAGATGTCAGGTTGCCTTCGGTTAGGATATATAACGTTATAGACGTATATACTGTTCCCTCCGAGAAGTAGGGTTCGACAGGCCAGGAATGTTGTCAAATATTGCATCCGAGATGTTAGGTTGCCTTAGGTTAGGATATATAACGTTATAGACGCATGTAATGTTACCACCGAGACGTAGGGACCGACACGCCTGGAATGTTGTCAAATGTTACATCCGAGATGTCAGGTTGCCTTCGGTTAGGATATATAACGTTATAGACGCATGTAATGTTACCACCGAGACGTAGGGACCGACACGCCTGGAATTTGTCAAATGTTACATCCGAGATGTCAGGTTGCCTTCGGTTAGGATATATAACGTTATAGACATATATACTGTTCCCTCCGAGAAGTAGGGTTCGACAGGCCAGGAGTGTTGTCAAATATTGCATCCGAGATGTTAGGTTGCCTTAGGTTAGGATATATGACGTTATAGACCTATATACTGTTCCCTCCGAGATGTAGGGTTCGACAGGCCAGGAATGTTGTCACATATTTCATCCGAGATGTTAGGTTGCCTTAGATTAGGATATATACCGTTATAGACGTATATACTGTTCCCTCCGAGCAGTAGGGTTCGACAGGCCAGGAATGTTGTCAAATATTGCATCCGAGATGTTAGGTTACCTTAGATTAGGATATGCAACGTTATAGACGCATATAATGTTACCACCGAGAAGTAAGGTCCGACACGCCTGGAAGGTTGTAGAATATTACATCCGAGATGTTAGGTTGCCTTAGGTTAGGATATATAACGTTATAGACGTACATACTGTTCCCTCCGAGAAGTAGGGTTCGACAGGCAAGGAATGTTGTCAAATATTGCATCCGAGATGTTAGATTGCCTTAGATTACGATATCGACCGTTATGGACGCATATAATATTCCCACCGAAAAGCATGCACCGACACGCGAGGAATATTGTAAAATATTACGTCTGAGATAATAGGTTGCCTTAGATTAGGATATACAACGTTATAGACTCATATAATGTTCCCACCGAGAAGTAGGGTCCGACACGCCTTGAATGCTGTAGAATATTACATCCGAGATGTCAGGTTGCCTTCGGTTAGGATATATAACGTTATAGACGTATATACTGTTCCCCCCGAGAAGTAGGGTTCGACAGGCCAGGAATGTTGTCAAATATTGCATCCGAGATGTTAGGTTGCCTTAGGTTAGGATATATAACGTTATAGACGCATGTAATGTTACCACCGAGACGTAGGGACCGACACGCCTGGAATGTTGTCAAATGTTACATCCGAGATGTCAGGTTGCCTTCGGTTAGGATATATAACGTTATAGACATATATACTGTTCCCTCCGAGAAGTAGGGTTCGACAGGCCAGGAATGTTGTCAAATATTGCGTACGAGATGTTAGGTTGCCTTAGATTAGGATATATACCGCTATAGACGTATATACTGTTCCCTCCGAGATGTAGGGTTCGACAGGCCAGGAATGTTGTCAAATATTGCATCCGAGATGTTAGGTTGCCTTAGATAAGGATATACAACGTTATAGACGCATATAATGTTCCCACCGAGAAGTAGGGTCCGACACGCCTGGAAGGTTGTAGAATATTACATCCGAGATGTTAGGTTGCCTTAGGTTAGGATATATAACGTTATAGACGTATATACTGTTCCCTCCGAGAAGTAGGGTTCGACAGGCCAGGAATGTTGTCAAATATTGCATCCGAGATGTTAGGTTGCCTTAGATTAGGATATATACCGTTATAGACGCATGTAATGTTACCACCCAGACGTGGGGACCGACACGCTTGGAATGTTGTCAAATGTTACATCCGAGAGGTTAGGTTGCCTTAGGTTAGAATATATGACGTTATAGACGTATATGCTGTTCCCGCCGAGAAGTAGCTTCCGACACGCTAGATATGTTGTCAAATGTTACATCCGAGTTGTTAGGTTGCCTTAGATTAGGATATATACCGTTATAGACGCATGTAATGTTACCACCGAGACGTAGGGACCGACACGCCTGGAATGTTGTCAAATGTTACATCCGAGATGTTAGGTTGCCTTAGGTTAGCATATATAACGTTATAGACGCACGTAATGTTACCACCGAGACGTAGGGACCGACACGCCTGGAATGTTGTCAAATGTTACATCCGAGATGTTAGGTTGCCTTAGGTTAGGATATATGACGCTATAGACGTATATACTGTTCCCTCCGAGAAGTAGGGTTCGACAGGCCAGGAATGTTGTCAAATATTGCATCCGAGATGTTAGGTTGCCTTAGATTAGGATGTACAACGTTATAGACGTATATGCTGTTCCCTCCGAGTAGTAGGGTTCGACAGGCGAGGAATGTTGTCAAATATTGCATCCGAGATGTTAGGTTGCCTTAGATAAGGATATACAACGTTATAGACGCATATAATGTTCCCACCGAGACGTAGGGACCGACACGCCTGGAATGTTGTCAAATGTTACATCCGAGATGTTAGGTTGCCTTAGGTTAGCATATATAACGTTATAGACGCACGTAATGTTACCACCGAGACGTAGGGACCGACACGCCTGGAATGTTGTCAAATGTTACATCCGAGATGTTAGGTTGCCTTAGGTTAGGATATATGACGCTATAGACGTATATACTGTTCCCTCCGAGAAGTAGGGTTCGACAGGCCAGGAATGTTGTCAAATATTGCATCCGAGATGTTAGGTTGCCTTAGATTAGGATGTACAACGTTATAGACGTATATGCTGTTCCCTCCGAGTAGTAGGGTTCGACAGGCGAGGAATGTTGTCAAATATTGCATCCGAGATGTTAGGTTGCCTTAGATTAGGATATATACCGTTATAGACGCATGTAATGTTACCACCGAGACGTAGGGACCGACACGCCTGGAATGTTGTCAAATGTTACATCCGAGATGTTAGGTTGCCTTAGGTTAGGATATATGACGCTATAGACGTATATACTGTTCCCTCCGAGAAGCAGGGTTCGACAGGCCAGGAATGTTGTCAAATATTGCATCCGAGATGTTAGGTTGCCTTAGGCTAGGATATATGACGTTATAGATGTATATGCTGTTCCCTCCGAGAAGTAGGGTTCGACAGGCCAGGAGTGTTGTCAAATATGGCATCCGAGATGTTAGGTTGCCTTAGGTTAGGATATATGACGTTATAGACCTATATACTGTTCCCTCCGAGCAGTAGGGTTCGACAGGCCAGGAATGTTGTCACATATTTCATCCGAGATGTTAGGTTGCCTTAGATTAGGATATATACCGTTATAGACGTATATACTGTTACCACCGAGAAGTAAGGTCCGACACGCCTGGAAGGTTGTAGAATATCACATCCGAGATGTTAGGTTGCCTTAGGTTAGGATATATAACGTTATAGACGTACATACTGTTCCCTCCGAGAAGTAGGGTTCGACAGGCAAGGAATGTTGTCAAATATTGCATCCGAGATGTTAGATTGCCTTAGATTACGATATCGACCGTTATGGACGCATATAATATTCCCACCGAAAAGCATGCACCGACACGCGAGGAATATTGTAAAATATTACGTCTGAGATAATAGGTTGCCTTAGATTAGGATATACAACGTTATAGACTCATATAATGTTCCCACCGAGAAGTAGGGTCCGACACGCCTTGAATGCTGTAGAATATTACATCCGAGATGTCAGGTTGCCTTCGGTTAGGATATATAACGTTATAGACGTATATACTGTTCCCTCCGAGAAGTAGGGTTCGACAGGCCAGGAATGTTGTCAAATATTGCATCCGAGATGTTAGGTTGCCTTAGGTTAGGATATATAACGTTATAGACGCATGTAATGTTACCACCGAGACGTAGGGACAGACACGCCTGGAATGTTGTCAAATGTTACATCCGAGATGTCAGGTTGCCTTCGGTTAGGATATATAACGTTATAGACGCATGTAATGTTACCACCGAGACGTAGGGACCGACACGCCTGGAATGTTGTCAAATGTTACATCCGAGATGTCAGGTTGCCTTCGGTTAGGATATATAACGTTATAGACATATATACTGTTCCCTCCGAGAAGTAGGGTTCGACAGGCCAGGAGTGTTGTCAAATATTGCATCCGAGATGTTAGGTTGCCTTAGGTTAGGATATATGACGTTATAGACCTATATACTGTTCCCTCCGAGATGTAGGGTTCGACAGGCCAGGAATGTTGTCACATATTTCATCCGAGATGTTAGGTTGCCTTAGATTAGGATATATACCGTTATAGACGTATATACTGTTCCCTCCGAGCAGTAGGGTTCGACAGGCCAGGAATGTTGTCAAATATTGCATCCGAGATGTTAGGTTACCTTAGATTAGGATATGCAACGTTATAGACGCATATAATGTTACCACCGAGAAGTAAGGTCCGACACGCCTGGAAGGTTGTAGAATATTACATCCGAGATGTTAGGTTGCCTTAGGTTAGGATATATAACGTTATAGACGTACATACTGTTCCCTCCGAGAAGTAGGGTTCGACAGGCAAGGAATGTTGTCAAATATTGCATCCGAGATGTTAGATTGCCTTAGATTACGATATCGACCGTTATGGACGCATATAATATTCCCACCGAAAAGCATGCACCGACACGCGAGGAATATTGTAAAATATTACGTCTGAGATAATAGGTTGCCTTAGATTAGGATATACAACGTTATAGACTCATATAATGTTCCCACCGAGAAGTAGGGTCCGACACGCCTTGAATGCTGTAGAATATTACATCCGAGATGTCAGGTTGCCTTCGGTTAGGATATATAACGTTATAGACGTATATACTGTTCCCCCCGAGAAGTAGGGTTCGACAGGCCAGGAATGTTGTCAAATATTGCATCCGAGATGTTAGGTTGCCTTAGGTTAGGATATATAACGTTATAGACGCATGTAATGTTACCACCGAGACGTAGGGACCGACACGCCTGGAATGTTGTCAAATGTTACATCCGAGATGTCAGGTTGCCTTCGGTTAGGATATATAACGTTATAGACATATATACTGTTCCCTCCGAGAAGTAGGGTTCGACAGGCCAGGAATGTTGTCAAATATTGCGTACGAGATGTTAGGTTGCCTTAGATTAGGATATATACCGCTATAGACGTATATACTGTTCCCTCCGAGATGTAGGGTTCGACAGGCCAGGAATGTTGTCAAATATTGCATCCGAGATGTTAGGTTGCCTTAGATAAGGATATACAACGTTATAGACGCATATAATGTTCCCACCGAGAAGTAGGGTCCGACACGCCTGGAAGGTTGTAGAATATTACATCCGAGATGTTAGGTTGCCTTAGGTTAGGATATATAACGTTATAGACGTATATACTGTTCCCTCCGAGAAGTAGGGTTCGACAGGCCAGGAATGTTGTCAAATATTGCATCCGAGATGTTAGGTTGCCTTAGATTAGGATATATACCGTTATAGACGCATGTAATGTTACCACCCAGACGTGGGGACCGACACGCTTGGAATGTTGTCAAATGTTACATCCGAGAGGTTAGGTTGCCTTAGGTTAGAATATATGACGTTATAGACGTATATGCTGTTCCCGCCGAGAAGTAGCTTCCGACACGCTAGATATGTTGTCAAATGTTACATCCGAGTTGTTAGGTTGCCTTAGATTAGGATATATACCGTTATAGACGCATGTAATGTTACCACCGAGACGTAGGGACCGACACGCCTGGAATGTTGTCAAATGTTACATCCGAGATGTTAGGTTGCCTTAGGTTAGCATATATAACGTTATAGACGCACGTAATGTTACCACCGAGACGTAGGGACCGACACGCCTGGAATGTTGTCAAATGTTACATCCGAGATGTTAGGTTGCCTTAGGTTAGGATATATGACGCTATAGACGTATATACTGTTCCCTCCGAGAAGTAGGGTTCGACAGGCCAGGAATGTTGTCAAATATTGCATCCGAGATGTTAGGTTGCCTTAGATTAGGATGTACAACGTTATAGACGTATATGCTGTTCCCTCCGAGTAGTAGGGTTCGACAGGCGAGGAATGTTGTCAAATATTGCATCCGAGATGTTAGGTTGCCTTAGATAAGGATATACAACGTTATAGACGCATATAATGTTCCCACCGAGACGTAGGGACCGACACGCCTGGAATGTTGTCAAATGTTACATCCGAGATGTTAGGTTGCCTTAGGTTAGCATATATAACGTTATAGACGCACGTAATGTTACCACCGAGACGTAGGGACCGACACGCCTGGAATGTTGTCAAATGTTACATCCGAGATGTTAGGTTGCCTTAGGTTAGGATATATGACGCTATAGACGTATATACTGTTCCCTCCGAGAAGTAGGGTTCGACAGGCCAGGAATGTTGTCAAATATTGCATCCGAGATGTTAGGTTGCCTTAGATTAGGATGTACAACGTTATAGACGTATATGCTGTTCCCTCCGAGTAGTAGGGTTCGACAGGCGAGGAATGTTGTCAAATATTGCATCCGAGATGTTAGGTTGCCTTAGATTAGGATATATACCGTTATAGACGCATGTAATGTTACCACCGAGACGTAGGGACCGACACGCCTGGAATGTTGTCAAATGTTACATCCGAGATGTTAGGTTGCCTTAGGTTAGGATATATGACGCTATAGACGTATATACTGTTCCCTCCGAGAAGCAGGGTTCGACAGGCCAGGAATGTTGTCAAATATTGCATCCGAGATGTTAGGTTGCCTTAGGCTAGGATATATGACGTTATAGATGTATATGCTGTTCCCTCCGAGAAGTAGGGTTCGACAGGCCAGGAGTGTTGTCAAATATGGCATCCGAGATGTTAGGTTGCCTTAGGTTAGGATATATGACGTTATAGACCTATATACTGTTCCCTCCGAGCAGTAGGGTTCGACAGGCCAGGAATGTTGTCACATATTTCATCCGAGATGTTAGGTTGCCTTAGATTAGGATATATACCGTTATAGACGTATATACTGTTACCACCGAGAAGTAAGGTCCGACACGCCTGGAAGGTTGTAGAATATCACATCCGAGATGTTAGGTTGCCTTAGGTTAGGATATATAACGTTATAGACGTACATACTGTTCCCTCCGAGAAGTAGGGTTCGACAGGCAAGGAATGTTGTCAAATATTGCATCCGAGATGTTAGATTGCCTTAGATTACGATATCGACCGTTATGGACGCATATAATATTCCCACCGAAAAGCATGCACCGACACGCGAGGAATATTGTAAAATATTACGTCTGAGATAATAGGTTGCCTTAGATTAGGATATACAACGTTATAGACTCATATAATGTTCCCACCGAGAAGTAGGGTCCGACACGCCTTGAATGCTGTAGAATATTACATCCGAGATGTCAGGTTGCCTTCGGTTAGGATATATAACGTTATAGACGTATATACTGTTCCCTCCGAGAAGTAGGGTTCGACAGGCCAGGAATGTTGTCAAATATTGCATCCGAGATGTTAGGTTGCCTTAGGTTAGGATATATAACGTTATAGACGCATGTAATGTTACCACCGAGACGTAGGGACAGACACGCCTGGAATGTTGTCAAATGTTACATCCGAGATGTCAGGTTGCCTTCGGTTAGGATATATAACGTTATAGACGCATGTAATGTTACCACCGAGACGTAGGGACCGACACGCCTGGAATGTTGTCAAATGTTACATCCGAGATGTCAGGTTGCCTTCGGTTAGGATATATAACGTTATAGACATATATACTGTTCCCTCCGAGAAGTAGGGTTCGACAGGCCAGGAGTGTTGTCAAATATTGCATCCGAGATGTTAGGTTGCCTTAGGTTAGGATATATGACGTTATAGACCTATATACTGTTCCCTCCGAGATGTAGGGTTCGACAGGCCAGGAATGTTGTCACATATTTCATCCGAGATGTTAGGTTGCCTTAGATTAGGATATATACCGTTATAGACGTATATACTGTTCCCTCCGAGCAGTAGGGTTCGACAGGCCAGGAATGTTGTCAAATATTGCATCCGAGATGTTAGGTTACCTTAGATTAGGATATGCAACGTTATAGACGCATATAATGTTACCACCGAGAAGTAAGGTCCGACACGCCTGGAAGGTTGTAGAATATTACATCCGAGATGTTAGGTTGCCTTAGGTTAGGATATATAACGTTATAGACGTACATACTGTTCCCTCCGAGAAGTAGGGTTCGACAGGCAAGGAATGTTGTCAAATATTGCATCCGAGATGTTAGATTGCCTTAGATTACGATATCGACCGTTATGGACGCATATAATATTCCCACCGAAAAGCATGCACCGACACGCGAGGAATATTGTAAAATATTACGTCTGAGATAATAGGTTGCCTTAGATTAGGATATACAACGTTATAGACTCATATAATGTTCCCACCGAGAAGTAGGGTCCGACACGCCTTGAATGCTGTAGAATATTACATCCGAGATGTCAGGTTGCCTTCGGTTAGGATATATAACGTTATAGACGTATATACTGTTCCCCCCGAGAAGTAGGGTTCGACAGGCCAGGAATGTTGTCAAATATTGCATCCGAGATGTTAGGTTGCCTTAGGTTAGGATATATAACGTTATAGACGCATGTAATGTTACCACCGAGACGTAGGGACCGACACGCCTGGAATGTTGTCAAATGTTACATCCGAGATGTCAGGTTGCCTTCGGTTAGGATATATAACGTTATAGACATATATACTGTTCCCTCCGAGAAGTAGGGTTCGACAGGCCAGGAATGTTGTCAAATATTGCGTACGAGATGTTAGGTTGCCTTAGATTAGGATATATACCGCTATAGACGTATATACTGTTCCCTCCGAGATGTAGGGTTCGACAGGCCAGGAATGTTGTCAAATATTGCATCCGAGATGTTAGGTTGCCTTAGATAAGGATATACAACGTTATAGACGCATATAATGTTCCCACCGAGAAGTAGGGTCCGACACGCCTGGAAGGTTGTAGAATATTACATCCGAGATGTTAGGTTGCCTTAGGTTAGGATATATAACGTTATAGACGTATATACTGTTCCCTCCGAGAAGTAGGGTTCGACAGGCCAGGAATGTTGTCAAATATTGCATCCGAGATGTTAGGTTGCCTTAGATTAGGATATATACCGTTATAGACGCATGTAATGTTACCACCCAGACGTGGGGACCGACACGCTTGGAATGTTGTCAAATGTTACATCCGAGAGGTTAGGTTGCCTTAGGTTAGAATATATGACGTTATAGACGTATATGCTGTTCCCGCCGAGAAGTAGCTTCCGACACGCTAGAAATGTTGTCAAATGTTACATCCGAGTTGTTAGGTTGCCTTAGATTAGGATATATACCGTTATAGACGCATGTAATGTTACCACCGAGACGTAGGGACCGACACGCCTGGAATGTTGTCAAATGTTACATCCGAGATGTTAGGTTGCCTTAGGTTAGCATATATAACGTTATAGACGCACGTAATGTTACCACCGAGACGTAGGGACCGACACGCCTGGAATGTTGTCAAATGTTACATCCGAGATGTTAGGTTGCCTTAGGTTAGGATATATGACGCTATAGACGTATATACTGTTCCCTCCGAGAAGTAGGGTTCGACAGGCCAGGAATGTTGTCAAATATTGCATCCGAGATGTTAGGTTGCCTTAGATTAGGATGTACAACGTTATAGACGTATATGCTGTTCCCTCCGAGTAGTAGGGTTCGACAGGCGAGGAATGTTGTCAAATATTGCATCCGAGATGTTAGGTTGCCTTAGATTAGGATATATACCGTTATAGACGCATGTAATGTTACCACCGAGACGTAGGGACCGACACGCCTGGAATGTTGTCAAATGTTACATCCGAGATGTTAGGTTGCCTCAGATTAGGATATACAACGTTATAGACGCATATAATGTTCCCACCGAGAAGTAGGGTCCGACACGCCTGGAGTGTTGTAGAATAATACATCCGAGATGGCAGGTTGCCTTAGGTTAGGATATATAACATTATAGACGTATATACTGTTCCCTCCGAGAAGTAGGGTTCGACAGGCCAGGAATGTTGTCAAATATTGCATCCGAGATGTTAGGTTGCCTTAGATTAGGATATATACCGTTATAGACGCATGTAATGTTACCACCCAGACGTGGGGACCGACACGCTTGGAATGTTGTCAAATGTTACATCCGAGAGGTTAGGTTGCCTTAGGTTAGAATATATGACGTTATAGACGTACATGCTGTTCCCTCCGAGAAGTAGGGTTCGACAGGCAAGGAATGTTGTCAAATATTGCATCCGAGATGTTAGGTTGCCTTAGGTTAGGATATATAACGTTATAGACGCATGTAATGTTACCACCGAGACGTAGGGACCGACACGCCTGGAATGTTGTCAAATGTTACATCCGAGATGTTAGGTTGCCTTAGGTTAGGATATATGACGTTATAGACGTATATGCTGTTCCCTCCGAGAAGTAGGGTTCGACAGGCCAGGAATGTTGTCAAATATTGCATCCGAGATGTTAGGTTGCCTTAGGTTAGGATATATAACGTTATAGACGCATGTAATGTTACCACCGAGACGTAGGGACCGACACGCCTGGAATGTTGTCAAATGTTACATCCGAGATGTCAGGTTGCCTTAGGTTAGGATATATAACATTATAGACGTATATACTGTTCCCTCCGAGAAGTAGGGTTCGACAGGCCAGGAATGTTGTCAAATATTGCATCCGAGATGTTAGGTTGCCTTAGGTTAGGATATATAACGTTATAGACGCATGTAATGTTACCACCGAGACGTAGGGACCGACACGCCTGGAATGTTGTCAAATGTTACATCCGAGATGTTAGGTTGCCATAGGTTAGGATATATGACGTTATAGACGTATATACTGTTCCCGCCGAGAAGTAGGGTCCGACACGCTGGAAATGTTGTCAAATGTTACATCCGAGTTGTTAGGTTGCCTTAGGTTAGGATATATAACGTTATAGACGCATGTAATGTTACCACCGAGACGTAGGGACCGACACGATTGGAATGTTGTCAAATGTTACATCCGAGAAGTTAGGTTGCCTTAGATTAGGATATATACCGTTATAGACGCATGTAATGTTACCACCGAGACGTAGGGACCGACACGCCTGGAATGTTGTCAAATGTTACATCCGAGATGTTAGGTTGCCTTAGGTTAGGATATATAACGTTATAGACGTATATCCTGTTCCCTCCGAGAAGTAGGGTTCGACAGGCCAGGAATGTTGTCAAATATTGCATCCGAGATGTTAGGTTGCCTTAGATTAGGATATATACCGTTATAGACGCATGTAATGTTACCACCGAGACGTAGGGACCGACACGCCTGGAATGTTGTCAAATGTTACATCCGAGATGTTAGGTTGCCTTAGGTTAGGATATACAACGTTATAGACGCATATAATGTTCCCACCGAGAAGTAGGGTTCGACACGCCTGGAATGTTGTAGAATAATACATCCGAGATGTCAGGTTGCCTTAGGTTAGGATATATAACATTATTGACGTATATACTGTTCCCTCCGAGAAGTACGGTTCGACAGGCAAGGAATGTTGTCAAATATTGCATCCGAGATGTTAGGTTGCCTTAGATTAGGATATATACCGTTATAGACGCATGTAATGTTACCACCGAGAGGTAGGGACCGACACGCCTGGAATGTTGTCAAATGTTACATCCGAGATGTTAGGTTGCCATAGGTTAGGATATATGACGTTATAGACGTATATACTGTTCCCGCCGAGATGTAGCTTCCGACACGCTAGAAATGTTGTCAAATGTTACATCCGAGTAGTTAGGTTGCCTTAGATTAGGATATATACCGTTATAGACGCATGTAATGTTACCACCGAGACGTAGGGACCGACACGCCTGGAATGTTGTCAAATGTTACATCCGAGATGTTAGGTTGCCTTAGGTTAGCATATATAACGTTATAGACGCACGTAATGTTACCACCGAGACGTAGGGACCGACACGCCTGGAATGTTGTCAAATGTTACATCCGAGATGTTAGGTTGCCTTAGGTTAGGATATATGACGATATAGACGTATATACTGTTCCCTCCGAGAAGTAGGGTTCGACAGGCCAGGTATGTTGTCAAATATTGCATCCGAGATGTTAGGTTGCTTTAGATTAGGATGTACAACGTTATAGACGTATATGCTGTTCCCTCCGAGTAGTAGGGTTCGACAGGCGAGGAATGTTGTCAAATATTGCATCCGAGATGTTAGGTTGCCTTAGATTAGGATATATACCGTTATAGACGCATGTATTGTTACCACCGAGACGTAGGGACCGACACGCCTGGAATGTTGTCAAATGTTACATCCGAGATGTTAGGTTGCCTCAGATTAGGATATACAACGTTATAGACGCATATAATGTTCCCACCGAGAAGTAGGGTTCGACACGCCTGGAATGTTGTAGAATAATACATCCGAGATGTCAGGTTGCCTTAGGTTAGGATATATAACATTATAGACGTATATACTGTTCCCTCCGAGAAGTAGGGTTCGACAGGCAAGGAATGTTGTCAAATATTGCATCCGAGATGTTAGGTTGCCTTAGATTAGGATATATACCGTTATAGACGCATGTAATGTTACCACCGAGAGGTAGGGACCGACACGCCTGGAATGTTGTCAAATGTTACATCCGAGATGTTAGGTTGCCATAGGTTAGGATATATGACGTTATAGACGTATATACTGTTCCCGCCGAGAAGTAGCTTCCAACACGCTAGAAATGTTGTCAAATGTTACATCCGAGTTGTTAGGTTGCCTTAGATTAGGATATATACCGTTATAGACGCATGTAATGTTACCACCGAGACGTAGGGACCGACACGCCTGGAATGTTGTCAAATGTTACATCCGAGATGTTAGGTTGCCTTAGGTTAGCATATATAACGTTATAGACGCACGTAATGTTACCACCGAGACGTAGGGACCGACACGCCTGGAATGTTGTCAAATGTTACATCCGAGATGTTAGGTTGCCTTAGGTTAGGATATATGACGCTATAGACGTATATACTGTTCCCTCCGAGAAGTAGGGTTCGACAGGCCAGGTATGTTGTCAAATATTGCATCCGAGATGTTAGGTTGCCTTAGATTAGGATGTACAACGTTATAGACGTATATGCTGTTCCCTCCGAGTAGTAGGGTTGGACAGGCGAGGAATGTTGTCAAATATTGCATCCGAGATGTTAGGTTGCCTTAGATTAGGATATATACCGTTATAGACGCATGTAATGTTACCACCGAGACGTGGGGACCGACACGCTTGGAATGTTGTCAAATGTTACATCCGAGAGGTTAGGTTGCCTTAGGTTAGAATATATGACGTTATAGACGTATATGCTGTTCCCTCCGAGAAGTAGGGTTCGACAGGCAAGGAATGTTGTCAAATATTGCATCCGAGATGTTAGGTTGCCTTAGGTTAGGATATATAACGGTATAGACGCATGTAATGTTACCACCGAGACGTAGGGACCGACACGCCTGGAATGTTGTCAAATGTTACATCCGAGATGTTAGGTTGCCTTAGGTTAGGATATATGACGTTATAGACGTATATGCTGTTCCCTCCGAGAAGTAGGGTTCGACAGGCAAGGAATGTTGTCAAATATTGCATCCGAGATGTTAGGTTGCCTTAGGTTAGCATATATAACGTTATAGACGCACGTAATGTTACCACCGAGACGTAGGGACCGACACGCCTGGAATGTTGTCAAATGTTACATCCGAGATGTTAGGTTGCCTTAGGTTAGGATATATGACGCTATAGACGTATATACTGTTCCCTCCGAGAAGTAGGGTTCGACAGGCCAGGAATGTTGTCAAATATTGCATCCGAGATGTTAGGTTGCCTTAGATTAGGATGTACAACGTTATAGACGTATATGCTGTTCCCTCCGAGTAGTAGGGTTCGACAGGCGAGGAATGTTGTCAAATATTGCATCCGAGATGTTAGGTTGCCTTAGATTAGGATATATACCGTTATAGACGCATGTAATGTTACCACCGAGACGTAGGGACCGACACGCCTGGAATGTTGTCAAATGTTACATCCGAGATGATAGGTTGCCTTAGGTTAGGATATATAACGTTATAGACGTATATCCTGTTCCCTCCGAGAAGTAGGGTTCGACAGGCCAGGAATGTTGTCAAATATTGCATCCGAGATGTTAGGTTGCCTTAGATTAGGATATATACCGTTATAGACGCATGTAATGTTACCACCGAGACGTAGGGACCGACACGCCTGGAATGTTGTCAAATGTTACATCCGAGATGTTAGGTTGCCTCAGATTAGGATATACAACGTTATAGACGCATATAATGTTCCCACCGAGAAGTAGGGTTCGACACGCCTGGAATGTTGTAGAATAATACATCCGAGATGTCAGGTTGCCTTAGGTTAGGATATATAACATTATAGACGTATATACTGTTCCCTCCGAGAAGTAGGGTTCGACAGGCCAGGAATGTTGTCAAATATTGCATCCGAGATGTTAGGTTGCCTTAGGTTAGGATATATGACGTTATAGACGTATATACTTTTCCCGCCGAGAAGTAGGGTCCGACACGCTAGAAATGTTGTCAAATATTGCATCCGAGATGTTAGGTTGCCTTAGATTAGGATATATACCGTTATAGACGCATGTAATGTTACCACCGAGACGTAGGGACCGACACGCCTGGAATGTTGTCAAATGTTACATCCGAGATGTTAGGTTGCCTTAGGTTAGGATATATGACGTTATAGACGTATATGCTGTTCCCTCCGAGAAGTAGGGTTCGACAGGCCAGGAATGTTGTCAAATATTGCATCCGAGATGTTAGGTTGCCTTAGGTTAGGATATATAACGTTATAGACGCATGTAATGTTACCACCGAGACGTAGGGACCGACACGCCTGGAATGTTGTCAAATGTTACATCCGAGATGTTAGGTTGCCTTAGGTTAGGATATATGACGCTATAGACGTATATACTGTTCCCTCCGAGAAGTAGGGTTCGACAGGCCAGGAATGTTGTCAAATATTGCATCCGAGATGTTAGGTTGTCTTAGGTTAGGATATATAACGGTATAGACGCATGTAATGTTACCACCAAGACGTAGGGACCGACACGCCTGGAATGTTGTCAAATGTTACATCCGAGATGTTAGGTTGCCTTAGGTTATCATATATAACGTTATAGACGCACGTAATGTTACCACCGAGACGTAGGGACCGACACGCCTGGAATGTTGTCAAATGTTACATCCGAGATGTTAGGTTGCCTTAGGTTAGGATATATGACGCTATAGACGTATATACTGTTCCCTCCGAGAAGTAGGGTTCGACAGGCCAGGAATGTTGTCAAATATTGCATCCGAGATGTTAGGTTGCCTTAGATTAGGATGTACAACGTTATAGACGTATATGCTGTTCCCTCCGAGTAGTAGGGTTCGACAGGCGAGGAATGTTGTCAAATATTGCATCCGAGATGTTAGGTTGCCTTAGATTAGGATATATACCGTTATAGACGCATGTAATGTTACCACCGAGACGTAGGGACCGACACGCCTGGAATGTTGTCAAATGTTACATCCGAGATGTTAGGTTGCCTCAGATTAGGATATACAACGTTATAGACGCATATAATGTTCCCACCGAGAAGTAGGGTCCGACACGCCTGGAATGTTGTAGAATAATACATCCGAGATGTCAGGTTGCCTTAGGTTAGGATATATAACATTATAGACGTATATACTGTTCCCTCCGAGAAGTAGGGTTCGACAGGCCAGGAATGTTGTCAAATATTGCATCCGAGATGTTAGGTTGCCTTAGATTAGGATATATACCGTTATAGACGCATGTAATGTTACCACCGAGACGTAGGGACCGACACGCCTGGAATGTTGTCAAATGTTACATCCGATAGGTTAGGTTGCCTTAGGTTAGAATATATGACGTTATAGACGTATATGCTGTTCCCTCCGAGAAGTAGGGTTCGACAGGCCAGGAATGTTGTCAAATATTGCATCCGAGATGTTAGGTTGCCTTAGGTTAGGATATATAACGTTATAGACGCATGTAATGTTACCACCGAGACGTAGGGACCGACACGCCTGGAATGTTGTCACATGTTACATCCGAGATGTTAGGTTGCCATAGGTTAGGATATATGACGTTATAGACGTATATACTGTTCCCGCCGAGAAGTAGGGTCCGACACGCTAGAAATGTTGTCAAATGTTACATCCGAGTTGTTAGGTTGCCTTAGGTTAGGATATATAACGTTATAGACGCATGTAATGTTACCACCGAGACATAGGGACCGACACGATTGAAATGTTGTCAAATGTTACATCCGAGAAGTTAGGTTGCCTTAGATTAGGATATATACCGTTATAGACGCATGTAATGTTACCACCGCGACGTAGGGACCGACACGCCTGGAATGTTGTCAAATGTTACATCCGAGATTTTAGGTTGCCTTAGGTTAGGATATATAACGTTATAGACGTATATACTGTTCCCTCCGAGAAGTAGGGTTCGACAGGCCAGGAATGTTGTCAAATATTGCATCCGAGATGTAAGGTTGCCTTAGGTTAGGATATATAACATTATAGACGTATATACTGTTCCCTCCGAGAAGTAGGGTTCGACAGGCCAGGAATGTTGTCAAATATTGCATCCGAGATGTTAGGTTGCCTTAGATTAGGATATATACCGTTATAGACGCATGTAATGTTACCACCCAGACGTGGGGACCGACACGCTTGGAATGTTGTCAAATGTTACATCCGAGAGGTTAGGTTGCCTTAGGTTAGAATATATGACGTTATAGACGTATATGCTGTTCCCTCTGAGAAGTAGGGTTCGACAGGCAAGGAATGTTGTCAAATATTGCATCCGAGATGTTAGGTTGCCTTAGGTTAGGATATATAACGTTATAGACGCATGTAATGTTACCACCGAGACGTAGGGACCGACACGCCTGGAATGTTGTCAAATGTTACATCCGAGATGTTAGGTTGCCTTAGGTTAGGATATATGACGTTATAGACGTATATGCTGTTCCCTCCGAGAAGTAGGGTTCGACAGGCCAGGAATGTTGTCAAATATTGCATCCGAGATGTTAGGTTGCCTTAGGTTAGGATATATAACGTTATAGACGCATGTAATGTTACCACCGAGACGTAGGGACCGACACGCCTGGAATGTTGTCAAATTTTACATCCGAGATGTTAGGTTGCCATAGGTTAGGATATATGACGTTATAGACGTATATACTGTTCCCGCCGAGAAGTAGGGTCCGACACGCTAGAAATGTTGTCAAATGTTACATCCGAGTTGTTAGGTTGCCTTAGTTTAGGATATATAACGTTATAGACGCATGTAATGTTACCACCGAGACGTAGGGACCGACACGATTGAAATGTTGTCAAATGTTACATCCGAGAAGTTAGGTTGCCTTAGATTAGGATATATACCGTTATAGACGCATGTAATGTTACCACCGAGACGTAGGGACCGACACGCCTGGAATGTTGTCAAATGTTACATCCGAGATTTTAGGTTGCTTTAGGTTAGGATATATAACGTTATAGACGTATATACTGTTCCCTCCGAGAAGTAGGGTTCGACAGGCAAGGAATGTTGTCAAATATTGCATCCGAGATGTTAGGTTGCCTTAGATTAGGATATATACCGTTATAGACGCATGTAATGTTACCACCGAGAGGTAGGGACCGACACGCCTGGAATGTTGTCAAATGTTACATCCGAGATGTTAGGTTGCCATAGGTTAGGATATATGACGTTATAGACGTATATACTGTTCCCGCCGAGAAGTAGCTTCCAACACGCTAGAAATGTTGTCAAATGTTACATCCGAGTTGTTAGGTTGCCTTAGATTAGGATATATACCGTTATAGACGCATGTAATGTTACCACCGAGACGTAGGGACCGACACGCCTGGAATGTTGTCAAATGTTACATCCGAGATGTTAGGTTGCCTTAGGTTAGCATATATAACGTTATAGACGCACGTAATGTTACCACCGAGACGTAGGGACCGACACGCCTGGAATGTTGTCAAATGTTACATCCGAGATGTTAGGTTGCCTTAGGTTAGGATATATGACGCTATAGACGTATATACTGTTCCCTCCGAGAAGTAGGGTTCGACAGGCCAGGTATGTTGTCAAATATTGCATCCGAGATGTTAGGTTGCCTTAGATTAGGATGTACAACGTTATAGACGTATATGCTGTTCCCTCCGAGTAGTAGGGTTCGACAGGCGAGGAATGTTGTCAAATATTGCATCCGAGATGTTAGGTTGCCTTAGATTAGGATATATACCGTTATAGACGCATGTAATGTTACCACCGAGACGTGGGGACCGACACGCTTGGAATGTTGTCAAATGTTACATCCGAGAGGTTAGGTTGCCTTAGGTTAGAATATATGACGTTATAGACGTATATGCTGTTCCCTCCGAGAAGTAGGGTTCGACAGGCAAGGAATGTTGTCAAATATTGCATCCGAGATGTTAGGTTGCCTTAGGTTAGGATATATAACGGTATAGACGCATGTAATGTTACCACCGAGACGTAGGGACCGACACGCCTGGAATGTTGTCAAATGTTACATCCGAGATGTTAGGTTGCCTTAGGTTAGGATATATGACGTTATAGACGTATATGCTGTTCCCTCCGAGAAGTAGGGTTCGACAGGCAAGGAATGTTGTCAAATATTGCATCCGAGATGTTAGGTTGCCTTAGGTTAGCATATATAACGTTATAGACGCACGTAATGTTACCACCGAGACGTAGGGACCGACACGCCTTGAATGTTGTCAAATGTTACATCCGAGATGTTAGGTTGCCTTAGGTTAGGATATATGACGCTATAGACGTATATACTGTTCCCTCCGAGAAGTACGGTTCGACAGGCCAGGAATGTTGTCAAATATTGCATCCGAGATGTTAGGTTGCCTTAGATTAGGATGTACAACGTTATAGACGTATATGCTGTTCCCTCCGAGTAGTAGGGTTCGACAGGCGAGGAATGTTGTCAAATATTGCATCCGAGATGTTAGGTTGCCTTAGATTAGGATATATACCGTTATAGACGCATGTAATGTTACCACCGAGACGTAGGGACCGACACGCCTGGAATGTTGTCAAATGTTACATCCGAGATGTTAGGTTGCCTTAGGTTAGGATATATGACGTTATAGACGTATATGCTGTTCCCTCCGAGAAGTAGGGTTCGACAGGCCAGGAATGTTGTCAAATATTGCATCCGAGATGTTAGGTTGCCTTAGGTTAGGATATATAACGTTATAGACGCATGTAATGTTACCACCGAGACGTAGGGACCGACACGCCTGGAATGTTGTCAAATTTTACATCCGAGATGTTAGGTTGCCATAGGTTAGGATATATGACGTTATAGACGTATATACTGTTCCCGCCGAGAAGTAGGGTCCGACACGCTAGAAATGTTGTCAAATGTTACATCCGAGTTGTTAGGTTGCCTTAGGTTAGGATATATAACGTTATAGACGCATGTAATGTTACCACCGAGACGTAGGGACCGACACGATTGAAATGTTGTCAAATGTTACATCCGAGAAGTTAGGTTGCCTTAGATTAGGATATATACCGTTATAGACGCATGTAATGTTACCACCGAGACGTAGGGACCGACACGCCTGGAATGTTGTCAAATGTTACATCCGAGATTTTAGGTTGCTTTAGGTTAGGATATATAACGTTATAGACGTATATACTGTTCCCTCCGAGAAGTAGGGTTCGACAGGCCAGGAATGTTGTCAAATATTGCATACGAGATGTTAGGTTGCCTTAGATTAGGATATATAACGTTATAGACGCACGTAATGTTACCACCGAGACGTAGGGACCGACACGCCTGGAATGTTGTCAAAAGTTACAACCGAGATGTTAGGTTGCCTTAGGTTAGGATATATGACGCTATAGACGTATATACTGTTCCCTCCGAGAAGTAGGGTTCGACAGGCCAGGAATGTTGTCAAATATTGCATCCGAGATGTTAGGTTGCCTTAGATTAGGATGTACAACGTTATAGACGTATATGCTGTTCCCTCCGAGTAGTAGGGTTCGACAGGCGAGGAATGTTGTCAAATATTGCATCCGAGATGTTAGGTTGCCTTAGATTAGGATATATACCGTTATAGACGCATGTAATGTTACCACCGAGACGTAGGGACCGACACGCCTGGAATGTTGTCAAATGTTACATCCGAGATGTTAGGTTGCCTCAGATTAGGATATACAACGTTATAGACGCATATAATGTTCCCACCGAGAAGTAGGGTCGGACACGCCTGGAATGTTGTAGAATAATACATCCGAGATGTCAGGTTGCCTTAGGTTAGGATATATAACATTATAGACGTATATACTGTTCCCTCCGAGAAGTAGGGTTCGACAGGCCAGGAATGTTGTCAAATATTGCATCCGAGATGTTAGGTTGCCTTAGATTAGGATATATACCGTTATAGACGCATGTAATGTTACCACCCAGACGTGGGGACCGACACGCTTGGAATGTTGTCAAATGTTACATCCGAGAGGTTAGGTTGCCTTAGGTTAGAATATATGACGTTATAGACGTATATGCTGTTCCCTCTGAGAAGTAGGGTTCGACAGGCAAGGAATGTTGTCAAATATTGCATCCGAGATGTTAGGTTGCCTTAGGTTAGGATATATAACGTTATAGACGCATGTAATGTTACCACCGAGACGTAGGGACCGACACGCCTGGAATGTTGTCAAATGTTACATCCGAGATGTTAGGTTGCCTTAGGTTAGGATATATGACGTTATAGACGTATATGCTGTTCCCTCCGAGAAGTAGGGTTCGACAGGCCAGGAATGTTGTCAAATATTGCATCCGAGATGTTAGGTTGCCTTAGGTTAGGATATATAACGTTATAGACGCATGTAATGTTACCACCGAGACGTAGGGACCGACACGCCTGGAATGTTGTCAAATTTTACATCCGAGATGTTAGGTTGCCATAGGTTAGGATATATGACGTTATAGACGTATATACTGTTCCCGCCGAGAAGTAGGGTCCGACACGCTAGAAATGTTGTCAAATGTTACATCCGAGTTGTTAGGTTGCCTTAGGTTAGGATATATAACGTTATAGACGCATGTAATGTTACCACCGAGACGTAGGGACCGACACGATTGAAATGTTGTCAAATGTTACATCCGAGAAGTTAGGTTGCCTTAGATTAGGATATATACCGTTATAGACGCATGTAATGTTACCACCGAGACGTAGGGACCGACACGCCTGGAATGTTGTCAAATGTTACATCCGAGATTTTAGGTTGCTTTAGGTTAGGATATATAACGTTATAGACGTATATACTGTTCCCTCCGAGAAGTAGGGTTCGACAGGCCAGGAATGTTGTCAAATATTGCATACGAGATGTTAGGTTGCCTTAGATTAGGATATATACCGTTATAGACGCATGTAATGTTACCACCGAGACGTAGGGACCCACACGCCTGGAATGTTGTCAAATGTTACATCCGAGATGTTAGGTTGCCTTAGGTTAGGATATATGACGTTATAGACGTATATGCTGTTCCCTCCGAGAAGTAGGGTTCGACAGGCAAGGAATGTTGTCAAATATTGCATCCGAGATGTTAGGTTGCCTTAGGTTAGCATATATAACGTTATAGACGCACGTAATGTTACCACCGAGACGTAGGGACCGACACGCCTGGAATGTTGTCAAAAGTTACAACCGAGATGTTAGGTTGCCTTAGGTTAGGATATATGACGCTATAGACGTATATACTGTTCCCTCCGAGAAGTAGGGTTCGACAGGCCAGGAATGTTGTCAAATATTGCATCCGAGATGTTAGGTTGCCTTAGATTAGGATGTACAACGTTATAGACGTATATGCTGTTCCCTCCGAGTAGTAGGGTTCGACAGGCGAGGAATGTTGTCAAATATTGCATCCGAGATGTTAGGTTGCCTTAGATTAGGATATATACCGTTATAGACGCATGTAATGTTACCACCGAGACGTAGGGACCGACACGCCTGGAATGTTGTCAAATGTTACATCCGAGATGTTAGGTTGCCTCAGATTAGGATATACAACGTTATAGACGCATATAATGTTCCCACCGAGAAGTAGGGTCGGACACGCCTGGAATGTTGTAGAATAATACATCCGAGATGTCAGGTTGCCTTAGGTTAGGATATATAACATTATAGACGTATATACTGTTCCCTCCGAGAAGTAGGGTTCGACAGGCCAGGAATGTTGTCAAATATTGCATCCGAGATGTTAGGTTGCCTTAGATTAGGATATATACCGTTATAGACGCATGTAATGTTACCACCCAGACGTGGGGACCGACACGCTTGGAATGTTGTCAAATGTTACATCCGAGAGGTTAGGTTGCCTTAGGTTAGAATATATGACGTTATAGACGTATATGCTGTTCCCTCCGAGAAGTAGGGTTCGACAGGCCAGGAATGTTGTCAAATATTGCATCCGAGATGTTAGGTTGCCTTAGGTTAGGATATATAACGTTATAGACGCATGTAATGTTACCACCGAGACGTAGGGACCGACACGCCTGGAATGCTGTCAAATGTTACATCCGAGATGTTAGGTTGCCATAGGTTAGGATATATGACGTTATAGACGTATATACTGTTCCCGCCGAGAAGTAGGGTCCGACACGCTAGAAATGTTGTCAAATGTTACATCCGAGTTGTTAGGTTGCCTTAGGTTAGGATATATAACGTTATAGACGCATGTAATGTTACCACCGAGACGTAGGGACCGACACGATTGAAATGTTGTCAAATGTTACATCCGAGAAGTTAGGTTGCCTTAGATTAGGATATATACCGTTATAGACGCATGTAATGTTACCACCGAGACGTAGGGACCGACACGCCTGGAATGTTGTCAAATGTTACATCCGAGATTTTAGGTTGCTTTAGGTTAGGATATATAACGTTATAGACGTATATACTGTTCCCTCCGAGAAGTAGGGTTCGACAGGCCAGGAATGTTGTCAAATATTGCATACGAGATGTTAGGTTGCCTTAGATTAGGATATATACCGTTATAGACGCATGTAATGTTACCACCGAGACGTAGGGACCCACACGCATGGAATGTTGTCAAGTGTTACATCCGAGATGTTAGGTTGCCTTAGGTTAGCATATATAACGTTATAGACGCACGTAATGTTACCACCGAGACGTAGGGACCGACACGCCTGGAATGTTGTCAAATGTTACATCCGAGATGTTAGGTTGCCTTAGGTTAGCATATATAACGTTATAGACGCACGTAATGTTACCACCGAGACGTAGGGACCGACACGCCTGGAATGTTGTCAAATGTTACATCCGAGATGTTAGGTTGCCTTAGGTTAGGATATATGACGCTATAGACGTATATACTGTTCCCTCCGAGAAGTAGGGTTCGACAGGCCAGGAATGTTGTCAAATATTGCATCCGAGATGTTAGGTTGCCTTAGATTAGGATATATACCGTTATAGACGCATGTAATGTTACCACCCAGACGTGGGGACCGACACGCTTGGAATGTTGTCAAATGTTACATCCGAGAGGTTAGGTTGCCTTAGGTTAGAATATATGACGTGATAGACGTATATGCTGTTCCCTCCGAGAAGTAGGGTTCGACAGGCAAGGAATGTTGTCAAATATTGCATCCGAGATGTTAGGTTGCCTTAGGTTAGGATATATAACGGTATAGACGCATGTAATGTTACCACCGAGACGTAGGGACCGACACGCCTGGAATGTTGTCAAATGTTACATCCGAGATGTTAGGTTGCCATAGGTTAGGATATATGACGTTATAGACGTATATACTGTTCCCGCTGAGAAGTAGGGTCCGACACGCTAGAAATGTTGTCAAATATTGCATCCGAGATGTTAGGTTGCCTTAGATTAGGATATATACCGTTATGGACGCATGTAATGTTACCACCGAGACGTAGGGACCGACACGCCTGGAATGTTGTCAAATGTTACATCCGAGATGTTAGGTTGCCTTAGGTTAGGATATATGACGCTATAGACGTATATGCTGTTCCCTCCGAGAAGTAGGGTTCGACAGGCCAGGAATGTTGTCAAATATTGCATCCGAGATGTTAGGTTGTCTTAGGTTAGGATATATAACGGTATAGACGCATGTAATGTTACCACCGAGACGTAGGGACCGACACGCCTGGAATGTTGTCAAATGTTACATCCGAGATGTTAGGTTGCCTTAGGTTAGCATATATAACGTTATAGACGCACGTAATGTTACCACCGAGACGTAGGGACCGACACGCCTGGAATGTTGTCAAATGTTACATCCGAGATGTTAGGTTGCCTTAGGTTAGGATATATGACGCTATAGACGTATATACTGTTCCCTCCGAGAAGTAGGGTTCGACAGGCCAGGAATGTTGTCAAATATTGCATCCGAGATGTTAGGTTGCCTTAGATTAGGATGTACAACGTTATAGACGTATATGCTGTTCCCTCCGAGTAGTAGGGTTCGACAGGCGAGGAATGTTGTCAAATATTGCATCCGAGATGTTAGGTTGCCTTAGATTAGGATATATACCGTTATAGACGCATGTAATGTTACCACCGAGACGTAGGGACCGACACGCCTGGAATGTTGTCAAATGTTACATCCGAGATGTTAGGTTGCCTCAGATTAGGATATACAACGTTATAGACGCATATAATGTTCCCACCGAGAAGTAGGGTCGGACACGCCTGGAATGTTGTAGAATAATACATCCGAGATGTCAGGTTGCCTTAGGTTAGGATATATAACATTATAGACGTATATACTGTTCCCTCCGAGAAGTAGGGTTCGACAGGCCAGGAATGTTGTCAAATATTGCATCCGAGATGTTAGGTTGCCTTAGATTAGGATATATACCGTTATAGACGCATGTAATGTTACCACCCAGACGTGGGGACCGACACGCTTGGAATGTTGTCAAATGTTACATCCGAGAGGTTAGGTTGCCTTAGGTTAGAATATATGACGTTATAGACGTATATGCTGTTCCCTCTGAGAAGTAGGGTTCGACAGGCAAGGAATGTTGTCAAATATTGCATCCGAGATGTTAGGTTGCCTTAGGTTAGGATATATAACGTTATAGACGCATGTAATGTTACCACCGAGACGTAGGGACCGACACGCCTGGAATGTTGTCAAATGTTACATCCGAGATGTTAGGTTGCCTTAGGTTAGGATATATGGCGTTATAGACGTATATGCTGTTCCCTCCGAGAAGTAGGGTTCGACAGGCCAGGAATGTTGTCAAATATTGCATCCGAGATGTTAGGTTGCCTTAGGTTAGGATATATAACGTTATAGACGCATGTAATGTTACCACCGAGACGTAGGGACCGACACGCCTGGAATGTTGTCAAATGTTACATCCGAGATGTTAGGTTGCCATAGGTTAGGATATATGACGTTATAGACGTATATACTGTTCCCGCCGAGAAGTAGGGTCCGACACGCTAGAAATGTTGTCAAATGTTACATCCGAGTTGTTAGGTTGCCTTAGGTTAGGATATATAACGTTATAGACGCATGTAATGTTACCACCGAGACGTAGGGACCGACACGATTGAAATGTTGTCAAATGTTACATCCGAGAAGTTAGGTTGCCTTAGATTAGGATATATACCGTTATAGACGCATGTAATGTTACCACCGAGACGTAGGGACCGACACTCCTGGAATGTTGTCAAATGTTACATCCGAGATTTTAGGTTGCTTTAGGTTAGGATATATAACGTTATAGACGTATATACTGTTCCCTCCGAGAAGTAGGGTTCGACAGGCCAGGAATGTTGTCAAATATTGCATACGAGATGTTAGGTTGCCTTAGATTAGGATATATACCGTTATAGACGCATGTAATGTTACCACCGAGACGTAGGGACCCACACGCCTGGAATGTTGTCAAATGTTACATCCGAGATGTTAGGTTGCCTTAGGTTAGCATATATAACGTTATAGACGCACGTAATGTTACCACCGAGACGTAGGGACCGACACGCCTGGAATGTTGTCAAATGTTACATCCGAGATGTTAGGTTGCCTTAGGTTAGCATATATAACGTTATAGACGCACGTAATGTTACCACCGAGACGTAGGGACCGACACGCCTGGAATGTTGTCAAATGTTACATCCGAGATGTTAGGTTGCCTTAGGTTAGGATATATGACGCTATAGACGTATATACTGTTCCCTCCGAGAAGTAGGGTTCGACAGGCCAGGAATGTTGTCAAATATTGCATCCGAGATGTTAGGTTGCCTTAGATTAGGATATATACCGTTATAGACGCATGTAATGTTACCACCCAGACGTGGGGACCGACACGCTTGGAATGTTGTCAAATGTTACATCCGAGAGGTTAGGTTGCCTTAGGTTAGAATATATGACGTGATAGACGTATATGCTGTTCCCTCCGAGAAGTAGGGTTCGACAGGCAAGGAATGTTGTCAAATATTGCATCCGAGATGTTAGGTTGCCTTAGGTTAGGATATATAACGGTATAGACGCATGTAATGTTACCACCGAGACGTAGGGACCGACACGCCTGGAATGTTGTCAAATGTTACATCCGAGATGTTAGGTTGCCATAGGTTAGGATATATGACGTTATAGACGTATATACTGTTCCCGCTGAGAAGTAGGGTCCGACACGCTAGAAATGTTGTCAAATATTGCATCCGAGATGTTAGGTTGCCTTAGATTAGGATATATACCGTTATGGACGCATGTAATGTTACCACCGAGACGTAGGGACCGACACGCCTGGAATGTTGTCAAATGTTACATCCGAGATGTTAGGTTGCCTTAGGTTAGGATATATGACGCTATAGACGTATATGCTGTTCCCTCCGAGAAGTAGGGTTCGACAGGCCAGGAATGTTGTCAAATATTGCATCCGAGATGTTAGGTTGTCTTAGGTTAGGATATATAACGGTATAGACGCATGTAATGTTACCACCGAGACGTAGGGACCGACACGCCTGGAATGTTGTCAAATGTTACATCCGAGATGTTAGGTTGCCTTAGGTTAGCATATATAACGTTATAGACGCACGTAATGTTACCACCGAGACGTAGGGACCGACACGCCTGGAATGTTGTCAAATGTTACATCCGAGATGTTAGGTTGCCTTAGGTTAGGATATATGACGCTATAGACGTATATACTGTTCCCTCCGAGAAGTAGGGTTCGACAGGCCAGGAATGTTGTCAAATATTGCATCCGAGATGTTAGGTTGCCTTAGATTAGGATGTACAACGTTATAGACGTATATGCTGTTCCCTCCGAGTAGTAGGGTTCGACAGGCGAGGAATGTTGTCAAATATTGCATCCGAGATGTTAGGTTGCCTTAGATTAGGATATATACCGTTATAGACGCATGTAATGTTACCACCGAGACGTAGGGACCGACACGCCTGGAATGTTGTCAAATGTTACATCCGAGATGTTAGGTTGCCTCAGATTAGGATATACAACGTTATAGACGCATATAATGTTCCCACCGAGAAGTAGGGTCGGACACGCCTGGAATGTTGTAGAATAATACATCCGAGATGTCAGGTTGCCTTAGGTTAGGATATATAACATTATAGACGTATATACTGTTCCCTCCGAGAAGTAGGGTTCGACAGGCCAGGAATGTTGTCAAATATTGCATCCGAGATGTTAGGTTGCCTTAGATTAGGATATATACCGTTATAGACGCATGTAATGTTACCACCCAGACGTGGGGACCGACACGCTTGGAATGTTGTCAAATGTTACATCCGAGAGGTTAGGTTGCCTTAGGTTAGAATATATGACGTTATAGACGTATATGCTGTTCCCTCTGAGAAGTAGGGTTCGACAGGCAAGGAATGTTGTCAAATATTGCATCCGAGATGTTAGGTTGCCTTAGGTTAGGATATATAACGTTATAGACGCATGTAATGTTACCACCGAGACGTAGGGACCGACACGCCTGGAATGTTGTCAAATGTTACATCCGAGATGTTAGGTTGCCTTAGGTTAGGATATATGGCGTTATAGACGTATATGCTGTTCCCTCCGAGAAGTAGGGTTCGACAGGCCAGGAATGTTGTCAAATATTGCATCCGAGATGTTAGGTTGCCTTAGGTTAGGATATATAACGTTATAGACGCATGTAATGTTACCACCGAGACGTAGGGACCGACACGCCTGGAATGTTGTCAAATGTTACATCCGAGATGTTAGGTTGCCATAGGTTAGGATATATGACGTTATAGACGTATATACTGTTCCCGCCGAGAAGTAGGGTCCGACACGCTAGAAATGTTGTCAAATGTTACATCCGAGTTGTTAGGTTGCCTTAGGTTAGGATATATAACGTTATAGACGCATGTAATGTTACCACCGAGACGTAGGGACCGACACGATTGAAATGTTGTCAAATGTTACATCCGAGAAGTTAGGTTGCCTTAGATTAGGATATATACCGTTATAGACGCATGTAATGTTACCACCGAGACGTAGGGACCGACACTCCTGGAATGTTGTCAAATGTTACATCCGAGATTTTAGGTTGCTTTAGGTTAGGATATATAACGTTATAGACGTATATACTGTTCCCTCCGAGAAGTAGGGTTCGACAGGCCAGGAATGTTGTCAAATATTGCATACGAGATGTTAGGTTGCCTTAGATTAGGATATATACCGTTATAGACGCATGTAATGTTACCACCGAGACGTAGGGACCCACACGCCTGGAATGTTGTCAAATGTTACATCCGAGATGTTAGGTTGCCTTAGGTTAGCATATATAACGTTATAGACGCACGTAATGTTACCACCGAGACGTAGGGACCGACACGCCTGGAATGTTGTCAAATGTTACATCCGAGATGTTAGGTTGCCTTAGGTTAGCATATATAACGTTATAGACGCACGTAATGTTACCACCGAGACGTAGGGACCGACACGCCTGGAATGTTGTCAAATGTTACATCCGAGATGTTAGGTTGCCTTAGGTTAGGATATATGACGCTATAGACGTATATACTGTTCCCTCCGAGAAGTAGGGTTCGACAGGCCAGGAATGTTGTCAAATATTGCATCCGAGATGTTAGGTTGCCTTAGATTAGGATATATACCGTTATAGACGCATGTAATGTTACCACCCAGACGTGGGGACCGACACGCTTGGAATGTTGTCAAATGTTACATCCGAGAGGTTAGGTTGCCTTAGGTTAGAATATATGACGTGATAGACGTATATGCTGTTCCCTCCGAGAAGTAGGGTTCGACAGGCAAGGAATGTTGTCAAATATTGCATCCGAGATGTTAGGTTGCCTTAGGTTAGGATATATAACGGTATAGACGCATGTAATGTTACCACCGAGACGTAGGGACCGACACGCCTGGAATGTTGTCAAATGTTACATCCGAGATGTTAGGTTGCCATAGGTTAGGATATATGACGTTATAGACGTATATACTGTTCCCGCTGAGAAGTAGGGTCCGACACGCTAGAAATGTTGTCAAATATTGCATCCGAGATGTTAGGTTGCCTTAGATTAGGATATATACCGTTATGGACGCATGTAATGTTACCACCGAGACGTAGGGACCGACACGCCTGGAATGTTGTCAAATGTTACATCCGAGATGTTAGGTTGCCTTAGGTTAGGATATATGACGCTATAGACGTATATGCTGTTCCCTCCGAGAAGTAGGGTTCGACAGGCCAGGAATGTTGTCAAATATTGCATCCGAGATGTTAGGTTGTCTTAGGTTAGGATATATAACGGTATAGACGCATGTAATGTTACCACCGAGACGTAGGGACCGACACGCCTGGAATGTTGTCAAATGTTACATCCGAGATGTTAGGTTGCCTTAGGTTAGCATATATAACGTTATAGACGCACGTAATGTTACCACCGAGACGTAGGGACCGACACGCCTGGAATGTTGTCAAATGTTACATCCGAGATGTTAGGTTGCCTTAGGTTAGGATATATGACGCTATAGACGTATATACTGTTCCCTCCGAGAAGTAGGGTTCGACAGGCCAGGAATGTTGTCAAATATTGCATCCGAGATGTTAGGTTGCCTTAGATTAGGATGTACAACGTTATAGACGTATATGCTGTTCCCTCCGAGTAGTAGGGTTCGACAGGCGAGGAATGTTGTCAAATATTGCATCCGAGATGTTAGGTTGCCTTAGATTAGGATATATACCGTTATAGACGCATGTAATGTTACCACCGAGACGTAGGGACCGACACGCCTGGAATGTTGTCAAATGTTACATCCGAGATGATAGGTTGCCTTAGGTTAGGATATATAACGTTATAGACGTATATCCTATTCCCTCCGAGAAGTAGGGTTCGACAGGCCAGGAATGTTGTCAAATATTGCATCCGAGATGTTAGGTTGCCTTAGATTAGGATATATACCGTTATAGACGCATGTAATGTTACCACCCAGACGTGGGGACCGACACGCTTGGAATGTTGTCAAATGTTACATCCGAGAGGTTAGGTTGCCTTAGGTTAGAATATATGACGTTATAGACGTATATGCTGTTCCCTCCGAGAAGTAGGGTTCGACAGGCCAGGAATGTTGTCAAATATTGCATCCGAGATGTTAGGTTGCCTTAGGTTAGGATATATAACGTTATAGACGCATGTAATGTTACCACCGAGACGTAGGGACCGACACGCCTGGAATGTTGTCAAATGTTACAACCGAGATGTTAGGTTGCCTTAGGTTAGGATATATGACGCTATAGACGTATATACTGTTCCCTCCGAGAAGTAGGGTTCGACAGGCCAGGAATGTTGTCAAATATTGCATCCGAGATGTTAGGTTGCCTTAGATTAGGATGTACAACGTTATAGACGTATATGCTGTTCCCTCCGAGTAGTAGGGTTCGACAGGCGAGGAATGTTGTCAAATATTGCATCCGAGATGTTAGGTTGCCTTAGATTAGGATATATACCGTTATAGACGCATGTAATGTTACCACCGAGACGTAGGGACCGACACGCCTGGAATGTTGTCAAATGTTACATCCGAGATGTTAGGTTGCCTTAGGTTAGCATATATAACGTTATAGACGCACGTAATGTTACCACCGAGACGTAGGGACCGACACGCCTGGAATGTTGTCAAATGTTACATCCGAGATGTTAGGTTGCCTTAGGTTAGGATATATGACGCTATAGACGTATATACTGTTCCCTCCGAGAAGTAGGGTTCGACAGGCCAGGAATGTTGTCAAATATTGCATCCGAGATGTTAGGTTGCCTTAGATTAGGATATATACCGTTATAGACGCATGTAATGTTACCACCCAGACGTGGGGACCGACACGCTTGGAATGTTGTCAAATGTTACATCCGAGAGGTTAGGTTGCCTTAGGTTAGAATATATGACGTGATAGACGTATATGCTGTTCCCTCCGAGAAGTAGGGTTCGACAGGCAAGGAATGTTGTCAAATATTGCATCCGAGATGTTAGGTTGCCTTAGGTTAGGATATATAACGGTATAGACGCATGTAATGTTACCACCGAGACGTAGGGACCGACACGCCTGGAATGTTGTCAAATGTTACATCCGAGATGTTAGGTTGCCATAGGTTAGGATATATGACGTTATAGACGTATATACTGTTCCCGCTGAGAAGTAGGGTCCGACACGCTAGAAATGTTGTCAAATATTGCATCCGAGATGTTAGGTTGCCTTAGATTAGGATATATACCGTTATGGACGCATGTAATGTTACCACCGAGACGTAGGGACCGACACGCCTGGAATGTTGTCAAATGTTACATCCGAGATGTTAGGTTGCCTTAGGTTAGGATATATGACGCTATAGACGTATATGCTGTTCCCTCCGAGAAGTAGGGTTCGACAGGCCAGGAATGTTGTCAAATATTGCATCCGAGATGTTAGGTTGTCTTAGGTTAGGATATATAACGGTATAGACGCATGTAATGTTACCACCGAGACGTAGGGACCGACACGCCTGGAATGTTGTCAAATGTTACATCCGAGATGTTAGGTTGCCTTAGGTTAGCATATATAACGTTATAGACGCACGTAATGTTACCACCGAGACGTAGGGACCGACACGCCTGGAATGTTGTCAAATGTTACATCCGAGATGTTAGGTTGCCTTAGGTTAGGATATATGACGCTATAGACGTATATACTGTTCCCTCCGAGAAGTAGGGTTCGACAGGCCAGGAATGTTGTCAAATATTGCATCCGAGATGTTAGGTTGCCTTAGATTAGGATGTACAACGTTATAGACGTATATGCTGTTCCCTCCGAGAAGTAGGGTTCGACAGGCAAGGAATGTTGTCAAATATTGCATCCGAGATGTTAGGTTGCCTTAGATTAGGATATATACCGTTATAGACGCATGTAATGTTACCACCGAGAGGTAGGGACCGACACGCCTGGAATGTTGTCAAATGTTACATCCGAGATGTTAGGTTGCCATAGGTTAGGATATATGACGTTATAGACGTATATACTGTTCCCGCCGAGAAGTAGCTTCCGACACGCTAGAAATGTTGTCAAATGTTACATCCGAGTTGTTAGGTTGCCTTAGATTAGGATATATACCGTTATAGACGCATGTAATGTTACCACCGAGACGTAGGGACCGACACGCCTGGAATGTTGTCAAATGTTACATCCGAGATGTTAGGTTGCCTTAGGTTAGCATATATAACGTTATAGACGCACGTAATGTAACCACCGAGACGTAGGGACCGACACGCCTGGAATGTTGTCAAATGTTACATCCGAGATGTTAGGTTGCCTTAGGTTAGGATATATGACGCTATAGACGTATATACTGTTGCCTCCGAGAAGTAGGGTTCGACAGGCCAGGAATGTTGTCAAATATTGCATCCGAGATGTTAGGTTGCCTTAGATTAGGATGTACAACGTTATAGACGTATATGCTGTTCCCTCCGAGTAGTAGGGTTCGACAGGCGAGGAATGTTGTCAAATATTGCATCCGAGATGTTAGGTTGCCTTAGATTAGGATATATACCGTTATAGACGCATGTAATGTTACCACCGAGACGTAGGGACCGACACGCCTGGAATGTTGTCAAATGTTACATCCGAGATGTTAGGTTGCCTCAGATTAGGATATACAACGTTATAGACGCATATAATGTTCCCACCGAGAAGTAGGGTCCGACACGCCTGGAATGTTGTAGAATAATACATCCGAGAAGTCAGGTTGCCTTAGGTTAGGATATATAACATTATAGACGTATATACTGTTCCCTCCGAGAAGTAGGGTTCGACAGGCCAGGAATGTTGTCAAATATTGCATCCGAGATGTTAGGTTGCCTTAGATTAGGATATATACCGTTATAGACGCATGTAATGTTACCACCCAGACGTGGGGACCGACACGCTTGGAATGTTGTCAAATCTTACATCCGAGAGGTTAGGTTGCCTTAGGTTAGAATATATGACGTGATAGACGTATATGCTGTTCCCTCCGAGAAGTAGGGTTCGACGGGCAAGGAATGTTGTCAAATATTGCATCCGAGATGTTAGGTTGTCTTAGGTTAGGATATATAACGGTATAGACGCATGTAATGTTACCACCGAGACCTAGGGACCGACACGCCTGGAATGTTGTCAAATGTTACATCCGAGATGTTAGGTTGCCATAGGTTAGGATATATGACGTTATAGACGTATATACTGTTCCCGCCGAGAAGTAGGGTCCGACACGCTAGAAATGTTGTCAAATATTGCATCCGAGATGTTAGGTTGCCTTAGATTAGGATATATACCGTTATGGACGCATGTAATGTTACCACCGAGACGTAGGGACCGACACGCCTGGAATGTTGTCAAATGTTACATCCGAGATGTTAGGTTGCCTTAGGTTAGGATATATGACGTTATAGACGTATATGCTGTTCCCTCCGAGAAGTAGGGTTCGACAGGCCAGGAATGGTGTCAAATATTGCATCCGAGATGTTAGGTTGCCTTAGGTTAGGATATATAACGTTATAGACGCATGTAATGTTACCACCGAGACGTAGGGACCGACACGCCTGGAATGTTGTCAAATGTTACATCCGAGATGTTAGGTTGCCTTAGGTTAGGATATATGACGCTATAGACGTATATGCTGTTCCCTCCGAGAAGTAGGGTTCGACAGGCCAGGAATGTTGTCAAATATTGCATCCGAGATGTTAGGTTGCCTTAGATTAGGATGTACAACGTTATAGACGTATATGCTGTTCCCTCCGAGTAGTAGGGTTCGACAGGCGAGGAATGTTGTCAAATATTGCATTCGAGATGTTAGCTTGCCTTAGATTAGGATATATACCGTTATAGACGCATGTAATGTTACCACCGAGACGTAGGGACCGACACGCCTGGAATGTTGTCAAATGTTACATCCGAGATGTTAGGTTGCCTCAGATTAGGATATACAACGTTATAGACGTATATAATGTTCCCACCGAGAAGTAGGGTCCGACACGCCTGGAATGTTGTAGAATAATACATCCGAGATGTCAGGTTGCCTTAGGTTAGGATATATAACATTATAGACGTATATACTGTTCCCTCCGAGAAGTAGGGTTCGACAGGCCAGGAATGTTGTCAAATATTGCATCCGAGATGTTAGGTTGCCTTAGATTAGGATATATACCGTTATAGACGCATGTAATGTTACCACCCAGACGTGGGGACCGACACGCTTGGAATGTTGTCAAATGTTACATCCGAGAGGTTAGGTTGCCTTAGGTTAGAATATATGACGTTATAGACGTATATGCTGTTCCCTCCGAGAAGTAGGGTTCGACAGGCAAGGAATGTTGTCAAATATTGCATCCGAGATGTTAGGTTGCCTTAGGTTAGGATATATAGCGTTATAGACGCATGTAATGTTACCACCGAGACGTAGGGACCGACACGCCTGGAATGTTGTCAAATGTTACATCCGAGATGTTAGGTTGCCTTAGGTTAGGATATATGACGTTATAGACGTATATGCTGTTCCCTCCGAGAAGTAGGGTTCGACAGGCCAGGAATGTTGTCAAATATTGCATCCGAGATGTTAGGTTGCCTTAGGTTAGGATATATAACGTTATAGACGCATGTAATGTTACCACCGAGACGTAGGGACCGACACGCCTGGAATGTTGTCAAATGTTACATCCGAGATGTTACGTTGCCATAGGTTAGGATATATGACGTTATAGACGTATATACTGTTCCCGCCGAGAAGTAGGGTCCGACACGCTAGAAATGTTGTCAAATGTTACATCCGAGTTGTTAGGTTGCCTTAGGTTAGGATATATAACGTTATAGACGCATGTAATGTTACCACCGAGACGTAGGGACCGACACGATTGGAATGTTGTCAAATGTTACATCCGAGAAGTTAGGTTGCCTTAGATTAGGATATATACCTTTATAGACGCATGTAATGTTACCACCGAGACGTAGGGACCGACACGCCTGGAATGTTGTCAAATGTTACATCCGAGATGTTAGGTTGCCTTAGGTTAGGATATATAACGTTATAGACGTATATACTGTTCCCTCCGAGAAGTAGGGTTCGACAGGCCAGGAATGTTGTCAAATATTGCATCCGAGATGTTAGGTTGCCTTAGATTAGGATATATACCGTTATAGACGCATGTAATGTTACCACCGAGACGTAGGGACCGACACGCCTGGAATGTTGTCAAATGTTACATCCGAGATGTTAGGTTGGCTTAGGTTAGGATATATGACGCTATAGACGTATATACTGTTCCTTCCGAGAAGTAGGGTTCGACAGGCCAGGAATGTTGTCAAATATTGCATCCGAGATGTTAGGTTGCCTTAGGTTAGGATATATAACGTTATAGACGCATGTAATGTTACCACCGAGACGTAGGGACCGACACGCCTGGAATGTTGTCAAATGTTACATCCGAGATGTTACGTTGCCATAGGTTAGGATATATGACGTTATAGACGTATATACTGTTCCCGCCGAGAAGTAGGGTCCGACACGCTAGAAATGTTGTCAAATGTTACATCCGAGTTGTTAGGTTGCCTTAGGTTAGGATATATAACGTTATAGACGCATGTAATGTTACCACCGAGACGTAGGGACCGACACGATTGGAATGTTGTCAAATGTTACATCCGAGAAGTTAGGTTGCCTTAGATTAGGATATATACCTTTATAGACGCATGTAATGTTACCACCGAGACGTAGGGACCGACACGCCTGGAATGTTGTCAAATGTTACATCCGAGATGTTAGGTTGCCTTAGGTTAGGATATATAACGTTATAGACGTATATACTGTTCCCTCCGAGAAGTAGGGTTCGACAGGCCAGGAATGTTGTCAAATATTGCATCCGAGATGTTAGGTTGCCTTAGATTAGGATATATACCGTTATAGACGCATGTAATGTTACCACCGAGACGTAGGGACCGACACGCCTGGAATGTTGTCAAATGTTACATCCGAGATGTTAGGTTGGCTTAGGTTAGGATATATGACGCTATAGACGTATATACTGTTCCTTCCGAGAAGTAGGGTTCGACAGGCCAGGAATGTTGTCAAATATTGCATCCGAGATGTTAGGTTGCCTTAGATTAGGATGTACAACGTTATAGACGTATATGCTGTTCCCTCCGAGTAGTAGGGTTCGACAGGCGAGGAATGTTGTCAAATATTGCATCCGAGATGTTAGGTTGCCTTAGATTAGGATATATACCGTTATAGACGCATGTAATGTTACCACCGAGACGTAGGGACCGACACGCCTGGAATGTTGTCAAATGTTACATCCGAGATGTTAGGTTGCCTCAGATTAGGATATACAACGTTATAGACGCATATAATGTTCCCACCGAGAAGTAGGGTCCGACACGCCTGGAATGTTGTAGAATAATACATCCGAGATGTCAGGTTGCCTTTGGTTAGGATATATAACATTATAGACGTATATACTGTTCCCTCCGAGAAGTAGGGTTCGACAGGCCAGGAATGTTGTCAAATATTGCATCCGAGATGTTAGGTTGCCTTAGATTAGGATGTACAACGTTATAGACGTATATGCTGTTCCCTCCGAGTAGTAGGGTTCGACAGGCGAGGAATGTTGTCAAATATTGCATCCGAGATGTTAGGTTGCCTTAGATTAGGATATATACCGTTATAGACGCATGTAATGTTACCACCGAGACGTAGGGACCGACACGCCTGGAATGTTGTCAAATGTTACATCCGAGATGTTAGGTTGCCTCAGATTAGGATATACAATGTTATAGACGCATATAATGTTCCCACCGAGAAGTAGGGTCCGACACGCCTGGAATGTTGTAGAATAATACATCCGAGATGTCAGGTTGCCTTAGGTTAGGATATATAACATTATAGACGTATATACTGTTCCCTCCGAGAAGTAGGGTTCGACAGGCCAGGAATGTTGTCAAATATTGCATCCGAGATGTTAGGTTGCCTTAGATTAGGATATATACCGTTATAGACGCATGTAATGTTACCACCCAGACGTGGGGACCGACACGCTTGGAATGTTGTCAAATGTTACATCCGAGAGGTTAGGTTGCCTTAGGTTAGAATATATGACGTTATAGACGTATATGCTGTTCCCTCCGAGAAGTAGGGTTCGACAGGCAAGGAATGTTGTCAAATATTGCATCCGAGATGTTAGGTTGCCTTAGGTTAGGATATATAACGGTATAGACGCATGTAATGTTACCACCGAGACGTAGGGACCGACACGCCTGGAATGTTGTCAAATGTTACATCCGAGATGTTAGGTTGCCATAGGTTAGGATATATGACGTTATAGACGTATATACTGTTCCCGCCGAGAAGTAGGGTCCGACACGCTAGAAATGTCAAATATTGCATCCGAGATGTTAGGTTGCCTTAGATTAGGATATATACCGTTATGGACGCATGTAATGTTACCACCGAGACGTAGGGACCGACACGCCTGGAATGTTGTCAAATGTTACATCCGAGATGTTAGGTTGCCTTAGGTTAGGATATATGACGCTATAGACGTATATGCTGTTCCCTCCGAGAAGTAGGGTTCGACAGGCCAGGAATGTTGTCAAATATTGCATCCGAGATGTTAGGTTGTCTTAGGTTAGGATATATAACGGTATAGACGCATGTAATGTTACCACCGAGACGTAGGGACCGACACGCCTGGAATGTTGTCAAATGTTACATCCGAGATGTTAGGTTGCCTTAGGTTAGCATATATAACGTTATAGACGCACGTAATGTTACCACCGAGACGTAGGGACCGACACGCCTGGAATGTTGTCAAATGTTACATCCGAGATGTTAGGTTGCCTCAGATTAGGATATACAACGTTATAGACGCATATAATGTTCCCACCGAGAAGTAGGGTCCGACACGCCTGGAATGTTGTAGAATAATACATCCGAGATGTCAGGTTGCCTTAGGTTAGGATATATAACATTATAGACGTATATACTGTTCCCTCCGAGAAGTAGGGTTCGACAGGCCAGGAATGTTGTCAAATATTGCATCCGAGATGTTAGGTTGCCTTAGATTAGGATATATACCGTTATAGACGCATGTAATGTTACCACCCAGACGTGGGGACCGACACGCTTGGAATGTTGTCAAATGTTACATCCGAGAGGTTAGGTTGCCTTAGGTTAGAATATATGACGTTATAGACGTATATGCTGTTCCCTCCGAGAAGTAGGGTTCGACAGGCAAGGAATGTTGTCAAATATTGCATCCGAGATGTTAGGTTGCCTTAGGTTAGGATATATAACGTTATAGACGCATGTAATGTTACCACCGAGACGTAGGGACCGACACGCCTGGAATGTTGTCAAATGTTACATCCGAGATGTTAGGTTGCCTTAGGTTAGGATATATGACGTTATAGACGTATATGCTGTTCCCTCCGAGAAGTAGGGTTCGACAGGCCAGGAATGTTGTCAAATATTGCATCCGAGATGTTAGGTTGCCTTAGATTAGGATATATACCGTTATAGACGCATGTAATGTTACCACCGAGACGTAGGGACCGACACGCCTGGAATGTTGTCAAATGTTACATCCGAGATGTTAGGTTGCCTTAGGTTAGGATATATGACGTTATAGACGTATATGCTGTTCCCTCCGAGAAGTAGGGTTCGACAGGTAAGGAATGTTGTCAAATATTGCATCCGAGATGTTAGGTTGCCTTAGGTTAGCATATATAACGTTATAGACGCACGTAATGTTACCACCGAGACGTAGGGACCGACACGCCTGGAATGTTGTCAAATGTTACATCCGAGATGTTAGGTTCCCTTAGGTTAGGATATATGACGCTATAGACGTATATACTGTTCCCTCCGAGAAGTAGGGTTCGACAGGCCAGGAATGTTGTCAAATATTGCATACGAGATGTTAGGTTGCCTTAGATTAGGATGTACAACGTTATAGACATATATGCTGTTCCCTCCGAGTAGTAGGGTTCGACAGGCGAGGAATGTTGTCAAATATTGCATCCGAGATGTTAGGTTGCCTTAGATTAGGATATATACCGTTATAGACGCATGTAATGTTACCACCGAGACGTAGGGACCGACACGCCTGGAATGTTGTCAAATGTTACATCCGAGATGTTAGGTTGCCTCAGATTAGGATATACAACGTTATAGACGCATATAATGTTCCCACCGAGAAGTAGGGTCCGACACGCCTGGAATGTTGTAGAATAATACATCCGAGATGTCAGGTTGCCTTAGGTTAGGATATATAACATTATAGACGTATATACTGTTCCCTCCGAGAAGTAGGGTTCGACAGGCAAGGAATGTTGTCAAATATTGCATCCGAGATGTTAGGTTGCCTTAGATTAGGATATATACCGTTATAGACGCATGTAATGTTACCACCGAGAGGTAGGGACCGACACGCCTGGAATGTTGTCAAATGTTACATCCGAGATGTTAGGTTGCCATAGGTTAGGATATATGACGTTATAGACGTATATACTGTTCCCGCCAGGAAGTAGCTTCCGACACGCTAGAAATGTTGTCAAATGTTACATCCGAGTTGTTAGGTTGCCTTAGATTAGGATATATACCGTTATAGACGCATGTAATGTTCCCACCGACACGTAGGGACCGACACGCCTGGAATGTTGTCAAATGTTACATCCGAGATGTTAGGTTGCCTTAGGTTAGCATATATAACGTTATAGACGCACGTAATGTTACCACTGAGACGTAGGGACCGACACGCCTGGAATGTTGTCAAATGTTACATCCCAGATGTTAGGTTGCCTTAGGTTAGGATATATGACGCTATAGACGTATATACTGTTCCCTCCGAGAAGTAGGGTTCGACAGGCCAGGAATGTTGTCAAATATTGCATCCGAGATGTTAGGTTGCCTTAGATTAGGATGTACAACGTTATAGACGTATATGCTTTTCCCTCCGAGAAGTAGGGTTCGACAGGCCAGGAATGTTGTCAAATATTGCATCCGAGATGTTAGGATGCCTTAGGTTAGGATATATAACGTTATAGACGCATGTAATGTTACCACCGAGACGTAGGGACCGACACGCCTGGAATGTTGTCAAATGTTACATCCGAGATGTTAGGTTGCCTTAGGTTAGGATATATGACGCTATAGACGTATATACTGTTCCCTCCGAGAAGTAGGGTTCGACAGGCCAGGAATGTTGTCAAATATTGCATCCGAGATGTTAGGTTGTCTTAGGTTAGGATATATAACGGTATAGACGCATGTAATGTTACCACCGAGACGTAGGGACCGACACGCCTGGAATGTTGTCAAATGTTACATCCGAGATGTTAGGTTGCCTTAGGTTAGCATATATAACGTTATAGACGCATGTAATGTTACCACCGAGACGTAGGGACCGACACGATTGGAATGTTGTCAAATGTTACATCCGAGAAGTTAGGTTGCCTTAGATTAGGATATATACCGTTATAGACGCATGTAATGTTACCACCGAGACGTAGGGACCGACACGCCTGGAATGTTGTCAAATGTTACATCCGAGATGTTAGGTTGCCTTAGGTTAGGATATATAACGTTATAGACGTATATACTGTTCCCTCCGAGAAGTAGGGTTCGACAGGCCAGGAATGTTGTCAAATATTGCATCCGAGATGTTAGGTTGCCTTAGATTAGGATATATACCGTTATAGACGCATGTAATGTTACCACCGAGACGTAGGGACCGACACGCCTGGAATGTTGTCAAATGTTACATCCGAGATGTTAGGTTGCCTTAGGTTAGGATATATGACGTTATAGACGCATATACTGTTCCCTCCGAGAAGTAGTGTTCGACAGGCCAGGAATTTTGTCAAATATTGCATCCGAGATGTTAGGTTGCCTTAGGTTAGGATATATAACGTTATAGACGCATGTAATGTTACCACCGAGACGTAGGGACCGACACGCCTGGAATGTTGTCAAATGTTACATCCGAGATGTTAGGTTGCCTTAGGTTAGGATATATGACGCTATAGACGTATATACTGTTCCCTCCGAGAAGTAGGGTTCGACAGGCCAGGAATGTTGTCAAATATTGCATCCGAGATGTTAGGTTGTCTTAGGTTAGGATATATAACGGTATAGACGCATGTAATGTTACCACCGAGACGTAGGGACCGACACGCCTGGAATGTTGTCAAATGTTACATCCGAGATGTTAGGTTGCCTTAGGTTAGGATATATGACGCTATAGACGTATATACTGTTCCCTCCGAGAAGTAGGGTTCGACAGGCCAGGAATGTTGTCAAATATTGCATCCGAGATGTTAGGTTGCCTTAGATTAGGATGTACAACGTTATAGACGTATATGCTGTTCCCTCCGAGTAGTAGGGTTCGACGGGCGAGGAATGTTGTCAAATATTGCATCCGAGATGTTAGGTTGCCTTAGATTAGGATATATACCGTTATAGACGCATGTAATGTTACCACCGAGACGTAGGGACCGACACGCCTGGAATGTTGTCAAATGTTACATCCGAGATGTTAGGTTGCCTCAGATTAGGATATACAACGTTATAGACGCATATAATGTTCCCACCGAGAAGTAGGGTCCGACACGCCTGGAATGTTGTAGAATAATACATCCGAGATGTCAGGTTGCCTTAGGTTAGGATATATAACATTATAGACGTATATACTGTTCCCTCCGAGAAGTAGGGTTCGACAGGCCAGGAATGTTGTCAAATATTGCATCCGAGATGTTAGGTTGCCTTAGATTAGGATATATACCGTTATAGACGCATGTAATGTTACCACCCAGACGTGGGGACCGACACGCTTGGAATGTTGTCAAATGTTACATCCGAGAGGTTAGGTTGCCTTAGGTTAGAATATATGACGTTATAGACGTATATGCTGTTCCCTCCGAGAAGTAGGGTTCGACAGGCAAGGGATGTTGTCAAATATTGCATCCGAGATGTTAGGTTGCCTTAGGTTAGGATATATAACGGTATAGACGCATGTAATGTTACCACCGAGACGTAGGGACCGACACGCCTGGAATGTTGTCAAATGTTACATCCGAGATGTTAGGTTGCCATAGGTTAGGATATATGACGTTATAGACGTATATACTGTTCCCGCCGAGAAGTAGGGTCCGGCACGCTAGAAATGTTGTCAAATGTTACATCCGAGTTGTTAGGTTGCCTTAGATTAGGATATATACCGTTATAGACGCATGTAATGTTACCACCGAGACGTAGGGACCGACACGCCTGGAATGTTGTCAAATGTTACATCCGAGATGTTAGGTTGCCTTAGGTTAGGATATATGACGTTATAGACGTATATGCTGTTCCCTCCGAGAAGTAGGGTCCGACACGCTAGAAATGTTGTCAAATGTTACATCCGAGTTGTTAGGTTGCCTTAGGTTAGGATATATAACGTTATAGACGCATGTAATGTTACCACCGAGACGTAGGGACCGACACGATTGGAATGTTGTCAAATGTTACATCCGAGAAGTTAGGTTGCCTTAGATTAGGATATATACCGTTATAGACGCATGTAATGTTACCACCGAGACGTAGGGACCGACACGCCTGGAATGTTGTCAAATGTTACCTTCGAGATGTTAGGTTGCCTTAGGTTAGGATATATAACGTTATAGACGTATATACTGTTCCCTCCGAGAAGTAGGGTTCGACAGGCCAGGAATGTTGTCAAATATTGCATCCGAGATGTTAGGTTGCCTTAGATTAGGATATATACCGTTATAGACGCATGTAATGTTACCACCGAGACGTAGGGACCGACACGCCTGGAATGTTGTCAAATGTTACATCCGAGATGTTAGGTTGCCTTAGATTAGGATATATACCGTTATAGACGCATGTAATGTTACCACCGAGACGTAGGGACCGACACGCCTGGAATGTTGTCAAATGTTACATCCGAGATGTTAGGTTGCCTTAGGTTAGCATATATAACGTTATAGACGCACGTAATGTAACCACCGAGACGTAGGGACCGACACGCCTGGAATGTTGTCAAATGTTACATCCGAGATGTTAGGTTGCCTTAGGTTAGGATATATGACGCTATAGACGTATATACTGTTGCCTCCGAGAAGTAGGGTTCGACAGGCCAGGAATGTTGTCAAATATTGCATCCGAGATGTTAGGTTGCCTTAGATTAGGATGTACAACGTTATAGACGTATATGCTGTTCCCTCCGAGTAGTAGGGTTCGACAGGCGAGGAATGTTGTCAAATATTGCATCCGAGATGTTAGGTTGCCTTAGATTAGGATATATACCGTTATAGACGCATGTAATGTTACCACCGAGACGTAGGGACCGACACGCCTGGAATGTTGTCAAATGTTACATCCGAGATGTTAGGTTGCCTTAGGTTAGCATATATAACGTTATAGACGCACGTAATGTAACCACCGAGACGTAGGGACCGACACGCCTGGAATGTTGTCAAATGTTACATCCGAGATGTTAGGTTGCCTCAGATTAGGATATACAACGTTATAGACGTATATAATGTTCCCACCGAGAAGTAGGGTCCGACACGCCTGGAATGTTGTAGAATAATACATCCGAGATGTCAGGTTGCCTTAGGTTAGGATATATAACATTATAGACGTATATACTGTTCCCTCCGAGAAGTAGGGTTCGACAGGCCAGGAATGTTGTCAAATATTGCATCCGAGATGTTAGGTTGCCTTAGATTAGGATATATACCGTTATAGACGCATGTAATGTTACCACCCAGACGTGGGGACCGACACGCTTGGAATGTTGTCAAATGTTACATCCGAGAGGTTAGGTTGCCTTAGGTTAGAATATATGACGTTATAGACGTATATGCTGTTCCCTCCGAGAAGTAGGGTTCGACAGGCAAGGAATGTTGTCAAATATTGCATCCGAGATGTTAGGTTGCCTTAGGTTAGGATATATAGCGTTATAGACGCATGTAATGTTACCACCGAGACGTAGGGACCGACACGCCTGGAATGTTGTCAAATGTTACATCCGAGATGTTAGGTTGCCTTAGGTTAGGATATATGACGTTATAGACGTATATGCTGTTCCCTCCGAGAAGTAGGGTTCGACAGGCCAGGAATGTTGTCAAATATTGCATCCGAGATGTTAGGTTGCCTTAGGTTAGGATATATAACGTTATAGACGCATGTAATGTTACCACCGAGACGTAGGGACCGACACGCCTGGAATGTTGTCAAATGTTACATCCGAGATGTTACGTTGCCATAGGTTAGGATATATGACGTTATAGACGTATATACTGTTCCCGCCGAGAAGTAGGGTCCGACACGCTAGAAATGTTGTCAAATGTTACATCCGAGTTGTTAGGTTGCCTTAGGTTAGGATATATAACGTTATAGACGCATGTAATGTTACCACCGAGACGTAGGGACCGACACGATTGGAATGTTGTCAAATGTTACATCCGAGAAGTTAGGTTGCCTTAGATTAGGATATATACCGTTATAGACGCATGTAATGTTACCACCGAGACGTAGGGACCGACACGCCTGGAATGTTGTCAAATGTTACATCCGAGATGTTAGGTTGCCTTAGGTTAGGATATATAACGTTATAGACGTATATACTGTTCCCTCCGAGAAGTAGGGTTCGACAGGCCAGGAATGTTGTCAAATATTGCATCCGAGATGTTAGGTTGCCTTAGATTAGGATATATACCGTTATAGACGCATGTAATGTTACCACCGAGACGTAGGGACCGACACGCCTGGAATGTTGTCAAATGTTACATCCGAGATGTTAGGTTGGCTTAGGTTAGGATATATGACGCTATAGACGTATATACTGTTCCTTCCGAGAAGTAGGGTTCGACAGGCCAGGAATGTTGTCAAATATTGCATCCGAGATGTTAGGTTGCCTTAGATTAGGATGTACAACGTTATAGACGTATATGCTGTTCCCTCCGAGTAGTAGGGTTCGACAGGCGAGGAATGTTGTCAAATATTGCATCCGAGATGTTAGGTTGCCTTAGATTAGGATATATACCGTTATAGACGCATGTAATGTTACCACCGAGACGTAGGGACCGACACGCTTGGAATGTTGTCAAATGTTACATCCGAGATGTTAGGTTGCCTCAGATTAGGATATACAACGTTATAGACGCATATAATGTTCCCACCGAGAAGTAGGGTCCGACACGCCTGGAATGTTGTAGAATAATACATCCGAGATGTCAGGTTGCCTTTGGTTAGGATATATAACATTATAGACGTATATACTGTTCCCTCCGAGAAGTAGGGTTCGACAGGCCAGGAATGTTGTCAAATATTGCATCCGAGATGTTAGGTTGCCTTAGATTAGGATGTACAACGTTATAGACGTATATGCTGTTCCCTCCGAGTAGTAGGGTTCGACAGGCGAGGAATGTTGTCAAATATTGCATCCGAGATGTTAGGTTGCCTTAGATTAGGATATATACCGTTATAGACGCATGTAATGTTACCACCGAGACGTAGGGACCGACACGCCTGGAATGTTGTCAAATGTTACATCCGAGATGTTAGGTTGCCTCAGATTAGGATATACAATGTTATAGACGCATATAATGTTCCCACCGAGAAGTAGGGTCCGACACGCCTGGAATGTTGTAGAATAATACATCCGAGATGTCAGGTTGCCTTAGGTTAGGATATATAACATTATAGACGTATATACTGTTCCCTCCGAGAAGTAGGGTTCGACAGGCCAGGAATGTTGTCAAATATTGCATCCGAGATGTTAGGTTGCCTTAGATTAGGATATATACCGTTATAGACGCATGTAATGTTACCACCCAGACGTGGGGACCGACACGCTTGGAATGTTGTCAAATGTTACATCCGAGAGGTTAGGTTGCCTTAGGTTAGAATATATGACGTTATAGACGTATATGCTGTTCCCTCCGAGAAGTAGGGTTCGACAGGCAAGGAATGTTGTCAAATGTTACATCCGAGATGTTAGGTTGCCATAGGTTAGGATATATGACGTTATAGACGTATATACTGTTCCCGCCGAGAAGTAGGGTCCGACACGCTAGAAATGTCAAATATTGCATCCGAGATGTTAGGTTGCCTTAGATTAGGATATATACCGTTATGGACGCATGTAATGCTACCACCGAGACGTAGGGACCGACACGCCTGGAATGTTGTCAAATGTTACATCCGAGATGTTAGGTTGCCTTAGGTTAGGATATATGACGCTATAGACGTATATGCTGTTCCCTCCGAGAAGTAGGGTTCGACAGGCCAGGAATGTTGTCAAATATTGCATCCGAGATGTTAGGTTGTCTTAGGTTAGGATATATGACGGTATAGACGCATGTAATGTTACCACCGAGACGTAGGGACCGACACGCCTGGAATGTTGTCAAATGTTACATCCGAGATGTTAGGTTGCCTTAGGTTAGCATATATAACGTTATAGACGCACGTAATGTTACCACCGAGACGTAGGGACCGACACGCCTGGAATGTTGTCAAATGTTACATCCGAGATGTTAGGTTGCCTCAGATTAGGATATACAACGTCATAGACGCATATAATGTTCCCACCGAGAAGTAGGGTCAGACACGCCTGGAATGTTGTAGAATAATACATCCGAGATGTCAGGTTGCCTTAGGTTAGGATATATAACATTATAGACGTATATACTGTTCCCTCCGAGAAGTAGGGTTCGACAGCCCAGGAATGTTGTCAAATATTGCATCCGAGATGTTAGGTTGCCTTAGATTAGGATATATACCGTTATAGACGCATGTAATGTTACCACCCAGACGTGGGGACCGACACGCTTGGAATGTTGTCAAATGTTACATCCGAGAGGTTAGGTTGCCTTAGGTTAGAATATATGACGTTATAGACGTATATGCTGTTCCCTCTGAGAAGTAGGGTTCGACAGGCAAGGAATGTTGTCAAGTATTGCATCCGAGATGTTAGGTTGCCTTAGGTTAGGATATATAACGTTATAGACGCATGTAATGTTACCACCGAGACGTAGGGACCGACACGCCTGGAATGTTGTCAAATGTTACATCCGAGATGTTAGGTTGCCTTAGGTTAGGATATATGACGTTATAGACGTATATGCTGTTCCCTCCGAGAAGTAGGGTTCGACAGGCCAGGAATGTTGTCAAATATTGCATCCGAGATGTTAGGTTGCCTTAGATTAGGATATATACCGTTATAGACGCATGTAATGTTACCACCGAGACGTAGGGACCGACACGCCTGGAATGTTGTCAAATGTTACATCCGAGATGTTAGGTTGCCTTAGGTTAGGATATATGACGTTATAGACGTATATGCTGTTCCCTCCGAGAAGTAGGGTTCGACAGGCAAGGAATGTTGTCAAATATTGCATCCGAGATGTTAGGTTGCCTTAGGTTAGCATATATAACGTTATAGACGCACGTAATGTTACCACCGAGACGTAGGGACCGACACGCCTGGAATGTTGTCAAATGTTACATCCGAGATGTTAGGTTCCCTTAGGTTAGGATATATGACGCTATAGACGTATATACTGTTCCCTCCGAGAAGTAGGGTTCGACAGGCCAGGAATGTTGTCAAATATTGCATACGAGATGTTAGGTTGCCTTAGATTAGGATGTACAACGTTATAGACATATATGCTGTTCCCTCCGAGTAGTAGGGTTCGACAGGCGAGGAATGTTGTCAAATATTGCATCCGAGATGTTAGGTTGCCTTAGATTAGGATATATACCGTTATAGACGCATGTAATGTTACCACCGAGACGTAGGAACCGACACGCCTGGAATGTTGTCAAATGTTACATCCGAGATGTTAGGTTGCCTCAGATTAGGATATACAACGTTATAGACGCATATAATGTTCCCACCGAGAAGTAGGGTCCGACACGCCTGGAATGTTGTAGAATAATACATCCGAGATGTCAGGTTGCCTTAGGTTAGGATATATAACATTATAGACGTATATACTGTTCCCTCCGAGAAGTAGGGTTCGACAGGCAAGGAATGTTGTCAAATATTGCATCCGAGATGTTAGGTTGCCTTAGATTAGGATATATACCGTTATAGACGCATGTAATGTTACCACCGAGAGGTAGGGACCGACACGCCTGGAATGTTGTCAAATGTTACATCTGAGATGTTAGGTTGCCTTAGGTTAGGATATATGACGCTATAGACGTATATACTGTTCCCTCCGAGAAGTAGGGTTCGACAGGCCAGGAATGTTGTCAAATATTGCATCCGAGATGTTAGGTTGCCTTAGATTAGGATGTACAACGTTATAGATGTATATGCTGTTCCCTCCGAGTAGTAGGGTTCGACAGGCGAGGAATGTTGTCGAATATTGCATCCGAGATGTTAGGTTGCCTTAGATTAGGATATATACCGTTATAGACGCATGTAATGTTACCACCGAGACGTAGGGACCGACACGCCTGGAATGTTGTCAAATGTTACATCCGAGATGTTAGGTTGCCGTAGGTTAGGATATATGACGTTATAGACGTATATACTGTTCCCGCCGAGAAGTAGCTTCCGACACGCTAGAAATGTTGTCAAATGTTACATCCGAGTTGTTAGGTTGCCTTAGATTAGGATATATACCGTTATAGACGCATGTAATGTTACCACCGAGAAGTAGGGTTCGACAGGCCAGGAATGTTGTCAAATATTGCATCCGAGATGTTAGGTTGCCTTAGATTAGGATGTACAACGTTATAGACGTATATGCTGTTCCCTCCGAGTAGTAGGGTGCGACAGGCGAGGAATGTTGTCAAATATTGCATCCGAGATGTTAGGTTGCCTTAGATTAGGATATATACCGTTATAGACGCATGTAATGTAACCACCGAGACGTAGGGACCGACACGCCTGGAATGTTGTCAAATGTTACATCCGAGATGTTAGGTTGCCTCAGATTACGATATACAACGTTATAGGCGCATATAATGTTCCCACCGAGAAGTAGGGTCCGACACGCTTGGAATGTTGTAGAATAATACATCCGAGATGTCAGGTTGCCTTAGGTTGGGATATATAACATTATAGACGTATATACTGTTCCCTCCGAGAAGTAGGGTTCGACAGGCCAGGAATGTTGTCAAATATTGCATCCGAGATGTTAGGTTGCCTTAGATTAGGATATATACCGTTATAGACGCATGTAATGTTACCACCCAGACGTGGGGACCGACACGCTTGGAATGTTGTCAAATGTTACATCCGAGAGGTTAGGTTGCCTTAGGTTAGAATATATGACGTTATAGACGTATATGCTGTTCCCTCCGAGAAGTAGGGTTCGACAGGCAAGGAATGTTGTCAAATATTGCATCCGAGATGTTAGGTTGCCTTAGGCTAGGATATATAACGGTATAGACGCATGTAATGTTACCACCGAGACGTAGGGACCGACACGCCTGGAATGTTGTCAAATGTTACATCCGAGATGTTAGGTTGCCATAGGTTAGGATATATGACGTTATAGACGTATATACTGTTCCCGCCGAGAAGTAGCTTCCGACACGCTAGAAATGTTGTCAAATGTTACATCCGAGTTGTTAGGTTGCCTTAGATTAGGATATATACCGTTATAGACGCATGTAATGTTACCACCGAGACGTAGGGACCGACACGCCTGGAATGTTGTCAAATGTTACATCCGAGATGTTAGGTTGCCATAGGTTAGGATATATGACGTTATAGACGTATATACTGTTCCCGCCGAGAAGTAGGGTCCGACACGCTAGAAATGTTGTCAAATGTTACATCCGAGTTGTTAGGTTGCCTTAGGTTAGGATATATAACGTTATAGACGCATGTAATGTTACCACCGAGACGTAGGGACCGACACGATTGGAATGTTGTCAAATGTTACATCCGAGAAGTTAGGTTGCCTTAGATTAGGATATATACCGTTATAGACGCATGTAATGTTACCACCGAGACGTAGGGACCGACACGCCTGGAATGTTGTGAAATGTTACATCCGAGATGTTAGGTTGCCTTAGGTTAGGATATATGACGTTATAGACGTATATGCTGTTCCCTCCGAGAAGTAGGGTTCGACAGGCAAGGAATGTTGTCAAATATTGCATCCGAGATGTTAGGTTGCCTTAGGTTAGCATATATAACGTTATAGACGCACGTAATGTTACCACCGAGACGTAGGGACCGACACGCCTGGAATGTTGTCAAATGTTACATCTGAGATGTTAGGTTGCCTTAGGTTAGGATATATGACGCTATAGACGTATATACTGTTCCCTCCGAGAAGTAGGGTTCGACAGGCCAGGAATGTTGTCAAATATTGCATCCGAGATGTTAGGTTGCCTTAGATTAGGATGTACAACGTTATAGATGTATATGCTGTTCCCTCCGAGTAGTAGGGTTCGACAGGCGAGGAATGTTGTCGAATATTGCATCCGAGATGTTAGGTTGCCTTAGATTAGGATATATACCGTTATAGACGCATGCAATGTTACCACCGAGACGTAGGGACCGACATGCCTGGAATGTTGTCAAATGTTACATCCGAGATGTTAGGTTGCCATAGGTTAGGATATATGACGTTATAGACGTATATACTGTTCCCGCCGAGAAGTAGCTTCCGACACGCTAGAAATGTTGTCAAATGTTACATCCGAGTTGTTAGGTTGCCTTAGATTAGGATATATACCGTTATAGACGCATGTAATGTTACCACCGAGACGTAGGGACCGACACGCCTGGAATGTTGTCAAATGTTACATCTGAGATGTTAGGTTGCCTTAGGTTAGGATATATGACGCTATAGACGTATATACTGTTCCCTCCGAGAAGTAGGGTTCGACAGGCCAGGAATGTTGTCAAATATTGCATCCGAGATGTTAGGTTGCCTTAGATTAGGATGTACAACGTTATAGACGTGTATGCTGTTCCCTCCGAGTAGTAGGGTGCGACAGGCGAGGAATGTTGTCAAATATTGCATCCGAGATGTTAGGTTGCCTTAGATTAGGATATATACCGTTATAGACGCATGTAATGTAACCACCGAGACGTAGGGACCGACACGCCTGGAATGTTGTCAAATGTTACATCCGAGATGTTAGGTTGCCTCAGATTAGGATATACAACGTTATAGGCGCATATAATGTTCCCACCGAGAAGTAGGGTCCGACACGCTTGGAATGTTGTAGAATAATACATCCGAGATGTCAGGTTGCCTTAGGTTGGGATATATAACATTATAGACGTATATACCGTTCCCTCCGAGAAGTAGGGTTCGACAGGCCAGGAATGTTGTCAAATATTGCATCCGAGATGTTAGGTTGCCTTAGATTAGGATATATACCGTTATAGACGCATGTAATGTTACCACCCAGACGTGGGGACCGACACGCTTGGAATGTTGTCAAATGTTACATCCGAGAGGTTAGGTTGCCTTAGGTTAGAATATATGACGTTATATACGTATATGCTGTTCCCTCCGAGAAGTAGGGTTCGACAGGCAAGTAATGTTGTCAAATATTGCATCCGAGATGTTAGGTTGCCTTAGGTTAGGATATATAACGGTATAGACGCATGTAATGTTACCACCGAGACGTAGGGACCGACACGCCTGGAATGTTGTCAAATGTTACATCCGAGATGTTAGGTTGCCATAGGTTAGGATATATGACGTTATAGACGTATATACTGTTCCCGCCGAGAAGTAGCTTCCGACACGCTAGAAATGTTGTCAAATGTTACATCCGAGTTGTTAGGTTGCCTTAGATTAGGATATATACCGTTATAGACGCATGTAATGTTACCACCGAGACGTAGGGACCGACACGCCTGGAATGTTGTCAAATGTTACATCTGAGATGTTAGGTTGCCTTAGGTTAGGATATATGACGCTATAGACGTATATACTGTTCCCTCCGAGAAGTAGGGTTCGACAGGCCAGGAATGTTGTCAAATATTGCATCCGAGATGTTAGGTTGCCTTAGATTAGGATGTACAACGTTATAGACGTGTATGCTGTTCCCTCCGAGTAGTAGGGTGCGACAGGCGAGGAATGTTGTCAAATATTGCATCCGAGATGTTAGGTTGCCTTAGATTAGGATATATACCGTTATAGACGCATGTAATGTAACCACCGAGACGTAGGGACCGACACGCCTGGAATGTTGTCAAATGTTACATCCGAGATGTTAGGTTGCCTCAGATTAGGATATACAACGTTATAGGCGCATATAATGTTCCCACCGAGAAGTAGGGTCCGACACGCTTGGAATGTTGTAGAATAATACATCCGAGATGTCAGGTTGCCTTAGGTTGGGATATATAACATTATAGACGTATATACCGTTCCCTCCGAGAAGTAGGGTTCGACAGGCCAGGAATGTTGTCAAATATTGCATCCGAGATGTTAGGTTGCCTTTGGTCAGGATATATGACGCTATAGACGTATATACTGTTCCCTCCGAGAAGTAGCTTCCGACACGCTAGAAATGTTGTCAAATGTTACATCCGAGTTGTTAGGTTGCCTTAGATTAGGATATATACCGTTATAGACGCATGTAATGTTACCACCGAGACGTAGGGACCGACACGCCTGGAATGTTGTCAAATGTTACATCCGAGATGTTAGGTTGCCTTAGGTTAGCATATATAACGTTATAGACGCACGTAATGTTACCACCGAGAAGTAGGGTCCGACACGCTTGGAATGTTGTAGAATAATACATCCGAGATGTCAGGTTGCCTTAGGTTGGGATATATAACATTATAGACGTATATACTGTTCCCTCCGAGAAGTAGGGTTCGACAGGCCAGGAATGTTGTCAAATATTGCATCCGAGATGTTAGGTTGCCTTAGATTAGGATATATACCGTTATAGACGCATGTAATGTTACCACCCAGACGTGGGGACCGACACGCTTGGAATGTTGTCAAATGTTACATCCGAGAGGTTAGGTTGCCTTAGGTTAGAATATATGACGTTATAGACGTATATGCTGTTCCCTCCGAGAAGTAGGGTTCGACAGGCAAGGAATGTTGTCAAATATTGCATCCGAGATGTTAGGTTGCCTTAGGCTAGGATATATAACGGTATAGACGCATGTAATGTTACCACCGAGACGTAGGGACCGACACGCCTGGAATGTTGTCAAATGTTACATCCGAGATGTTAGGTTGCCATAGGTTAGGATATATGACGTTATAGACGTATATACTGTTCCCGCCGAGAAGTAGCTTCCGACACGCTAGAAATGTTGTCAAATGTTACATCCGAGTTGTTAGGTTGCCTTAGATTAGGATATATACCGTTATAGACGCATGTAATGTTACCACCGAGACGTAGGGACCGACACGCCTGGAATGTTGTCAAATGTTACATCCGAGATGTTAGGTTGCCATAGGTTAGGATATATGACGTTATAGACGTATATACTGTTCCCGCCGAGAAGTAGGGTCCGACACGCTAGAAATGTTGTCAAATGTTACATCCGAGTTGTTAGGTTGCCTTAGGTTAGGATATATAACGTTATAGACGCATGTAATGTTACCACCGAGACGTAGGGACCGACACGATTGGAATGTTGTCAAATGTTACATCCGAGAAGTTAGGTTGCCTTAGATTAGGATATATACCGTTATAGACGCATGTAATGTTACCACCGAGACGTAGGGACCGACACGCCTGGAATGTTGTGAAATGTTACATCCGAGATGTTAGGTTGCCTTAGGTTAGGATATATGACGTTATAGACGTATATGCTGTTCCCTCCGAGAAGTAGGGTTCGACAGGCAAGGAATGTTGTCAAATATTGCATCCGAGATGTTAGGTTGCCTTAGGTTAGCATATATAACGTTATAGACGCACGTAATGTTACCACCGAGACGTAGGGACCGACACGCCTGGAATGTTGTCAAATGTTACATCTGAGATGTTAGGTTGCCTTAGGTTAGGATATATGACGCTATAGACGTATATACTGTTCCCTCCGAGAAGTAGGGTTCGACAGGCCAGGAATGTTGTCAAATATTGCATCCGAGATGTTAGGTTGCCTTAGATTAGGATGTACAACGTTATAGATGTATATGCTGTTCCCTCCGAGTAGTAGGGTTCGACAGGGGAGGAATGTTGTCGAATATTGCATCCGAGATGTTAGGTTGCCTTAGATTAGGATATATACCGTTATAGACGCATGCAATGTTACCACCGAGACGTAGGGACCGACATGCCTGGAATGTTGTCAAATGTTACATCCGAGATGTTAGGTTGCCATAGGTTAGGATATATGACGTTATAGACGTATATACTGTTCCCGCCGAGAAGTAGCTTCCGACACGCTAGAAATGTTGTCAAATGTTACATCCGAGTTGTTAGGTTGCCTTAGATTAGGATATATACCGTTATAGACGCATGTAATGTTACCACCGAGACGTAGGGACCGACACGCCTGGAATGTTGTCAAATGTTACATCTGAGATGTTAGGTTGCCTTAGGTTAGGATATATGACGCTATAGACGTATATACTGTTCCCTCCGAGAAGTAGGGTTCGACAGGCCAGGAATGTTGTCAAATATTGCATCCGAGATGTTAGGTTGCCTTAGATTAGGATGTACAACGTTATAGACGTGTATGCTGTTCCCTCCGAGTAGTAGGGTGCGACAGGCGAGGAATGTTGTCAAATATTGCATCCGAGATGTTAGGTTGCCTTAGATTAGGATATATACCGTTATAGACGCATGTAATGTAACCACCGAGACGTAGGGACCGACACGCCTGGAATGTTGTCAAATGTTACATCCGAGATGTTAGGTTGCCTCAGATTAGGATATACAACGTTATAGGCGCATATAATGTTCCCACCGAGAAGTAGGGTCCGACACGCTTGGAATGTTGTAGAATAATACATCCGAGATGTCAGGTTGCCTTAGGTTGGGATATATAACATTATAGACGTATATACCGTTCCCTCCGAGAAGTAGGGTTCGACAGGCCAGGAATGTTGTCAAATATTGCATCCGAGATGTTAGGTTGCCTTTGGTCAGGATATATGACGCTATAGACGTATATACTGTTCCCTCCGAGAAGTAGCTTCCGACACGCTAGAAATGTTGTCAAATGTTACATCCGAGTTGTTAGGTTGCCTTAGATTAGGATATATACCGTTATAGACGCATGTAATGTTACCACCGAGACGTAGGGATCGACACGCCTGGAATGTTGTCAAATGTTACATCCGAGATGTTAGGTTGCCTTAGGTTAGCATATATAACGTTATAGACGCACGTAATGTTACCACCGAGAAGTAGGGTCCGACACGCCTGGATTGTTGTAGAATAATACATCCGAGATGTCAGGTTGCCTTAGGTTAGGAAATATAACATTATAGACGTATATACTGTTCCCTCCGAGAAGTAGGGTTCGGCAGGCCAGGAATGTTGTCAAATATTGCATCCGAGATGTTAGGTTGCCTTAGATTAGGATATATACCGTTATAGACGCATGTAATGTTACCACCCAGACGTGGGGACCGACACGCTTGGAATGTTGTCAAATGTTACATCCGAGAGGTTAGGTTGCCTTAGGTTAGAATATATGACGTTATATACGTATATGCTGTTCCCTCCGAGAAGTAGGGTTCGACAGGCAAGTAATGTTGTCAAATATTGCATCCGAGATGTTAGGTTGCCTTAGGTTAGGATATATAACGGTATAGACGCATGTAATGTTACCACCGAGACGTAGGGACCGACACGCCTGGAATGTTGTCAAATGTTACATCCGAGATGTTAGGTTGCCATAGGTTAGGATATATGACGTTATAGACGTATATACTGTTCCCGCCGAGAAGTAGCTTCCGACACGCTAGAAATGTTGTCAAATGTTACATCCGAGTTGTTAGGTTGCCTTAGATTAGGATATATACCGTTATAGACGCATGTAATGTTACCACCGAGACGTAGGGACCGACACGCCTGGAATGTTGTCAAATGTTACATCTGAGATGTTAGGTTGCCTTAGGTTAGGATATATGACGCTATAGACGTATATACTGTTCCCTCCGAGAAGTAGGGTTCGACAGGCCAGGAATGTTGTCAAATATTGCATCCGAGATGTTAGGTTGCCTTAGATTAGGATGTACAACGTTATAGACGTGTATGCTGTTCCCTCCGAGTAGTAGGGTGCGACAGGCGAGGAATGTTGTCAAATATTGCATCCGAGATGTTAGGTTGCCTTAGATTAGGATATATACCGTTATAGACGCATGTAATGTAACCACCGAGACGTAGGGACCGACACGCCTGGAATGTTGTCAAATGTTACATCCGAGATGTTAGGTTGCCTCAGATTAGGATATACAACGTTATAGGCGCATATAATGTTCCCACCGAGAAGTAGGGTCCGACACGCTTGGAATGTTGTAGAATAATACATCCGAGATGTCAGGTTGCCTTAGGTTGGGATATATAACATTATAGACGTATATACCGTTCCCTCCGAGAAGTAGGGTTCGACAGGCCAGGAATGTTGTCAAATATTGCATCCGAGATGTTAGGTTGCCTTTGGTCAGGATATATGACGCTATAGACGTATATACTGTTCCCTCCGAGAAGTAGCTTCCGACACGCTAGAAATGTTGTCAAATGTTACATCCGAGTTGTTAGGTTGCCTTAGATTAGGATATATACCGTTATAGACGCATGTAATGTTACCACCGAGACGTAGGGACCGACACGCCTGGAATGTTGTCAAATGTTACATCCGAGATGTTAGGTTGCCTTAGGTTAGCATATATAACGTTATAGACGCACGTAATGTTACCACCGAGAAGTAGGGTCCGACACGCCTGGATTGTTGTAGAATAATACATCCGAGATGTCAGGTTGCCTTAGGTTAGGAAATATAACATTATAGACGTATATACTGTTCCCTCCGAGAAGTAGGGTTCGGCAGGCCAGGAATGTTGTCAAATATTGCATCCGAGATGTTAGGTTGCCTTAGATTAGGATATATACCGTTATAGACGCATGTAATGTTACCACCCAGACGTGGGGACCGACACGCTTGGAATGTTGTCAAATGTTACATCCGAGAGGTTAGGTTGCCTTAGGTTAGAATATATGACGTTATATACGTATATGCTGTTCCCTCCGAGAAGTAGGGTTCGACAGGCAAGTAATGTTGTCAAATATTGCATCCGAGATGTTAGGTTGCCTTAGGTTAGGATATATAACGGTATAGACGCATGTAATGTTACCACCGAGACGTAGGGACCGACACGCCTGGAATGTTGTCAAATGTTACATCCGAGATGTTAGGTTGCCATAGGTTAGGATATATGACGTTATAGACGTATATACTATTCCCGCCGAGAAGTAGGGTCCGACACGCTAGAAATGTTGTCAAATGTTACATCCGAGTTGTTAGGTTGCCTTAGATTAGGATATATACCGTTATAGACGCATGTAATGTTACCACCGAGACGTAGGGACCGACACGCCTGGAATGTTGTCAAATGTTACATCCGAGATGTTAGGTTGCCTTAGGTTAGGATATATGACGTTATAGACGTATATGCTGTTCCCTCCGAGAAGTAGGGTTCGACAGGTCAGGAATGTTGTCAAATATTGCATCCGAGATGTTAGGTTGCCTTAGGTTAGGATATATAACGTTATAGACGCATGTAATGTTACCACCGAGACGTAGGGACCGACACGCCTGGAATGTTGTCAAATGTTACATCCGAGATGTTAGGTTGCCATAGGTTAGAATATATGACGTTATATACGTATATGCTGTTCCCTCCGAGAAGTAGGGTTCGACAGGCAAGGAATGTTGTCAAATATTGCATGCGAGATGTTAGGTTGCCTTAGGTTAGGAGATATAACGGTATAGACGCATGTAATGTTACCACCGAGACGTAGGGACCGACACGCCTGGAATGTTGTCAAATGTTACATCCGAGATGTTAGGTTGCCATAGGTTAGGATATATGACGTTATAGACGTATATACTATTCCCGCCGAGAAGTAGGGTCCGACACGCTAGAAATGTTGTCAAATGTTACATCCGAGTTGTTAGGTTGCCTTAGATTAGGATATATACCGTTATAGACGCATGTAATGTTACCACCGAGACGTAGGGACCGACACGCCTGGAATGTTGTCAAATATTACATCCGAGATGTTAGGTTGCCTTAGGTTAGGATATATGACGTTATAGACGTATATGCTGTTCCCTCCGAGAAGTAGGGTTCGACGGGCCAGGAATGTTGTCAAATATTGCATCCGAGATGTTAGGTTGCCTTAGGTTAGGATATATAACGTTATAGACGCATGTAATGTTACCACCGAGACGTAGGGACCGACACGCCTGGAATGTTGTCAAATGTTACATCCGAGATGTTAGGTTGCCATAGGTTAGGATATATGACGTTATAGACGTATATACTGTTCCCGCCGAGAAGTAGGGTCCGACACGCTAGAAATGTTGTCAAATGTTACATCCGAGTTGTTAGGTTGCCTTAGGTGAGGATATATAACGTTATAGACGCATGTAATGTTACTACCGAGACGTAGGGACCGACACGATTGGAATGTTGTCAAATGTTACATCCGAGAAGTTAGGTTGCCTTAGATTAGGATATATACCGTTATAGACGCATGTAATGTTACCACCGAGACGTAGGGACCGACACGCCTGGAATGTTGTCAAATCTTACATCCGAGATGTTAGGTTGCCTTAGGTTAGGATATATGACGTTATAGACGTATATGCTGTTCCCTCCGAGAAGTAGGGTTCGACAGGCAAGTAATGTTGTCAAATATTGCATCCGAGATGTTAGGTTGCCTTAGGTTAGGATATATAACGGTATAGACGCATGTAATGTTACCACCGAGACGTAGGGACCGACACGCCTGGAATGTTGTCAAATGTTACATCCGAGATGTTAGGTTGCCATAGGTTAGGATATATGACGTTATAGACGTATATACTATTCCCGCCGAGAAGTAGGGTCCGACACGCTAGAAATGTTGTCAAATGTTACATCCGAGTTGTTAGGTTGCCTTAGATTAGGATATATACCGTTATAGACGCATGTAATGTTACCACCGAGACGTAGGGACCGACACGCCTGGAATGTAGTCAAATGTTACATCCGAGATGTTAGGTTGCCTTAGGTTAGGATATATGACGTTATAGACGTATATGCTGTTCCCTCCGAGAAGTAGGGTTCGACAGGCCAGGAATGTTGTCAAATATTGCATCCGAGATGTTAGGTTGCCTTAGGTTAGGATATATAACGTTATAGACGCATGTAATGTTACCACCGAGACGTAGGGACCGACACGCCTGGAATGTTGTCAAATGTTACATCCGAGATGTTAGGTTGCCATAGGTTAGAATATATGACGTTATATACGTATATGCTGTTCCCTCCGAGAAGTAGGGTTCGACAGGCAAGGAATGTTGTCAAATATTGCATGCGAGATGTTAGGTTGCCTTAGGTTAGGATATATAACGGTATAGACGCATGTAATGTTACCACCGAGACGTAGGGACCGACACGCCTGGAATGTTGTCAAATGTTACATCCGAGATGTTAGGTTGCCATAGGTTAGGATATATGACGTTATAGACGTATATACTATTCCCGCCGAGAAGTAGGGTCCGACACGCTAGAAATGTTGTCAAATGTTACATCCGAGTTGTTAGGTTGCCTTAGATTAGGATATATACCGTTATAGACGCATGTAATGTTACCACCGAGACGTAGGGACCGACACGCCTGGAATGTTGTCAAATATTACATCCGAGATGTTAGGTTGCCTTAGGTTAGGATATATGACGTTATAGACGTATATGCTGTTCCCTCCGAGAAGTAGGGTTCGACGGGCCAGGAATGTTGTCAAATATTGCATCCGAGATGTTAGGTTGCCTTAGGTTAGGATATATAACGTTATAGACGCATGTAATGTTACCACCGAGACGTAGGGACCGACACGCCTGGAATGTTGTCAAATGTTACATCCGAGATGTTAGGTTGCCATAGGTTAGGATATATGACGTTATAGACGTATATACTGTTCCCGCCGAGAAGTAGGGTCCGACACGCTAGAAATGTTGTCAAATGTTACATCCGAGTTGTTAGGTTGCCTTAGGTGAGGATATATAACGTTATAGACGCATGTAATGTTACTACCGAGACGTAGGGACCGACACGATTGGAATGTTGTCAAATGTTACATCCGAGAAGTTAGGTTGCCTTAGATTAGGATATATACCGTTATAGACGCATGTAATGTTACCACCGAGACGTAGGGACCGACACGCCTGGAATGTTGTCAAATCTTACATCCGAGATGTTAGGTTGCCTTAGGTTAGGATATATGACGTTATAGACGTATATGCTGTTCCCTCCGAGAAATAGGGTTCGGCAGGCAAGGAATGTTGTCAAATATTGCATCCGAGATGTTAGGTTGCCTTAGGTTAGCATATATAACGTTATAGACGCACGTAATGTTACCACCGAGACGTAGGGACCGACACGCCTGGAATGTTGTCAAATGTTACATCCGAGATGTTAGGTTGCCTTAGGTTAGGATATATGACGCTATAGACGTATATACTGTTCCCTCCGAGAAGTAGGGTTCGACAGGCCAGGAATGTTGTCAAATATTGCATCCGAGATGTTAGGTTGCCTTAGATTAGGATGTACAACGTTATAGACGTATATGCTGTTCCCTCCGAGTAGTAGGGTTCGACAGGCGAGGAATGTTGTCAAATATTGCATCCGAGATGTTAGGTTGCCTTAGATTAGGATATATACCGTTATAGACGCATGTAATGTTACCACCGAGACGTAGGGACCGACACGCCTGGAATGTTGTCAAATGTTACATCCGAGATGTTAGGTTGCCTCAGATTAGGATATACAACGTTATAGACGCATATAATTTTCCCACCGAGAAGTAGGGTCCGACACGCCTGGAATGTTGTAGAATAATACATCTGAGATGTCAGGTTGCCTTAGGTTAGGATATATAACATTATAGACGTATATACTGTTCCCTCCGAGAAGTAGGGTTCGACAGGCAAGGAATGTTGTCAAATATTGCATCCGAGATGTTAGGTTGCCTTAGATTAGGATATATACCGTTATAGACGCATGTAATGTTACCACCGAGACGTAGGGACCGACACGCCTGGAATGTTGTCAAATGTTACATCCGAGATGTTAGGTTGCCATAGGTTAGGATATATGACGTTATAGACGTATATACTGTTCCCGCCGAGAAGTAGCTTCCGACACGCTAGAAATGTTGTCAAATGTTACATCCGAGTTGTTAGGTTGCCTTAGATTAGGATATATACCGTTATAGACGCATGTAATGTTACCACCGAGACGTAGGGACCGACACGCCTGGAATGTTGTCAAATGTTACATCCGAGATATTAGGTTGCCTTAGGTTAGCATATATAACGTTATAGACGCACGTAATGTTACCACCGAGACGTAGGGACCGACACGCCTGGAATGTTGTCAAATGTTACATCCGAGATGTTAGGTTGCCTTAGGTTAGGATATATGACGCTATAGACGTATATACTGTTCCCTCCGGGAAGTAGGGTTCGACAGGCCAGGAATGTTGTCAAATATTGCATCCGAGATGTTAGGTTGCCTTAGATTAGGATGTACAACGTTATAGACGTATATGCTGTTCCCTCCGTGTAGTAGGGTTCAACAGGCGAGGAATGTTGTCAAATATTGCATCCGAGATGTTAGGTTGCCTTAGATTAGGATATATACCGTTATAGACGCATGTAATGTTACCACCGAGACGTAGGGACCGACACGCCTGGAATGTTGTCAAATGTTACATCCGAGATGTTAGGTTGCCTCAGATTAGGATATACAACGTTATAGACGCATATAATGTTCCCACCGAGAAGTAGGGTCCGACACGCCTGGAATGTAGAATAATACATCCGAGATGTCAGGTTGCCTTAGGTTAGGATATATAACATTATAGACGTATATACTGTTCCCTCCGAGAAGTAGGGTTCGACAGGCCAGGAATGTTGTCAAATATTGCATCCGAGATGTTAGGTTGCCTTAGATTAGGATATATACCGTTATAGACGCATGTAATGTTACCACCCAGACGTGGGGACCGACACGCTTGGAATGTTGTCAAATGTTACATCCGAGAGGTTAGGTTGCCTTAGGTTAGAATATATGACGTTATAGACGTATATGCTGTTCCCTCCGAGAAGTAGGGTTCGACAGGCAAGGAATGTTGTCAAATATTGCATCCGAGATGTTAGGTTGCCTTAGGTTAGGATATATAACGGTATAGACGCATGTAATGTTACCACCGAGACGTAGGGACCGACACGCCTGGAATGTTGTCAAATGTTACATCCGAGATGTTAGGTTGCCATAGGTTAGGATATATGACGTTATAGACGTATATGCTATTCCCGCCGAGAAGTAGGGTCCGACACGCTAGAAATGTTGTCAAATGTTACATCCCAGTTGTTAGGTTGCCTTAGATTAGGATATATACCGTTATAGACGCATGTAATGTTACCACCGAGACGTAGGGACCGACACGCCTGGAATGTTGTCAAATGTTACATCCGAGATGTTAGGTTGCCTTAGGTTAGGATATATGACGTTATAGACGTATATGCTGTTACCTCCGAGAAGTAGGGTTCGACAGGCCAGGAATGTTGTCAAATATTGCATCCGAGATGTTAGGTTGCCTTAGGTTAGGATATATAACGTTATAGACGCATGTAATGTTACCACCGAGACGTAGGGACCGACACGCCTGGAATGTTGTCAAATGTTACATCCGAGATGTTAGGTTGCCTTAGGTTAGGATATATAACGGTATAGACGCATGTAATGTTACCACCGAGACGTAGGGACCGACACGCCTGGAATGTTGTCAAATGTTACATCCGAGATGTTAGGTTGCCATAGGTTAGGATATATGACGTTATAGACGTATATACTATTCCCGCCGAGAAGTAGGGTCCGACACGCTAGAAATGTTGTCAAATGTTACATCCGAGTTGTTAGGTTGCCTTAGATTAGGATATATACCGTTATAGACGCATGTAATGTTACCACCGAGACGTAGGGACCGACACGCCTGGAATGTTGTCAAATGTTACATCCGAGATGTTAGGTTGCCTTAGGTTAGGATATATGACGTTATAGACGTATATGCTGTTCCCTCCGAGAAGTAGGGTTCGACAGGCCAGGAATGTTGTCAAATATTGCATCCGAGATGTTAGGTTGCCTTAGGTTAGGATATATAACGTTATAGACGCATGTAATGTTACCACCGAGACGTAGGGACCGACACGCCTGGAATGTTGTCAAATGTTACATCCGAGATGTTAGGTTGCCATAGGTTAGAATATATGACGTTATATACGTATATGCTGTTCCCTCCGAGAAGTAGGGTTCGACAGGCAAGGAATGTTGTCAAATATTGCATGCGAGATGTTAGGTTGCCTTAGGTTAGGATATATAACGGTATAGACGCATGTAATGTTACCACCGAGACGTAGGGACCGACACGCCTGGAATGTTGTCAAATGTTACATCCGAGATGTTAGGTTGCCATAGGTTAGGATATATGACGTTATAGACGTATATACTATTCCCGCCGAGAAGTAGGGTCCGACACGCTAGAAATGTTGTCAAATGTTACATCCGAGTTGTTAGGTTGCCTTAGATTAGGATATATACCGTTATAGACGCATGTAATGTTACCACCGAGACGTAGGGACCGACACGCCTGGAATGTTGTCAAATATTACATCCGAGATGTTAGGTTGCCTTAGGTTAGGATATATGACGTTATAGACGTATATGCTGTTCCCTCCGAGAAGTAGGGTTCGACGGGCCAGGAATGTTGTCAAATATTGCATCCGAGATGTTAGGTTGCCTTAGGTTAGGATATATAACGTTATAGACGCATGTAATGTTACCACCGAGACGTAGGGACCGACACGCCTGGAATGTTGTCAAATGTTACATCCGAGATGTTAGGTTGCCATAGGTTAGGATATATGACGTTATAGACGTATATACTGTTCCCGCCGAGAAGTAGGGTCCGACACGCTAGAAATGTTGTCAAATGTTACATCCGAGTTGTTAGGTTGCCTTAGGTGAGGATATATAACGTTATAGACGCATGTAATGTTACTACCGAGACGTAGGGACCGACACGATTGGAATGTTGTCAAATGTTACATCCGAGAAGTTAGGTTGCCTTAGATTAGGATATATACCGTTATAGACGCATGTAATGTTACCACCGAGACGTAGGGACCGACACGCCTGGAATGTTGTCAAATCTTACATCCGAGATGTTAGGTTGCCTTAGGTTAGGATATATGACGTTATAGACGTATATGCTGTTCCCTCCGAGAAATAGGGTTCGGCAGGCAAGGAATGTTGTCAAATATTGCATCCGAGATGTTAGGTTGCCTTAGGTTAGCATATATAACGTTATAGACGCACGTAATGTTACCACCGAGACGTAGGGACCGACACGCCTGGAATGTTGTCAAATGTTACATCCGAGATGTTAGGTTGCCTTAGGTTAGGATATATGACGCTATAGACGTATATACTGTTCCCTCCGAGAAGTAGGGTTCGACAGGCCAGGAATGTTGTCAAATATTGCATCCGAGATGTTAGGTTGCCTTAGATTAGGATGTACAACGTTATAGACGTATATGCTGTTCCCTCCGAGTAGTAGGGTTCGACAGGCGAGGAATGTTGTCAAATATTGCATCCGAGATGTTAGGTTGCCTTAGATTAGGATATATACCGTTATAGACGCATGTAATGTTACCACCGAGACGTAGGGACCGACACGCCTGGAATGTTGTCAAATGTTACATCCGAGATGTTAGGTTGCCTCAGATTAGGATATACAACGTTATAGACGCATATAATTTTCCCACCGAGAAGTAGGGTCCGACACGCCTGGAATGTTGTAGAATAATACATCTGAGATGTCAGGTTGCCTTAGGTTAGGATATATAACATTATAGACGTATATACTGTTCCCTCCGAGAAGTAGGGTTCGACAGGCAAGGAATGTTGTCAAATATTGCATCCGAGATGTTAGGTTGCCTTAGATTAGGATATATACCGTTATAGACGCATGTAATGTTACCACCGAGACGTAGGGACCGACACGCCTGGAATGTTGTCAAATGTTACATCCGAGATGTTAGGTTGCCATAGGTTAGGATATATGACGTTATAGACGTATATACTGTTCCCGCCGAGAAGTAGCTTCCGACACGCTAGAAATGTTGTCAAATGTTACATCCGAGTTGTTAGGTTGCCTTAGATTAGGATATATACCGTTATAGACGCATGTAATGTTACCACCGAGACGTAGGGACCGACACGCCTGGAATGTTGTCAAATGTTACATCCGAGATATTAGGTTGCCTTAGGTTAGCATATATAACGTTATAGACGCACGTAATGTTACCACCGAGACGTAGGGACCGACACGCCTGGAATGTTGTCAAATGTTACATCCGAGATGTTAGGTTGCCTTAGGTTAGGATATATGACGCTATAGACGTATATACTGTTCCCTCCGGGAAGTAGGGTTCGACAGGCCAGGAATGTTGTAAAATATTGCATCCGAGATGTTAGGTTGCCTTAGATTAGGATGTACAACGTTATAGACGTATATGCTGTTCCCTCCGTGTAGTAGGGTTCAACAGGCGAGGAATGTTGTCAAATATTGCATCCGAGATGTTAGGTTGCCTTAGATTAGGATATATACCGTTATAGACGCATGTAATGTTACCACCGAGACGTAGGGACCGACACGCCTGGAATGTTGTCAAATGTTACATCCGAGATGTTAGGTTGCCTCAGATTAGGATATACAACGTTATAGACGCATATAATGTTCCCACCGAGAAGTAGGGTCCGACACGCCTGGAATGTAGAATAATACATCCGAGATGTCAGGTTGCCTTAGGTTAGGATATATAACATTATAGACGTATATACTGTTCCCTCCGAGAAGTAGGGTTCGACAGGCCAGGAATGTTGTCAAATATTGCATCCGAGATGTTAGGTTGCCTTAGATTAGGATATATACCGTTATAGACGCATGTAATGTTACCACCCAGACGTGGGGACCGACACGCTTGGAATGTTGTCAAATGTTACATCCGAGAGGTTAGGTTGCCTTAGGTTAGAATATATGACGTTATAGACGTATATGCTGTTCCCTCCGAGAAGTAGGGTTCGACAGGCAAGGAATGTTGTCAAATATTGCATCCGAGATGTTAGGTTGCCTTAGGTTAGGATATATAACGCTATAGACGCATGTAATGTTACCACCGAGACGTAGGGACCGACACGCCTGGAATGTTGTCAAATGTTACATCCGAGATGTTAGGTTGCCATAGGTTAGGATATATGACGTTATAGACGTATATGCTATTCCCGCCGAGAAGTAGGGTCCGACACGCTAGAAATGTTGTCAAATGTTACATCCCAGTTGTTAGGTTGCCTTAGATTAGGATATATACCGTTATAGACGCATGTAATGTTACCACCGAGACGTAGGGACCGACACGCCTGGAATGTTGTCAAATGTTACATCCGAGATGTTAGGTTGCCTTAGGTTAGGATATATGACGTTATAGACGTATATGCTGTTACCTCCGAGAAGTAGGGTTCGACAGGCCAGGAATGTTGTCAAATATTGCATCCGAGATGTTAGGTTGCCTTAGGTTAGGATATATAACGTTATAGACGCATGTAATGTTACCACCGAGACGTAGGGACCGACACGCCTGGAATGTTGTCAAATGTTACATCCGAGATGTTAGGTTGCCATAGGTTAGGATATATGACGTTATAGACGTATATACTGTTCCCGCCGAGAAGTAGGGTCCGACACGCTAGAAATGTTGTCAAATGTTACATCCGAGTTGTTAGGTTGCCTTAGGTTAGGATATATAACGTTATAGACGCATGTAATGTTACCACCGAGACGTAGGGACCGACACGATTGGAATGTTGTCAAATGTTACATCCGAGAAGTTAGGTTGCCTTAGATTAGGATATATACCGTTATAGACGCATGTAATGTTACCACCGAGACGTAGGGACCGACACGCCTGGAATGTTGTCAAATGTTACATCCGAGATGTTAGGTTGCCTTAGGTTAGGATATATGACGTTATAGACGTATATGCTGTTCCCTCCGAGAAGTAGGGTTCGACAGGCAAGGAATGTTGTCAAATATTGCATCCGAGATGTTAGGTTGCCTTAGGTTAGCATATATAACATTATAGACGCACGTAATGTTACCACCGAGACGTAGGGACCGACACGCCTGGAATGTTGTCAAATGTTACATCCGAGATGTTAGGTTGCCTTAGGTTAGGATATATGACGCTATAGACGTATATACTGTTCCCTCCGATAAGTAGGGTTCGACAGGCCAGGAATGTTGTCAAATATTGCATCCGAGATGTTAGGTTGCCTTAGATTAGGATGTACAACGTTATAGACGTATATGCTGTTCCCTCCGAGTAGTAGGGTTCGACAGGCGAGGAATGTTGTCAAATATTGCATCCGAGATGTTAGGTTGCCTTAGGTTAGGATATATAACGGTATAGACGCATGTAATGTTACCACCGAGACGTAGGGACCGACACGCCTGGAATGTTGTCAAATGTTACATCCGAGATGTTAGGTTGCCATAGGTTAGGATATATGACGTTATAGACGTATATGCTATTCCCGCCGAGAAGTAGGGTCCGACACGCTAGAAATGTTGTCAAATGTTACATCCGAGTTGTTAGGTTGCCTTAGATTAGGATATATACCGTTATAGACGCATGTAATGTTACCACCGAGACGTAGGGACCGACACACCTGGAATGTTGTCAAATGTTACATCCGAGATGTTAGGTTGCCTTAGGTTAGGATATATGACGTTATAGACGTATATGCTGTTCCCTCCGAGAAGTAGGTTTCGAAAGGCCAGGAATGTTGTCAAATATTGCATCCGAGATGTTAGGTTGCCTTAGGTTAGGATATATAACGTTATAGACGCATGTAATGTTACCACCGAGACGTAGGGACCGACACGCCTGGAATGTTGTCAAATGTTACATCCGAGATGTTAGGTTGCCATAGGTTAGGATATATGACGTTATAGACGTATATACTGTTCCCGCCGAGAAGTAGCTTCCGACACGCTAGAAATGTTGTCAAATGTTACATCCGAGTTGTTAGGTTGCCTTAGATTAGGATATATACCGTTATAGACGCATGTAATGTTACCACCGAGACGTAGGGACCGACACGCCTGGAATGTTGTCAAATGTTACATCCGAGATGTTAGGTTGCCTTAGGTTAGCATATATAACGTTATAGACGCACGTAATGTTACCACCGAGACGTAGGGACCGACACGCCTGGAATGTTGTCAAATGTTACATCCGAGATGTTAGGTTGCCTTAGGTTAGGATATATGACGCTATAGACGTATATACTGTTCCCTCCGAGAAGTAGGGTTCGACAGGCCAGGAATGTTGTCAAATATTGCATCCGAGATGTTAGGTTGCCTTAGATTAGGATGTACAACGTTATAGACGTATATGCTGTTCCCTCCGAGTAGTAGGGTTCAACAGGCGAGGAATGTTGTCAAATATTGCATCCGAGATGTTAGGTTGCCTTAGATTAGGATATATACCGTTATAGACGCATGTAATGTTACCACCGAGACGTAGGGACCGACACGCCTGGAATGTTGTCAAATGTTACATCCGAGATGCTAGGTTGCCTCAGATTAGGATATATGACGCTATAGACGTATATACTGTTCCCTCCGAGAAGTAGGGTTCGACAGGCCAGGAATGTTGTCAAATATTGCATCCGAGATGTTAGGTTGCCTTAGATTAGGATGTACAACGTTATAGACGTATATGCTGTTCCCTCCGAGTAGTAGGGTTCGACAGGCGAGGAATGTTGTCAAATATTGCATCCGAGATGTTAGGTTGCCTTAGGTTAGGATATATAACGGTATAGACGCATGTAATGTTACCACCGAGACGTAGGGACCGACACGCCTGGAATGTTGTCAAATGTTACATCCGAGATGTTAGGTTGCCATAGGTTAGGATATATGACGTTATAGACGTATATGCTATTCCCGCCGAGAAGTAGGGTCCGACACGCTAGAAATGTTGTCAAATGTTACATCCGAGTTGTTAGGTTGCCTTAGGTTAGGATATATACCGTTATAGACGCATGTAATGTTACCACCGAGACGTAGGGACCGACACGCCTGGAATGTTGTCAAATGTTACATCCGAGATGTTAGGTTGCCTTAGGTTAGGATATATGACGTTATAGACGTATATGCTGTTCCCTCCGAGAAGTAGGGTTCGACAGGCCAGGAATGTTGTCAAATATTGCATCCGAGATGTTAGGTTGCCTTAGGTTAGGATATATAACGTTATAGACGCATGTAATGTTACCACCGAGACGTAGGGACCGACACGCCTGGAATGTTGTCAAATGTTACATCCGAGATGTTAGGTTGCCATAGGTTAGGATATATGACGTTATAGACGTATATACTGTTCCCGCCGAGAAGTAGCTTCCGACACGCTAGAAATGTTGTCAAATGTTACATCCGAGTTGTTAGGTTGCCTTAGATTAGGATATATACCGTTATAGACGCATGTAATGTTACCACCGAGACGTAGGGACCGACACGCCTGGAATGTTGTCAAATGTTACATCCGAGATGTTAGGTTGCCTCAGATTAGGATATATGACGCTATAGACGTATATACTGTTCCCTCCGAGAAGTAGGGTTCGACAGGCCAGGAATGTTGTCAAATATTGCATCCGAGATGTTAGGTTGCCTTAGATTAGGATGTACAACGTTATAGACGTATATGCTGTTCCCTCCGAGTAGTAGGGTTCGACAGGCGAGGAATGTTGTCAAATATTGCATCCGAGATGTTAGGTTGCCTTAGGTTAGGATATATAACGGTATAGACGCATGTAATGTTACCACCGAGACGTAGGGACCGACACGCCTGGAATGTTGTCAAATGTTACATCCGAGATGTTAGGTTGCCATAGGTTAGGATATATGACGTTATAGACGTATATGCTATTCCCGCCGAGAAGTAGGGTCCGACACGCTAGAAATGTTGTCAAATGTTACATCCGAGTTGTTAGGTTGCCTTAGATTAGGATATATACCGTTATAGACGCATGTAATGTTACCACCGAGACGTAGGGACCGACATGCCTGGAATGTTGTCAAATGTTACATCCGAGATGTTAGGTTGCCTTAGGTTAGGATATATGACGTTATAGACGTATATGCTGTTCCCTCCGAGAAGTAGGGTTCGACAGGCCAGGAATGTTGTCAAATATTGCATCCGAGATGTTAGGTTGCCTTAGGTTAGGATATATAACGTTATAGACGCATGTAATGTTACCACCGAGACGTAGGGACCGACACGCCTGGAATGTTGTCAAATGTTACATCCGAGATGTTAGGTTGCCATAGGTTAGGATATATGACGTTATAGACGTATATGCTATTCCCGCCGAGAAGTAGGGTCCGACACGCTAGAAATGTTGTCAAATGTTACATCCGAGTTGTTAGATTGCCTTAGATTAGGATATATACCGTTATAGACGCATGTAATGTTACCACCGAGACGTAGGGACCGACACGCCTGGAATGTTGTCAAATGTTACATCCGAGATGTTAGGTTGCCTTAGGTTAGGATATATGACGTTATAGACGTATATGCTGTTCCCTCCGAGAAGTAGGGTTCGAAAGGCCAGGAATGTTGTCAAATATTGCATCCGAGATGTTAGGTTGCCTTAGGTTAGGATATATAACGTTATAGACGCATGTAATGTTACCACCGAGACGTAGGGACCGACACGCCTGGAATGTTGTCAAATGTTACATCCGAGATGTTAGGTTGCCATAGGTTAGGATATATGACGTTATAGACGTATATACTGTTCCCGCCGAGAAGTAGCTTCCGACACGCTAGAAATGTTGTCAAATGTTACATCCGAGTTGTTAGGTTGCCTTAGATTAGGATATATACCGTTATAGACGCATGTAATGTTACCACCGAGACGTAGGGACCGACACGCCTGGAATGTTGTCAAATGTTACATCCGAGATGTTAGGTTGCCTTAGGTTAGCATATATAACGTTATAGACGCACGTAATGTTACCACCGAGACGTAGGGACCGACACGCCTGGAATGTTGTCAAATGTTACATCCGAGATGTTAGGTTGCCTTAGGTTAGGATATATAACGTTATAGACGCATGTAATGTTACCACCGAGACGTAGGGACCGACACGCCTGGAATGTTGTCAAATGTTACATCCGAGATGTTAGGTTGCCATAGGTTAGGATATATGACGTTATAGACGTATATGCTATTCCCGCCGAGAAGTAGGGTCCGACACGCTAGAAATGTTGTCAAATGTTACATCCGAGTTGTTAGGTTGCCTTAGATTAGGATATATACCGTTATAGACGCATGTAATGTTACCACCGAGACGTAGGGACCGACACGCCTGGAATGTTGTCAAATGTTACATCCGAGATGTTAGGTTGCCTTAGGTTAGGATATATGACGTTATAGACGTATATGCTGTTCCCTCCGAGAAGTAGGGTTCGAAAGGCCAGGAATGTTGTCAAATATTGCATCCGAGATGTTAGGTTGCCTTAGGTTAGGATATATAACGTTATAGACGCATGTAATGTTACCACCGAGACGTAGGGACCGACACGCCTGGAATGTTGTCAAATGTTACATCCGAGATGTTAGGTTGCCATAGGTTAGGATATATGACGTTATAGACGTATATACTGTTCCCGCCGAGAAGTAGCTTCCGACACGCTAGAAATGTTGTCAAATGTTACATCCGAGTTGTTAGGTTGCCTTAGATTAGGATATATACCGTTATAGACGCATGTAATGTTACCACCGAGACGTAGGGACCGACACGCCTGGAATGTTGTCAAATGTTACATCCGAGATGTTAGGTTGCCTTAGGTTAGCATATATAACGTTATAGACGCACGTAATGTTACCACCGAGACGTAGGGACCGACACGCCTGGAATGTTGTCAAATGTTACATCCGAGATGTTAGGTTGCCTTAGGTTAGGATATATGACGCTATAGACGTATATACTGTTCCCTCCGAGAAGTAGGGTTCGACAGGCAAGGAATGTTGTCAAATATTGCATCCGAGATGTTAGGTTGCCTTAGGTTAGCATATATAACGTTATAGACGCACGTAATGTTACCACCGAGACGTAGGGACCGACACGCCTGGAATGTTGTCAAATGTTACATCCGAGATGTTAGGTTGCCTTAGGTTAGGATATATGACGCTATAGACGTATATACTGTTCCCTCCGAGAAGTAGGGTTCGACAGGCCAGGAATGTTGTCAAATATTGCATCCGAGATGTTAGGTTGCCTTAGATTAGGATGTACAACGTTATAGACGTATATGCTGTTCCCTCCGAGTAGTAGGGATCGACAGGCGAGGAATGTTGTCAAATATTGCATCCGAGATGTTAGGTTGCCTTAGATTAGGATATATACCGTTATAGACGCATGTAATGTTACCACCGAGACGTAGGGACCGACACGCCTGGAATGTTGTCAAATGTTACATCCGAGATGTTAGGTTGCCATAGGTTAGGATATATGACGTTATAGACGTATATACTGTTCCCGCCGAGAAGTAGCTTCCGACACGCTAGAAATGTTGTCAAATGTTACATCCGAGTTGTTAGGTTGCCTTAGATTAGGATATATACCGTTATAGACGCATGTAATGTTACCACCGAGACGTAGGGACCGACACGCCTGGAATGTTGTCAAATGTTACATCCGAGATGTTAGGTTGCCTCAGATTAGGATATATGACGCTATAGACGTATATACTGTTCCCTCCGAGAAGTAGGGTTCGACAGGCCAGGAATGTTGTCAAATATTGCATCCGAGATGTTAGGTTGCCTTAGATTAGGATGTACAACGTTATAGACGTATATGCTGTTCCCTCCGAGTAGTAGGGTTCGACAGGCGAGGAATGTTGTCAAATATTGCATCCGAGATGTTAGGTTGCCTTAGGTTAGGATATATAACGGTATAGACGCATGTAATGTTACCACCGAGACGTAGGGACCGACACGCCTGGAATGTTGTCAAATGTTACATCCGAGATGTTAGGTTGCCATAGGTTAGGATATATGACGTTATAGACGTATATGCTATTCCCGCCGAGAAGTAGGGTCCGACACGCTAGAAATGTTGTCAAATGTTACATCCGAGTTGTTAGGTTGCCTTAGATTAGGATATATACCGTTATAGACGCATGTAATGTTACCACCGAGACGTAGGGACCGACATGCCTGGAATGTTGTCAAATGTTACATCCGAGATGTTAGGTTGCCTTAGGTTAGGATATATGACGTTATAGACGTATATGCTGTTCCCTCCGAGAAGTAGGGTTCGACAGGCCAGGAATGTTGTCAAATATTGCATCCGAGATGTTAGGTTGCCTTAGGTTAGGATATATAACGTTATAGACGCATGTAATGTTACCACCGAGACGTAGGGACCGACAAGCCTGGAATGTTGTCAAATGTTACATCCGAGATGTTAGGTTGCCATAGGTTAGGATATATGACGTTATAGACGTATATACTGTTCCCGCCGAGAAGTAGCTTCCGACACGCTAGAAATGTTGTCAAATGTTACATCCGAGTTGTTAGGTTGCCTTAGGTTAGGATATATAACGTTATAGACGCATGTAATGTTACCACCGAGACGTAGGGACCGACACGCCTGGAATGTTGTCAAATGTTACATCCGAGATGTTAGGTTGCCTTAGGTTAGCATATATAACATTATAGACGCACGTAATGTTACCACCGAGACGTAGGGACCGACACGCCTGGAATGTTGTCAAATGTTACATCCGAGATGTTAGGTTGCCTTAGGTTAGGATATATGACGCTATAGACGTATATACTGTTCCCTCCGAGAAGTAGGGTTCGACAGGCCAGGAATGTTGTCAAATATTGCATCCGAGATGTTAGGTTGCCTTAGATTAGGATGTACAACGTTATAGACGTATATGCTGTTCCCTCCGAGTAGTAGGGTTCAACAGGCGAGGAATGTTGTCAAATATTGCATCCGAGATGTTAGGTTGCCTTAGATTAGGATATATACCGTTATAGACGCATGTAATGTTACCACCGAGACGTAGGGACCGACACGCCTGGAATGTTGTCAAATGTTACATCCGAGATGTTAGGTTGCCTCAGATTAGGATATACAACGTTATAGACGCATATAATGTTCCCACCGAGAAGTAGGGTCCGACACGCCTGGAATGTTGTAGAATAATACATCCGAGATGTCAGGTTGCCTTAGGTTAGGATATATAACATTATAGACGTATATACTGTTCCCTCCGAGAAGTAGGGTTCGACAGGCCAGGAATGTTGTCAAATATTGCATCCGAGATGTTAGGTTGCCTTAGATTAGGATATATACCGTTATAGACGCATGTAATGTTACTACCCAGACGTGGGGACCGACACGCTTGGAATGTTGTCAAATGTTACATCCGAGAGGTTAGGTTGCCTTAGGTTAGAATATATGACGTTATAGACGTATATGCTGTTCCCTCCGAGAAGTAGGGTTCGACAGGCAAGGAATGTTGTCAAATATTGCATCCGAGATGTTAGGTTGCCTTAGGTGAGGATATATAACGGTATAGACGCATGTAATGTTACCACCGAGACGTAGGGACCGACACGCCTGGAATGTTGTCAAATGTTACATCCGAGATGTTAGGTTGCCATAGGTTAGGATATATGACGTTATAGACGTATATGCTATTCCCGCCGAGAAGTAGGGTCCGACACGCTAGAAATGTTGTCAAATGTTACATCCGAGTTGTTAGGTTGCCTTAGATTAGGATATATACCGTTATAGACGCATGTAATGTTACCACCGAGACGTAGGGACCGACACGCCTGGAATGTTGTCAAATGTTACATCCGAGATGTTAGGTTGCCTTAGGTTAGGATATATGACGTTATAGACGTATATGCTGTTCCCTCCGAGAAGTAGGGTTCGACGGGCCAGGAATGTTGTCAAATATTGCATCCGAGATGTTAGGTTGCCTTAGGTTAGGATATATAACGTTATAGACGCATGTAATGTTACCACCGAGACGTAGGGACCGACACGCCTGGAATGTTGTCAAATGTTACATCCGAGATGTTAGGTTGCCATAGGTTAGGATATATGACGTTATAGACGTATATACTGTTCCCGCCGAGAAGTAGGGTCCGACACGCTAGAAATGTTGTCAAATGTTACATCCGAGTTGTTAGGTTGCCTTAGGTGAGGATATATAACGTTATAGACGCATGTAATGTTACTACCGAGACGTAGGGACCGACACGATTGGAATGTTGTCAAATGTTACATCCGAGAAGTTAGGTTGCCTTAGATTAGGATATATACCGTTATAGACGCATGTAATGTTACCACCGAGACGTAGGGACCGACACGCCTGGAATGTTGTCAAATCTTACATCCGAGATGTTAGGTTGCCTTAGGTTAGGATATATGACGTTATAGACGTATATGCTGTTCCCTCCGAGAAATAGGGTTCGGCAGGCAAGGAATGTTGTCAAATATTGCATCCGAGATGTTAGGTTGCCTTAGGTTAGCATATATAACGTTATAGACGCACGTAATGTTACCACCGAGACGTAGGGACCGACACGCCTGGAATGTTGTCAAATGTTACATCCGAGATGTTAGGTTGCCTTAGGTTAGGATATATGACGCTATAGACGTATATACTGTTCCCTCCGAGAAGTAGGGTTCGACAGGCCAGGAATGTTGTCAAATATTGCATCCGAGATGTTAGGTTGCCTTAGATTAGGATGTACAACGTTATAGACGTATATGCTGTTCCCTCCGAGTAGTAGGGTTCGACAGGCGAGGAATGTTGTCAAATATTGCATCCGAGATGTTAGGTTGCCTTAGATTAGGATATATACCGTTATAGACGCATGTAATGTTACCACCGAGACGTAGGGACCGACACGCCTGGAATGTTGTCAAATGTTACATCCGAGATGTTAGGTTGCCTCAGATTAGGATATACAACGTTATAGACGCATATAATTTTCCCACCGAGAAGTAGGGTCCGACACGCCTGGAATGTTGTAGAATAATACATCTGAGATGTCAGGTTGCCTTAGGTTAGGATATATAACATTATAGACGTATATACTGTTCCCTCCGAGAAGTAGGGTTCGACAGGCAAGGAATGTTGTCAAATATTGCATCCGAGATGTTAGGTTGCCTTAGATTAGGATATATACCGTTATAGACGCATGTAATGTTACCACCGAGACGTAGGGACCGACACGCCTGGAATGTTGTCAAATGTTACATCCGAGATGTTAGGTTGCCATAGGTTAGGATATATGACGTTATAGACGTATATACTGTTCCCGCCGAGAAGTAGCTTCCGACACGCTAGAAATGTTGTCAAATGTTACATCCGAGTTGTTAGGTTGCCTTAGATTAGGATATATACCGTTATAGACGCATGTAATGTTACCACCGAGACGTAGGGACCGACACGCCTGGAATGTTGTCAAATGTTACATCCGAGATATTAGGTTGCCTTAGGTTAGCATATATAACGTTATAGACGCACGTAATGTTACCACCGAGACGTAGGGACCGACACGCCTGGAATGTTGTCAAATGTTACATCCGAGATGTTAGGTTGCCTTAGGTTAGGATATATGACGCTATAGACGTATATACTGTTCCCTCCGGGAAGTAGGGTTCGACAGGCCAGGAATGTTGTCAAATATTGCATCCGAGATGTTAGGTTGCCTTAGATTAGGATGTACAACGTTATAGACGTATATGCTGTTCCCTCCGTGTAGTAGGGTTCAACAGGCGAGGAATGTTGTCAAATATTGCATCCGAGATGTTAGGTTGCCTTAGATTAGGATATATACCGTTATAGACGCATGTAATGTTACCACCGAGACGTAGGGACCGACACGCCTGGAATGTTGTCAAATGTTACATCCGAGATGTTAGGTTGCCTCAGATTAGGATATACAACGTTATAGACGCATATAATGTTCCCACCGAGAAGTAGGGTCCGACACGCCTGGAATGTAGAATAATACATCCGAGATGTCAGGTTGCCTTAGGTTAGGATATATAACATTATAGACGTATATACTGTTCCCTCCGAGAAGTAGGGTTCGACAGGCCAGGAATGTTGTCAAATATTGCATCCGAGATGTTAGGTTGCCTTAGATTAGGATATATACCGTTATAGACGCATGTAATGTTACCACCCAGACGTGGGGACCGACACGCTTGGAATGTTGTCAAATGTTACATCCGAGAGGTTAGGTTGCCTTAGGTTAGAATATATGACGTTATAGACGTATATGCTGTTCCCTCCGAGAAGTAGGGTTCGACAGGCAAGGAATGTTGTCAAATATTGCATCCGAGATGTTAGGTTGCCTTAGGTTAGGATATATAACGGTATAGACGCATGTAATGTTACCACCGAGACGTAGGGACCGACACGCCTGGAATGTTGTCAAATGTTACATCCGAGATGTTAGGTTGCCATAGGTTAGGATATATGACGTTATAGACGTATATGCTATTCCCGCCGAGAAGTAGGGTCCGACACGCTAGAAATGTTGTCAAATGTTACATCCCAGTTGTTAGGTTGCCTTAGATTAGGATATATACCGTTATAGACGCATGTAATGTTACCACCGAGACGTAGGGACCGACACGCCTGGAATGTTGTCAAATGTTACATCCGAGATGTTAGGTTGCCTTAGGTTAGGATATATGACGTTATAGACGTATATGCTGTTACCTCCGAGAAGTAGGGTTCGACAGGCCAGGAATGTTGTCAAATATTGCATCCGAGATGTTAGGTTGCCTTAGGTTAGGATATATAACGTTATAGACGCATGTAATGTTACCACCGAGACGTAGGGACCGACACGCCTGGAATGTTGTCAAATGTTACATCCGAGATGTTAGGTTGCCTTAGGTTAGGATATATAACGGTATAGACGCATGTAATGTTACCACCGAGACGTAGGGACCGACACGCCTGGAATGTTGTCAAATGTTACATCCGAGATGTTAGGTTGCCATAGGTTAGGATATATGACGTTATAGACGTATATACTATTCCCGCCGAGAAGTAGGGTCCGACACGCTAGAAATGTTGTCAAATGTTACATCCGAGTTGTTAGGTTGCCTTAGATTAGGATATATACCGTTATAGACGCATGTAATGTTACCACCGAGACGTAGGGACCGACACGCCTGGAATGTTGTCAAATGTTACATCCGAGATGTTAGGTTGCCTTAGGTTAGGATATATGACGTTATAGACGTATATGCTGTTCCCTCCGAGAAGTAGGGTTCGACAGGCCAGGAATGTTGTCAAATATTGCATCCGAGATGTTAGGTTGCCTTAGGTTAGGATATATAACGTTATAGACGCATGTAATGTTACCACCGAGACGTAGGGACCGACACGCCTGGAATGTTGTCAAATGTTACATCCGAGATGTTAGGTTGCCATAGGTTAGAATATATGACGTTATATACGTATATGCTGTTCCCTCCGAGAAGTAGGGTTCGACAGGCAAGGAATGTTGTCAAATATTGCATGCGAGATGTTAGGTTGCCTTAGGTTAGGATATATAACGGTATAGACGCATGTAATGTTACCACCGAGACGTAGGGACCGACACGCCTGGAATGTTGTCAAATGTTACATCCGAGATGTTAGGTTGCCATAGGTTAGGATATATGACGTTATAGACGTATATACTATTCCCGCCGAGAAGTAGGGTCCGACACGCTAGAAATGTTGTCAAATGTTACATCCGAGTTGTTAGGTTGCCTTAGATTAGGATATATACCGTTATAGACGCATGTAATGTTACCACCGAGACGTAGGGACCGACACGCCTGGAATGTTGTCAAATATTACATCCGAGATGTTAGGTTGCCTTAGGTTAGGATATATGACGTTATAGACGTATATGCTGTTCCCTCCGAGAAGTAGGGTTCGACGGGCCAGGAATGTTGTCAAATATTGCATCCGAGATGTTAGGTTGCCTTAGGTTAGGATATATAACGTTATAGACGCATGTAATGTTACCACCGAGACGTAGGGACCGACACGCCTGGAATGTTGTCAAATGTTACATCCGAGATGTTAGGTTGCCATAGGTTAGGATATATGACGTTATAGACGTATATACTGTTCCCGCCGAGAAGTAGGGTCCGACACGCTAGAAATGTTGTCAAATGTTACATCCGAGTTGTTAGGTTGCCTTAGGTGAGGATATATAACGTTATAGACGCATGTAATGTTACTACCGAGACGTAGGGACCGACACGATTGGAATGTTGTCAAATGTTACATCCGAGAAGTTAGGTTGCCTTAGATTAGGATATATACCGTTATAGACGCATGTAATGTTACCACCGAGACGTAGGGACCGACACGCCTGGAATGTTGTCAAATCTTACATCCGAGATGTTAGGTTGCCTTAGGTTAGGATATATGACGTTATAGACGTATATGCTGTTCCCTCCGAGAAATAGGGTTCGGCAGGCAAGGAATGTTGTCAAATATTGCATCCGAGATGTTAGGTTGCCTTAGGTTAGCATATATAACGTTATAGACGCACGTAATGTTACCACCGAGACGTAGGGACCGACACGCCTGGAATGTTGTCAAATGTTACATCCGAGATGTTAGGTTGCCTTAGGTTAGGATATATGACGCTATAGACGTATATACTGTTCCCTCCGAGAAGTAGGGTTCGACAGGCCAGGAATGTTGTCAAATATTGCATCCGAGATGTTAGGTTGCCTTAGATTAGGATGTACAACGTTATAGACGTATATGCTGTTCCCTCCGAGTAGTAGGGTTCGACAGGCGAGGAATGTTGTCAAATATTGCATCCGAGATGTTAGGTTGCCTTAGATTAGGATATATACCGTTATAGACGCATGTAATGTTACCACCGAGACGTAGGGACCGACACGCCTGGAATGTTGTCAAATGTTACATCCGAGATGTTAGGTTGCCTCAGATTAGGATATACAACGTTATAGACGCATATAATTTTCCCACCGAGAAGTAGGGTCCGACACGCCTGGAATGTTGTAGAATAATACATCTGAGATGTCAGGTTGCCTTAGGTTAGGATATATAACATTATAGACGTATATACTGTTCCCTCCGAGAAGTAGGGTTCGACAGGCAAGGAATGTTGTCAAATATTGCATCCGAGATGTTAGGTTGCCTTAGATTAGGATATATACCGTTATAGACGCATGTAATGTTACCACCGAGACGTAGGGACCGACACGCCTGGAATGTTGTCAAATGTTACATCCGAGATGTTAGGTTGCCATAGGTTAGGATATATGACGTTATAGACGTATATACTGTTCCCGCCGAGAAGTAGCTTCCGACACGCTAGAAATGTTGTCAAATGTTACATCCGAGTTGTTAGGTTGCCTTAGATTAGGATATATACCGTTATAGACGCATGTAATGTTACCACCGAGACGTAGGGACCGACACGCCTGGAATGTTGTCAAATGTTACATCCGAGATATTAGGTTGCCTTAGGTTAGCATATATAACGTTATAGACGCACGTAATGTTACCACCGAGACGTAGGGACCGACACGCCTGGAATGTTGTCAAATGTTACATCCGAGATGTTAGGTTGCCTTAGGTTAGGATATATGACGCTATAGACGTATATACTGTTCCCTCCGGGAAGTAGGGTTCGACAGGCCAGGAATGTTGTAAAATATTGCATCCGAGATGTTAGGTTGCCTTAGATTAGGATGTACAACGTTATAGACGTATATGCTGTTCCCTCCGTGTAGTAGGGTTCAACAGGCGAGGAATGTTGTCAAATATTGCATCCGAGATGTTAGGTTGCCTTAGATTAGGATATATACCGTTATAGACGCATGTAATGTTACCACCGAGACGTAGGGACCGACACGCCTGGAATGTTGTCAAATGTTACATCCGAGATGTTAGGTTGCCTCAGATTAGGATATACAACGTTATAGACGCATATAATGTTCCCACCGAGAAGTAGGGTCCGACACGCCTGGAATGTAGAATAATACATCCGAGATGTCAGGTTGCCTTAGGTTAGGATATATAACATTATAGACGTATATACTGTTCCCTCCGAGAAGTAGGGTTCGACAGGCCAGGAATGTTGTCAAATATTGCATCCGAGATGTTAGGTTGCCTTAGATTAGGATATATACCGTTATAGACGCATGTAATGTTACCACCCAGACGTGGGGACCGACACGCTTGGAATGTTGTCAAATGTTACATCCGAGAGGTTAGGTTGCCTTAGGTTAGAATATATGACGTTATAGACGTATATGCTGTTCCCTCCGAGAAGTAGGGTTCGACAGGCAAGGAATGTTGTCAAATATTGCATCCGAGATGTTAGGTTGCCTTAGGTTAGGATATATAACGGTATAGACGCATGTAATGTTACCACCGAGACGTAGGGACCGACACGCCTGGAATGTTGTCAAATGTTACATCCGAGATGTTAGGTTGCCATAGGTTAGGATATATGACGTTATAGACGTATATGCTATTCCCGCCGAGAAGTAGGGTCCGACACGCTAGAAATGTTGTCAAATGTTACATCCCAGTTGTTAGGTTGCCTTAGATTAGGATATATACCGTTATAGACGCATGTAATGTTACCACCGAGACGTAGGGACCGACACGCCTGGAATGTTGTCAAATGTTACATCCGAGATGTTAGGTTGCCTTAGGTTAGGATATATGACGTTATAGACGTATATGCTGTTACCTCCGAGAAGTAGGGTTCGACAGGCCAGGAATGTTGTCAAATATTGCATCCGAGATGTTAGGTTGCCTTAGGTTAGGATATATAACGTTATAGACGCATGTAATGTTACCACCGAGACGTAGGGACCGACACGCCTGGAATGTTGTCAAATGTTACATCCGAGATGTTAGGTTGCCATAGGTTAGGATATATGACGTTATAGACGTATATACTGTTCCCGCCGAGAAGTAGGGTCCGACACGCTAGAAATGTTGTCAAATGTTACATCCGAGTTGTTAGGTTGCCTTAGGTTAGGATATATAACGTTATAGACGCATGTAATGTTACCACCGAGACGTAGGGACCGACACGATTGGAATTTTGTCAAATGTTACATCCGAGAAGTTAGGTTGCCTTAGATTAGGATATATACCGTTATAGACGCATGTAATGTTACCACCGAGACGTAGGGACCGACACGCCTGGAATGTTGTCAAATGTTACATCCGAGATGTTAGGTTGCCTTAGGTTAGGATATATGACGTTATAGACGTATATGCTGTTCCCTCCGAGAAGTAGGGTTCGACAGGCAAGGAATGTTGTCAAATATTGCATCCGAGATGTTAGGTTGCCTTAGGTTAGCATATATAACATTATAGACGCACGTAATGTTACCACCGAGACGTAGGGACCGACACGCCTGGAATGTTGTCAAATGTTACATCCGAGATGTTAGGTTGCCTTAGGTTAGGATATATGACGCTATAGACGTATATACTGTTCCCTCCGATAAGTAGGGTTCGACAGGCCAGGAATGTTGTCAAATATTGCATCCGAGATGTTAGGTTGCCTTAGATTAGGATGTACAACGTTATAGACGTATATGCTGTTCCCTCCGAGTAGTAGGGTTCGACAGGCGAGGAATGTTGTCAAATATTGCATCCGAGATGTTAGGTTGCCTTAGGTTAGGATATATAACGGTATAGACGCATGTAATGTTACCACCGAGACGTAGGGACCGACACGCCTGGAATGTTGTCAAATGTTACATCCGAGATGTTAGGTTGCCATAGGTTAGGATATATGACGTTATAGACGTATATGCTATTCCCGCCGAGAAGTAGGGTCCGACACGCTAGAAATGTTGTCAAATGTTACATCCGAGTTGTTAGGTTGCCTTAGATTAGGATATATACCGTTATAGACGCATGTAATGTTACCACCGAGACGTAGGGACCGACACACCTGGAATGTTGTCAAATGTTACATCCGAGATGTTAGGTTGCCTTAGGTTAGGATATATGACGTTATAGACGTATATGCTGTTCCCTCCGAGAAGTAGGTTTCGAAAGGCCAGGAATGTTGTCAAATATTGCATCCGAGATGTTAGGTTGCCTTAGGTTAGGATATATAACGTTATAGACGCATGTAATGTTACCACCGAGACGTAGGGACCGACACGCCTGGAATGTTGTCAAATGTTACATCCGAGATGTTAGGTTGCCATAGGTTAGGATATATGACGTTATAGACGTATATACTGTTCCCGCCGAGAAGTAGCTTCCGACACGCTAGAAATGTTGTCAAATGTTACATCCGAGTTGTTAGGTTGCCTTAGATTAGGATATATACCGTTATAGACGCATGTAATGTTACCACCGAGACGTAGGGACCGACACGCCTGGAATGTTGTCAAATGTTACATCCGAGATGTTAGGTTGCCTTAGGTTAGCATATATAACGTTATAGACGCACGTAATGTTACCACCGAGACGTAGGGACCGACACGCCTGGAATGTTGTCAAATGTTACATCCGAGATGTTAGGTTGCCTTAGGTTAGGATATATGACGCTATAGACGTATATACTGTTCCCTCCGAGAAGTAGGGTTCGACAGGCCAGGAATGTTGTCAAATATTGCATCCGAGATGTTAGGTTGCCTTAGATTAGGATGTACAACGTTATAGACGTATATGCTGTTCCCTCCGAGTAGTAGGGTTCAACAGGCGAGGAATGTTGTCAAATATTGCATCCGAGATGTTAGGTTGCCTTAGATTAGGATATATACCGTTATAGACGCATGTAATGTTACCACCGAGACGTAGGGACCGACACGCCTGGAATGTTGTCAAATGTTACATCCGAGATGCTAGGTTGCCTCAGATTAGGATATATGACGCTATAGACGTATATACTGTTCCCTCCGAGAAGTAGGGTTCGACAGGCCAGGAATGTTGTCAAATATTGCATCCGAGATGTTAGGTTGCCTTAGATTAGGATGTACAACGTTATAGACGTATATGCTGTTCCCTCCGAGTAGTAGGGTTCGACAGGCGAGGAATGTTGTCAAATATTGCATCCGAGATGTTAGGTTGCCTTAGGTTAGGATATATAACGGTATAGACGCATGTAATGTTACCACCGAGACGTAGGGACCGACACGCCTGGAATGTTGTCAAATGTTACATCCGAGATGTTAGGTTGCCATAGGTTAGGATATATGACGTTATAGACGTATATGCTATTCCCGCCGAGAAGTAGGGTCCGACACGCTAGAAATGTTGTCAAATGTTACATCCGAGTTGTTAGGTTGCCTTAGGTTAGGATATATACCGTTATAGACGCATGTAATGTTACCACCGAGACGTAGGGACCGACACGCCTGGAATGTTGTCAAATGTTACATCCGAGATGTTAGGTTGCCTTAGGTTAGGATATATGACGTTATAGACGTATATGCTGTTCCCTCCGAGAAGTAGGGTTCGACAGGCCAGGAATGTTGTCAAATATTGCATCCGAGATGTTAGGTTGCCTTAGGTTAGGATATATAACGTTATAGACGCATGTAATGTTACCACCGAGACGTAGGGACCGACACGCCTGGAATGTTGTCAAATGTTACATCCGAGATGTTAGGTTGCCATAGGTTAGGATATATGACGTTATAGACGTATATACTGTTCCCGCCGAGAAGTAGCTTCCGACACGCTAGAAATGTTGTCAAATGTTACATCCGAGTTGTTAGGTTGCCTTAGATTAGGATATATACCGTTATAGACGCATGTAATGTTACCACCGAGACGTAGGGACCGACACGCCTGGAATGTTGTCAAATGTTACATCCGAGATGTTAGGTTGCCTCAGATTAGGATATATGACGCTATAGACGTATATACTGTTCCCTCCGAGAAGTAGGGTTCGACAGGCCAGGAATGTTGTCAAATATTGCATCCGAGATGTTAGGTTGCCTTAGATTAGGATGTACAACGTTATAGACGTATATGCTGTTCCCTCCGAGTAGTAGGGTTCGACAGGCGAGGAATGTTGTCAAATATTGCATCCGAGATGTTAGGTTGCCTTAGGTTAGGATATATAACGGTATAGACGCATGTAATGTTACCACCGAGACGTAGGGACCGACACGCCTGGAATGTTGTCAAATGTTACATCCGAGATGTTAGGTTGCCATAGGTTAGGATATATGACGTTATAGACGTATATGCTATTCCCGCCGAGAAGTAGGGTCCGACACGCTAGAAATGTTGTCAAATGTTACA